>OU342745.1:324812230-325412230 GCA_910589775.1 Avena eriantha | reverse complement strand
TACGAACTGCGTGTAAACTAAACAATACAATTGTTCTATGAACAAAGGATGGTTGTTTTCTCCCTAGTAGCAACATCACATCTAGTACCTTAGAGATTTCTGTCACTTCCCCAGATTACCAGAGGCATGAACCCACTATCGAGCATAAATACTAACTCTTGGAGTTGCTAGCATCTACTTGGCCAAGATAGCTACTAACAACGGAAAGCATGCAAGATCACAAATAACAAAGACATGATAGAATCAATAATCAATCTGAAATAGCATCTCAATATCCATCGGATCCCCGCAAACACAACATGCAGAATTACAAAATAGATGATCTTGATCATGAACGGAGCTCACAAGATCTAGACATGAAAGCACAATGGAGGAGAACCAGCCATCTAGCTACTACATGGATCCGTAGTCCAAGGATGAACTACTCACGCATCACACCTGAGGCTTGCATGGTGATGAACAAGGCCTCCAGGGTGAATTCCCCTCTCCGGCAGGGTGCCAGGAAGAGCTTCAGATCCCTCCCAATCTAGGGATGGAGATGACGGCAGCTACAGACTCTTTCGTGGATTTTTGATCGGGTACTTAGGGTTTACGTCCCGAGGGCATCTTATAGTCGGAAGGAGAGGCCCAGGGGGTGTTGGGGTCGTCCAGACCACCCCCTGGAGCGGGCTAGGCCTATACGCGCGGCCAGGTGGTGTGGCCGGCACCCGGCTCTTCCCCGTCTCGTATTCTGGCAAATGATGACTTCCGGAAAAATAGGCACTTTGGCTTTTGTCCCGTCCAATTCCGAGAATATTCATTTTCAGACTTTCCTAGAACCAAAAACAGCAGAAAACAGGCAGCTGGCACTGTGGCTCTTGTTAATAGGTTAGTCCAAGAAATCATATGAAAATTACTCCAAACTTGGAACAAAACACAAGAAAGTGGATAAAACCAAGCATGGAACATCAAAAATTATAGATACATTTGCAATGTATCAACATCCCCAAGCTTAACTCCTGCTCGTCCTCGAGTAGGTAAGTGATAAAAAGAAAGAATAATTTTTGAGGTGACATGCACCATCAAAGACTTGATCAGAGTATTTGTAAAACATTCAAAGCTGGGATCATAGTACTTCAATCATAACATGAAAGACATAGTTCTATCAATAAGACAAAGAAACTATGATGCAACATGAAAAGGCACAAACAAAAGATTCATGAATAACAATGCTTTGCAAGACGTTTGTTTGTTTCACATAAAGAAAACATAGCATAATAGTATTCAGCTTGTCCCTCAATAGAGTAGAAAATATAAATGCATGGGACACGTTCAAAGTTCATAAGAGTGACTAGATACAAATAGTTTAAAATAAGCAATATCAAGGTAAGCATCAATCAACTAGTCTTGGGACAATGCACATAGAACTAAGAATGGCCACTATGCTCTCAAAGTAGGTGCATAAAGGTAGAAGGTGGAGACTCAATATAATGGTGGAAGAAAGGCCTTCATAGAAGGTAGGGATTCAAGTCCCATAAAGAGCTTCCAAAAATTATGGTACTTATAGCTTTCAGCTCTCATTGCACCTATCATAAGCATCTTGAAGGTGATTAAGTTTAAAGTGAACAAACTATGGTGTAGACGCTTGACAAAGTATAAGTCAAAAATCTCATGTCCCTTGTATACGAGGGTCGCTCCTCATGCTACTCAAGTTTAGTCACCGGTAAGTTCTTGTCATCGTAAGTACATGTGTATCATAGAGAACCGCCAACGGGGTACCCCTTGCCCGATGATACAGAAGAATCCCCATATCAAAATGACAAGGCAAGCAGACAACGAGCATCTCAACATTCTTCTTATTTACCATGGGAATATGGTGCTTTTTTCTCTCTTTCCTCTTTTCATAATATCTCTTTTTTTTTTCTTTTTCTCTTTTTTTCTCAATATAGGACTCTTTTTTATAAGAAGAATGCTTCATAGACAGCTCATTATGGTTACGCTGTAGGTTTCCACCATGTCAGCATGGATTAGACCAGCGGCCCAGGCGTTTCTCTAACACATATACATAACTCCATGGACTTACAAGCTCCCCTTTCATTTCACATCGACTACATCCATATACAAAAGAGCATGATATCAACTAGGTACAAGTATCAAGTGCAATGTTGAAAGCGTTCCCCATGAAAGCATGGTTCTGCTAATTTCCAACAATTAACTGCAAGCATATAAAACATAGATGACACAATGGTTCAAGTTCATTAAGGGCAAGAAAAGTAAAGTGTGCCATCAAGTTCGTGAGAGCTTTAATCACTAGTTTTCCCATAACAAGTTAATTCAGAAGGTAAACAAAAGCATGAATATACTTGGAATAGCATAAGATAGTAGGTAGGTATGGTGGACTCTTTGGAATAACTTGGTTTAGGGAGTTGGATGCATGAGTGGAACTCATACTTGGTTGTGGAGGCTAGCAAAAGACTGGGAGCGACAAACTAAGAGAGCAATAATGGCCATAATCATGCAGAGCGACAAAACATCATTGATAAAAGCATAAAGTGATACTACAAGTTGAAAACTAAAGGATCATAAAGGCTATGGTAACCTGATATAGTCATAACCTTGTGTGAGCATGCGCCAAGTCAACCCAAATAAAGCATCAAAGGAGAATACCACTATACTATGCTTTAATATGCTAAAACAACGCATGATTCATCCAAGGCACATTAAGCAATCTCAATTGTTTATAACAAGTCATGCTACAGCAAATAATACTAAGCATAAAGCCAAAACAATATCAAGCATGGCATGACAAAGCATAGGCCACAGTCAAAAACAAGCTCTTTTTACCACATAAGTATGAACTTTCCTACTCTTTTCCAAACCAAACCAAACTATTTATAAACCAATGTATGAAAGAGGGGGTCCAACCAATATATTTAGGAAACTAAGCAAACAAAAGAAAATGAAAAACCAAAACGAAAACGAAAAAGAAGACGCTCCAAGAGTGACACAACTGTGCATGAAACAATAAAAATGAATCGTTTGGAAGAAACCTGGGATTTTTATTGATGAAGAAGGGGATGCCTTGGGCATCCCCAAGCTTTGATGCTTGTACTTCTTGGATATTTCTTGGGGTGACATGCGTGGCATCCCCAAGCTTGAGCTTTAGTCCATCCTTCATCTCATTACTCATTCCTTCCATACACCTGAAATTTTTCCTTCATACAAAACTTCACACAATCTTTATTAGCAACATTAGTGCACTCAAGATAAATAAGTCTTAAGGTTCAGTTCTAACACCAAATAAACTTCCATTAGAACACTAGCTACTGTAGCACTTCCCTCAAAAAGCTCAATCTCCCAAAAAAACTCAAAAAGGAACCAACAAGAAGCAAATGCAGAAAATGGCAGAAATCTGTCAAAACAGACCAGCAGGTAAAGACGAATTTTTTCTAAGACCTTCTGTTGCTCAAATCAAAACGTGTTGAACTAAATAAAGTTAGATAACAACCTGGGGCAGAAGCACAAAAATTCACGCCTCAAAAAGACGTTCAGAGATTTTACACAAATTTTTACGGTGAAGCACATAAATCTGTTTCGGGACAACAACTTTCCCAATCATTACTTCTCTCTCATTAGAGGTTACTCTTGGCACAAAAAGCAAATAAAAAGGATAAGGAGCGGTTATTACTGAAGTCATAACTTCCAAGACTCATCTAAAACTTTTGGGTTATCTCTCAATAAGTACTTTTCTTTAACGCCTTTAAGTTAGGCATAAGAAGCAAGAAAAAGGACCAAGTATTTTCAAATGAAGAAGCATTAAGACCAAATTTTGTTTTCATAGGACAAGTAAAAGAAATCTTCTCTCTCTTCTTAGGGAAGTGTTCTATACCTTTCTTGAGTGGGATTTGATATTTAATGGTGCCTTCTTTCATATTAATGATGGCACCAACAGTTCTAAGAAAAGGTCTTCCCAAAGTAATAGGACAAGAAACATTGCATTCAACATCCAAAACATAGAAATCAACGGGGACATAGGCATTGTTAACCATAATAAGAACATCAATAAGACTCCGCATGTGTTTCTTTTCAGCATTATCATCAAGTGGGACATTCAAATAACTATCTTCAAGTGGAGGCAAATCAAGCATATCATAAATCCTTCTAGGCATATTAGAAACACTACTATCAAGATCACATAAAGCTTTGAAATCAAAGTCATTCACTTTCTTATTAATGATGGGTTCCCAACCATCTTCTTGTTTTATAGGAATAGAAGCCTTATGTTTCATCTTTTCTTCTTTAATCTTTATGAGAGCATCAGTAATGTGTTTTGTAAAGGCCATGTTCATAGCACTAGAATTAGGACTTAGCAAGCTTTTGTAGGAACTTAATCACTTCAGAGATGTTGCAACCATCAAGATCAAAACCATACTTATCATCTAAAGTGGTAGAACTATTACTAGCCTCAACACTAGTGGTGGTAATAGTAGAAACACTAATGTTTCTAGCAATTTCATCTTCTCTTTCCCACTTAGCATGTAATTTAGCTAATAGTCTAACATTTTCATCAATTCTTACTTGTATAGCATTAGTAGCTGCGAAGGGATTGTCATTAGTTTCAGGTTTAGGAGCCATTTTATTCAAAGAAGATTGAGCTTCGGCCAAAGATGCTATATTTCTTTCAGCATTAGAGAGTTTTTCCTCAATAGTTTTATTGAAAGCAGTTTGTTTACTAATAAACTCTTTAAGCATAACTTCAAGTTCAGAGGGAGTACTCCTATTATTGTTGTAAGAATTTCCATAAGCATTACCATTGTTGGGAGGATATGGCTTATAATTGTTGTTACCAAAATTACTCCTATAAGCATTATTGCCAAAGTTGTTATTTCTTATGAAGTTCACATCAACTTGCTCTTCTTGAGCAACCAAAGAGGCTAAAGGAAAATTATTTGGATCAATATGGGCTTTCCCATTAACATGCATAGACATAATAATATCAATCTTATCACTCAAGGATGAGTTTTCCTCAACAGAATTTACCTTCCTACCTTGTGGAGCTCTCTCAGTATGCCATTCAGAATAATTAACCATCATATTGTCCAGAAGTTTTGTTGTAGCACCCAAAGTGATGGTCATAAAGGTACCTCTAGCAGCAGAGTCCAATAACTTCCTTGAAGAATAGTTCAATCCTGCATAAAAAGTTTGGATGATCATCCAAGCAGTCAGTCCATGAGTGGGCCAATTCTTAACCAGAGATTTCATTCTTTCCCAAGCTTGAGCAACATGCTCATTATCAAGTTGTTTAAACTTCATTATTTCACTTCTCATAGATATAATCTTAGCAGGAGGATAGTATTTTCCAATGAAAGCATCTTTGCACTTAGTCCAAGAATCAATACTATTCCTAGTTATGGAATTCAACCATTCTTTAGCTTTTCCTCTCAAAGAGAAAGGAAACAATTTCAGCTTAATAATATCACCATCTACATCCCTATGCTTCTGCATCTCACAAAGTTCAACAAAGTTACTTAGATTGAGTAAAGCATGTTTTATCTCAAAGAAAGTATCTTCAGGCACAGGTGGAGCAATAGGTGTGCTCATATAATCATTGTTGTTGGTGCTAGTGAAGTCACACAACTTAGTGTTTTCAAGAGTAGTCATTTTTGTGTGTTTTCAAATAAGAAAGCAAACTTGTAAAACTAATTTTTTTGTGTTTTGATAAAGAAAAACAAGCAACCAAAGCAAAAAGAAAACTAAGCAAAACAAAAATAACAAAGTAAAGATATTGGTTATGAGGGACTCCCCTTGTGAAGATGTCCTTGAATCCCCGGCAACGGCGCCAGAAAAATGCTCGATGGCTCTATAATGGTGCCAGGAAAATGCTGGTGCGGTGTTGATGTAGAGCTCGTTGGGAACCCCAAGAGGAAGGTATGATGAGCACAGCAGCAAGTTTCCCTCAGTTATGAAACCAAGGTTTAATCGAACCAGTAGGAGAAAGGAAACACCCCAAAGGTGTTGCTAGCTGAGCCTTGGCAGGGCGCACTACTGGTGCTAGTAGAAACGTGGAGACCTGCACAACACAACCACAGAACTTTGTCCCCAACTTGCGATGAGATTGTCAATCTCACCGTGTTTTGTGGAAAACAAAGGATTAAACGTATCGAATGGAAAAAAGTAATAGTTTGTAGAAAGAAAACACAAAGCAGTAACAGTTTATAGATTGAATGTAAAAGACAAGGACCGGGATCCATAGTTCACTAGAGGTGGCTCTCCTTAAGATAGATAACATGCTGGGTGAACAAATTATAGCGGGGCAATTGACAAACATTGAGAAAGTAATACATGCATATACTAATCATATTGACTCCTTTGAGACATGATTGGGCATTACAACATTATACATAGACCTTCAGGTTATCATCCGAACCCCCTCCAGTATTAAGTTAGAAGCAACAGAATATTGCTTTACGAACTGCGTGTAAAGTAAACAATACGATTGTTCTATGAACAAAGGATTGTTGTTTTCTCCCTAGTAGCAACAGCACATCTAGTACCTTAGAGATTTCTGTCACCTCCCCAGATTACCAGAGGCATGAACCCACTATCGAGCATAAATACTAACTCTAGGAGTTGCTAGCATCTACTTGGCCAAGATAGCTACTAACAACGGAAAGCATGCAAGATCACAAATAACAAAGACATGATAGAATCAATAATCAATCTGAAATAGCATCTCAATATCCATCGGATCCCGGCAAACACAACATGCAGAATTACAAATAGATCATCTTGATCATCAACGGAGCTCACAAGATCTAAACATGAAAGCACAAAGGAGGAGAACTAGCCATCTAGCTACTACATGGATCCGTAGTCCAAGGATGAACTACTCACGCATCACACCGGAGGGTTGCATGGTGATGAAGAAGGCCTCCAGGGTGAATTCCCCTCTCCGGCAGGGTGCCGGGAAGAGCTTCAGATCCCTCCCGATCTAGGGATGGAGATGACGACGACTACAGACTCTTTCGTGGATTTTTGATCGGGCACTTAGGGTTTTCGTCCTGAGTGCATCTTATAGGCGGAAGGAGAGGCCGAGGGGGTGCTGGGGTCGGCCAGACCACCCCCGGCGCGGGCCAGGCTTGGCCGCGTGGCCAGGTGTGTGGCCAGCCCCCAGCCCTTCTCCATCTCGTATTCTGGCATCTGATGACTTCAGGAAAAATAGGCACTTTGGCCTTTGTCCAATCTAATTCCGAGAATATTCATTTTTTGACTTTCCTGGAACCAAAAACAGCAGAAAACAGGCAGCTGGCACTGTGGCTCTTGTTAATAGGTTAGTCCAAGAAATCATATGAAAAGTACTCCAAAGTTGGAACAAAACACAAGAAAGTGGATAAAACCAAGCATGGAACATCAAAAATTATAGATACATTTTCTATGTATCATCAATGCACCGCTGTAGTATTGTGGTTACATTTCTCTTGTATAGTTCGGCATTAATAATGGTATAGGCCTTTACTCTTCTCTAGATCTGCCTTGAGAGTACCTCATCACCCGTCAAGATTCCCTCTTTTAGGAAGTCAAATATTGGCTTGGCCCAAGCGGGTATAGCTCGGATGGAGAAAGGTTCCTCGTCAATTTCCATTGCATCCACCGACATAAGTCCTGCCAGGTTTGGCTGACCAGTCCCCGGGTTTGCTGAGGCAGTCTGTTTGCCGAAGCAGTCCCCAGGTTTGCGGAGGTGCCTCCCCGATCTATTTCCATTGGTGTAGCTTCTGACCCGGAGAATGCTGGGATATAAATTGATTCAGATTCGGGCGATGGAGTAATACATGGTTTTCTTAAGTGTTCCAAGGAAACATTTGGCGTGATTGGTTGCCGGGATGAGCCCAACTTAGACAGTATGTCGGCTGCCTCGTTTTCAATCCGAGGTACATGGTGGAATTCACATTCTTTGAAGAATCCGCTTATCTTTTGCACATGGAATCTGTAAAGGACCATGTTAGCATCCAAGGCATCCCAGTTGCCAAATACTTGTTGCACCACCAAATTTGAGTCTCCAATGCATTGTATCCGACGTATCCCCACTTCTTTTGCTACTTTGAGACCATGTACCAGTGCTTCATATTCCGTGACATTATTTGAGGCACTGAAGTGGATTTGGTGGACATATTTCAAATGTTCTTTCTTGGGCGAGGTAAGCACTACTCTGACGCCCAGCCCTTCTTTCAATTTCGATCCGTCAAAGTGCATTCGCCAATAATTGGAGTCTGGCAGTGGTGGCTCGTATTGCATCTCGGGCCAGTCCACAAAGAAATCCGCCACATCTTGCGATTTGATCGCATATCTTCTATCAAACTGTGGTGCATATGGGGCTAGATCAATTTCCCATTTTCCTATCCGTCCACTAGCATCTTTATTACTCATAATCTCTGATATGGGTGCCTCACATATCACCTTGATGGGGTGCTCTTCAAAGTAGTGTTTGAGTTTCTTGGCCGACATATACACGCCATACGCCATCTTTTGATAGTGAGGGTAATTCTATTTCGAGGCCCATAATACCTTGCTCAGGTTATACACTGGCCTTTGCACTGACTTTCCTTCTTCTTCGCGCTCCACTATAATTATTGCACTTACGACTCGGTTGGTTGCAGCTACATAGAGCAATATTGGCTCCTTCGGTAGTGTTGCGGCTAGGATTGGTGAAGTAGATAGCATCTTTTTTAATTCTCGAAATGCGCTATCCGCTTGTGGTGTCCATGTGAATTTGTCTGCCTTTTTCATTAACTGGTAGAGGGGAAGGCCTTCTCTCCCAGCCGACATACGAACCGACTTAACGATGCCACACAACTAGTGAAGTTCTGCACATCGTGCAGGGCACGTGCTATTTACTAATAGTGGTAAGATACGAATAACTTTGAATGCTGATCGTTGGATCAAGACTCGGGAATCCCAGTATTTCCAACCGTTGGATCTCCTTTTCCATTCCAGCATTTAGAAGATTCTATAGATAGTCTTCAGCATAATGAATGCTATGCACAAACCTCCAAACACACTTCTCCATCATACTCCTAGAATCCACTCCCTCGTTTCACTAGACCATGTCTCCAAAAAATTCAAGTGTTAGGTAGCTAATAATCTTTGACTTTACATGATGATACAAAGTACAAGAACCAAATATACACCCATACTTTATATATGTTGATCAAATTTATAATGTTTTGTGCTTTACCTATTATAATTTTATATAATGATGAGATGTCATATGTATATTATCTGAGTCTCACGTGCATGTCACGTGAAATTTACTAGTAGCCTACAATGTATGAACATTCTTGGGTTTCAGTGCGAAGGACCAATAAGGTCATGGACATATATGTCGATACTCTAGCTACACTTTATGATACGATTCTCACATCGGGTAGATGGGTGCGTCTTGGGGTAGTAAACAAGTGGGAGTTTCAAACAATTATGAAAGAACATTTTTCACTTTTCCAAGTGATTATGGGGATGTTTCGTACTAGTAAAGAAAATCAGAAGAATTTGGCTTGGAACGCGACAAGCGTGCCATGTTTACGGACATTGCGGAGCATGCATGTTTTCCTTGTGATTCCTAGGCTCTATGAGTTTTTGGAGGTTCATAGCTAAATTAAACCACTTAAATTACATTACTGTCTGCCTGAATTAGTTCAAATGAGTTGGCATATGCATATGCGCACCGTTTAGCTAAGAAACCCAAGTTCACTGAGTTTTTACGCTCACTACAGTGTATGGGCCCCATTCATACGAATAACTTTGAATGCTGACCGTTGGATCAATTATTTGATATATTTATACGCATTTGAAATATTTATTTATTTTTTATGAGGGCCATGGCTGGAAGCCAGCACCACCCTAATTTTTTTCATCTATCCGCCACCGTACTAGACTCCAACCTTTCTTCACAAGCTGCACATGCCACCGTCCCATCGCATTCGACGCGTGCTGCTTTTCGATCCTTCCTTTTAGTGCTACATGGGAGGTGAGCCAAGCGCGATTCAGCACTAAATTTTTGTGTGATATTGGAGAGATCTTCTAGTTCAACATTTTAGAAGATTATTAGCGGGAACCTCCCTTCTACCTTTCCCAAAATTTAACCCTTCCTTCACTTCTCAGCAAACGCTAGCTACCTCCATACTAACGGGGCCTCTTGCTCGCTCGCTCGCCGACTCCACAATCCATCTCACATCCTTTATCCCATCCCTCCTTAGTCGACTTCCAGGTTGCCGGAGTCTACTCAGCGACACCGTCATCCATGCTACCATTGTTGCTTCGTCGCATTTGCTTCCCCCACTCAGAGTGTCAGCTTCCCCACCATCGCGACCGAGAGATGCGTATGCCACGCGGACCCCTCACCAGGGCAATGGTTAGAACTCCGTACAACCGAGATGAAGGTTGCTGCACACTTATGCCCCCTTTCCTTGTACTTTACTACTACTCCCTCCATTTCAAAATATAAGATGGTTTAGCTTTGTGAATGAAGTGTATCTAGACCTCTTTTAGTGTCTAGGTTCATCTAGGTTTGGAGTCAACCTAGACAGTAAAAGGGGTCTAGGGAGTGGGAACGGATCTTTAGGACACGCCTTATTCAGGTTCGTGTAATCAATGCACATGCGCCATACCACATCCACGTTTGGATCATCCTTCGTATTTTCCACAAGCACCGGATTAGAGAGCCAATCCAGATAGAGTACTTCCATGATAAACCGGGCTGCGAGGAGCCTAGCTATCTCATCCCCAATGACTTTCCTTCTGTCCTCGTCGAAACGTCGGAGAGGTTGCTTCACCGGCTTAGCACCGTGTCTTCCGTTTCAAGAGTGCTCGGCCAACTCCCTCGGCAAGCCTTGCACATCCTGTGTGGACCAAGCAAAGATATCCCGATTCTCAGAGAGGACGTTCACGAGCTCGCTTTCCTATTTTTTGTTTAACCCGGCACCAATGGTTACCATGCGCTTTGGGAACTGATCGTCGATTGGCACTTTCTTTGTATCCTTGGTTGCTTGGAATGACACGCTTCCATGCGGGTTGGTCAGAGCTGGCATATGTTGCTGCGCGGATTGAGCCAATGCCGCCACTTCTTGTATCCTTCTCTTTTCCTGAGCTATCACGAATGACTCGGCCAAATTAGATCCGATAGAAGCGCACTTGATCAAACGCCTTAAGTCCCCTAATACGGTTATCACTCCCCTAGGTACAGGCAACTTCATCTTCAAGTAACTGATGTGAGTACTGGCCATGAATTTGTTCAGCGCGGGCCTGCCGAGCAACGCGTGATAGGCGCTCTCCAGATTCACCACTTCAAAATCCAAATTTTCAGTCCGGCAATTATCCCTCGTATCGAACAACACATCAACCCGGACCCTGCCGATTGGCTCGCAGGAGATAACACAATGCCGTGAAAGGTGATCCTTGTGGCTTGCAGCATATTCTTTGATATTCCCAACTTGCACATGGTATCCTTGTACATGATGTTGGTGCTACTTCCATTGTCAATCAGCACTTTGGAGAACCTCACATTAAGGTTCGGCCCGATGAATGTCGGATCTAGGAACAGTGCATAGGTCCCTGGACTAGGCATGAGCTTCGGGTGATCCTTGATACTCCATGTAATCTCCTAATCTGACCAAGGCATATACCTCACTACCACAGGCATTACCACATTTAGCTCCATATGCCGGCACTGCAAGCTTTTCCAGTCAGTTTCTTCCGTGGTAAACATACAATAGCTTTGATAATGCCCTTTGTATTCGTTTCGACCCTCATTTTTGTGATAATCTTGGTCCTGCTGCTGGTTATTGTTTACTTGATGCACATCATCCTTCCTTTCCTAATTTTCATATCTCGGCAGAGGTGGAGGCAACATTAGTTGCTGTCAATTTCCCCTTGTTAGTAATGGTTGCCATGGTGCCTCATTCCGAGGTGCATCGCTCCGAGGTGCCTGAGCATTCCCCGAACTGCCCTATTCTAACTCCCTCATCCACTCACACTGCCGGGTTGTATGGTTTTCCGGGTTATTCATACTTGGCATATGAAACTTGTAGGGTTGATCTAGCATAGACTCGAACGTATACCTCGGTCGATCTTTTCGCTCCTGCCATTTCTTTTTCTGCTCTGGGGTCCAAGGCTTTTTCCCGTCACTCTTCAGTTGCCAGTTCTGCCCCCAGTTTTCTGGCGCTGGCTAGTGCCGGCATTGGGTTGATCTCGGTCCACCTGATGCCACCTGCTTTTTCCCGTCGCTCTTATGTAATCTGGACACCTGTCTAACATCCGAAAACTTTAATCAAGGTTATCAAGGTTCTGATCAACCAAAATTGGTCACCACCGGTCGACCACGTCCAAGCCGCAGCAGACCACCCGATGCCTATCTAGGATGTCTAGGAGGACCGCCGTAGTCTACCGCCTCTCCCTATCCACGCCTCGACCATAGCCAGGCCTTGAACCACCCCAAGAACACCGCACCCAGAGCGTATGTCCCATGCCAAGGACGCACCAGCACGCCGTAGCCGACCAGCTCCGCCAGCCTGCGCCATGCTCTCTCCGCACGTGCACTAACTCGCCATAACCCCAACAGCCGTCCAGACATCCCCGTTCGCCGCCGCTTGACCCGTAGCCACCGTGCGCCGCATTGAACACCGCTTCTGCCATGCAGAGCACTGCCTCTCCCGACCAAATGCGGCCGCCCCATGCCTCGTCTTTAAGCCAGAGAGGACCGCCAGGAGACCACGCACCGTCCCCTATCTCCATCCGCCCTGCTAGCTGCCTGTAGCATTGTCACCGACGAGCGGCGCCCACGCCACTCGGTCTCTTCGTTGAGCAATAAAAGGAGGCCCTCTCAGCCTCAAATCCTCACACCATCCCACTCCCCTCTCACCACTGATCATCCCACCCTCTCCCCGGAGCAAGGCGAGCCTCAGTCCGTGGAATTTCACCGGAGTTTGTCGCGGCAGAGGAGAAGAGGCGACGTCAATTGGAGCCGCCCTAGGAGCCGCCGCGACCACGCCTTGAACCGCCGTCGTCTACCAGCTCGAACCCCCCCATCGCCGACCATAGCTGGAGCCCAGGTGAGCCCCTGTAGACCCCCACCGTGCTGCTAGGGTTCGTTCTCGCTGGATACCTATTCACCAGGATGACGAACCACAGCCGTTAGATCGTAGTCTAATCGCACGGCTGAAATTGAAACTTACTGGATGTGTCGATGATGCCTAGACTCCCCTATTAGCAGCCCGTTGTGCCCGCGCAGTGCTGCTGGGCCGGCCCATTTCCTTTCCCCTGCTAGCCCACCGATTCAAATTAGTATTTTCCAATTTAGTTGAAACTAGATTCTGTCCACTTATTCAAAAATCAATTCAGAGAGTTTCACTTAATCAAAATACATGATTCAAATTTTGTTAGAAAAATAATTAAAATATCTATCAAAGCTCGTTGGATTTAAATCAATTGAAGTTAGAGATCACATATATCAAAATAATAAGACAGAGACTTTTCTATGCTCAAACATTTTTCAAAAACAACCATAATAGCTTTTGAGTTGATTCCAACTCTCAAAAATCACATTTGATAATATCTATCTGAATATATAAAAATATCTAGGTTTGCATGCAGTGACATTGGACTAGTACCAAAAGAATGCTATTAGGGCATTTCTAGTCACTTTAAATCTATTAAATAATGGTCTTAAACTTTATAAAATATGATCAACCCTTTAAATCAAATTCCCATGTATTAGAATATGTGGTGATGACATGTGACCACATGATCCTATATTTGAATTGGAGAATATTAAATCTTAATTAAGTTCAATGAGTAGAAATTACTTTTCTCAAATAAACTAAATAAAACTAGTTCTTTAATTTATGTGATGATTGTGATGATGCTAGATCATCAAGTGTGTGCCTTAGTGTGCTAAATAGACTTAGTTAAGTATTGTGTGGTGATTGTGTACCTCGTATTTATTTATAGACAATAGTACCGACCAAGTCTATGAGGAGGAGGAGTTCTACCCCGAAGAAGACGAAGAAAGCTTCAATCACTGCACCAATCAAGGCAAGCTAACACTTGCAAGTTTCTTAACTATGCAAGCTATTATTGGCAAGCTAGAATTATACAAGTTACCCATGCAAGTTAACCTAAGAAAGACGCATTGGACATGCTTGGTTATACCTTTTGATTTATACCCATCCCAAGTTTTACTTGCAAGATTTAGTCTTTTACTTTACCAAAGTTTCTTTACTTTTAGTAATGCTTTGTGAGATTTTCGAAAGTAGTATAGATAGCATAAAGAGTATAAAACTAGGCCTATACTAGATGTCATTCTATGGCATGAGATTGAGATTAGCATCCCTCATTAGTGAACACTCTTAACCTTAGTGGCTAGTGCTAAGCATAAAACTTGATCACTTTAGATGGGAATACTTGGTGAAAAGGATTATGAAAACCTTGGAATGATGAGTCATTCTATTGGAATGTTTTGACATGTGTTGAGAAACACAAATGGTTTATGATGATGAAAATGTTGAGGCATGAGCCATAGCCCTTTATAAAAACTGATGGTTGGGTTTGGATGTGATACCATTCCAATTTTACCGTACAACCACAATACCTGAATTAGGTAAGGCTTAGCCAGAAGTTTATATGCATTAGTATGGGTTCCCTCACGGAAGAGGTTTGAGCTGAGGCTACCTCTTGATGATGTCCACCTATGCAGTGCCCAGGATGGCAGATGGCCATGGCTGGGAGGCCAAGCTCATAGGAGAGGTGCCTATACTAGAGTGTGTAAAGGAAAGGTTATGATTGATTATCCGCATACTAAGTATGATGATTCAGGGTTATCCCTAACGGATGTATCGAATTTTGTGGTGAAAGTGTACCACCTCTGCAGAGTGTCAAACTATTCGAATAGCCGCATCCACGGTCATGGACAGTTGGAGTAGCCATATTGTTCCGTCATCAGATGTTTTCAAAAATGACTTGTGAAATGATCTATGACTTTGACTTGACCACAACAGGGTTGTGACTATGAAAACTAAATTCCCACTTAGGTGATTTAGAACATTATCTTAGTTTTCTTTGTTTCTGAACTCAGCTTAGGTTAAATTTAGGTTTTGCAAATAAACTTAGAGCTTAGGATTCCTACTAGAACTACCTTACTTGTTAGTGATAGTTTGCGAGTACTTAAAGTGTACTCATGGCTTTGTCCCTGGCTATTCTCGTGGCCAGACTATGAGGAGGACTACTAGGAAGATGGATAACGGGACGGCTACGACAACTAGGATCATCTCCCATCGTCAGCCTTGCCTATGACACTGAAGATGGAGGACACCGTTACGCTTATTATTCCGTTGTTTGTTTGTATTAAGACTTGATAATGAGATCCTTTATTTGTGTAAGACCTTATTATGGTTTGTAATGGATGATGTACTGTGATATCCAATCTATTATGTCTCGCAAAAATGGTAATCCTGGGATTGCGATGTATGGCATAACAGGCATCTGGGATTAAAAATCTGGGTGTTGACACCATGCACCCATTGTCTCCCCATCCCCTACCTCCCCATCCGGTTCGTGTCCATGGCTAACGGCGGTAGATCGCTAGCGCGGGAGGCCGCTCGTAGGGCCGAGTGTCTGCGCAAGTGGCCATCCTCCGCAAGAACCACAGGCACGTCGAGGCGCTTCTCGCTGACCGTGCGCACCTGGAGGCGCTCGTCAAGGTGCAAGGTGCATCTATGGCAGTCGGCTGGGCCCGCTGGGTCTGGCGGTGGTGTAGTCGTGGAGCTAGGACGCGCAAGTGTTCATGTACAGGGAGATGGAGCACGCCATGGATGGGTTTAGCAAGGGAACGTGCTGTGGCAGGGCGCGTATGACGTGGTTTTCCGCGGACGGCTCGACAACGGCACCCCGTCCAGTGGATCTGCTCCACCCTATCAGGGCCGCCGCCAGATCTTCTTGTCCCGGAAAACATCGACCCTGAATCCGCTCCTCAGCGACATCCCTGTCACCGGGAGCACATGGATCTTCTTATCAGGTAAATTTTCCATGTACTTCCCACTATCAACTTGTTGGCAGTGTAGGTCCATGTGGTAATATGAAATTTCTTGGCCGTTGATAGTTGTAGTGATATTGTGGTATGTATTTTATTAGCTATATAATTACCCATCTCATATTTACTATCATAGATAAAGTGTATTAGTGATTATATTGGAATGTTAGTAGCCCCACCTTTTGTGCACCCATACTAACTGGCTATGAAATAGCTTGTTGGTTCTATTGATATAGCTATAAGTTAAACATTGTTACTAGATTAATAGAATGAGAGAAGTGTCGAATTCTATGCTATTAATTAAGCCCAAGTATGTTCATTGTCCAGGAATATGAACCTATGTCTGCACAATTTCTTAATGAAATTATCCAAAAACGGTCAAATAGTTCTTTTTAAATGGTTATCTTGGTATCTAAAGAAGTTATATGTATTGGCAGTTTATCACCTGAAACAGATGTAGATACTTGGTGGTATTTTTTCTTTTCTCTCATGAAATTCTTCATGTAACATTTCTTCTGAGTTTTCTTGAACTGTTACACTGATATAGTGATACCAAAGCACTGGATTTCAAGAGAAAGGTAAAAAAATTACAGTACTATTCACATCTCCTTTATCTGTATTCTTTGTTAATCATGAGGTTGTTGCAGTTTTTATTATCACTTGTAACTAATACTATTTAGTTTATATATGCTACTTAATTGCTCACCTTTTCACCTTATGATATGAAAATTAATCTTCCACCGGTTTTATCTGGCATTAACTCATGATGTTGATAATTTTAAATCATTTTATTATTTCAGAGTCATGGCTACTACAGTCACATACTTCAGAGTGTCTATACAAGGTATGATTCTCTGTTTAGTAAGGATGAAAAATTAAGAGAGAAGAGTTCCCTCTAGCCTCCAATCTTGCTGCTTGAAACCCGGGAAAATGAAAGCAAGCTTACTTCTCTTTTAGAAGTAAACAATCAGTTAATTGTGCTTTCAGTCTATACTTTATGTAAGCTAGATTGAAAATTATGGTTTAGTGTGCTTTCAGGCTCTACTTTGTATAAGCTAGTTGCTATGCTAGGACACCTACAAGTTTCTAGCTTCGGTTGAGCCAGTACAAAGAGAGCCAGTACAAAGAGAAATATAAATGAGCTTAAAATTGTAATTTCACTGATCTGAAGATATACTGTGATCTGTACCTCGATAGCAACTGTTTACACTGCAAAATAAATTCACTATTTGTCATGCTAGCTGTCTATAATTTATTGGTATTGATCCAGATTTGGCCGATTAGTCTAAACTTATAATTTTGTATTCAATCGTCCACCGGTCGGGGCAAGATAAAAAAGATGCATGTCCCATTTGAGCCCAATAACTGGCTGTCTACAGTTCTACATTGGTCACATGGTACAGGTCCCAAAAATAATTCTTTATAGGAAGCAAACTAAGCATTCATGACTTTGTTTTTTAGGCTGTACCTCAAGCATTCTCCCATGCATGTATTGGTTCTATTTGTTTGTGTGTAGGTTGGGTTGCGATTGCGATCTAGATTCTATCTCCTTGGTGTTTTTGCATTGGCCCATATTATTACTTGCAGTAGTATTTCTGTGATGTTTGTGATGTCCTGTATGGTCTTGTTGTTGCAACACTCCTCATTTGGGGTTGGTTTGTTTGGTATCATGCCCAATAAAACTAGTCACTATAGTTGCATTATTCATTCATGCTGCAGCTACGAGACGTGACATCTTCATTGTTGCTCTTTATGTTGTTTGATGACTTCTATTGTCGCATGATGAATTTCCTAGAAACTTCCCATAAAACATGCAGAAGTACCACGTTAGTGTTGTTATAGAGGGTTGCACAGCCATTTTTTGCTTTCTTTATATCTATTTTAATGCCACTTTAAATTGTCTCATATGATATTATCTTATTTCTGCTGTCTACTTTGATTATTTTAAGCTGTATGTTTTGTATTTGATAGGTACTACATAAGCCATTGAGAGTTTTGACTGCCACATCGGGTAGTCAGTTCCTTAATATTTGCCTGACAGGGTACCGAAAGGATGGGCGTGAAGACATAATGGCAATACTACCGCCTTATATCTTCTTATCTCCAAGCTTAGACTTCTGTGATTGTTGGTTCATACAGCTGTAAATACAGAGTGTCTGGTCAAGGTCATTTTGTTCTTGATCAGGTCAATTATGATTTCCTTAATTTCATATACCAATTGTATCTGGTGGTTACTTTTTGTTAGCTTACGGATATATATATTTGAGTCTAGCACAGTGTTCCTTGTGTCATGCCAAGTTTGTGCCTAATTACTCACTTATATGGTTTATACCGCTGCATCAGTTCACTAACGCCAAGCGTGTATGAAACAAACCCTTTATTAACCAACCTTCAAATTGAATGAAAATGTTGGGCCGAAGAAATGCCACGGCAAAACAATATATGGGCTGAATTGCCTACTAAATAACTCCACTGTAAATGCCAAAATTTTAAAATAGAAAAACTGGAATTGTTGGGCTCAACCCACATAGAGCACTTTGCTGGACTGGGCTGAATTTGATCTATAAGAATTGCCTCGTAGGATAGGATTATGTGGACAACATTGCCATATAGGACTGGCTTATGTGCATAAGCAAGATAGCCAGTGACCAAACCATCTATGTTGGTCATAACAGTCCATGACCAATTCATAGAAAAGGTCTTTATAGTCCGTCAGTGACTCTCAGCTTTTGACCATGTATTTTTGGTCACAAGAAGGTCATAAAATAGACAACAATGACCATTCAGTGACCAATATGGAGGGTCAAAAATTAGCACATTCCTTGTAGCGGAACAGCCGCGAAATGGTATAAGCTGCTAAAGAATGGTCAAGCTCTTGAGTGGGAGGAAGTAGTACCTCTCTTTTATTCAAAGTTTTATTCTCCTAGTGAGAATCATAAAGATCGGAATCAAATATACAACTTTTGGCCTCTTTATGGAGAGAGTATAGCTCAAGCTTGGGGGAGATTGAAGTTACTAATGCTCAAATGTCCTATTCATGAGCTCCCCAATAATATTATTATCAATAACTTTTATGCAAGGCTTTGTCTTCATGATAAGGATCTATTGGATGCTTCTTGTGCTGGACCATTTACACGCATGGAAGAAGAAGCTAAATGGGATCTTCTAGACTGTATTCAAGACAATGTTGAAGCATGGGAGAATGATATGGAAGGAAGTGAGGTATAAATTATGATCACGAATGCATTAAATATTTTATTGGAACTGACGACTTTCATAATATTAGTAATGCTTATGGTCTTGATTCTCAAAGTATTACAACCTATTTTAAGGCTTTTGCTTCTTATATTGAAATTCCTAAAAAAATGGAATAAGTATCATGAGCCATATAAAGATATTGTTAATTGTGTTCCTGCAATAAATACTGAAGTTTATACTGCTAATCATGTTTTACCTAAACCTTACATTGAGAAAATGCATTTCCCAGTCAAGATAAAGGAACATTCTATGATAGCTAGTATAGGTAATGAAAGTACAAATAAAGTTGTTGAACCTAATGAACAAATAGTTGTTGAACCTGTAATAGCAAGTGTGAAAGACTTTGTCACTAAATATGTAGAAGATGGAGACACTATCCTTTGTAAGGATACTTCTAATATTGTTTCACAAAGTAGTGTTATGAGAGCTAGTGTCCATGTGTTTTCTGTTAGAATAAGTGATCACTGCTACAATGGTTCATGTGATAGTTATGTCGTTAAATTTATGCATGATACTGAAAGTTATTATGAGAGAGGGAAGATGGTTCTAATGCATCTCAATAATATTAAGTTTCCTCGATTTATGCTGAAAGTCTTTATGTCGCACTTGTTTTGCCTTCCTATGCTAGCAGCCTCTAGTTTCAAAATTTTATGTTCTTACAAAATTCCCTTGCATATGAAGTGGGTTAGACTTAAACATGTGTATATTTTCTTCTTGATGCTCTCTTTTACATCAATTCATAATCTTATGTGAGCATCATTGAATTATCATGCCCATCTTAATGGCTATAAAGAAAGAGCTTTTTCGGAGACAACCCAATATATTTTTTCTTTCAGTTTGTTTTTGTTTATTTGTCGGGGGGATGACCCCCGGGTCAGGACCAACCGGCTGGCTCCAAGGAGCTCATGTCGTCCGGACCCAGATCAAGGAACCACAGCCGGGTGGAATCGCCCACCCGGTCCTCATTCAAGTTTCCCCGGCTAGCCCGTCTAGCCGGGTAGCCAGAAGAACCGGCTGGGAGGCTGCTCCTAGCCGGCCGCCTCAGATCCATTGGTCGCGGTATGGTGGGGGTGACGCTCTTGCTGAGCGCACCTTTGACCGGACAGGCTGGCTGGCATGGCCGGCGCTACTGGACAACCGCACCAAAGCTAGAGGCTGGCGAGCAAAACAAGGGCTATCGAGAAAAGCTCTAGCTTACGCATAAAGAGCTGGCTGACGGATAAAGAGCTGGATGACGAGTAAAGTAGGGGCGTTGGACACTATAGCATGGTCCCACCTTGTACTAGAGGCTTGACTTGACCCGGGCCTACCATTTGGCCCTGTCCAGCCGGCCCACTTTATAAGGCCCAAATCCAAACAGTAAACCCTAGAACACACCTTGTAAACTACCTCCTCAACCTGTATATAAGGGGGTAGTGCTAGGGTTCTAGGTAGACACAAGGGGAAGGACTTAGACAATTTCAAGCAAGAAGTAGCTAAGGAAACAACTCAAGGAGCAACTGTACTAGGAATTAGCCCCTTTGATAGTAGATCCTTGGAGGAGTAGGAGTTTTACCTCGCCAAGAGGGCTCCGAACCTGGGTACATCGCTGTGTTTGCAGTATCTGTGCCCAACCTGTTGCGAGTAGCCACCGATAGCATCCTGATTGTCCCCTTCTAGCCATCCCTGATGGTACTGCCGTGTTCCACACCATGACATTATTTAAGTCTTGGAAGTTATTGCTTCTTCAATAACCTCTCCTTATCCTTTTGTTTAGTTTTTGTGTCAAGATCAAACTCTAATGAGAGAGAAGTAATATTTGGGGAAGTTGTTGTCCCAAAACAAATTTTTGTGCTTCACTAAAATAAATCGTGAAAATCCCAGAACGTCGGACTAATCTGTAATTGTTTGTGTGCATGCCCCAGGTTATTGTTTAACTTTCGTTAGTTTTGCACTTTTTGATTTGAGCAATAGAAGATTTTCGAAAAAATTGATCTTTACCTGCTGGTCTATTTTGATAGATTTTTATGTATCTTGCATTTGCTGCTTATATCGATTTCCTTTTTGAATTCCTTTTTGGGCTTTCGGAAGGAGTTGCTACAGTAGCTTATGTTTTGATGGATTTCAGTTAAAATCAAACTTAAAGGTTTATTGCCTTGCTTGCACTAATGTTGCTAATAATAATTGTGTGAAGTTTTGTGTGAAAGAAATTTCCAGGTTACAGGATAAAATGGTGTTAAGATGGTGAATGGTTAAATGAATCAAACAATATGTTTAAGAGGATGAAGATATTGATGTTATTCAAGCGGTGACTCCGAAAGAATTTATTAAAGACCAAATTCAGAGACTTGTAGAGTCCGTTTTCGAATAAGTAACAGTTCTGGTAAGAAAAAGTCCACGAAAAATCTGTCAATTTATATTTTTGCAGTTTTTATCTAACATGGAAAGCAATGAGTAGAAAGAGGGACGGAAACGGAGCCCGGGTAGCTCACACCACCTCGCGGTGTGGGCCCACCTGGTCGTGCCACCAGGGGGTGTGGCCACCCTGGAGCCTGTCTCCAACCCGTTTTCTCCCAATACTTTACTTTTGTTGTAAAAATTTGTAATATATGATCCCCCGGATCCCCCGAGGGTCGTATGTCATGTTCTTGTCGTGTTTTAATTTTGATATGTTCTGTTCAGATGTCGTTCCAGGGTTCGTTTTCGTAGGACTACAAGCTGTGACACCAGTGCGAGCTCCATCGCGACCTTGAGCAGAGGACCTTCGTAGGATGGGTGGAAGAAAAAAGATCATAGCTAGGCATGAAGATATGGATCGGAGCATCAAGGAGGAAGTGAAGGGCATGTCGGCAAGCATGAAAGGACAAGGGCTGATACCTCCAATTCTAAAACTCGGTTCCTGCCCTGCAGCAGTGGAAGCTCTACGGGCCACTGATGAGTTTTGCGGTAAGTACCGAGTCCTAAGGAGAAAGGTGGACATACTACAAGAAGAGAATAAAAGGCATTGCAAGATCCTGGAAGATTTTCTCGCTTCGATCAAGAGAACACCACCATCACCGAAGGAGTAATTCATCATCAGGTTTTGGCATCCCCTTGGTTTGTTCCAAGCTTGGGGGAGTGTCGCGATATCACATCACTATCGTTTATCTTTTTACCTTTTTAGTAGAGTCATATCATGAATATAGAAGTTATCATATAGGATGGTCTGCATTGTGGAAGTGTATCCCCTCTCGTTAGTTATCTATGTATCCCTTGGTGTGAGTTGCCGTTATGGAATATTAATGAGAAGTTCTATCATTTACTTTTTGCACATCTTATATTAGGAGTTTACAATTTATGTTATATGGCTGATCTTGTTGTTAGTATTGGTATCACTTTGGGATCATTAAGTAAATTTAGTTGGTTTTGGCAAACCTGGCTCGGTCAGTAGCAACACTATTATGAGAATTGAATGAAAAAGATAAAAGTACTCATAAGAAATATAGTTTCATCATCTTTCTTGATTTGCTCATAATCTTAGTATTCTCTTGTTAAGATCTTTTGTGCTTCCAAGGAAGATTGCATGTTTGTTTTTATCACTTGTATGATTGTTTGTTTCCTTCAATTCTTATACTTGCTACCCAGCCTTGCTAGCCAAAAACCTGTACTGAGAGGGAATGCTTCTTGTGCATCCAATCCTTAAACCAATACCTATGCCATTTGTGTCCACCATACCTACCTATTAGCATTATTGCTATTCCAAGTAAATTCATATATTTATCTACCTTCCGAATTAAACTTGTTAGGTGAAATTTAGTGATTAAAGCTCTCACGAACTTGATGGCACACTTTACTTTCTTGCACTTAATAAACTTGAACTATTGTGCCCATCTATGTTGCGTATATGCTTGCGCTTTGTAAGTTGTGAATTAGCAAAACCATGTTACCATGGGAAACGCTTTCAACATTGCACTTTATTTAGTTGATATCATGTTCTTTTGCTTATGGATCCCGACAATGTGAAATGAAAGGCGAGCTTGTGAGGCTCATGGAGTTCGTATATGTGTTAGAGAAACGCCTGGGCGGCTGGTCTAAGCCATGCCTAATCATGGTGGAAACCTACAGCGTAACCATAGTGAGCAATCCATGAAGCATCCCATATATAAAAAACCTATGCAAATAGGAAACAAAAAATAAAAATAAAAGAGAGACCTATGCAAAAAGGAAACAAAAGGATTGATGAGATGCTCATTGTCTGCTTGCCTTGTCATTTTGATATGGGTATCATCAGGCAAGGGGAACCCCGTTGGCGGTTCTCGATGATACACATGTACTTACAATTGCAAGAACTTACATGTGACTAAACTTGAGTAGCATGAGGAATGGTACTCGTAAGTAAGGGGCATGAGATTTTCAGCTTATAACTTGTCAAGCATATCCTCATATTTTATGACTTTAACCTTAATCACCTAAAGATGCTTATGATAGGGGCAATGAGCGCTGAAAGCTAATAAGTACCATAATTTTTGGAAGCTCTTATGAAATTTGAAATCCCTGCTTCCCTATGTGAAGGGCCTATCTTTTACTTTTTAGTTGAGTCAGTAAACCTATTCCTTTCTATCTCAGCAAGTATTTTGAGTTGTTGTGTTTCATTCATTCATATGATGATTTATTTAATCATGTTTCTTATGTTCTTTGTTTTTCACACTTCTCTTATCTTAGTGAATATTACTTTGAAAGCTATCATTGAAAACCCCATTATGATTGAACTCCTGCAAATTGTTAACTATTCTTTTACCAAGAGCAAAGTTTGCCATTACCAATTATGATTTACCTTATGTATCTTTATTCTGTTTCCTTTACTTATTGCAAGTTAAGTTATATAATAGTGAGTTGTCTTCTATTATGATATGTGTATTAATGAATGTGATGCTTCTTGTTCGTATTCTTTTATCGACACTTCACTCCATAAACCTGAGGTCATGTTTATTGAGCTCAGTTTTCGATTGGGGACAGACGAAGTCTAAGCTTGGGGGGATTTGATACGTCCATTTTGCATCACTATTATATATCATAATTTACTGTTATTCATTGGTATATTTCATATTAAGAGATGATACTTATGTTATTTCATCTATTTTTGCATGGTTGATGACTTTTGGAGGATGGATCGCTGAAGTCAGGATTCTGATGGAAAAGGCACCGTTTGGAGGCGAAATTCGCGAAGATAAGAAAATCCTGGAAAATCATATTTTGCAGAAGACGAAGGATGCCAGAAGGGGGAGCGGAGATGGGCTACAGGGGGCCCACACCACCCCCTGGCGCGGGCCAGCCTGACCGTGCCACCAGGTGGTGTGGCCACCCTGGGCCACCTCTGGCTCTGCTCTTTGGCGTATATATTCCTCCCAAAACCCTAAGACTCGGAGGGCGACCATAGAAAGATTCCGCCACCTCTGCGGGGCGAAAAACTGCAGAGAGAGAAAGAGCTCTCCGGTAGCCAGAAATCTACCAGGGAAATTCCTTCACGGAGAGGGGAGATCGTCGCCATCAACACCACCATCAAGCTGGACTTCATCGGGATCATCACCATCATCTCCACCAGCACCATCATCAGCATTTCATACCGTTGTAACAATTGGGTTGAATCTTGCATTGTTCTTAGGGGAAACTTTCCCGGTGTTGATTACTTGTTGTAATTGATGCCATTGAGTGGAACCATCGAATTATCATTCATGTTCAGATTGTTACTTATCATTATTTCATCTTTGATCTTGATCCATATGATGTCTTGTGAGTAGTTCGTTTAGTTCTTGAGGACATGTGAGAAGCCATGTTGTTAGTAGTGGAATTGTGTTGAAAAGATTCAATAGTTTGTTATTTAAGTTGTGGTGTTATTCTTCTAGTGGTGTCATGTGAACGTCAACTACATGACACTTCACCTTTATGGGCCTAGGGGAATGCATTGTGTATTTGGCTACTAATCGTAGGGGTGCCGGAGTGACAGAAACTTAAACCCCCATTAGGAAACGTTTGCACAAGGGAGTGTAGGATCTCAGAGTTTAAAGTTGTGGTTAGGTTTCTATCTTAATTACTTTCTTGTACTTGCGGATGCTTGCAAGGGGTATAATAACAAGTATGTATTAGTCCTAGGAAGGTCAGTTCATTAGCACAGGTTCACCCACACAACACATATCAAACTAAAAAAGATTAATCAACTATATGAAGCGAAAGCACTTGAGATATTCCCATGTGTCCTCGAGAACGTTTTGTCATCTTAAGTAATACCACTGGCTTTTCCTTTGCTAAAGAAAGGATTGGGCCACTTGCTGCATCTATTATTATTGTCTTTTATTTACTCGCACTTTATTTATCTATATTATCAAAAACTCCTAAAAATCTGTTTGCTAAGTATTTACAGAGAATTCCTTCTCCAAGCCACTTGTCAACACCATCTGCTCCTTGTTGGGTTCGACACTCTTACTTATCAAAAATACTACGATACACCCCCTATACTTGTGGGTCATCAGCATGCAGGTTATACAACTAATTAACATGACAAGAAACTTGCCTAAGTAACAAAAGGAAACCTCATGATTTAGCCTTGCTGGGCATCTGATTGTCTGTGTTGGATCCTCTATGAGTTGTTTGCATGACACGTGCGAGCGCTCAAAAAGAATAGAATCTATGAGTTGGTGTTGGAGGATTAAACTAATAGCATGAGAATGAAAGAAATGGAATAAAAGCACGAAGCTAATGATGTGGATACGACCTACAAGATGAAGGGTGCAAACGAAATGGCAATACCATCCAAGATATTGAGCGACATCCTAACGATTTTGTAGCTTACGAGTACCAAAAATATAGCAAACAGGAAAGATAAATTACCGCTGCATGGCAAGGATGGGTAGGACGGGCAAGAGAGCAGCAGGGGTGGCGATTCGACATTTCAGGGTCAGCAACAAATGATTAGTTAAGCGGCCCTAGTAGGGTAGACGATGGCGTTGGCAAAGCAGATCCGGTGCAGAGAGGGAGTCGGTGAAATAGTTCCGATGAAGAGCGTCTGCAGTGGAAGAGCTCCGGTGTGGAAGAGAGGGCCGGCGGTGAAGCAGCTGGAGGAAGGTCGAGGTTGGAGGGGTGTGGGCGGGAAAGAGGCAATGGGGGGAATATAGGTGGGATGACGCACATTTACCACCTATACCCCTCTATTATTGTTGTACTCCGATGGTCCTTGTTTCCGAAGCAGGGATAGAAGAGGAATTTCGTATTTGCAAAAAGCGGGGCAAGATTTTTGAATAGATGCGCGGGATATTTGAATAGATGTGTGCGGGATGTTTCGGTGCCATGCGGAAATTTTGAGGTTGAAGCTTCCGACGTATGCTACTCCGACACATCCGCTCTCATGTGTTCGCCCCGTCCAGACCCACACACCAGCGACAGTATGCTTACCAACATATAAATGAGTTTCCACACATTTGCCGAAATTGATAAACAATATATTTTGAAGGCTTTCATAAAAGATGAACAAGGTCACAGTCATATCTCTGTTATAGTTTATAATAGCATGTCCATATCTGGTAAATAGTTGCATCTTGGCATTTCAAAAGAAGATTCTAGATTTGATGGACAATGCCCAACTTTCGTGAATTTCCAAACTTTATAGCTAAATCTATGCAATAAAATGACTTTTTCACAATCTGAAGTAAGGATGTCAAATTTTGAACTAGAAAGTGTGTGATATACCTTGCTCTTGACTTTTTAAAATAATTCAAAGATATCATGTAGTCAAATATTGGAGAACCACCGAGAGTTTCGCAAAATTCAACTTTTTGATATGAATGGTAATGACAAGTAATTTCGGCCATTTTAAAAAATACAAAGAAACAAAATATAAAAATAAATGCATCCATTATTTTCTCTCTTCGTTTCTCACTATGTGCACTATCTAGTTTCCATGGAAAAATATAATCTTGAAATTTATAACTTTTGAGAAAAAATTATATCACAATATATGGAGTACCATGTAATAATATGCATGGCTTTCAAACCTGATGACCAAGGTCATGGCCATATCTTTTCTATAGTTTATAATATCCTATCCATATTTGCTAGTTGGTGTGTATTGGCATTTAAAATATTATTTACAAAGGAAGCTTCTGAATTGGAAGTTATTTCAATTTTCTAAGGCACAACAATGGCTTTAGTCATGAAGCTACTATAAAACATGGCTTAAAATCCCACTTCCCGGATTTCACTCAAAGTATATAGAGCCTAGTGTTAAGTTTAGGTTTCGGGGTTTGATTTTGGGTTGAGGGTTTAAGGGTTCATGGTTTATGGTTTAGTATTTTAGGGTTTAGTGGTTTAGGGTTCATGATTTAGTGTTTAGGGTTGTTCAGGGTTTTAGGGTTTATGATTGTTTAGGTTTTAGGGTTTATGGAACTTTCAATAATAATGTTCAAGCTTTATATATATGGTTATATTCATAGAATAGAATGGCGTTATCGCAATTTAATAAAAGTATTTACAAATTTGATCTATAAGTACATTATACCTCCTTGGTAAGGGTTTAGGGTTCTAGGGTTAGGAAGTTAGGGTTCTAGGGTTAGGAGGTTATTAGGGTTTACGGTTAAGGGTTTTCGATTTTCAATAATGCTCAAGCTTTATGCTTATATTCATGTAATAGAATGACGTTCAATTTAATCAAAGTATCTCAAATTTTGATCTATAAGTGTAGGGTACGTGCTTGGTTTAGGGTTTATTGGTCGATGATTTAGGGTTTTATAGTTTAGGTTTTATGGGTAGGTATTAGTGATTTTTCAATAATGCTCAAAGATTTATGCTTATATTCGTGGAATAGAATGGCCTTACCTGCTTTAATGAAAGTATCACAAATGTTGATCTATAATTGCATGCTACCTGCTTGGTTAGGGTTTATGGGTCGTTGGTTTGGGGTTTTACAGTTTAGGTTTTATGGTTGTATAGGGTTTAGAGTTTAGCGAATTTAGAATAATGCTCAAGGTTTAATGTTATATTTGTCGAATAGAATGACATTACCTAATTTATTGAAAGTATCTCAAATTTTGATCTATAAAGTGCATGATACCTGATTGGTTAGTGTATATGGGTTGAGGGTTTGGGGTTTTAGGGTTTAGAATTTAGAGGTTGTTTAGGGTTTAGGGAATTTTCGATAATGCTCAATATTTATGCTTATATTTGTCAAATAAAATGGCGTTATAAAATTGAACGAAAGTATATCAAATTTTGATCTATAAGTGCATGCTACGTGCTTGGTAAGGGTTTAGGGTTTCGGGTTTTAGGGGTTTTGGGTTTTAGGAATTTTCAATAATGTTCAAGTTGCTGTATGCTTATATTCGTGGAATAGAATGGAATTACATCAATTTATTGAAAGTATCTCCAATTTTGATGTATAAGTGCACGATACCTGCTTTGGTTAGGGTTTATGGCTCAAGGGATTAGGGTATAGGTTTTTACGGTTTAGTTTTATGGGTTGTTTAGGGTTTAGGGTTTAGCGAATTTTCAATAATGCTCAAGATTTATGCTTATACTCGTAGAATAGAATGGGTGTTAGCTGATTTAATGAAAGTATCTCAAATTTTGATCAATGTGTGCATGACACCTGCTTGGTTAGGGTTTAGGGCTGAGGGTTTAGGGCTTTAGGGTTTAAGTTTTAGGGCATGTTTATGGTTTAGGGAATTTTTGATATTACTCAGGATTTAGGCTTATATTCGGCAAATAGAATGGCGTTAGCCAATTTAACGAAATTATCTTAAATTTTGATCTATAAGTGCATGCTATGTGCTTGGTGAGGGTTTAGGGTTATAGGGTTTAGGGGTTTAGGATTTGGGTTTTAGGGGTTTAGGTTTTCAGGAATTTTCAATAATGTTCAAGCTTTATGCTTATATTCATGGAATAGAATGGTGTCACCCAATTTAACGAAAGTATCTCAATTTTTGATCTATAGTTGCACGATACCTACTTGTCAGGGTTTAGGTGTTTAGATTTTATGGTATAGGATTCCATGAATTCTCAATAATATTTGCAAGCTTTATAGTTATATATATTCGTGGAATAGAATGGTGTTACTGCAATTAATGAAAGTATCTCAAAAATTGATCTACAAGTCGATGATACCTACTTGGTCGTATTTTTTATTAAATAAAATTGAAGGTACCCAAGTACTAAAACAAGGGAGAAAGACGAAGAGTTCCTTGAGATTTAGGCGCTGTTTGGTTGGGCTCTAATTCTGGCTTTTGATTTTTGGCTTATAAAGCTACGAACGTGTTTTTGGCTTTGTTTTTTTAGCTTTTACTCTAACATAGTGGAATGATAGTATAAGCCAGGTTGGATGATTTTAACGATTTTATCTTGGTTTAGCGAAAAATGTTCAAATTTTGCACAAGCGATGGGAATCTCTACTTCCTATAATTCTGGCTCACTGACATGTGGATCACTTGCATAGTGGATCCAAAAATTCAGTGTAGGTCGGAGTGGGCGGGCAGGTAAATATTGAAGAAGGGCTGGGAAACGTCGATGGGGTGATGCACTTGGGAGAATGCAAATTTACCACCTATATCCCTCTGTTATTGCAGTGCTCCCCCAGATTATTGTTTCTAGAGAAGGGATAGAAGAGGAATTTTGCATTCTAGAAAGAGGTGAAGCATGTTTGAATGTATGCGCGGGATATTTTAATGGATGGGTGCGATGTTTGGGCATCATACCAAATTTTGAGGTCGAAGCTTCTAGCATATGCTACTCCAGCGTGGGGCCTCTCAGATGTGTTGTCACCGTCTAGGCCCACACGCCAGCGAGAGTTGCTTACCAACATTTAAACGAGTTTCTAGGCATTTGCATAAATTTTAGAACATTTAAGGCTTTCAAGAAGATCACCATCGTCCCAAAAAAAGTTAACCAAGATCATGGAAATAGTTTATGATGACATGTCCGTATTTGGTAGATCAGTGCATCTTTGCAAATCAACCAATATGTCTGCTTGCAAATTTGAAGTTTGTTTTCGAATATCCAAGTAACAACTATGTGGTTTGTTGTGAAGCAAGAAACTACAAAGATGATGGCTCAAAATGCCACCGCCCCAATTTTTCACACAATATATAACGCCCTTTCAAGCTTCCAGGCTAAATTTTTGCAATAAAATAATTTTGGGGGCTGTATGTTTGAATGGATTGGCGGGATGTTTGAATGGGTGGGCTGGATATTTTGGTGCTCTACCAAAATTTTGAAGTTGAAGCTTCTAAGGTACACTACTCCCACTTGGGATGCTGTCCCCGTTAGATAGACCCACATGCCTGTATGCTTTCTAGCATTTAATTAGTTTATAGACATCTACCGAAATTAATGAACATTAATTCAAGGCTTTCAAACTAGAGGAGCAAGGTCACATCCATAGTTTCTGAATCTTTTTCATGTTTTGTACTACTCTGTACATTAATTCAAGGCTTTCAAGCTAGAGGAGCAAGGTCACATCCAAGCTTACAAATGTGTCCATATTTGGTAGATTGGTGCATCTTGGCATTTCAAGCAACTGTTTACAAAGGAGATTCCAGATTTGATGGATAATTCCCTACTTTCATGAGTTTCCAAGCTTCCTAGTTGAAGATGCTTAAATTAAATAACTTTTTGACGATTGAAACTAAGTATGTCTATTTACGAACTACAAAGTGTGTGATATAGCTTGCTCTTGACTTTTTAAAAATAGTTTAAAGGTACCGAATTAGTCAAATATTGGAGAACCACCGAGAGTTTTGCAAGATTTTAATTTTTCGATATGAATAGTAATGACACCAAATTTGGGCCTTTTTTTAAATAAAGAAACAAAATATAAAACGAAATACAACCATTCGTTTCTCCGTTGGTGTCTCAGTGTGCGCATTGGCTAATTTCCATGAAAATATATAAAATTTGATAACTCTTGAAAAACTCGTTTCACAATATGGCGTACCATGTTTGAACATTCATGGCTTTCAAAAACTAGATGACCAATGTCACGGCCATATGTGTTACCATACTTTATAATAATGTAACCATGTTTGGTAGATAGGTGCATATTGGTACTTCAACATTGTTTAGAAAAGGAGCTTCCATATTAAATATTTTAAAAGCTCCAATCGATAATAATGGTTTAGTTTTGTCATACGATATATGGCGTACCATGTATGAATTTGCATGGCTTTCCAACTAGGTGACCAAGGTTGTAGCCATATCTTTGCTATAGTTTATAACAACATGTTTGTATTTGGTAGATTGGTCCGTATTATTGGCATTTGAAATATTATTTACAAAGGAAGCTTCTGAATTTGAAGTTATTTTCAATTTTTCAAGCGACGCCTATGGCTTTTGTCATGAAGAAACTATAAATAAGTATGGCTCAAAATCCCATTGCCCTAGTTTCCACACAAGATATATATAGCCTAGGGTTTACGGTTCGTGTTTTTTGGGTTGAGGGTTTAGGGGTTTAGGGTTTACGGTATATGATTTAGGATTTTAGGGTTTAAGGCTTAGGAGTTTGAGGTTGGTATTTAGGGTTTAGGGTTTTCTAGGTTTTAGGGTTTATGAATTTTCAATAATAATGTTCAACTTATATATATATGATTATATATATATTCCTGGAATAGACTGGTGTTGTCGCAATTTAATGAAAGTGACGAGGGTTCAACTCGTCAATGCCCATTGTTATGGACTTGGGTTTTGGAGAAGGAGGGAGCGCTGGAGGCATCAATTGGCTAGCAAACAAGCACACGGGAACGCAAGATTTACCTAGGTTCAGGCCTCGTAGAGGTCCCTACTCCTGCTTGTCTTCTCTTGGAATTATCGAGGGAGTCGAAAATTACAGGGGTGCGCAGATGCAATCTCGCGATGGTTGTGGAAACTAGGGTTGTGATTGTCCTCCTCGCCACCCCCTCCTAGCCTTTATATAGATAGGCTAGGTCTCGGGTAGTAGGTCGAGTCGGTTATAGATTAGGGTTCATCTTTTGAACTTTCTATCTTAAGGTTCTTCTTGCCTCGCAAGCAATCGGAGAGTCCGTGGGTCACCCGAATTCTTCATTGGGCCTTGGCAACACCGTGGGCTTCTGCCGTATCTGGACCGTATATGCCAAACTCGAGTACATGTAGTGTATACCCATGTAAGTAGCCCCCGAGTGTTCAATGGAATCGCAGATTCGACTGGAGACTTTATGAAGTCTTTCGAGTACATGACTAAGCATTTTTTTCGAGTGTTCTGTTTGTGTCATAGGGATTGTTGATATACGTGCCGGATTTATCCGATGTATCAGTATCAATTAACTACCTTAGGGTAAAACAACGTAATCTACTCAAACTCGAGTCCCTGGACTCGAATTCGGAAAAGTGCTGGCGTAATTAGACTCAGGCCGTGGAGGTCTTACAGGAGTCGAATTCTAGTGTATAAGTGTGAGCACTCGACGCGTCCATCAAGGCATGTTCATCGTACCTGCAGGGACGGATAATTTTTTGGTTGTGTGCAGCAGATGCGTTGCCAGGCCTTGTTTAGGTCTTATCTTCACGCTGTAAGCGCGGAATCCGAATTTTTGTCATCACAGAGATGATTCAGGTGGCCCGGAAGACAAAATCTTTGTGTAGAGAAAATATGAGGCGTAGTCGCCATAACATTCGAGTGTGGATGTTATTGACACACAGTACGATGTCGAAATAATCATAGGGTGCGCGACCAGCGCTCCTTATGGGAGTTTCCCCCGAGTGCCTATTCGAGTCGTAGACTCGAGTGGGGACTAAAAACATTTTGCGACTGCCATCGTCTTTGGTTGCTTGTTTCAGTCAAGTGAGCTTCTAGCGCTCCCTATGGGAGTAACCCGTAATTCATAATCGAATCGTTGATTTGAGTGATGGGTTTGTCTTGAATGCTCATACACCTGCATAAAAATTCTTTTGGGTGTGCGGCCAACGCTCCTGTTAGGAGTAGCCCCCGGTTTCTTAATTGAGTCGAAGACTCAAGCAAGAACTAAAGTAGTCAAAATCTTCTTCTGCTGGAATCGATGATGTTAGTGCTTTGACGGGACGTGACGAGCGGTGGGTCCCACTTTCTGACTTCGATTTGACTGGGTGTGCGGAATCTTCTGTTTTAACTGCGTCTCCTCGATTTCGACACGTAATGGGAGGAGTGGGGGATGGTTCGTGATTCACCTTCGCCACGTGTCGATGGCGATGTGCGCCACGCATTTAGTAGGGTTTTTGCTAGCCGTTGAATGACACCTGCGAGGAGGTTAAGTAGCAGCGTAGCTGCGGTAATTTTCCCCATCTCTCTTCTTGTTCGTGCTTCCTTCACAATTGTTGCTCGTTTCTTCTCCCTTGCGCTCGTCCTCTCCGTGTCACTGGACCAGCTGCACGTATTACCTAGCTACTTTCTTCGTTCTCACCGCCATCGAAAGATGGGCAAGAAGAAAGGAGGTGCCGCCACTAGATCTGCGGCCACCATTGCCGCCGCCAAGAAGAAGGGAGGCACCTCCGCCATGGGCACCAGCGCTGCCGCCGCTGGGAAGAAGAAAGGTGCAGGCACCCGAGTCACCAACAGCTCCTGGCGTGCGTCTGCCATCAAGTCTTCCGAGATGCATCTTCTTTGTCAAGATGGAGCTCTTCCATCTGTGGAAGATGACTCGTGAGTGCCTGGCGATGAGGTAATCCCCCGTCCTCCTACGGGTTTCAGAGTGATGTTCCTTGCGTTCATCATTTGAGGTCTCTTTCTCCCCCGCATCCGTTTATTACTTCTATGGGCTCCAACTGCATCAGCTATCGCCAAATTCCATTGTCCACATTGCCTGCTTCATCACCTTGTGCGAGTGCTATCTCGGAATCGAGCCACACTTTGGTCTCTTCAAGAAGCTTTTTAAGCTCAAGCGTTAGTCGGCGTCTGGTTCGGTAGTCTACGACGTAGGAGGCTGCGGGATCCATGTCGACTCCTCCACCACCTACTTTGACATCAAGCTCACTGTATCTATCCAAGGGTGGAGGGACAAGTGGTTCTTTGTCCGTGACCAGAAGGCTGACGGAGAGCACTTCGGTCTCGTGTCCTTTGATCCCGTGGAGGCTTGCAAGAGGAGGCGTTGCTGGAAGAAAAACCCGATGCCTAGCGAGTCCGAGGAGACGAAGATGTTGTATCAGTGTGTCTGTGACCTCGAAGGCCGCATAGGCAAGGAAGAGGGTGGCGTCGCTCTCATTCGCATGTGGTTGTGCCACCGCATCTAGCTTATGCAGGCTAGAGTCCATTCGATGTTCCGCTGGGTCGGTGCTAGCGATGTCACTCGCATATCTACTGAGGGCATTTCTGCGGGTGATGTAGATAGGAGGTTACAACTGGTGACCAAGTATACCGCCAAGGAGGATCTCCTAGACGAATCAGTCGTGCCCCCTTTTGATGACAACAACCCTCCGCCTGGGGTAGAGTTTTTTGTGAAGTAGTATTGTATTTGTTCGATTGGTTGCCAAGTGCTTTAATCTGTGCTGATGTTTCTTTCTGAATGCAGGACTAGAACGTGGCTGCCAGTTTTCCTCCTCAACCTGAAGGGGTTATCCCTCACGAAGCGGAGGAAGAGGATGAGTCGGAATTAACCATCCCAATTGAAGAAGAGGAGGGAGCCCCCGATTCCAGCGGCCACGACACTCGCAAGCGTTCCCGCAGCAAGGATTCTGACGCTTCTTCGCTGACGACGCCGGAAGGTCCTTCTACTGCTGCAGAGGATCCAATTCCTGCCGTACATGTGCGCGCCATGGCTCCTCCTACTCGGAAGAAGCTATGACTGTCGAAGGAGTCATCGACCTCAACAAATTCAACTGGTAAGCTTTTAATGTCCGTGAGTTCGTCCTACTCTCTTTGAGGTTGCTTTTTTTGAAGTGGTGCCGGGCACGTTTTGTAGTCAAGCGGCGTCGTCGTCTTCTAACAATGTCCAATTTGTGAAAGAGTCCGGAGTCGCAGACTCCAAGACCAAGGAAGTGGCCGCACGGTCTTCTTCTCCTCTAGTGGCGGCCCACTCCGGTGCCAATTCTTCTAGCTCCCCACATGCTGGGGAGCACCAGATGGTTGCACAGACTACTGCTCGACAGTCATCTTTGGAGTCCCTGGAGGAACATCTGATGTCATTTTTGTTGTCTGGCAGTCGAATTTGTACTTTGGGTTGACGCTAAGTCTTCATTTCCCTTGGTGTAGCTCATTGTGAAGGAAGCCGCTCGCCTTGGGGAGCAAGTCCTTGCCATGGGCCGACAGCACGCCCTGCTGGACAATCGCCACTATGCTGTCGAAGGTTAGCTTTGACTTTGTCTTTGTCTTCGTGGAAATTTGTCAACTCAATTGCTGATACGCCATGTGCTTTTGTAGGTGAACACAATGAACTTCTCCGCCGCGTTACGTCCCTCGAGAAGGGGCTTGCCGCGGCGGAGAAAAGGCGCGATGAGGCAGTCATGGCTCTAGAAGAGTTGTAGAAGCGTGAGGAAGACATGCGCTCTTCCAATGCTGAAATGGAGAAGTTGTTCCAAGAAGAAATTTTTTCGATTGCCAAGGCTCTCTTAGGTATTTTTCTGTTTGATTTGCATTGCTCCTTGTTTGACGTCATGTCGGCCTAAGCTTTGACGCCCAGTCTCTGCGTCCGGCGGATGCTTTGGCAGGCGCCGTTGCTGTAGTCGAGGACCGTAGTGTTTCCCTTCAGGAGACGTTGGGGAAGGCCAAAGGTGTGCTCAGTCGCCTCTGTGAGGAGCTGACTCCCAAGGCCGGGCTAATCGACGATCTTGATGACCTGGTGGAATCCTTCGCTGGAGGTATTCCCATGGAATTCAGGAACTCCCAGCGCCACCATGGCACTCGCAATGGTGCAAGCCCATGGCGTGGAGTTGGATCCCATCACGATCTCCGAGGCGATGCTTGTTGACGTCGGAGGCCAGCAGGTAGTGTTTGCTACCTTCGCTAGTAGCTGCGCTCAGCTTATCGAGAAAGTTTCCAAATACTCTAAGGAGCGGCGGCGAGCGAAGGAGGCGAAGACCGTGGCATCTGGGGCTACCACCGGCAATTCCATGGTGTCGAAGACTGCCATGGATGCGATGAATCCCCCGAAGTCGAAGTCAAAGCCAAAGAAGAAGAATGCTCCCCAGCCGCGTTCAAAGGTGGAGGAGTTGTCGTTACTTTCGCAACTGCGCGACTGCATTAAGCAGTTGGAGTCGAAAGCTGAGAAGGCCACCGCCCGCGAGAAGTATCTCTTGGAGGAAGTGGCACAGTTGAATGAGTAGTTTAAATGTTAGCTTTATGCCTTCTCATCTTTTCTTTTAGTTAGTCGCGGTGATGCCTTGTCTTCACACTTTGCTGCTTGCTTGGTGTAGTTGCTAGCGCTCGTCATCCGCAGGATGAGAAGGACCAGGTGGCCATTCAAATGAACAACCTGAACCAGGAGCAGCTGCAGGCGGGTGGGTATTTTTGGGTGGACCACGATCGTGCAATCGCGTTGGCGACCCTACAGGATTGTTCTTCTCGAGTGCTTCAATGCTTGAAGAAGGCGCAGTCGTGCCTCAGGCACATTTATCACACGGTGTTTCCTCTGTACGTCATCCCTTCAAGCATGTTGGCCCTTTTAGCGAAGTTTCAAGATATAAGCGCGGTACGCGAGTGTGTGCGGCAACAGCTGGTTGCTGGTGCCAAGGCTGCCTTGTCGATGGTGCGACTGCCTCGGCCAGATGTAGACATAGCATCTGTTGCTGCTGGACCACCACCGCTGCCTGAAGGGATGATCTGGAACATGGTGCCGAACTACCAGGCGGTTGATCAGCCAGCAGAGGACATAGTCGACTTCTTTGAAGAGCAGACGAATGTTCATCATCTGCAGCAGTAGCATAGTTTGTATCCTGCACATAGATTTATGAGTGTTGTAAAGTTCGTATGATTGTGTTGGGTGTATTTAGTACCCATTGATATGTGAAGAGCTTGCTAGCTTGTGTTTTTTTTGACTGTATTGTACTCTGCAATTCCTTTTCGTTAGCCTGACTTATGTTTATCTCAGCACCTTGCCAACCTGTCAGGTGCATTGCAACTGGGCTGGTGTTTATCAAGGGTTCGATTGGTGGTGTCACCTACTCAGGATACTGTGATCTGTTCGTAGAACGAAAGTGTAAAGGGTGGCGCAGCCCCCCGAGTGATGAAATTGCAAGAAAATAAAGAAAAACATAGAGTTTTGGGGCACTTAGCTCTATTTATTCGCAGAATAGTACGAGGTACAATGTGTGGCTAAGTAGCCTGGCTGAGTAGCCTTATTTGTAATGTAAAAATGACTAGGGGTAGAAAACGACGCAACTGCGTGACGTTCCAAGGGTTGGAGTATGCGACTCTGCTCTTGAAATCTTTAAGGCGATAGGCGCCCCCTAGGATTACTTCTGTAATCACGTAAGGTACTTCCCAAGGGGACTCGAGCTTGAGATGCCCTTGTTGCTTCAGTCGCAGGACCAAGTCTCCTTCAACGAAGGATCTGGGGTGTAGCCTTCTGCTGTGGTAGTTGCGGAGGCTCTGCTGGTAGATCGTTGATCTCTCCGCTGCTATCTCACGTGCCTCGTCAAAGAGGTCGACAGAGTCTTCGAGTGCAAGAGTTGACTCCTTCTCGCTGTATGCAACCACCCGTGGGGCTCTGTAGTGTACCTCTATGGGTAGCACCGCTTCGGCACCATGCACCATGAAGAATGGAGTGTATCCCGTGGTGCTGCTTGGAGTTGTGCGTAGGCTCCAAAGTACGGATTGCAGCTCGTCTGGCCAACATCCAGCGGCTAGTTCGAGTGGCGAGAGGAGTCACTTCTTGATTGCAGCGCAGACGAGGCTATTGCCTTTTCGACTTGACCGTTGGTCTGTGGGTGAGCCACCGAGGCATAGCTTATGTTGATTCCCAGGTTTTCGCAGAACTCTTGGAACTCCTTAGAGGTGAATTTTGTCCCATTGTCCGTGATGATGCTATGTGGCACTCCAAAGCTGTAGACGATGGACTCGAAGAACTTGATAGCGCTGGCCCCTGATTGATTCATCACCGGCATGTCCTCGATCCACTTGGTGAATTTGTCGACCACGACTAAGAGGTAGACGTAACCTCCTCGCGAGGACTTTGGGAGCTTGCCGACCATGTCGAGTCCCCATTGTGTGAAGGGCCAAGCCAATGGTATTGGCCTGAGTTCCACGCCAGGTAAGTGTGGTTTGTCCGCGAATCGTTGGCAAGCATTGCAGCGCTGGACAATGTCCTTGGCATCGTGCATGGCCATGGGCCAGTAGAATCCAGCTCGTAGAGCTTTGGCAACGAGGGCCTGACTGCCAGCATGGTGTCCGCAAGTGCCTTCATGTATGTCGAGGAGGACGACCCTTCTGTCCCCGTTGGAGACATACCATTGAAGTACTCCCATGATGCTCTGCTTGTATAGTTCGCCGTTGATGAGGCGAATGCCTTGGATCGTCGCACGATGTGTCGCGCATCAGTCGGGTCATCTTGCAGCCTCTTGCTGAGTAGATATGTGATGTAAGGTTGTGTCCAAGATGGCTCGATCATCATGACACCCATTGGTCCTCGAGTACTGTATCGAGCTCCATGTCGTCGAGTGCCATTGGCTCGTTGGGTGGCGTAGCCCCCGAGTCCGTTGATGTGCTTGCTTTCTTATTTGGAGCTTTGGGCTTGATGGAGCGCTCGCAGAGGCGCTCGAGGAATACCCAGGTGGTATGCGGGTGCAGGTGGAGCCAGTGTTGGCGAGTGTATCCGCCTCTTCATTGCTTTCGTGGCATAGTGCCGCTGCTCGCAGCCGTCAAAGTCTCCCTCAAGTGTGTCGTAGAGGTCGCGATAGGCGATCATGTTGTCCCTCAGTGCGTTGCACTCGTACATCGTTTGGTTGACCACCAACTTGGAGTCGCCGTAGATGATGAGCCTCTTGGCGCCGCAGGATTTCGCCATCCACATCCCATGGATTAAGGCCTCGTACTCGGCTTCATTATTGGAGGCAGTGAACTGCATTTGCAAAATGTATTTCATCTTGTCTCCTTGGGGCGATGTCAGTATGACTCCTGCCCCAGCTTCGTCCTTTCACTTGGACCCGTCAAAGTGCATTGGACATATCTGGCTTGTCGGGGAGCTGGTTCTCCACCCATTGCACGAGGAAATCCGGGAGGACTTGCGACTTGATTGCATCGCGCTTCTCATATGTGATGTCTTGTGGAGACAGCTCGATTCCCCAGAGCGCGACTCGTCCGGTGGCGTCAGGATTATTGAGTATATGCCCGAGCGGGGCGTCATTTACCGCAATGATTGGGTGCTCTTGGACGTAGTGGTGAAGTCGCCTGGCTGTCATGAAGACGCCATATGCCATCTTCTGGTAGTGCGGGTACCGCTGCTTTGTTGGCGTGAGCACCTCGCTGAGGTAGTATACTGGGCACTAGACCCCGTGGACCTTATTTTATTCGGCTTGTTCCACCACGAGCACTGTGCTGACCACCTAGTTGGTGGTGGAGATGTAGAGCAGTAGTGGTTCCTTTTCGCGAGGCGTCACCAATACTGGCGAGGTGGATAGTAGACGCTTGACGTATTCGAATGCTTATTGTGCCTCGTCTGTCCACTCGAACTTGTCAGCTTTGCGGAGGAGTTGGTAGAAGTGCAGTACCTTTTCGCCCATTCGACTGATGAATTGACTGAGCGCCGCGATTCACCCAGTGAGTTGCTGGACGCCTTTTACGTTCTTCGGCTTCTCCATGGCCAATATGGCCTTTATTTTCTTCGGGTTTGCCTCGATTCCTCTCACAGAGATGAGATACCCGAGTAGTTGTCCTGATGGCACGCCGAAGGCGCATTTGTCTGGATTAATCTTGATCTGGTAGTAGTCGAGGTTAGCGAAGGTTTCGTGGAGATCGTCGATTAATGTTGCTTCCTCTTTGGTTTTGATGACGATGTCGTCAACATAGACTTGGATGTTGCGACCAAGTTGGTTCTTGAGGCAAGCCTACATGCACCGGATATAGGTGGCTCCTGCGTTTTTTAGCCCGAAGGGCATTGTGTTGTAGCAGAACACACCAAAGGGCGTTGTAAACACTATTTCCTCCTGGTCTTCCTCGTTCATTCGAATCTGATTGTAGCATGAGTAGGCGTCGAGGAAGCAGAGGCACTCGCATCCCGCGGTGGAGTCGATGATTAGATCGATATGTGGCAACGCGAAGTGATCCTTTGGGCAGTGCTTATTCAAGGAGGTGAAATCCACGCACATCCGCAGGATATCAGTGTCTTTTCTAGGCACAAGCACTGTGTTAGCGAGTCAGGTGCTTTCCTTGATCTCGCATATAAATTTTTCATCGAGGAGTCTGTTGATCTCCATACTGACTGCTTTTGCTCTTGGTTCAGACAGTCGCCGTATAGTCTGCTTGATTGTCCTTGCGTCTGGATTCATGTTCAGTGAGTGCTCGGCGAAGTCCCTGGGAACCCCTGGCATGTCCGCTGGACACCAGGCGAAGATCTCCCAGTGCTCACGAAGGAATTCGATAAGCGCAAGTTCCTATGCGGGACTCAAGTTATTGGCGATGAGGGCCGTCTTGCTCGGGTCTGTTAGGTGGACCTCGACTTTCTTTGTGTGCACCGACGAGTCGAAAGATAGGTCGAGTGAACTTGGCCTGCTCAGGGGAGGCAGACTGTTGTCTATCGACTCCTTCAATCTTGCAAGTTCCTCCTGCATTCCAAAGGACTAGGAGATTCTGTTGAATTCCCTGTCGCATCTATCGAACCTCTCAAACCTTCCATTGATTGTGATGACGCTGTTCGGACCTGGCATTTTCATCTACAGATAGGCGTCGTGTGGCACTACCACGAACCTTGTGAACGCGACACGTCCGAGGATGCAGTGATATTGTGAGGGCCAGACGACGACTTCAAAGTCAACGCACTCTCGCTGAATGTTTTGCGGTGTGCCAAAGATGACGTCAAGGTTGATTTTTCGTAGGGGATATGATGGCTCAATGCACAGCGCCCAGAAAAATGCTTGATGGTGGTGTTGATGTAGAGCTTGTTGGGAACCCCAAGAGGAAGGTATGACGAGCACAGCAGCAAGTTTCCCTCAGTTATGAAACCAAGGTTTAATCAAACCAGTAGGAGCAAGGAAACACCTCAAAGGTGTTACTAGCTGAGCTTTGGCAGGGTGCACTACCGGTGCTAGTAGCAACGTGGAGACCTGCACAACACAACCACAGAACTTTGTCTCCAACTTGCGATGAGGTTGTCAGTCTCACCGTGTTTTGCGGAAAACACGGGATTAAACGTATCGAATGGAAAGAAGTAAAAGTTTGCAGAAAGAAAACACAAAGCAGAAACAGTTTATAGATTGTATGTAAAGTAAAGGACCGGGATCCATAGTTCACTAGAGGTGGCTCTCCTTAGATAGATAACATGCTGGGTGAACAAATTATAGCGGGGCAATTGACAAACACCGAGAAAGCAATACATGCATATACTAATCATCTTGACTCCTTTGAGACTTGATTGGGCATTACAACACAATACATAGACCGCCATCCAACTGCATCTATGACTAATAATCCACCTTCAGGTTATCATCCGAACCCCCTCCATTATTAAGTTGCAAGCAACAGATTTTTGCTTTACGAACTGCGTGTAAAGTAAACAATACAATTGTTCTATGAACAAAGGATCGTTGTTTTCTCCCTAGTAGCAACAGCACATCTAGTACCTTAGAGATTTCTGTCACTTCCCCAGATTACCAGAGGCCTGAACCCACTATCGAGGATAAATACTAACTCTTGGAGTTCCTAGCATCTACTTGGCCAAGATAGCTACTAACAATGGAAAGCATGCAAGATCTCAAATAACAAAGACATGATAGAATCAATAATCCATCTGAAATAGCATCTCAATATCCATCGGATCCCCGCAAACACAATATGTATGGATTACAAATAGATGATCTTGACCATGAACGGAGCTCACAAGATCTAAACATGAAAGCACAAAGGAGGAGAAACCAGCCATCTAGCTACTACATGGATCCGCAGTCCAAGGATGAACTATTCACGCATCACAACGGAGGCTTGCATGGTGATGAAGAAGGCGTCCAGGGTGAATTCCCCTCTCCGGCAGGGTGCCGGGAAGAGCTTCAGATCCCCCCCGATCTAGGGACAGAGACGACGGCGGCTACGGACTCTTTCGTGGATTTTTGATCGGGTACCTAGGGTTTTTGTCCTGAGGGAAACTTATAGGCTGAAGGAGAGGCCGAGGGGGTGCTGGGGTCGGCCAGACCACCCCATGGCGCGGGCTAGGCCTGTCCGCGCGGCCAGGTGGTGTGGCCGGCCCCCAGCCCTTCTCCGTCTCGTATTCTGGCACTTGATCCCTTCCGGAAAAATAGGCACTTTGGCTTTTGTCCCGTCCAATTCCGAGAATATTCATTTTCTGACTTTTCTGGAACCAAAAACAACAGAAAACAGGCAGCTGGCACTGTGGCTCTTGTTAATAGGTTAGTCCAAGAAATCATAATAAAAGTACTCCAAAGTTGGAACAAAACACAACAATGTGGATAAAACCAAGCATGGAACATCAAAAATTATAGATACATTTGCAATGTATCAACATCCCCAAGCTTAACTCCTGCTCGTCCTCGAGTAGGTAAGTGATAAAAAGAAATAATTTTTTAGGTGACATGCACCATCAAAAACTTCATCAAAGTATTTGCAAAACATTCAAAGCTGGGATCATAGTACTTCAATCATAACATGAAAGACAAAGTTCTAGAAATAAGCAAAGAAACTATGATACAACATGAAAAGGCACAAACAGAAGATTCATGAATAACATGCTTTGCAGACGTTTGTTTGTTTCACATAAAGAAAACATAGCATAATAGTATTCAGCTTGTCCCTCAATAGAGTAGCAAATATAAATGCATAGGACACCTTCAAAGTTCTTAAGCGTGACTAGATACAATAGTTTCAAACAAGCAATAACAAGTTATGCATCGGTCAACTAGTCTTGGGACAATGCACATAGAACTAAGAATGGCCACTATGCTCTCAAAGTAGTGCATAAAGATAGAAGGTGGAGACTCAATATAATGGTGTAAGAAAAGGCCTTTGTAAAAGGAAGTAGGGATTCAATTCTCATAAAGAGCTTCCAAAAATTATGGTACTTGTAGCTTTCAGCTCTCATTGCCCCTATCATAAGCATCTTGAAGGTGATTAAGGTTAAAGTGACACAACTAAGAGGATATGCTTGACAAGTTATAAACCGAAATCTCATGCCCCTTACTTACGAAGACCGATCCTCATGCTACTCAACTTTAGTCACGAGTAAGCTCTTGTCATTGTAAGTATATGTGTATCATTAATAACCGCCAACGGGGTACCCCTTGCACATGATACGGGAGCTTTCCCATAATCAAAATGACAAGGCAAGCAGACAATGAGCATCTCAGTGATCTTTTTATTTGTTATTTGCATAGGTTTTTATTGAGGATGCTTCATAGAGTGCTCATTATGGTGATGCTGCAAGTTTCCACCATGATTAGGCATGGCTCAGGCTAGCGGCCCAGGCGTTTCTCTAACACACATACAAACTCCATGATCTTACAAGTTCCACTTTTATTTCACATCACCGGGATCCGTAAGCAAAAGAACATGATATCAACAGGGTACAAAGTACAAGTGCAATGTTGAAAGCGTTCCCCATGAAACATGGTTCTGCTAATTTCAACTTATAAAGCGCAAGAATATACGCAACAAAGAAGGACCCAATGGTTCAAGTTTATTAAAGGCAAAAAGTAAAGTGTGCCATCAAGTTCATGAGAGATTTAATCACTAGATTTCTCATAACAAGTGGAAGGTAAACAAAAGCATGAATATACTTGGAATAGCATAAGCTAGTAGGTAGGTATGGTGGAATATTTGGAAAAACTTGGTTTAGGGAGTTGGATGCATGAGTGGAACTCATACTTGGTTGTGGAGGCTAGTAAAAGACTGGGAGCGACAAACTAAGAGAGCAATAATGGCTATAATCATGCAGAGCGACAAAACATCATTGATCAAAGCATAAAGTGATACTACAAGTTGAAAACTAAAGGATCATAAAGGCTATGGTGACTTGAGATAGTCATAACATGGTGTGAGCATGCCCCGAGTCAACCCAAATAAAGCATCAAAGGAGAATACCACTATACTATGCTTTAATATGCTAAAACAACGCATGATTCATCCAAGGCACATTAAGCAATCTCAATTGTTTATAACAAGTCATGCTACAACAAAGAATACTAAGCATAAAGCCAAAACAATATCAAGCATGGCATGACAAAGCATAGGCCACAGTCAAAAACGAGCTCTTTTTACCACATAAGTATGAACTTTCCTACTCTTTTCCAAACCAAACCAAACTATTTGTAAACCAAAGTGTGAAAGAGGGGGTCCAACCAACTTATTCAGAAAACTAAGCAAACCAAGCAAACTAAAAAAACAAAACGAAAATCAAAAGGAAGACGCTCCAAGAGAAACACAACTGTGCACAAAACAATAAAAATGAAGCGTTTGGAAGAAACCTGGAATTTTTATCGATGAAGAAGGGTATGCCTTGGGCATCCCCAAGCTTTGACGCTTGTACTTCTTGGATATTTCTTGGGGTGACACGCGTGGCATCCCCAAGATTGAGCTTTAGTCCATCCTTCATCTCATTACTCATTCCTTCCATACACCTGAAAATTTTCCTTCATACAAAACTTCACACAATCTCATTAGCAACATTAGTGCACTTTACATAAATAAGTCTCAAAGTTCAGTTCTAACACCAAATAAACTTCCATTAGAACACTAGCTACTGTAGCACTTCCCTCAAAAAGCTCAATTCCCCAAAGGAACTCAAGAAGGAACTAACAAGAAGCAAATGCAGAAAATGGCAGAAATCTGTCAAAACAGACCAGCAGGTAAAGACGATTTTTTTTCGAAGACCTTCTATTGCTCAAATCAAAAAGTGTTGAACTACCGAAAGTTAGATAACAACCGGGGGCAGAAGAACAAACAATTACAGCTCAATCCGACGTACAGAGCTCTCTCAGCAATTTTTACGGTGAAGCACAGAAATCTGTTTCGGGACAGCAACTTTCCCAATCATTACTTCACTCTCATTAGAGGTTACTCTTGGCACCAAAAGTAAACAAAAAGGATAAGGAGAGGTTATTACAGAGGTAATAACTTCCAAGACTCAACTAAAACTCTTGGGTTATCCCCCAACAAGTACTTTTCTTTAACGCCTTTAAGTTAGGCATGAAAATTTGAGAAGATGCTCTCCTAGGGAATACGAATTGAAGTAAAAGAGAGCATGAAGAAGAAAATTCAAAACACATTTAAGTCTAACCCACTTCCTATGTATAGGAATCTTGTATGCAAATAAATGCACAAAGAACAAAGTGACAAGCATAGGAAGATAAAACAAAAGTAACTTCAAAACTTTCAGCACATAGAGAGGTGTTTCATTACCAAAAAAACTTCTACAACCATATTTTCCTCTCTCATAATAATTTTCAGTAGCCTCATGAATAAACTCAACAATATAACTATCACATAAAAGCATGCTTTTCATGATCTACAAGCAGTAGAGCTTTATTATAAACATTTTCAAAAGAATCCTCGGGAACATAACATTCACCCTCCTTTGATAAGCATGGGGAACAATCAAATAATGTAAGGGATAAAGAGTTACTCTCATTAGAAGGTAGGCATGGGTAGATCCATTCTTCCTCCTTTTGTCCATCACTCTCCTCCTCTTTTTCATCTTATGAGCTTACAGGTTCAGCAATTTCTTCTTCCATGGAGGTTCTAGCAGGCGGTGGTTCATCTATTACCTTGCAGTCATAAAACTGTTCCCGAATAGGAAACTGAGTGAGCTATCCATAATGAAATAGTGATTGTAGCAGAGCTAGTCATAAAGGCAACTTAAGAAAGGAACTATTTTTTTTGTGTTTTTTGAAGAACAAAACAAGCAAACAAAGCAAAAAGAAACTAAACAAAACAAAAACAACAAAGTAAAGAGATTGGTTATGAGGGACACCCCTTGTGAAGATGTCCTTGACTCCCCGGCAACGGTGCCAGAAAAATGCTTGATGGCTCAATGCACGGCGCCCAGAAAAATGCTTGATGGCGGTGTTGATGTATAGCTCGTTGGGAACCCCAAGAGGAAGGTATGATGAGCACAGCAGCAAGGTTTAATCGAACCAGTAGGAGCAAGGAAACACCTCAAAGAAGTTACTAGCTGAGCTCTGGCAGGGCGCACTACTGGTGCTAGTAGCAACGTGGAGACATGCACAACACAACCATACAACTTTGTCCCCAACTTGCGATGAGGTTGTCAATCTCACCGTGTTTTGCGGAAAACAAAGGATTACTTGTATCGAATGGAAAGAAGAAAAATTTTGCAGAAAGAAAACACAAAGCAGAAACAGTTTATAGATTGTATGTAAAGTAAAGGACCGGGATCCATAGTTCACTAGAGGTGGCTCTCCTTAGATAGATAACATGATGGGTGAACAAATTACAGCGGGGCAATTGACAAACACCGAGAAAGCAATACATGCATACACTAATCATCTTGACTCCTTTGAGACTTGATTGGGCATTACAACATAATACATAGACCGCCATCCAACTGCATCTATGACTAATAATCCACCTTCAGGTTATCATCCGAACCCCCTCCAGTATTAAGTTGCAAGTACCAGATTATTGCTTTACGAACTGCGTGTAAAGTAAACAATACAATTTTTCTATGAACAAAGGATCGTTGTTTTCTCCCTAGTAGCAACAACACATCTAGTACCTTAGAGATTTATGTCACTTCCCCAAATTACCAGAGGCATGAACCCACTATCGAGGATAAATACTAACTCTTGGAGTTGCTAGCATCTACTTGGCCAAGATAGCTACTAACAACGGAAAGCATGCAAGATCTCAAATAACAAAGACATGATAGAATCAATAATCAATCTGAAATAGCATCTCAATATCCATCGGATCCCCGCAAACACAACATGTATGGATTAAAAATAGATGATCTTGATCATGAATGGAGCTCACAAGATCTAAACATGAAAGCACAAAGGAGGAGAAACCAGCAATCTAGCTACTACATGGATCCGTAGTCCAAGGATGAACTAGTCACGCATCACACCGGAGGCTTGCATGGTGATGAAGAAGGCCTCCAGGGTGAATTCCCCTCTCCGGCAGGGTGCCGGGAAGAGCTTCAGATCCCCCCCCCCCGATCTAGGGACAGAGACGACGGCGGCTACAGACTCTTTCGTGGATTTTTGATCGGGTACCTAGGGTTTTTGTCCCGAGGGCAACTTATAGGCGGAAGTAGAGGCCGAGGGGGTGGTGGGGTCGGCCAGACCACCCCCTGGCGTGGGCCAGGCCTGGCCGCGCGGCCAGGTGGTGTGGCCGGCCCCCAGCCCTTCTCCGTCTCGTATTCTGGCACTTGATACCTTCTGGAAAAATAGGCACTTTGGCTTTTGTCCCGTCCAATTCCGAGAATATTCATTTTCTAACTTTTTTGGAACCAAAAACAACAGAAAACAGGCAGCTAGCATTGTGGCTCTTGTTAATAGGTTAGTCCAAGAAATCATAATAAAAGTACTCCAAAGTTGGAACAAAACACAAGAAAGTGGATAAAACCAAGCATGGAGCATCAAAAATTATAGATACATTTGCAATGTATCAGGATATACGCCCTTCCCTCGGACGATGTCGTGGAACATTGTGTCTAAAACTTCTAGACAAGTCAGAGGGATCCTCATTGCACGCAAGGTACTCACGAACATGAGGTTGATGCCGCTCCCGCCGTCCATGAAGACGTGACTCATATAGAATCCCCCCATCTGTGCCTCGAGTACGAGGGGACAATGGCCTGGACGAAGAACTTGGCGTGGGTGGTCGGGCTTGTCGAAGGTGATCCACGACTCGCTTCCACTGAGGTATTCAGTGGTGGAAGGTGGAGAGTTTATCGCCCAATTAACTTGGCGAGTGATGGCCTTGAGGGACGCCCTTTTTGGATCATCCCCATGTTGCCCACGGCTCGCGGGTACGGCTCGCCTCCATGATGCTAGACTGGTGCGGCCGTGGGTGGTGGTGGTGGTCCGAGCAGTGGTGGAGGAGCTCCGTGTGCCACATCGCCTAGGGCAGCTCCATAGCCCATGTTGATCATGTCGCGATTCATCTGGTCCAGGCCCTCGTGGAGTTTGAGGAACTCACGGCCATCCTTGAGAAGGTGGATAGATTTTTTCTTGCCGTCATGCTTGTCGATGTAGAAGTGCACGTTGCATGGTCTGGACAGTTTGTCCTTGATGGATGCTGCGGGTGCCTCTTCATGAGTGTGGGGCTGCCACACCTGTGTGGTGTTCCTGCTATCATGGTATCCGCCGATGCGATATCTGATGTTGCGGTTGTCTTCGCATTTGTCGGCGTAGCCGGCTGCGACCATATTGACTTCGTCGCGGTCCTCGTAGACGCACATTCGACGTTTTCCTCGGCGGTCGCGTCTGTGCCCAAGGTCGTCGTCATCGTCGGAGTAGGTGTGGTTTTTCACCGAATCTTCTCCGTCGGCCCACTAATTCTCAATTTCCATCAGGTGGTCGATTGTTTTTGGCTTCGAGTGGCCCAGCTCCTCCCTGAGCTCTATAAGGCGAATGCCGCCATTGAACGCGTCGATTGCACGGTCCTCTGAGATGTTTTATACGGAGTTGTTGATGATGGACCACCTCTATATGTACGAGTGCAGTGACTCGCCGGACCTTTGGTGGCAGCCTCTTAGTTCTTTGATTGATGTGGGCCTTTTGTAAGTGCCCTTGAAGTTGCACACGAAGCTGTTGACCAGCTCTTCCCAACTACGAATGGTAGCCTGTCAGCATGTCCTGCGGTGTGTTGGGGGGTAGAGGATTGCCCCGCAGAGCTTCTCGACAACGGACCCACTCGTTGTCGTTGAGCTTGATCAGCATACGCTCGTCGGTTTTCTCATTCGTCGTGAGGTGCGGCTCTCCTCATGTCCCGTTATTGGTGGGCGCGTCGTTGGTGGGGTCACCGTTTGCGACTGGTATACCGCTGTTGGTCGGTCCAGTGCTGGTGTCGGTATTTTCGTGATTGACGCTGATGTCGCCTGCGTTGATGATGGCGCACATCAAGTGATTGGGGAAGCTGCTGCTCCCACAACTTTCAGATCCGGAGCCGTAGGCTCCATCATCTGTGGCCAGGCCAGCCAGATCGGATCTGCCACTATTGTCGCTGTCCGTACTCCCAGCTATTGCCGAGGCGTTGAGCTCGCTGAGGGTGCCGATTGGTGGCGGGAACCACGACGCTGGAGAAATCGAGGGTGTCATCGGTTGGTCGGGCATGCGAAGTGTGCCCAGTTGACTGACCTAGAAGCGGAAGCCCCCGGTCGCCAGGCTGATCCCATCTCCCATGGACTCAAAAGCCGGGCGAGTGGCCGGCGTGTGGACAGTGAAGTTGAAAGCGCTGAAGAGCTAGCGAATCTCCGTTGTTGCCGAGTAGTAGATCGCGGTTGAGGCCGAAGAAGTCGCGAAATCAGCACTCCCAATTCCCACAGACGACGCCAATTGACGAGGGTTCAACTCATCAATGCCCATTGTTATGTACTTGGGTTTTAGAGAAGGAGGGAGCGCTGGAGGCATCAATCGGCCAGAAAACAAGCACACATGGACGCAAGGTTTACCCAGGTGCAGGCCTCGTAGAGGTCCCTACTCCTGCTTGTCTTCTCTTGGAATTATCGAGGGAGTTGAAAGTTACAGGGGTGCGCAGATGCAATATGGCGATGGTTGTGGAAACTAGGGTTGTGATTGTCCTCCTCGCCGCCCCCTCCTAGCCGTTATATAGATAGGCTAGGTTTCGGTAGCAGGTCGAGTCGTTTACAAATTAGGGTTTGTCTTTTGAACTTTGTATCTTAAGCTTCTTCTTGCCTCACAAGCAATCGGAGAGTCCTTGGGTCACCCAAATTCTTCATTGGGCCTTGGCAACACCGTGGGCTTCTGCCATATCTAGACCGTATATGCCAAACTCGAGTACCTGTAGGGTATACCCATGTCAGAAAGTATCTCGGATTTTGATCTATAAGTGCATCATACCTGCTTGGTAAGGGGTTGAGGGTATGAGGGTTTAGGGTTTATGGTTTTGGGGGTTTAGGTGTTTAAGGTTTAGGTTTTTTGGGAATTTTCTATAATGTTCAGACTGCTTTATATATGCTTATATTCATGGAATTGAATGGCGTTAGCACAATTTGAGGAAAGTTTATCTGAAATTTTGATCTACAAGTGCATGTGATACCTCATTTGCCAATGTCGTTCATTTAGGTGGGGTTGAGGGTTTAGGGTTTTAGGGTTTAGGGAATTTTCAATAATGTTCAAACTTTATTGTTATATTCGTGGAATAGAATGGTGTTACTGCAATTTAATGAAAGATCGAATCTCATATTTTGATCTATAAGTCCACGGTACCTACTTGGTTAGGGTTTATATGGGTCGAGGGTTTAGGGTTTTATGGTTTAAGTTTTATGTACTAAATAGGGTGTAGGGGGTTTATCGAATTTTTAGTAATACTGAAGCTTTATGCTTATATTCGTCGAATAGAATATGGCGTTACCTAACTCATTGAAAGTATCTCAAAATTTGATCTATAAGTGCATGATACCTGATTGGTTTGGGTTTATGCATTGAGGGTTTGGGTATTTAGGTTTAGGTTTTATTAGGGGTTCTTTAGGGTTTAGGGTATTTTCGATAATTCTCAAGATTTATGCTTATATTCATTGAATAGAATGGAGTTACCAGTTTAATGAAAATATATCAATTTTTGATCGATAAGTGCATGCTACCTGCGGGGTTGAGGGTTTTAGGGTTTAGGGTTTAGAGCATTTTCAATAATTTTCAAACTTTATTGTTATATTCGTGGAATAGAATGGTGTTACCGCAATTTAATGAATGATAGAATCTCAGATTTTGATCTATAAGTCCATGGTACCTGCTTGGTTAGGGTTTATATGGGTCGAGGGTTTAGGGTTTTACGGTTTAAGTTTTATGGACTAAATAGGGTTTAGGGGGTTTATCGATTTTTCAATAATACTGAAGCTTTATGCTTATATTCGTCGAATAGAATATGGCGTTACCTAACTCATTGAAAGTATCTCAAAATTTGATCTATAAGTGCATGATACCTGATTAGTTTGGGTTTATGGGTTGAGGATTTGGGGATTTAGGTTTAGGTTTTATTAGGGGTTGTTTAGGGCCTAGGGTATTTTTGATAATGCTCAAGATTTATGCTTATATTCATCGAATAGAATGGAGTTACTAGTTTAATGAAAATATATTAATTTTTGATCGATAAGTGCATGCTACGTGCGGGGTTGAGGGTTTTAGGGTTTAGGTTTTGGAGCATTTTCAATAATGTTCAACCTTTATTGTTATATTCGTGGAATAGAATGGCGTTACCGCATTTTAATGAAACATTGAATCTCAGATTTTGATCTATAAGTCCATGGTACCTGCTTGGTTAGGGTTTATATGGGTCGAGGGTTTAGGCTTTTAGGGTTTTACGGTTTAGGTTTTATGGACTGAATAGGGTTTAGGGGGTTTATCGAATTTTCAATAATACTCAAGCTTTATTCTTATATTCGTCGAATAGAATATGGCATTACCTAACTCATTGAAAGTATCCCAGAATTTGATCTATAAGTGCATGATACCTGATTGGTTAGGGTTTATAGGTTGAGGGTTTGGGGTTTTAGGTTTAGGTTTTATTAGGGGTTGTTTCGGGTTTAGGGTATTTTCGATAATGCTCAAGCTTTATGCTTATATTCATCCAATAGAATGGAGTTACCAGTTTAATGAAAATATATCAATTTTTGGTCGATAAGTGCATGCTACGTGTTTGGTAAGGATTTAGGGTTTAGTATTTAGATTTTAGGGTTTCGGGAATTTTAAATAATGATCAAGGTTTTTGCTTATATTCGTGGAATAGAATGTCGTTACCGCAATTTGATGAAAGTGTCTCAAATTTTGATATATCAGTGCACGGTACTTGCTTGGTTAGGGTTTATGGGTCGAGGGTTTAGGGTTTTACAGTTTAGTTTTATGGGTTGTTTCAAGTTTAGGGTTCAGAGAATTTTTGGTAATGCTCAGGATTTATGCTTATATTCGTCTAATAGAATGGCGTTACCTAATTTAATGAAAGTATCTCACATTTTGATCTGTCAGTGCATGACACACCTGCTTGGTTAGGGTTTTTGGGCTGAGGGTTTTAGGGTTTAGGGTTTAGGGAATTTTCAATACTGCTTAGGATTTATGCTTATATTCGTCAAATAGAATGGCGTTACCCAATTTAATGGAAGTATCTCAAATTTTGATCTATAAGTGCAGGCTATGTGCTTGGTCAGGTTTTGGGTTATAAGGGTTTCAGGTTTATTTGGGTTTTAGGGGTTTAGCTAGGGATTAGGTTTTCGGGAATTTTCACTAATGTTCAAGCTTTATGCTTATATTCATGGAACAGAATGGTGTTACCCAATTTAATGAAAGTATCTCAATTTTTGATCAATAGTTGTACGATACCTGCTTGGTTAGGGTTTAGGGGTTTAGATTTTATGGTTTAGGATTCCATGAATTCTCAATAATATTTTCAAACTTTATGGTTATATATATCATGGAACAGAATGGTGTTACTGCAATTTAATGAAAGTATCTCAAAAATTGATCTACAAGTCGATGATATCCTGCTTGGTCATATTTTTTGTTAAATAAAATTGAAGGTACCCAAGTACTAAAACAAGGGAGAAACAAGAAGAGTTCCTTGAGATTTAGGCGTTGTTTGGTTGGGCTATAATTCTGGCTTTTGATTTTTGGCTTATAAATCTACGAACGTGTTTTTGGCTTTGTTTTTTTAGCTTTTACTCTAACATAGTGGAATGGTAGTATAAGCCAGGTTAGATGATTTTAATGATTTTATCTCGGTTTAGCAAAAAATGTTCGAATTTTGAACAACAAGCGATGGGAATCTCTACTTCCCGTAATTCTGGCTCACTGACATGTGGGTCACCTGCATAGTGGGTCCAAAACGTCAGTGTAGGTCGGAGTGGGCGGGAAGGAAAATATTGAAGAAGGTTCGTGAAACGTCGATGGGGTGATGCACTTGGGAGAACCATATGATCCTCCATATGAGCCAGGGGAAGCACATCTTTATCATCAAGATCAAGTAGGGGAAGCAAATGTGGATCAACTAGATCAACTTACAGAGGCAGCTCTCGAGCATCCAGATCAACTTGGAGAAGGGGGAGGAGAGAAAAGCGCAAGCTAGATGAAAGATATTTCATTTCTGGTACTACCGCTATGCCAGATGATAAGGAATACCTGTAGAACGACAAATGTTCAGGTTGTGTGTCTTTGATTTTTGTCTATAAACGTATCTGTTAATCTACTAATCGCAGAAGTAGACGACCGAAGAGGACTTTGATGGTAATGATGATGACCTGTTCATTGATGAGCCTGTTCCTGAGGTTGTGGATCAGGTACACTGCTTCTAGATGGATTTGATGCAGGGCTGCTGATCATCAGGGGAGTACTTTTGGTACCGTTTGGGTAGTCTCATGACCACTAGCCTAGCTGCAAACTCTTGGGGTGTAGACCTATCCCATGATTGGTTCGCTACTATCGTAGTTCTGTAATATGGAGCTACCTTATTATGATTTCTAGGCCTTTGTTAGCAAAACTATAATTGGAAACTATTCCGTATATTAGTATATACGGAGTATATGTGTGTTTGTGTGTGTTTCTAGTCTGAAATCTGAGCTTATCATTTTATCGGTTCCTAAACTGTTTTTGAGGCCCCAGCGCTGGTGCCCTATGCTGCAACTACCGCCGTCTTGTCCACTGCTCCATGAGACGAATCAGCAAAAGGATAATAAGGTGGGATCAATTTTATTCGAAGAGGGGTGATTTTCTCTGTCCTTGGAGAGGAACCCAGGAGAAATAGTACTGGTACCAAGGGAAGGAGGAGGTTGGCTCGTCAATTATCTCACCCACTTGATGTGGGACCTGCTTTAACTCACCCCTGACGTGAGTCCGCTTGAAACAGCTGTAGGCCACCACGTGATAGCTGGGATTAAAAATTCAGGATTCCCTCTCGGCAAAATGTTCCCGCCACTACCACTTAAAAATACTTACTATAGAAAAAAGTGTACTGCCTAGGCCTACTACTACTAGTACTACTACACCCCTGCCCATGCCTTTCTACCAACGACAAAACAAGAAACCATCACTAGCTAGCTCCCATCCAGCAAGCAACTGTTAGAACTGGTGCAACCTCCGATTGGGGAGTTCTTGTTGAAATAGGTGGGTGTATTTTCTCACCTCGAAAACCGGCTTTGCTTAATTTGCTTCTGATTGGGCCATTGGGGGTACTATTAGTACTAGGAGTAGTAGTATTTGGTATGCTTTGATTGTGGAGTTCTTGCTTATTTCTCACCTCAGAATCACCTAATCAGGATATTTTTCCTCTTCTCTAATCGATTGGGTCATTTGGGTGGGGTGGGGTGGTGGTGGGGATGGGGGGTGGGGTGGGGGAGGTGGTACTGATTTCGTATATTTTCCGGATCAGGGCATGGTGACCGCTGTTCTGATTGGGGCATTTAGTCGGGTTCGATTTCGGTGTTCTTCACTTCTATAACCTTTAGTTGCTACTCGTAATGTGCAATGGATGTTGCATCAGATTCTGTATGGAGAACTATGGGTCAGTGGCGCGCACGGCCACAACAGACAGGATGGTCCCGTCCGTTCCCTTAAAAGTTGCCTAAAAAGGTAATGTAGCAGTATATTCATTGCGTTCTTCCATTCTTTCCAATGCTGAAAGTGGTTGGCTGCAACCTGGATGTATCCCTATGGTAATACTTGTCTCTGTCTAGATCATGTTTTCATGGAAGCCTCTATGACACCATCTCTTCTTCATTTACTGTACCACGGTTGTACATACCTGCAAACGGGCGGTGCTCTAGGTGCGGCAAACAGGATGGTACCCCCACATGCCACAGGATCCGGCCAGTACCACTACTCACCAAACAAGCGCAAGGCCACCGACCAGCTGGGAGGCCCAGCTAAAAGAGAAAGGTATTTGTTCTTAATACCCTTATTACTATGGTGTAGTCAGATTTAAGTATTACCTTCTTGGTGTCATGCATGCTTATCAGATGTTAAGAAACATATGTGTGATTTTATTAATTTTGGCACTGTGTTTATGTGAATCCAGATCTGGATCTGTCAGACTGTCTCATACAGTCAGTATATGAAAACTATGTATTGTACTCCCTCCATCCCAAGTCATTGGTATATACTATATTATTTGAAAATTCAAGCGACGGAATGTTTGACCAAACTTTTGAAAAAAGTCAAAAACTATCAAGAACTATGATATTATATACATACGACATGAATATATGTTTCATGATGTATCCAAGGATATATAATTCATATTATAATTTGTTTCTAAAAACATTGTCAAACATTGCATAGTGTTGAACTATTGAGCTCTGTTGCTATTTATGCAGATTGAAGGTGCTGCTGCGGAGGCTGAGGCTGCTATAGAGGCTAGTAGATTTCTAATGCCCGCACCAAAAGAGGACATCCTCTACACAATGAGGAAGCGCCAACACAGTACCTAGGTGGGTAGTGACCTCTCTAAGAAGTGGGTATAATTTGGAAATCCACAATTTCACATGTTATGATTTTCCATGTTATTGTTATCACCTAGTACTATATGTTTACGCTCATTAGAAGTTCACAAAAATAAAATGTTTACAGGCAATGGTTTTGTCTTATATTATTAGATTTACTTGCTCTTTACATAATTTAACCTTTCCACTTAATTTTAATCAGTACCACACAGCAGCTGCTCAGCCCTTTCTGCTACCCTCCTCTTGTCAAGCTTGTGGATTGAAAGGGGGGCCTGTATGCCATTCCAAAGGCAGAGGGATGAAAAGTGGTGCATGGCCACCCTTCTCAAAGGGTACCCATGGTATCAGGTATGGATTCCAAGTGGTTTAGACCGACTTGATGTAAGATCTTGTATCTCACTTGTTTTTTTTGTCTCCTAACTTCTCTATCAATTTTCTCATGAAGGTTGTCCCTTGTGTCGCTCGCCCCATTATAAACAAGATGTTCGGAAACGACAAGTATAGTGAGGGCCCTAAAGGCATGCGGTAACTATATGATGTGGATGTCCCCCAAACGATGGCCACCACCTATTTGGGTGGCCGAGGTTGGTCCAAGTATGTCCGTGAGAATGGTCTGAAGTAGAGGGACAAGGTATCATTCGATTTTAGCAAAGCTTGGGCAGATACTTGCACGCCATCATACACATGTTGACCGAAGGACCAACAACAGAGGTAGTACTAATTAATTTGATTATGTACTCATCACAACCTCTAATGATTTTCTTGCGAATAGTACTAATTAATTTGACCAAAGGACCAACAACAGTAGAGGGACAAATGTTATACACCATTGTCTTTACTCATCATATGACCATGACCACTTCTACAGTCCGCTTCCCCTTATGTACCACCCATAAGGGTGCCAGCATCAAGTTGCTGGCACCGGCCCTAGTTCCTGCAACGCCACCTGTTGACCTAAGTAGGAGAAATAATAGAGGTAGTAACTTAATTTGCTTGTATATTCTCTGTTGGGTCCGCAGCATAGAAAACAAAAAAATTCATACGATGAGAACTATACGCCAAGATCAATCTACTAGATACAGAGCAGCGGGTGGACATACATCCATGGAGAACTTACCCTCAAAGACAACGAGTTTTGTTAACGAGTAGGAACTCGTGGTTGATCTAGTCGTACACTTGCCGATCTCAAGATTGTGTGGAAGTCCGAGCGCTGCACATTAGCAGCGCATCCGTCCTCGCACACACGTTCAAGTCACCGGACAACCTCCACCTCCTCGCTCCAGCGAATCAGCGGAAGCAGCAACTCCTTCTAGACGCAAGGCTGCCGGGAACATGTATCTCGCTAATCCGAGACTATGGGGGAATATCTAGAGGGGGAGAGAGATCCTTCATGAGCAGGTGTGCTTTGTGAGGGAGGAGAGGGGGCACTCCTCCCTTACGATGGCCGGCGGCCAAGGAGGGAGCCCCCTCCTCTTCCTCATTCATGTGGTGGAAGCTCCACTAACATCAATTCAAGCTCCACCCAAAGTTCCACTCACATGCATTAAATTTGCACCAAATTTAATGCCACTCTCAATTAATAAAACTCTTTTATTTATTTTATTCAGAATTTTGTTAATTACTTTAATTAACAAACATTCACATAAAACCCCTTGCAACATTCCAATATCAAATGCAGAACCACTTTCTGCAATTTCACCCGAAACAATTCCGGTTTCTATAGAAACAATTCCTGTTTCTATCGAAACATTTCCTGCGCTTTGCAAACCTTTTGTATGAAACATATGTGCTCCTAAATGGTGTCTGGCAACCCTTAAGTGTGTCACCCTACGGTTCGCGAATAATGCAGACATGATTGAGACTCCTCTCAGATCAATAATCAGAAGCGGGACCTGGAGATCCATACTGACTCCTACACATTCAACGATGACTTCTGTGATCATGAGAACCTTTAACTCTAGTAATTTAATCCCTTTTTCTCATGATATAATACATGTACGAGATTCAATCATCGGTATCCAAATACCTAGTTTGATCTTGTTACCGACATGCACTCTTTTCTCGTTCCCGTGATATAACATTCTAGTGATCACATCACTTGCTTGCAAGCTATCTTAATGTAATATCACTGAGAGGGCCCAAAGTATATCTATCCATCATCGGGATTGAAAAATTCCACTCTTGATCCATGAGCCTCAACATAACACCTTCGTAGCACTGAACCCACCTTTATAGTCACCCTATTACGTTGTGACATTTGATGTTATCAAGATACTCTTCCGGTGTTAGCAATTAACATGATCTCATGGTCTGAGGACTAAGATTACTTCGTATGATGTTATAGCAATATAAACATAATGACTTTGATCGTAATAATATACTTCGGATGAATGTTCATCACATCATTTCACAAATGTTGTGACCTCGTTATTAACAACATCCAATGTCTATGATCAGGAAACTTTCATCATCTTGTTAATCAACGAGCTAGTCTATAAGAGAGGCATAACTAGGAACCCCCTTTTGTTTATCAAACACACATGTATTGATGTTTCCTATAAATACAATTATAGCATGCAAAATAAACATATATCATATACAAGGAATACATAATAACAACTTTATTATTGCATCTCAGGGCATAATTCCTTCACTCTCATCTCTAGCTAGGAGTTACTGATGTAGAAGAAACCATTTTGCTTATCCACATCTCATATGTCTCTCTGACCACTCCTGCAGTCCCCTTACCTACCCCTCTGAATGTAACCAGCACCAAGTTGCTACCACCCCCAACGGCACTGGCCCTAGTTCCTGCTCCGGCACCTATTGACCTAAGGAGAAAGAATGGAGGTAGTAACTTAATTTGCTTGTATACTCATCATATCCTCTGATCACTGTCTTGTGAGTAATTGTTGTATAAGAGACCATTTTGCTTGTACACTTCTCATCTGCCTCTACCATCCCTGCAGTCAGCTTAGCTACCCCTCGGAAGGAATCTAGCATCAAGGTGCTGGCATCGGCACCGGTTCTGGGCCTTCTGGCTCCTGCACCAGCCCCTCTACAATTAGTGGCACCATCTCATGCACCAGCATTAGCCCCAGCACAGGCACCGACACAAGCTCCTTCATCCCCCTGGGCAGCACCTTGTCAGACCATATCTTACACATGTGTCATCACAAGGTCGCACCAGATTATGTTTGTGAGTATATGGCGACAGATAAATTGCTCTGAATGTCTTCTCAAGTTTCACATGATTAATTGCATTGCTCTTAGTAATTATGCGTCTATTTCTTGCTTTGACTCATAAATTTCCTAAGAGTACCACAAAGCAACTCTAGGCCAAACTAAAGGGCACAATAGTCTTCACGATGCAGAGTGAAGGATTGAGAATCGAGGGATGCTACGCCATTAACTCGAATGATGGGCGCTTGGCAGCTACTTCTAGGTGGATCAAGTTCCAGAAAGCAGCCAAACATACTATTGGAAGAACGGTCAAGGTCGATGTATCTGGCTGCCTTGCATGCCGCATGTTGTTCATGAACTTCGTAGATGTCTAGCTCTTTGGCCGCATGCTATTGTAATTAGTTATGTGGTTGTCTTATCTCCACTGATCACATATGGGTGGTAAAACTGTGATAACCTTTTGCTGGATTGGAGCTATGACTAGTACATACTGGTATGGTATATCTGTATCAATATGACGGTTCCCTATATGACCAAATATTATGACAATGATTGTGTTCCAGTGATCGAGTGTGTTTGGAGAAAAGGGCAAACTGATCACGTGGCATGGTTTATAGAGCTGAAACAAGAACTGTCTCTCTCTGTAGTGATATTGAATTTCAGTGTATGTATTGCTGAATCAGTCACTTTGAATTGCTTCTAAATTGGTCAAGTGCTGCTGAATATGAACTAAGAATCTATTGATTTTTTATGTCTTATTATTCTGTACTGCTTAATCTTTCAAATGGTATTAAATTTGTCAAAAGTTCTGTCGTTGCTACTCGTTGCTTGCTCTAGAGCTTTTGCCTTTGTGTAATCGGAACCGTTGGATGCATTTTGGACAGAGATGAGAGGGTAAAGATATATAGCATGATTTCACCAAGTGAAGTCATTGGATACGAGCCTAGTTTTTGCGCATGTGGTGTGTGTTCATTAGATATTTTACATGAATATCTGTCAAAGGAATTATCGCTTTTTTTCCTCCCTCGAAGAGGTCTATTTTTGAATCTGGCGAGCCACAGCCTAGTGAAATTTGAGATAGAATCCCATTTACCTTAGCCCAAAAACTTTTAAATTTGGCCTTTTTGGCATTGCCCTGACCTCTAAAAAAACTCTACCTACCCATGTTTTTAAGAAACTAATCCATTATGTAGATTTTTATAGATCGAGGTTCCAGTAGCACTGCTCTTTTATTTTAAGAGATATAACATGGACACACAAAATATTTTTTAGAAGACTGATACATAAGTTGTAGTACTAATACATGTTTAATGATTCAATTTCTATTAGTATCTTTGGTATAGTGGCAAAACACTCAGTTTATGTCTATTTGATTTGAAGGTCTTAGTTCGAATCCCCTGTGTGTACATATTTATATATATCTTGGGTTTACTTTTGTTTGAGAAAGGGTTTACTTTTTAATGTCGCATTACGGAGATGCTGACATCGCGGACACACCATCCTGCAGCATCCCTCGAGTTTAATGGTCGGGTTTGAAAAAAAGTTAAATACTTGTACAAAGAGGCTGGCATCAGGGACCCACCTGCCAGAACATACTAGAGAGGCTGACATGGGGGCCTCAGCAGCAAGACCATACATGGCTGCAACATCGAGCAACGTTGACAAGGTCAAAACTGAAGGGAATATGCCCGAGAGGCAATAATAAAGTGGTTATTATCTTATTCCATGTTTATGATAAATGTTTATTTTGCATGCTATAATTGTATTGATCGAAAACATCAATACATGTGTGTTCAATAAACAAAAAGGGTTCCTAGTTATCCCTCTCTTATAGACTAGCTTGTTGATTAACAAGATGATCAAGGTTTCCTGATCATGGACATTGGATGATGTTAATAACAAGGTCACAACATTAGTTGAATGATGTGATGAACATTCATCCGAAGTATAGCATTACGATCAAAGTCATTATGTTTATATTGCTATAACATCATACGAAGTAATCTTTATCCTTAGACCATGAGATCATGTTAATTGCTAACACCGGAAGAGTATCTTGATAACATCAAACGTCACACCGTAACAGGGTGACTATAAAGATGGGTTCAGTGCTACGAAGGTGCTATGTTGAGGCTCATGGATCAAGAGTGGAATTTGTCAATCCCGATGACGGATAGATATACTCTGGGCCCTCTCGGTGATATCACATTAAGATAGCGTGCAAGCAAGTGATGTGATCACTAGAATGTTATATCACGGGAACGAGAAAAGAGTGCATGTAGGCAACGAGATCAAACTAGGTATGGAGATACCGATGATCGAATCTCGGACATGTAATATATCGCGAGACAAAGGGATTTAGTTGCTAGCGTTAAAGGTTCTCACGATCACAGAAGTCATCGTTGAATGTGTAGGAGTCAATATAGATCTCTAGGTCCCGCTTCTGATTATTGATCTGAGAGGAGTCTCAATCATGTTTGCATTATTCGCGAACCATAGGGTGACACACTTAAGAGTTACCGGACACCATTTTGGAGCACATATGTTTCAGACAAAAGAATTGCAAAGCGCAGGAATTGTTTCGATAGAAACCGGAAATTGTTTCGGGTGAAATTGCAGAAAGTGGTTCTGCATGTGATATTGAAATATTGCAAGGGGTTATATGTGAATGTTTGTTAATTAAAGTAATTAACAAAATTCTGAATAAATTTAATAAAAGAGTTTTATTAAATGAGAGAGCATTAAACTTGGAGAATTTTAATCCATTTAAAGTAGGGACTTTAAAGGGGAATGTGAACAGGCATTTTAATGTGGAGGGTTTACCACCACATGAATGGGGGAGGTGAGGAGTCACCCCCCATGCACCGACCATGAAGGAGGGGCACCCCCTCCTCCTATAAAAGGCCACCCTCTTCCTCCTTCTTCCTCACACCTCCTTGTGAAGGATCTCTCTCCCCCTCTAGAATTATTCCCCCATGGTCTCGGATTAGCGAGATACATGTTCCTGGTGGCATTTCGTCTGGAAGGAGTTGCTGCTTCTGCTGGATCGCTGGAGCGAGGAGGTGGAGGTTGTCCGGTGGCTTGAACGTGTGTGCGAGTACGGATGCGCTGCTGAGTTGCGGCGCTCGGACTTCCTCACGATCTTGAGATCGGCAAGTGTACGACTACATCAACCACGAGTTCCTACTCGTTAACAAAACTCGTTGTCTTCGAGGGTAAGTTCTCGTTGGATGTATGTCCAACCGTTGCTTTGTACCTAGTAGATAGATCTTGGCGTGTAGTACTCATTGTAGGAAATTTTTTGTTTTCTATGTTGTGGACCCAACAGTGGTATTAGAGCCTGATCTATGCGTAGGTGCTTTGCACGGGTAGTACATATATGTTTATATGTGGGCGATGATGATCATGTTATTGCATCTTCTATGTATTTTGGATATTTGTGGCATAGTGGGATGAAGCGGCCCGGACCAACCTTGCATGTCATCGTACATGAGACCGATTCCACGACTAACATGCAACTTGTTTTGCATAAGTGGCTCGCGGGTGTCTGTCTCTCCTACTATAATCAATATCTGATTTACAACGATTTGCTAATAACTTGGTTATCCTCATTGTGGTTCATGTTCATAGGTGAGAACGGTTCTATCTCCGAAAGCCCTAAGCCACGTAAAACTTGCAATTGATAAATTAGAAGCGTCTGGTCTAGATCGTTGGTGGGCTATTATATTGATATGGTATTGTTGTAAGTAGATGTATGATAGATACTCTTACAACACATTCAACGTGTAAGTTCCATAGACCTTGGCCTTACACACAAAGGAATGATAGAGATCATACCACGATGCAAATGATAGAGATCAAATGCATGGACCATATCATCTCACTTTACACATTAGATGTTAGCATCTTATACTGCTAGTTTGGCGCTTTTGGTAGCATTGTAAGATGATCCCTCATTTACATATCAAGATAAAATGTGTTCTTCCTTAAGTATGCACCATTTTATGGATCGTGTTTCGAAACATCACGTGATGATCGGGTGTACTCGACTCTACGCTTTCATACAACGGGTGTAAGACAGTTTTACACATGCGAGTACTAAGGTTCTTACTTGGCGAGCCTAGCATGTACAGACATGGCCTTAGAACACAGACCAAAAGGTTAAGCATGAGTCATATAGTTGATATGATGCCCATATTGATGCTCGCCTTTGCAGCTACACTGACTCACGTGATGATCGGACTTGGTGTAGTGGATTTGGTTCATGTAATCACCAAAAAGGCACGAGGGATGTCGTTTTTGAGTGGGAGTTCATTTCTAATTTGGATTAGTCGAACTCAATTTTTCATAAACTAAATCGAAGTGAATTTGCATAATTTGTTGTAGTCATTGGCGTCTGTTCACTACCTTATGCTTAGTTTTAATTGAGATAGTAGAACTATCGAATTCTAGATATTTACTTTACGAACTGGTATCGTATTGTTTTGAATGTCAATTTAAAGTTTATAAGTCCTATTGCAAACTTTCAGCAAACTCTATTTACTCCATGAAGTTTAATAAGTAGTATTATATCAAGAGTAAGAATTCCAATGTTAGTATCTAAAGTATCATGTTTGCCTCCATGATTATTGATATTCAAAAGTTGTTTTAATATTAAGATTATATAGGAGCTAAAAATTGTTTCAGAAACCATCATGTGTGAAAGATATTGGGATATCTAAAATAATGTTTTTGGTTGCATTATGATAGAGTATACGTTAGCAAAATACATGTTCTCGTATTGTATGAGAATTTGTGAAGGATGGAGATGCTAGGCATCCGAATCTCCCAAAAGGTTTTGGGAACTAAAATTATACTCGTCATTCTTCCTTATAAGCTATAGTAGCTTGATCATGAAAGTTGTCATGATAAGGATGAATAGAAGATGTAATTAAAATGTTTACTACACTGATAGATTACTAAAGAATGGATTTTTGAAAGAATACCAAACATTTGATGATGGTGATCCACTTCAAAGTGCAAGTCCAAAGGTATTAGTATTTGACTATACATGCTTTGTACTATGTGTCATGTGAATGACACCACTATTGATGTTGATAGATTCTTTTAAAAGAAAAAGGAATTGCTGAAAGAGAATCTATAAAATATTTGGCAGAAAAGAAAAAGTTGGAAATGTCCAACTTAGGTATATAGAAGATATACATGTTATGGATGTATTCCTTGCTTATTAAACAATGTGGTACTTAGGTATTGGATACCGGTATTGGATACCGAATTGGTTGGTATAAAGTGTCATACAGGACAACAGAATTCATGAACTACAATGGCCTAAGAAACTAGCAAGAGAATAAGTGATGATGTTCATCGAAAATAAAATAAAGTGTTATTGTGTTTTTCGTTGTCATCAAACCTAGCCTTCAAGATTTGTTTTAATAATTGTTATTTTGTTCCGGTATTACGAGAACGATGGTTGTTCAAATAATTACCGTATTCCATAAAGGATGGATGAACTTTTACAAGTCTAGTGGAGGAAATCACATCGATAAACACTATTGCTAAAATGTCGCAAGACAAATTATTGAAAGATCACTTATGAAGTGACATCGCTGTTTTAAATTATATTGGAAAGAAAACATGAAGAAACTCTATGTTGATGGATTTTTGGAGTCTTTGATTTTGATCAATTGACGCTTGTGAAACTATCCTCGAGATAATTGAAACTCCGTTCATAGGCCAAAGAGGAACGGATGACTAGGTTATTGGAAATTGTACATGCTGATGTGCATAGTCCATTATGTGTAGCCATATGCGATGGATCTTTTTTCTTCATATGCTTTCACCAGAAATTCAAAGTGAATATATCTATATATTTACTTAATAAGGAAGAAGTATGAAACATTTGAAAATTGTTCAAAGACTTTCAAGATGAAGTGGAAAATCATTGTAACAAGAAAATAAAGAGTTTATGATTCGATCATAAAGGAAGATATTTGAGTTACATGTTTAGAAAAAACACCTAAGATTTGAGAAATTGTTCCATGATTTGTGTTTCCCGATAAACCATAGGAGTATGGCATATTCGAGATATGAAATAAAACCATGTTTGACATGGTAAGATCAAGGGTGTCATTTATAAAACTGCCATTATGTTTTAAGGATTGAAGCTTTAGAGACTACCGCTTTTACACTGAAAAGAGCACCATGGTGATCCATTGAAATGACAACATGGTTTGGGATAAAACCCGAATTGTCTTTTCTTAAATTTTGGTATCCTATGCATAAGTAAAATGTTTACAACCAAAGTCGGATAAGCACGTCTTTGTAGGTTATCCCAAAGAATTTGTTGGGAATTTCTCCATAACACCGAGGACAAAAGAGTTTGTCGCTTGGAACGTCAAGTTTTTTGAGAAAGAACTTTTCGTGAAAAGTTAAGTGGGAGAACAATAAAACTTTGATAAGGTTGTTGAACCTTAGCTATATGTGCTAAGTAGCGCAGCACCGGAAAGTGTCCCGGTGGCGGCCACAATGCTCATGTCTCCCGTGATTACAAAGGGTGTGATCTCGGAGATTAGGGTTCCTATTGAACCGTGTGGGTCGGTAAGAATCAAATAGTGTTATTTGATAAGCAAGTCATTATTGTTTTGACAATGATGAACCGACTACATGCAAAGAAGCGATGATGGGCCCTGACTCCATAAAATGACTAGAAGTCATAGAATCCGTGATAGTATCCATACACGAGAAATCAAGTTTCTGAACATGGAAGACCCTCCGGAAAGGCGTAAATCCTATCGGTCGTGTTTAGATCTATAAAGAAATAGACATGGATGTTTAACATCTATGAAATAGTCGACATGTCAAAAAGAAGTTTACGACAATTTTCAAGGAGTTGACTATGACAAGATTTGATCTTTCATAGCGATATTTAGTCTTGACGGATTAATGTAGCAACCACTACATATAATTTGATGTATGGTAGTTGAATAAACAAAACAAGGTTCTTCTAATAGAACGGTTACCTAGGACGTGTACATGAAATGCTCCGAGGGGTTTTGTTAATTCAAAGGGTGCTAAAAGTTCATGCAAACTTCAATAGTTGAAGTAAGCATAGCGGAGTTGGAATCTTCACCATGATGAAACTGCTAAAAGAGTTTAAATTCATCGGAGATGATGAAGATGCTTGCATTTGCAAGAAATTAAGTGGGAGCGCTAAGACATATTTCTAATACATTATGTAGATGACATATTGTTGATTGGAAATGATGTATCTTGTATTGACACAAGTTAAGAATTTCATTAAAATTAGATTTCGATGAAAGACTGGGGAAAACCGGAATATTTGGCATCAATATCTATATGGATAGATTGAGGCGCTGATATGGTTATGCCAGACATACATATATGAGATATTGAAAGGGTTCAATATGGAAACAATAAGAAAGATCTTGCTGCACGGAAAGAATTGTATCAAGATTCAAGTGTTTCAACACTTGGTGAGTAAAATCACATGAAGAATTTGATCGATTATACCATGATGTGTATATATCCAAAGTGTCCTATGCTCTAAGTGTTATGAGCACATTTTAGGATGATTCATAAGATGATCATTGGACAATAGTAAAGATATTATTATGAGCTTTGGAAGAACTAAGAAAATATCATGTATAAGTGACAAATAGTTAAAGGTAGTTCATTGTAAAGTGTTACATTGATACTAGTTTTGTCACAAGATACAAATTAAATTTATCTCAATTTAGACTATGGGTGGCACAATGTAATGGAAAGGATGTTCCATGATGGATTTGGATGAGTTCCAAAGTTGAGACATTGTGACGGATACTACAACAAAAGGCTAAGTATATAACTGCTATAGTAGCAGAAAAGGAGGGCATTTGTGTTAAGTAGTTTGTTATCAAACTAGGTGTGGTTCAAAGTGGGCTAATACTATGAAGATATATTGTGTGACAATAATATCAACATATTTTAACCCGAACGAACTAAAGGTCTCACCAGAGGACCAAATTTATACAATGCCATCTCATTTGAGAATGAGTGATGCGTAGAGATGCAAAGACATGCAAATACACACGGACCTGAAACTGTCAGATCCGTAGATTATGTTAACCACTAGCAATCGCGTATATGCAACACCAGAAAGCCATAGGTGTTCAATACGTATAGTTTTTCAAACTAGATTATTGACTCTAGTGCAAGTGGGAGACTGAAGGGAATATGCCCGAGAGGCAATAATAAAGTGGTTCTTATCTTATTCCATGTTTATGATAAATGTTTATTTTGCATGCTATAATTGTATTGATCAGAAACATCAATACATGTGTGTTTAATAAACTAAAAGGGTTCCTAGTTATGCCTCTCTTATAGACTAGCTTGTTGATTAACAAGATGATCAAGGTTTCCTGATCATGGACATTTGATGTTGTTAATAACAAGGTCACAACATTAGTTGAATGATGTGATGAACATTCATCCGAAGTATAGCATTACAATCAAAGTCATTATGTTTATATTGCTATAACATCATACGAAGTAATCTTTATCCTTAGACCATGAGATCATGTTAATTGCTAACACCGGAAGAGTATCTTGATAACATCAAACGTCACACCGTAACAGGGTGACTATAAAGATGGGTTCAGTGCTACGAAGGTGTTATGTTGAGGCTCATGGATCAAGAGTGGAATTTGTCAATCCCGATGACGGATAGATATACTCTGGGCCTTCTCGGTGATATCACATTAAGACAGCCTGCAAGCAAGTGATGTGATCACTAGAATGTTATATCACGGGAACGAGAAAAGAGTGCATGTAGGCAACGAGATCAAACTAGGTATGGAGATACCGATGATCGAATCTCGGACATGTAATATATCGCGAGACAAAGGGATTTATTTACTAGCGTTAAAGGTTCTCACGATCACAGAAGTCATCGTTGAATGTGTAGGAGTCAATATGGATCTCCAGGTCCCGCTTCTGATTATTGATCTGAGAGGAGTCTCAATCATGTCTGCATTATTCTTGAACCGTAGGGTGACACACTTAAGAGTTACCGGACACCATTTTGGAGCACATATGTTTCAGACGAAAGAATTGCAAAGCGCAGGAATTGTTTCGATAGAAACCGGAAATTGTTTCGGGTGAAATTGCAGAAAGTGGTTCTGCATGTGATATTGAAATATTGCAAGGGGTTATATGTGAATGTTTGTTAATTAAAGTAATTAACAAAATTCTGAATAAATTTAATAAAAGAGTTTTATTAAATGAGAGAGCATTAAACTTGGAGAATTTTAATCCATTTAAAGTAGGGACTTTAAAGGGGAATGTGAACAGGCATTTTAATGTGGAGGGGTTACCACCACATGAATGGGGGAGGTGAGGAGTCACCCCCATGCGCCGGCCATGAAGGAGGGGCACCCCCCTCCTCCTATAAAAGGCCACCCTCTTCCTCCTTCTTCCTCACACCTCCTTGTGAAGGATCTCTCTCCCCCTCTAGAATTATTCCCCCATGGTCTCAGATTAGCGAGATACATGTTCCCGGTGGTATTTCGTCTGGAAGGAGTTGCTGCTTCTGCTGGATCGCTGGAGCGAGGAGGTGGAGGTTGTCCGGTGGCTTGAATGTGTGTGCGAGTATGGATGCGCTGCTGAGTTGCGGCGCTCGGACTTCCTCATGATCTTGAGATCGGCAAGTGTACGACTACATCAACCATGAGTTCCTACTCGTTAACAAAACTCGTTGTCTTCGAGGGTAAGTTCTCGTTGGATGTATGTCCACCTGTTGCTTTGTACCTAGTAGATAGATCTTGGCGTGTAGTTCTCATCGTAGGAAATTTTTTTTTCTATGCTGCGGACCCAACAAAAATAGCGGACGTGGTCGAAAAAAATTCCATCATACGTAAGTTTGATATACAGAGAGACTGGCATGTGGGACCTAGTAGCACGGCCTTATACATATTCTGCCTCGAGCAACGTTGCCAAGTTCAAAACAGGGAGGCACGAGCGATAAAAATGTCCAACATGCACACGTTTCTTCTAATGAGAAGCTCACACGGGGGACTCAGCAGCCTAGAAAACGGCTGATGCATCGAGCAATGCTATCAAGTTCGAAAAACGGAGGCGTGATCGATAGCGAAAATTCCATCATACACATGTTTCTTCTAATGAGTGGATGACATGTGGGGGCCTGCATCATGATTAAATCATAGATGTAGTAAACAACGCTATCAAGTTTGGAACACGGTGGCGCAACCGAGGGAAAGAATTATATCATACACACATTTCTTCTAATGAGAGGATAACATGTGGGGTCCATGAGTTTGATTAAACGGTAGATGCATCAAGCAGCGCTATCATGTTCGGAACAGGGTAGTGCGAGCGAAGAAAATTTTTCCATCATACACATGATTCTTATAATGTGAGGCTGACATGGAGGACCCAGCAGCGTGACTAGACGACAGATACATCGAGCAACGTTATCGAGTTGAAATCAGGGAGGCAATAGCCAAGGGAAAAATTCCATCATACACGCGTTTTTTCTAATGAGAGGATGACATGTGGGTCCCAGGAGGTTGATTAGATGGTAGATGCATCGAGTAGCACTATCAACTTCGGATCAGGGTAGCGCGAGCAAAGGAAAACATCCATCATACACACGATCCTTCTAATGAGAGGCTGACATGTGGGACCTAGCAGCCTGACTCAACGGTAGACGCATGGAGCAACGTTATCGAGTTCAAATCAGGGAGGCGCGACCAAAAAGTATGGTCCGCTAGAGACACTGACATTCGGGACCCATACACCTCAAAAGACTTCGGCGAGTTAACATTGCGTGAGGAAACGAAAATATTGCTTCTGCCACGCGCTGACCGAGCTTCCTCCATGTTTTTGCCGATCCGTCATAGTAGAGGGCCGCGGAACCGGAAAAAAAGTTTTCCATCGGCCACGGCGGAGCCGAGAATTTCGTCGCGGAAGACGAGCCTTCTACGGTGACCGTCGGGCCAAGTCGTTGCGGAAGGAAACTTTTCTTGTAGTGTATCCGCGTCTCATTTTACATAGGACTTTGATAGATTAATGTATCGCTTATGTGTGTCAGGAATCACCTGGTTCACCTAAGACCCTTCCAGGTACCAGCAGGGAGAAAAACTATGATTAGCAAGTGTTTGATTCAGAATTGGTTTCTATTGATGAACAATATTTCGAGGGAGACCTGACTCAGGAAGTTGGACCCATCGAAGACATCCCTGCTGGTCCACCCGCTTGTCCACCCCCAAGGTGCTTGCACTATTTTTTAATTGTGATATTTGTTTCATCTTCCATGTTTTGTACCTCAATTCCCACCAAATGTTGTGCAATGACATCTGCTTAGTTCATTCATCATATATGTTCAGCATATCTTGCCTTACTATTTTTCTATTCTATCGGTGTCGCATTTTACATAGGAATCAGCTGGTTCACCTAAGACCCTTCCAGGTACCAGCAGGGAGAAAAACTATGATTGGCAAGTGTCTGATTCAGCAATAGTTTCTATTGATGAACAATATTTCGAGGGAGACCTCACTCAGGAAGTTGGACCCGTCGAGGACCTCCCTGCTAGTCTGCCCGCGTGTCCACCCCCAAGGTGCTTGCTCTATTTTTAATTGTGATATTTGTTGCATTTTCCATGTTTTGTATTTTAACCCCACCAAATATTTCGCAATGCCCTCTCCCTCGTTCATGCATCATATATATAGAGCATATTTTTCCTTACTATTCTTCTGTTCCATCTGCGTCTCATTACATATAGAACAATAACAGATTGAAGTATTGTTTATGTGCGTCAGGAATCAGCTGGTTCATGTAAGACACGTTCAGGTACCAAACACGAAGCATCAACAAGCCGTCCCGCTAATGTTATCGGTGGAAAACAAACATACACCGTGAAATACAATAAACGAAAATCAGGAAACTCACATACGGCTAAAAAGTGTTGTCTTGGCAGCACACCACATGTTCCAACATTAGTAGACGCAGAAAATACCATCCCACATTTTCCACAATCACCAATTTCCAATCAAGATACCCAGCAACAATTGACAGCAGAACCAGTTTTGACCTCTACTTGCCTAACACTGCTGGCACAACACCAACAAGCTAGCGACGATCACCAACCTGTTGATTAGCCTGTCACCAAACAAGGTATGTGTTCCAAGGATTATCAATGCATGCTTCCTTATATATACGTGCAAGCTTGATGTAATGGTTGAATTGGCAGCTACACAAAGATTTAAGAAAAGGGGGCCAACGGTAGGAAAAAATCTTGAAGCTAAATTTTTTGGAATGTAATCTAGATATTGCATCAATTCTATTTTGCCAGGCAAGCAAAGGCCAGAAGATCCAGAAGAATCTGATTTTGTAGCATCCGAAATAGGCATTTTTGTTAGGAATGATATTCCCATATTTGCATCGTTCAAGCTCCACTAACAGACCCCTAACCATTACAATCCATTACTTCAGAAGTTACATGTAAGTCATGGTGCTCTGCCCCATGCATTCAATCTTGCTCTTGGTTCTATTCTAAGTCACATAACACATCAAATGTTCCATTCTTGCCAACAAACAAAATTCAACTTCGATCAGGATAATGAGGATGTAGATTATGTTCTCATGGACATGTTCTCCTCTTCTTTCCGCCAGCAGTGCCATAGGCTAGAGAGTAAATACTTTGATGGTAAGGCAAGCAAGGATATTCAAAGAACGACTCCTATGGAACACAGTATGAATGACCAACACTGGATAGATCTTCTCGACCACTGGTTTGATCCAAAGATTACCGTATGGTTTGTGAATATTGATACCATATCACATTTGAAATTCCTATTTGCACATATATACTAGTCTCCTTTTGTAGATGAACTCTAAAAAAATAAGAGAAATTGTGTTGCACAATGCTTAACAAACCGAACTGGATCTCGTGCATTGGTTGGCCACCTGAGCGCAATAGTTAGAATAATTAGTTTTTAATCTTCTACATACTTTGTGCTTCTTATATTTTGATAATGTGTTTCACCCACTTTGCAGAAAGGTGCGGTAAGTCTGTAGGAAAAAATCTAGGCATGCCAGATGAGCAAAAAAGAAGGGCTCAATCCCTCTACTGAGAGTGTGATTGTAAGTCTTCTGTTCGAGTGATATTTTGTGATGACACACCCTCAGTGATTTATATGTATAGTCAGATATGCAACACTGTCTGAACTGCTGCCCAGTTTTGTTTTTAATTTAAGTAGATGATTTCCAACTAGTGTGAGTTTCACTTTTCAGCTGTACAAAGAGTTGTCTTGTGTATATCATGCACCTGGTGATGAAGAAATAGACAGATGCCATGTTGTCATAGTCCTATTATTGCATGCTAGTGATAAAATTCTTATCAGTATGATCAGATAGCTATACTTTTACTACAATATATATGATGCATAATGAGCCATGCCAACATGTAAGATTTGTTCATAGACAAGTTAAATGTGCTGTCTGCATGTTTCTCTGTATTAGATTTTCTTCTCTCACCCATGTCTACCAACTGATAACCTTACAAATTAAATTGGATGAGGAGATGGCAAAACCTGGGAAAGATGGTCTGGAACAAACCCAAGAAGAATGTCTAGAAACATTTAAAATGGTACTAAAAGGTGAAGGTCATCGTAAAAGCACGTTCCTGCGTAATGCTCGGTTTTCGCAGTGCAAGTCTAAGTCCAAGTCCAAGTCGATGTATTTTTCTAGTCAGGAAGAAATTGTAGCACTACGGGCTGAACAGGAAGTGCATAGACGAGCAATCGATGATATGAGACAGAAAGCATTAGCAAGTGATGCGGAGTTGCAGATGTTACGAGATCAGCAGAATTCTCGAGAGCCCATACATCAAGAGACTCTTCTAAATTGAAGACGAACCCTGACAATGATAGGTGAGTACAATGGTCGTGTGAAACAGTTCCTACTACAGAGGCCGGGTTGTGTTTGGGGCCATGTAACAAAAACGGAGGGAGTATTTGTTTTGCATCATGCTTTTATATGTTTACCGTATGACCGATGCACAAAAATCATGTGCCCCGACCTCACTCTCTCAGCCTTGGATTCATGAACCTCACAAAGGTTTTTTCTTCTTTGGACAACCACCAAATTCAAAATCTCAGTCCATCGACAAATCCTACCGCCTACCTAGTTTGAATCGGAGATTATGTATCCAATTTGTTTCCCAATATGGTCAATATTTTGATGATCAGTTGATGTGAATCAGCCTTAAATTCGTACTGAAGGAGTACTATTAACGAAATTAAAAAATCTTAGTCGAGCTGCAAAACCTACAGCCAGCCCTATTTGAATCAGAGTTATCTAATTTTCATTATGGACGATAAGTTAATGTCACTCTTGACCTTCAATTCCAGAATAGGGAGTACACCTTTTATCCAAATATTGCTTGGACGCTAGCCAAATTCAAAATATCAGTCTGCGCAATTATTATGCTCCTGGATGATTAGTTGATGTGACTCTAGGACTTGAATTCCTGAACAAATAGCATACAGTCTACTAGCTTTTTTATATTATTATTTGGCCGGTAGTCAAATTCAAGATCTCAATCGAGCGGCAAAATCACACACCAACCTTGCAGCATTTCCAACCCCACCATTTCAAAAACTTTGTGGCAAAATCTCCCACAGGGGAGTGCCATTTTTCTGTTATTATTATTTGGCCAGTAGCCAAATTCAAAATCTCTATAAAGCGGCAAAATCAAACACTAACTTTGAAGCATTTCCCGCCCCACCGTTGGTAATACCCTCGAATCGGCCCTGTGCAAGTTTTAGCCCTTTCCACCAAACCCGCATAGAAACGATTCAAGGACGCCCACCAGGCACTTTCGTGCGGGTGGAAAACGAAGTAATACCATTACACAACAGTCCTCGATGGGACCCACAGAATAGATATATATACAACACGACTCCATGAGTCAAGAATACAGATATACACTACAAAGATCCAAATCACCTTGAAAACGATACAACGTCCCAGTACGGACAAGATGCAAATAGGGCTAAGAGCCCTAAAGAATAACCAATGGCATCCATAACCCTGCCCAGGCCAAGCCGGAAGGGTAACCCTGCTAACGACGTCGATCTCAAACCTGCTAAAACAAAAGGGGTGCCGACAAAGGTCAAATAAAAAAGAGGAGTGCCAGTACTGAGGCCAGTACACGGCGAGGCTAGAATTCGGTGGCTCTCGCCTACATATGTATGGTGGACTGAAGCGGCAGCGAAGCATGCACTAAACAACCTATAGAGACTCAATACAACTGTCGGCTATTAGAGGGATAAGAAAGACCTATCCGGAACAACCTTATACTAACACCAAACATATCCATCCTGGTATTTCCCCCTCGAGACCAAACGAGGAAGTCGGACCAAGGAACTCACATAGTTGGCAGTTTTACTCATTCCATTATAGTTGCAACATTTACTAGTCAGTGATCTAGCATGAGTCATCCTGATAGCATAAGTGGTGGGCAGTTCTAGTTAACATTCTGTTGTAGTTGCAACATTTACTAGTCAGATATAATTGTCCTGAGGAATCCCAAAAACCTAGCAGTTGTTGGCACTTTTATCACATTCCATTGGAGTTGCAATACTTCCTAGGAAGGTACAGCATGTCACAAAACAACTCCAGATCCACCAGTTGTTAGCATTTTTTATTATCCATTCCATTGTAGTGAAGCTGATTACTAGTGACATATTAAGTCAAATTTATAACACTACTTTAGTTATGCTTGTCTATGATCGAGATACTGTGCTCCAAGTTTTCCATAACCGCGGACACGGCTTTTAGAAAGATTTACCTGCAGGGGTGCACAAATAGCAACACACACACACGATCAACCTCGGAAAAACCAAATCAAAACCCAACGAGGCTTTCACGACAAAGCGATCACAGGATTCATAAAATATTTCAGGGGGGCACCCCACTAAGCTACCCACAACGAAGTTGGCCGGCTCCGAGATGTACCTAGGGTTTGTGTCAATGGCTGTAAACGACTGGGAACCCGAAAGTGTGACTAGGCTTGTCGATACCGCGAAAACATTCCACGCTCCAAAATAGTACAGGTGCTCCACGCACAATCGTAAATAAAGCAGTAAAGCATGCCATAGGTACAGGATAGTAAATAAAACCCCAAACTAGTTTGTGGCCCCAAGAAATAGAAACGAATCAAGCTCTAGGTAAGGGGGATTCATGGACTCTCCCGGATGTGGATTGTGCGAATAGTCAAGGAACAGGTATCAAGTACTCGGGGTCCTACGGGACACAAGTGAGCGTGGAAGAACCAAATAACATCTATTGCGCACCGATACCTCTGCATTAGTTATATCTAGCATTTTAATAGTTGTATTTAAAGTCATGATCCTCTCCACCATTAAGCATCTCCACCATTAAGCATGTGCCAACCTTCCAACAACGGTGGAACAATAACGACGCAAAGCAGCACCTGAGCAAGCAACTACGACTCGCAAGGCCGACTGTCTATCAAACAACAGGCAATAGGATGTGTCCAAGGCAATATAGAGGTTGCAGGGAATATAAATGGTACACGAAAACTACAGCATCGCAATAAGGGTAGCAATAGATCAACATGAGGAAATAAAGACGACAAAAGCAAAATAGGTAGAAGGGGGAGAGATGCTCGCCTGGGAAACACTGCCGACGGATCACAACCGTAGAACTTGTCGATACTCGCATCAACTCATCGGCCTAATCCGCGAAGAAGCAAACACTAGAAGAAACACCGAATGCAATATTTAATACTACGGCAGAAGATCCGGCATGCTTATGATATGATGCATATGCGGTGCAATTAGGCAATATTAAGCGGAACCGGGGTCCCGACAATTAATTAGACGGTTCAAGTTATTTATCTACCCCGCAGATTAAATGTTGAATTAACAAGGCGATACAGGGCATCGGTTCGCTACACAAGTTTAAATGGAGCCGACATAAGACTAGAATAGCCGGCATATAGACTCCATATTTAATTTAGGTGAATCGACTATTTAACCCAACCCACCAGATGACAAGTATGCAAGCATGATGATTTAATGATGTGACAGGTATATGTCATATTATAAAAATAGAGGCTTAGGGTCACACATCTGGGTTCGGAAGATCTTGGGTTCCGGGGGTCCGGGGTTCGACAGGGTTCGACGGGGATCGGTCTCGGCGGGAACATTCTCGAACAACGGAGGAGAGCATGGCGTTTCGGGAAGAAGGACTTGGTTTGGCATCAGGGGCGCATCGGATTCGCTCAGGTCGGTGTAGATCTTGTCATCGCGAAGATCTTGTCAGGTCCGCGTATCGGGTCGGTCTTGGCATTCAGGATGAAGAACTTGGCGTTCCAATGGCAATCTTGGCGGTCTTTGGATCCGGGTTGAAGAGCATGAGGTTCCGACATCACCGGGTCCGGGTTGAAGTTCTTGATGTGGCCGGCTTTGGTGCAAACGTGATCTTGTGGGGGTTGCGGATCGCCTCGGTGTATCGTCATTGGATCGGTCTTGGTGATCGAGTAGAAGATCTTGGCCTGCCGTGAAATCTTCGAGTCTCGGCCATCGGGTACGGTTGGTCTTGGCATCTGTGAGGTAGGTCTTGTCGGCAGTCCACCTACGGACTTCGGTTGGCTTTAGGACGTGTCGATACTCGGAAGATCTTGGCGGAGTATTTTGTGGTTGATGAGGTTCGTGCGATGATGGAGATCTTGGCGATATGAGCACTGTTCTTGTCGCTCCACTCCGGGCAGGGTCAATCTTGGCCACATGACTCATCGGTTACACATCAACATGGGCACTGACTAGCAGGCCAACGCAGGGACGCTTGACCGGAAGCCTGCACACGCAGAACTTGCAGAGACACCAACAGAATAAAGGCACTACGCGAGGAGGCCGTTTTCACGTCCAGGCATTAACCCGAACACGTAGCGGGGGTAAGCGGACAACACAAAAATTAGCAGTGGGATGCACGGCCCCTTGGTGTGCAGCAGCACAGGCGGCGGTCCCGATGGCGGCCAGAGGCGAGGTCGCTGGGGCAGAGGTGGCCGACGGTGGAGGGCGACGGTGGTCTCCAGCGGGGGGCGGCGCACGGGGCCGGCCAGAGGAGGGAGTGCCGAGGAGGGGAGGTGACCGGCGGCGAGCATGGGGACGATGTCGGAACGGAGCAGGACCTGGCGGCGGTCGACGACATGGGCGGCCTCAGCTGTGCGAGGAGCTCGCGGGAGGGCGTTGCCGAGGAGGAAGCGAGGAGGAGGGGCTCGCGCGACGGGGACGAGCAGGTCGGGGAGGAGCTAGAGCGTCAGCCAGGGAGGAGGAGAGGCCCGAGCGACGAGGTCATCGCGGCGCCGGCGGTGGTTGGACAGGGGAAGGGAGAGGCGGCGAGGATGAGGTCGGCCCGATGGCGACGCGGGGCCGACGGCGCTGGAGAACAGCGAAGGGGGAAGCGCGAGGGAGGAGGTCGAGGATGGGCCGGCGAGGTCGCGGAGGCAGGCGGGGAGGCGGCGCTGCCTCGCGGGAAGGGGCGCGGGCTGGCTCGCGTGCGGCCGGCACGAAGAGGGCGGGGCATCGGGGTAGGTGGTAGGAGGGAGACGGAGGCGACGTGGGGTTGGTGGGGGAAAGAGGGCGATAAGATCAAGGCTGCTGTCGGTGTCCAGGTGGTGGGGCCAGGGTGTGGGAGAGCGGGCCGGTAGGGCGTGCGTGCGCTGGCGTCTGCGGGGTGGGACCGGGGAAACGTGGCAGGGCGAGCGGGGTGGACGGGCGGTTGGTTTGGGCAGGGGCAAGCGGGAGCGTGCGGTGGGGGTGCGCCCAGGCGATTGAGGCGGGGTGGGATTGGAGCCAGGTGGGCGGGAGCGAGGCGCTGCGGGGGTGGTTTTTGGCGGCGGGGTGGAGGGAGAGGGAGTGCGGGGGTAGGTGGTTAGGGCAGGCTAGGGTTTTCCTGGTGGGGTGGTAGGTAGCTGGCTGCTGGGCCTTGGGCCTGGCGGCTGACTGCCTCCCCCCAAAAATAAATATTTATTTTTACTTATTTTATTTTTAGAAAGGATTTTATAAATAGTTTTTAGATAAATAAAAGACCGGGGTTTTGATTTGATTAAAGACGAGGGATATTGTAGAAAACAAAACTAGGCTTTTAGAAAATAGTTTTAGACAAACACATGCATGATGATGACGATGCTCAAATGCAATGTGGCATGATGACATGAGCATGCGGTCATGATGATGCAATGCACAAAAACACAGCGATTTTCTAGTAGTGGTTTTTGCGGGATGCCACAATTCAACACCACTAACAAGGGATCTCGCCCTGGAGATCCTCCTCATGGTATCGGGAAGAAGGTCGGTGATCTGAATCTTCTCGCTTCATGTAGATCCTCGCGACACCACTAACAAGAGGTAGTTGTCCGTGATTGTCGAGAGAACACTCCGGGAAACAAAGGACGAAGGTAAAGGTATCCACAAATAAAGCCACCTCTAACTTTGATAGAAAGAGAGAACCGATGCATTCTCATCCACTTCAATGTACATGAGCAAATAGAGTGAGTAGTCAGCATGGGGGCCAATCCATCACGCACCCAAACTATTACTCCGCACAATCAGTAGAAAAGCGTGCAACCATTCTCGGAATCAGACTAAAGATCTCGACAATCGAGGTTCGGAACAAAGGAGTGATGCAGGCTCTGCATCAGATATGACGTAGATGATGTCGTCGCGTCGGAAAACACCAGACGGCACAACAAGGAACAGAGAGAAGTCCAACAGATGAAGGATTCCTTAGATAGCACGAAGACCGGATATAGAAGCACCGTTACCAAAGGAGGAAGCGAAACCCTGAAGGTACGACGGAAACCCAACCACGAGAATTCCTGGACTCGAAGAAAAGATAAGAGAGCAGATTCAAATCACGCAGAGGTAAGAGGAGAACAGCAGAGGGGTAAGGAGTAAAAGCAGACCTAATCAGATCTATCCAACCGATTTTGCAAAATAGTTTTGACACTCTAGATCGTCCGTTAGCTAGGTTATCCTATAGGCTGGACCAGTGGGGTATTGCAACTGCTGAGCTCTGATACCACTCTGTAACACCCTCGAATCGGCCCTATGCAAGTTTTAGCCCTTTCCGCCAAACCCGCATAGAAACGATTCAAGGACGCCCACCAGGCACTTTCGTGCGGGTGGAAAACGAAGTAATACCATTACACAACAGTCCTCGATGGGACCCACAGAACAGATATATATACAGCACGACTCCATGAGTCAAGAATACAGATATACACTACAAAGATCCAAATCACCTTGAAAACGATACAACGTCCGAGTACGGACAAGATCAAATGGGGCTAAGAGCCCTGAAGAATAACCAATGGCGTCCATAACCCTGCCCAGGCCAAGCCGGAAGGGTAACCCTGCTAACGACATCGATCTCAAACCTGCTAAAACAAAAGGGGTGCTGACAAAGGGCAAAGGAAAAAGAGGAGCGTCAGTACTGAGGCTAGTACACGGCAAGGCTAAAATTCGGCGGCTCTTGCCTACATAGGTATGGTGGACTAAAGCGGCAGCGAAGCATGCACTAAACAACCTATAGAGACTCAATACAAGTGTCAGCTATTAGAGGGATAAGAAAGACCTATCCGGAACAACCTTATACTAACACCAAACATACCCATCCTGGTATTTCCCCCTCGAGACCAAACGAGAAAGTCGGACCAAGGAACTCACATAGTTGGCAGTTTTACTCATTCCATTATAGTTGCAGCATTTACTAGTCAGTGATCTAGCATGAGTCGTCCTGATAGCATAAGTAGTGGGCAGTTCTAGTTAACATTCCATTGTAGTTGGAACATTTACTAGTCAGATATAATTGTCCTGAGGAATCCCAAAAACCCAGCAGTTGTTGGAACTTTTATCACATTTCATTGGAGTTGCAATACTTCCTAGGCAGGTACAGCATGTCACAAAACAACCCCAGATCCACCAGTTGTTGGCATTTTTTATTATCCATTCGATTGTAGTGAAGCTGATTACTAGTCACATATTAAGTCAAATTTATAACACTACTTTAGTTCTGCTTGTCTATGATCGAGATATTGTGCTCCAAGTCGTCCATAACCGCGGACACGGCTTTCAGAAAGATTTACCCTGCAGGGGTGCACAAATAGCAACACATACACGATCAACCTCGGAAAAACCAAATCAAAACCCAACGAGGCTTTCACGACAAAGCGATCACAGGATTCATAAAATATTTCAGGGGGGCACCCCACTAAGCTACCCGCAACGAAGTTGGCCGGCTCCGAGACGGACCCAGGGTTTGTGTCAATGGCTGTAAACGACTAGGAACCTAAAAGTGTGACTAGGCTTGTCGATACCGTGAAAACATTCCACGTTCCAAAATAGTACAGGTGCTCCACGCACAATCATAAGTAAAGCAGTAAATCATGGCATGGGTACAGGATAGTAAATAAAACCCCAAACTAGTTTGTGGCCCCAAGAAATAGAAACGAATCCAGCTCTAGGTAAGGGGGATTCATAGACTCTCCCGGATGTGGATTGTGTGAATAGTCAAGGAATAGGTATCAAGTACACGGGGTCCTACGGGACACAAGTGACTGTGGAAGAACCAAATAACATCTATTGCCCACCGATGCCTCTGCATTACTTATATCTAGCATTTTAATAGTTGTATTTAAAGTCATGATCATCTCCACCATTAAGCATCTTCACCATTAAGCATGTGCCAACCTTCCAACAATGGTGGACCAACAACGATGCAAAGCAGCACCTGAGCAAGCAACTACGACTCGCAAGGCCGACTGTCTATCAAACAACAGGCAATAGGATGTGTCCAAGGCAATATAGAGGCTGCAGGGAATATAAATGGTACACGAAAACTACAGCATCGCAATACGGGTAGCAATAGATCAACATGAGGAAATAAAGACGACAAAAGCAAAATAGGTAGAAGGGGGAGAGATGCTCGCCTGGGAAACATTGCCGACGGATCATAACCAGAGAACTTCTCGATACTCGCACCAACTCATCGGCCTAATCCATGAAGAAGCAAACACTAGAAGAAACACCGGATGCAATATTTAATACTACGACAGAAGATCCGTCATGCTTATGATATGATGCAGATGCGGTGCAATTAGGCAATATTAAGCGGAACCGGGGTCCCGATAATTAATTAGACGGTTCAAGTTATTTATCTACCCCGCAGATTAAATGTTGAATTAACAAGGCGATACAGGGCATCGGTTCTCTACACAAGTTTAAATGGAGCCGAGATAAGACTATAATAGCCCGCATATAGACTCCATATTTAATTTAGGTCAATCGACTATTTAACCCAACCCACCAGATGACACGTATGCAAGCATGATGATTTAATGATGCGACAGGTATATGTCATATTATAAAAATAGAGGCTTAGGGTCACACATCTGGGTTCGGAAGATCTTGGGTTCCGGGGGTCCGGGGTTCGACAGGGTTCGACGGGGATCGGTCTCGGCGGGAACGTTCTCGGACAATGGAGGAGATCTTGGCGTTCCGGGAAGAAGGACTTGGTTTGGCGTCGGGGGCGCATCGGATTCGCTCAGGTCGGTGTCGATCTTGTCATCGTGAAGATCTTGTCGGGTCCGCGTATCGGGTCGATCTTGGCGTTCAGGATGAAGAACTTGGCGTTCCGGTGGCGAGCTTGGCGGTCTTCGGATCCGGGTTGAAGAGCATGAGGTTCCGACATCACCGGGTCCGGGTTGAAGTTCTTGACGTGGCCGCTCTTGGTGCAAACGTGATCTTGTGGGGGTTACGGATCGCCTCGGTGTATCATCATCGGATCGGTCTTGGGGATCGAGTAGAAGATCTTGGCGTGTCGTGAAATCTTCGGGTCTCGGCCATCGGGTACGATTGGTCTTGGTATCTGCGAGGTAGGTCTTGTCGGCAGTCCACCTATGGACATCGGTTGGCTTTAGCACGTGTCGATACTCGGAAGATCTTGGCGGAGTATTGTGTGGTTGATGAGGTTCGTGCGGTGATGGAGATCTTGGCGATATGAGCACTGTTCTTGTCGCTCCACTCCGGGCGGGGTCGATCTTGGCCACATGACTCATCGGTTACACATCAACATGGGCACTGACTAGCAGGCCGACGCAGGGACACTTGACCGGAAGCCTGCACATGCAGAACTTGTAGAGACACCAACAGAATAAAGGCGCTGCGCGAGGAGGACGTTTTCACGTCCAGGCATTAACCCGAACACGTAGCGAGGGTAAGTGGACTGCACAAAAATTAGCAGTGGGATGCACGGCCCCTTGGTGTGCAGCAGCACGGTCCCGACGGCGGCCAGAGGTGAGGTCGCTGGGGCAGAGGCGGCCGACGGTGGAGGGCGACGACGGTCTCCAGCGGGCGGCGGCGCACGGGGCCGGCCAGAGGAGGGAGAGCCGAGGAGGGGAGGTGACCGGCAGCGAGCATGGGGACGACACCAGAATGGAGCAGGACCTGGCGGCGATCGATGACGTGGACGGCCTCGGCTGTGCGAGGAGCTCGCGGGAGGGCGCTGCCGAGGAGGAAGCGAGGAGGAGGGGCTCGCGTGGCATGGACGAGCAGGTCTGGGAGGAGCTCGAGCGTCAGCTAGGGATTTGGAGAGGCCCGAGCAGTGAGGTTGTTGCGGCGCCGGCGGTGGTTGAACAAGGGACGGGAGAGGCAGCGAGGATGAGGGCGGCCCGATGGTGACGCGGGGCCGACAGTGCTGGAGAACGGCGACAGGGGAAGCGCGAGGGAGGAGGTCGAGGATGGGCCGGCGAGGTCGCGGAGGCAGGCAGGGAGGCGGCGCTGCATCGCGGGGAGGGGCGCGGGATGGCTCGCGTGCGGCCGGTGCGGAGAGGGTGGGCATCGGGGTAGGTGGCAGGAGGGAGATAGAGGCGACATGGGGTTGGTGGGGGAAAAGAGGGCGATAAGATCAAGGCGGCTGTCGGTGTCTAGGTGGTGGGGCCATGGTGTGGGAGAGCGGGCCGGTAGGGCGTGCGTGCGTTGGCGTCTGCGGGGTGGGACTGGGGAAACGTGGCAGGGTGAGCGGGATGGACGGGCGGTTCGTTCGGGCAGGGGCGAGCGGGAGCGTGCGGTGGGGGGCGCGCCCAGGCGATTGAGGCGGGGTGGGATTGGAGCCAGGTGGGCGGGAGCAAGGCCCTGCGGGGGTGGTTTTTGGCGGCGGGGTGGAGGGAGAGGGAGTGCAGGGGTAGGTGGTTAGGCCAGGCTAGGGTTTTCCTGGTGGGGTGGTAGGTAGCTGGCTGTTGGGCCTTGGGCCTGGCGGCTGACTGCCTCCCCCAAAAAATAAATATTTATTTTTACTTATTTTATTTTTAGAAAGGATTTTATAAATAGTTTTTAGATAAATAAAAGATCCAAAAAAGACTAGGGTTTTGATTTGATTAAAGATGGGGGATATTTTAGAAAACAAAACTAGGCTTTTAGAAAATAGTTTTAGACAAACACATGCATGATGATGACGATGCTCAGATGCAATGTGGCATGATGACATGAGCATGCGGTCATGATGATGCAATGCACAAAAACACAGCGATTTTCTATTAGTGGTTTTTGCGGAAGCCGCACCGTTTCAAAAACTTTGAGGCCAAATCTCCCATCGAGGAGTACCACTTTTCAATTAATTAGTATTTGGCCGGTAGCCAAATTCAAAATCTCTGTCGAGCGGCAAAATCAAACACCGACTTTGAAGCATTTCCTGCCCCACCGTTTCAAAAACTTTGAGACCAAATCTCCCACCGAGGAGTACCACTTTCTATTAATTATTATTTGGCCGGTAGCCAAATTCAAAATCTCTATCGAGCGGCAAAATCAAACACCGACTTTGAAGCATTTCCCGCCCCACCATTTCAAAAACTTTGAGGCTAAATCTCCCACCGGGGAGTACCATTTTTCTATTATTATTATTTGGTCGGTAGCCAAATTCAAAATCTGTCGAGCAGCAAAATAAAACACTGACTTTGAAGCATTTCCTTCCCTACTGTTTCAAAAACTTTGAGGCCAAATCTCCCACCTAGGAGTACCACTTTTCTATTAATTATTATTTGGTCGGTAGTAACATTCAAAATCTCTATCGAGCGGCAAAATCAAAAACCGACTTTGAAGCATTTCCCGAGCTACCGTTTCAAAAACTTTGAGGTCAAATCTCCCACTAGGGAGTACCATTTTTCTATTATTATTATTTGGCCGGTAGCCAACTTCAAAATCTCTGTCGAGCGGCAAAATCAAACACCGACGTTGAAGCTTTTCCTGCCCTACCTTTTTAAAAACATTGAGGCCAAATCTCCCACCGGGGAGTACCACTTTTCTATTAATTATTATTTGGCCGGTAGCCAAATTCTAAATCTCTGTCGAGCGGCAAAATCAAACACCAACTTTGAAGAATTTCCCGCCCCACTATTTCAAAAACTTTGAGGCAAAATCTCCCACCGGGGAGTACCACTTTTCTATTATTATTATTTGTTCAGGAGCCAAATTCACAATCTTTGTCGAGCGGCAAAATAACACACAGACTTTGAAGCATTTCACGCCCCTCCGTTTCAAAAACTTTTGACATTAAAATTCCCATTCTACCCATTGTTCATACGCCCTATGGGCACGCTAAAGTTGGTAGCTTGGGGGCACCATCGTAATTATTTTTCTATTCACCTCCACAGTCCCGATTCGTGCAGTTTTTCTAGCTGGCCCTCCCAAAATCCCAGGCTTCTCTCCCACGCCCTCACCTACAAGGCCACCATGCGCACCTCCCGGTGGCAATTCCATGGCTGCCGGAGCCGTTCATCGATGCCCACCCCATTGAATCTAGTTCAACGGGTCTCTTCGCCACTCCACCAAAGCTATGGTCTTGCTGACCGTGCCTATGGTGTCGTCGACTGCCCACGCTCTGCTTCCATGCCGCCGAAAGCTACCCAACCGTATCGGAGCAGCTTCACCGTTGTCCACCAGACGGGTTCTAGTTCAACAAGTTCCATGTCCACTGCTCCAGACCAGCTACACGGTCGTCGCCGTTGACTGCACCAGCATCGACTGCCCAAGATCTGCTTCCCCGACAACAAAAGCCACCGCAACTGTAGCACCCTCGGTGACCTGGACGTCACTCGCATGGTAGCGATGATGCTTAGACACCTCTCCGACTAAGGTAACCAAATCTCCAACCCATTTTTCTTTTGTCAGCGGTATAGTAGGTTCAAGCCTATCGCAGTGAACTACATTTTTGTAATCGTGCTAGTACATACAAGTCACTAGGCACGCCTGTTCTTCGTGCTAGTACATACAAGGTCATTAGACATGTTGGTTTGCATTCGCTTCTCTACAAATTTCAAGTCATCCACATGTCTGTTATTTTGTCATGTACATGTTCTTATCTTAGCTGCTCCGTACACCAGTAATTTCCTGCTACTGTGTAGTTCTTGCAAAATGTAATGTCGATGGAAAATATTAGTGTGGATTCCCTGTTCCACAGTTACTGACTCTATCTGGTTATTCCTGAGCTAAGTTCCTGCTATTATTTTCTCCCTAGCATCGTTCTTATATCCTATAGTACCCGTTCAAAATCTTCGTACTAGTTCGATTATAATTTTGTTGTTCCCATCTGGTTCTTCAAAAGCTGCAACACTGACTATTTTCTTTTTATTTGTGTAGAGCTAAAAAAGGCAACACTGAACATGTTGGTTTGCATAGCCTACAGGTCCACCAGCAATGCCATTATATATTTTCTGTATCTGGTGCTAGTTCGTCCTAATCAACAGCATAATTATTCTTTACTATATAGTTCATTCGTGTTTTCTATTCCTGATCGACAAGTTCTGGTATGCTGTGATTATAATTTCTATGTGGTTCATTCTTAGCTACTGATACGTTGCAAACGTATCTATAATTTTTGATGTTCCATGTTTGTTTTATATCTACTTTCTTATGTTTTATCCACATTTTGGAGTATTTTTACACATTTTCTCGAACTAACCAATTAACAAGATGTCATAGTGCCAGTTGCCTGTTTTCTGCTGTTTTTGGTTTCAGAAAACTTAGTAAGGAAATATTCTCTGAATTGGACCGGGCAAAAGACAAAGTCAATATTTTACCCGAAGCAACACGGAGTTCGGAGGGGATATGAAGTGGCGCACCAGGGCGGTCATACCTGGTGGCGGCGCAGCCTAGGGGGGCACGCCACCAGGGGTCTGGGCCCCCTGGCGCTCCACCAACCTTGCCCCTTCGCCTATAAAAGTCTCCCGGTATGAAAACCCTAAGTACCTGATCAAAATTCCACGAAAGAGTCTATAGCCACCGCCATATCCATCCCGAGATCGGGAGGGATCTGAAGCTCTTCACGGCACCCTGCAGGAGGGGAGAGATCACCCTGGAGGCCTTCTTCATCACCATGCCTGCCTCTAGTGTGATGCGTGAGTAATTCATCCCTGGACTACGGGTCCATGTAGTAGCTAGATGGTTGGTTCTACTCCTTTGTGCTATAGTGTTTAGATCTTGTGAGCTCCATTCATGAACAAGATCATCTATCTGTAATCCTACATGTTTTGTTTATGGGCATCTGATGGATATTGAGATGCTATTTTAGATCGATTATTGATCATATCATGTCTATGTTATTTGTGATCTTGCATGCTTTCCATTGTTAGTAGCTATCTTGGCCGAGTAGATGCTAGCAACTCCAAGAGGGAGTATTTATGCTTGATAGTGGGTTCATGCCTCTAGTAATCTGGGGAAGTGATAGAAATCTCTAAGGTACTAGATGTGATGTTGCTACTAGGGAGAAAACAGCAATCCTTTGTTCATGGAGCAATCATATTGTTTACTTTACACACTTTGCTTAATGCAATTATCTGTTGCTTGCAACTTAATACTAGAGGGGGTTCGGATGATAAGCTGAAGGTGGATTAGTAGTCAGAGATGTAGTTGGATTACGGTATATGTATAATGTTGTAATGCCCAATCAAATCTCGTAGGAGTCAAGATGATTAGTATATGCATGTATGATTTCTTAGTGTCTGTCAATTGCCCCGCTATAATTTGTTCACCCAACATATCAACTATCTTAAGGAGAATCAACTCTAGTGAACTACTAACCCTGGTCCATTATTTTACCATTAATATACAAGCTATTTACTGTTTACTGTTTACTTTATGCAAGCAATTACTATCTTCCACACAATACGTTTAATCCTGTTTTCAGCAAAACCGGTGAGATTGACAACCTCCCTGTAAGTTGGGGGCAAAGTTCTGTGGTTGTGTTGTGCAGGATTCCAAGTTGGAAACAACACCTTGGAGGTGTTTCCTTGATCCTATTGGTTTGATAACCTTTGTTTCATAACTGAGGGAAAACTTGCTGATGTGCCCATCATACCTTCCTCTTGGGGTTCCCAACAAGCTCGATACATTTGGAGCCACCAAGCACTTTTTCTGGCGCTGTTGCCAGGGAGTCAAGGACATCTTCACAAGGGGAGTCCCTCATAACCAATATCTTTACTTTGTTTTTTTTGTTTTTCTTAGTTTATTTATGCTTGTTTGCTTGTTTCTTTTATCAAAAACACACAAAAATTAGTTGTACTGGTTTGCTTCCTTTATCAAAAAACACAAAAAAATAGCTGTCACCTCATTGTTAGCTCACCATGTTGACTCCTAAGTTCACCCAAAAAGACCTTTCAATAGGTAGTGGCTCTATAATTGGGTAAGATAATATTGAAGAATTCTTTAATCATGTTAGCAAACATGAGGATATCGAGGATAGATCCCTAGCAGAACTTGCTCCAAATTATGAAATTGCTTCATCTTCTTTAGTTCATATGTTGGAAGCTAGGTTTGATAACCCTTAACCCCATAATGCAAGTAATGTTTCTTAAACTTAAAGATATTGAGGACACTGAAAAGAGAGATTTTATTCTGGAAACTTTGCTTAAAGAATTCTACGATGTTATTAAGGAAGCTAGAAAAGTCTTTGATCGTTTTAATATGCTAGGATCATGTGTAGATGTTATTGGTACACGAGAAAAGATGGATAAAACCAAACCTAAAAATGGAGAGGAAATTAAAATACCAATACCTTTTAAACTTGTAGGAATGCATGATGCCTTAGAAAAGAATTTTGATTGGATTGTTCCCAAAAACCCGTTTGATAAAAATAGTGAACCCAAGAGTAGTGAGAAAAGATCCTCTAGGACTTATTTGGATGATATACCTTGCCTTGTTGAATATATTTCTGATATTTATCTTAATGCTTCTTCATTTGAGAATATTTGATTCTTGCTTCTTATGCCTAGCTCAAAGGCGTTAAAGAAAAGCACTTATTGGGAGATAACCCAAATTTCTTTAGGAATCTTTTTTTGCGTCTTGGAAGTTATTGCTTTAGTAATAACCTCTCCTTATCATTTTTGTGTGGTTTTTGTACCAACAGTAACCTCTAATGAGAGAGAAGTAGGATTTGGAAAAGTTGTTGTCCCGAAACAGATTTTTGTGCTTCGCTGTAAAAATTCATGAAAAATCTCTGTATATCGGATTGAGCTGTAATTTTTTGTGCCTCTGCCCCAGGTTGTTATCCAACTTTCGTTAGTTCAACACTTTGTAATTTGAGCAACAGAAGGTCTTCGAAAAAGTTGGTTTTTACCTGTCAGTCTGTTTTGACAGATTTCTGCCATTATTTGCATTTGCCTCTTAATCTCTTTCTCTTGGAGTTCTCTTTGATCACTTGAACTTTTTAAAGGAAGTGCTACATGAGCTTTTGTTTTAATGGAAGTTTTACTTGTGTTGTAACTGAACCAAAATACTTATTATCTTGAGTACACTAATGTTACTAATGAAGATTGCGTGAAGTTTTGTATGATGGAAATTTTAAAGTGTAGGGAAGAGTAATATGATAAGATGAAGTATGGACAAAAGCTCAATCTTGGGGATGCCACCTGTGTCACCCCAAGAAATATTCAAGAAGTACAAGCGTCAAAGCTTGGGCATGCCCAAGGCATTCCCTTCTTCATCAATAAAAATCTCAGGTTTTTCCAAACACTTTATTTTTATTGTTTCATGCATAATTGTGTTGTTCTTGGAGCGTCTTCGTTTTGTTTTTAGTTTTCGTTTGCTTAGTTTGCTTGAATAAATTGGTTGGACCCCCGCATTCATACATAGTTTCAAATAGGTTGATTTGGATTGGAAAAGAGTAGGAAAGTTCATGCTTAAGTGGTATAAAAGGAGCTTGTTTTTGACTGTGACTTAGACTTTATCATGTCATGCTTGATATTGTTTTGACTTTATGCTTAGTGATTATTGCTGTAGCATGACTTGTTACAAACAATTGAGATTTCTTAATATGCCTTGAAAGAATCATGCGTTGTTTTAGCATATAAAAGCATAATATTGTGGTATTCTCCTTTAATGCTTTATTTGGGTTGACTTGGCGCATGCTCACACCATGTTAAGACTACACCAAATCTCCATAGCCTCTATGATCATTTATTTTCGACTTGTAATATCACTTTATGCTTTAATTAATAATGTTTTGTCGCTTTGTATGATTATGGCCATTATTGCTCTCTTAGTTAGTCGCTCCCAGTCTTTTTCTAGCCTCCATACCAAGTATGAGTTCCACTCATCCATCCCACTCCAAATAAAACCAAGTTATTCCAAAGAGTCCACCATAACTACCTATTAGCATTTTCTATTCCAAGTATATTCATGTTTTTATCTACCTTCCGAATTAAACTTGTTATGTGAAAATTAGTGATTAAAGCTCTCACAAACTTGATGGCACACTTTACTTTTCTTGCACTTAATAAACTTTAACCATTGTTCTCATCTATGTTGCGTATACGCTTACGCTTTATAAGTTGTGAATTAGCAGAACCATCTTACCATGGGGAACATTTTCAACATTGCACTTTATTTGGTTGATATCATGTTCTTTTGCTTATGGATCCCAGCGGTGTGAAATAAAAGGGGAGCTTGTAAGCTCATGGAGTTTGTATATATGTTAGAGAAACACTTGGGCCACTAGACTAAGCCATGCCTAATCATGGTGGAAACTTGCAGCATAACCATAGTGAGTAATCTGCGAAGCTTCCTTAATAAAAACCTATGCAAATAGCAAATAAAAGGATCGCTGAGATGCTCATTGTCTGCTTACCTTGTCATTTTGATATGGGAATGCTTCCGTATCATGGGGCAAGGGGTACCCCATTGGCGGTTCTCCATGATACACATGTATTTACAATGACAAGAACTTACTCGTGACTAAAGTTGAGTAGCATGAGGATCGGTACTCGTAAGCACGGGGCATGAGATTTTCAACTTATAACTTGTCAAGCATATCCTCATATTTGTTCACTTTAACCTTAATCACCTAAAGATTCTTATGATAGGGGCAATGAGAGCTAAAAGTACCATAATTTTCGGAAGCTCTTTATGAGACATGAATCCCTGATTCCTTCTATGAAGGGCCTTTCTTTTACTTTTATGTTGAGTCTCCATCTTCTATCTTTATGCACCTATTGAGAGAGCATAGTGGTCATTCTTAGTTTAATGTGCATTGTCCCAAAACTTGTTGATTGATTCATAACTTTGATATTGCTTGTTGTTAAATTATTTGTATCTAGTCACCCTTATGAACTTTGAAGGTGTCCTATGCATTTATGTTTTGCTACACTATGAGGGACAAGCTGAATACCATTCTCATTATGTTTTCTATATGTGAAACAAACAAAAGTCTTTCAAAGCATTGTTATTCATGAATCTTTTTTGTACCTTTTCATGTTACGACATAGTTTCTATGTCTTATTGCTAGAACTATATCTTTTATGCTATGTTAAAAGTACTATGATCCCAGCTATCAATGTTTTACGAATACCTTGATCAAGATTATGATGGCGCATGTCACCTCAAAAATTATTCTTTTTTATCACTTACCTACTCGAGGACGAGCAGGAGTTAAGCTTGGGGATGATTGATACGTTGCAAATGTATCTATAATTTTTTATGTTCCATGCTTGTTTTATATCTACTTTCTTATGTTTTGTCCACACTTTGGAGTATTTTTACACATTTTCTGGAACTAACCTATTAACAAGATGGCACAGTGCTAGTTGCATGTTTTCTGCTGTTTTTAGTTTCAGAAAAGCTAGTAAGGAAATATTCTCAGAATTGGACCCGACAAAAGCCAAAGTCAATAGTTTACCCTAAGCAACACGGAGTCCGGAGGGGAGACGAAGTGGCGCACGAGGGCGGCCAAACCTGGTGGTGGCGCGGCCTGGGGGGCACGCCACCAGGGGGTGTGGGCCCCCTGGCGCTCCACCGACCTTGCCCTTCTCCTATAAAAGTCTCTCGGGAGGAAAACCCTAAGTACCCAATCAAAATTCCACGAAAGAGTCTGTAGCCGCCACCATCTCCATTGCTAGATCGGGAGGGATCTGAAGCTCTTTCCGGCACCCTGCTAGAGAGGAGAGATCACCCTGGAGGCCTTGTTCATCACTATGCCTACCTCCGGTGTGATGCGTGAGTAGTTCATCCCTGGACTATGGGTCCATGTAGTATCTAGATGGTTGGTTCTCCTCCTTTGTGCTACCATGTTTAGATCTTGTGAGCTCCGTTCATGAACAAGATCATCTATTTGTAATCCTACATGTTGTGTTTGCGGGGATCTGATGGATATTGAGATGCTATTTTAGATTGATTATTGATTCTATCATGTCTATGTTATTTGTGATCGTGCATGCTTTCCGTTGTTAGTAGCTATCTTGGCCGAGTAGATGCTAGCAACTCCAAGAGGGAGTATTTATGCTTGATAGTGGGTTCATGCCTCTAGTAATCTGGGGAAGTGATAGAAATCTCTAAGGTACTAGATGTTATGTTGCTACTAGGGAGAAAACAGCAATCCTTTGTTCATGGAGCAATCATATTGTTTACTTTACACACTTTGCTTAATGCAATTATCTGTTGCTTGCAACTTAATACTCGAGGGGGTTCGGATGATAAGATGAAGGTGGATTAGTAGTTAGAGATGCGGTTGGATTACGGTCTATGTATAATGTTGTAATGCCCAATCAAATCTCGTAGGAGTCAAGATGATTAGTATATGCATGTATGCTTTCTTGGTGTCTGTCAATTGCCCCGCTGTAATTTGTTCACCCAACATGTCAACTATCTTAAGAAGAATCAACTCTAGTGAACTATGGACCCTAGTCCATTATTTTACCATTAATCTACAAGCTATTTACTGTTTACTATTTACTTTCTGCAAGCAATTACTATCTTCCACATAATACGTTGAATCCTTTGTTTTCAGCAAAATCGGTGAGATTGACAACCTCACTTTAAGTTGGGCCCAAAGTTCTGTGGTTGTGTTGTGTAGGATTCCAAGTTGGAAACAACACCTTGGAGGTGTTTCCTTGGTCCTACTGGTTCGATAACCTTGGTTTCATAACTGAGGGAAAACTTGTTGTTGTGCTCATCATACCTTCCTCTTAGGGTTCCCCAACGAGCTCGATACATTTTGAGCCATCAGCTACGATAGTAACTGCATGCCATTGTGTAGCTCACCGCAAATTCTGAGTCACCCAATGTCTCTTCCATTCTAGGATATACCACTACTTCCATATATATTTGCTAAAATGACCTGGCTAGTTTATACTGAAATTCTAAGAAACACTTTGTTGGATTGCTCTTTTCATTGTTGGCATACTTGTCTAATGTTTGTTTGTCATGTTCTACAGGTTCACAAGCCACACCATTATATCTCGTATCTGGTTCTGGTTCGTCCTAGGCAATGACATAACTATGCTCTACTATATAGTTCATCGATGGTTTGCATTCCTTCTCTACAAGTTCGTATTATATAGTTATAATTCTTATTTGGTTCATTCTTAGCTATGAGTAGTTTGTCTTGTTTGCTATATTAACTTGTTATTACTTAGTTTTAGACTACAATTATTGCTATCGCCACCAAAGAGGGGACTACAAGATCATGTATCAAGGTGGTTTCCCAATGTAGTTCTCACACTCAAAGGGAGATGCAGTTGATGGATTGAGAAAGCAAATTGAGGACTCTGCTATCAACTTGATTCGCAACTGAAATGCTGAATTTTCTTTCCCTTTTGTTCATATTATGTAATATTTTTAAGAAGTTTGCAGCTGATGTAATATCTAGATAACTCGCATAGGCCATGTAGGCATTTAGTTGAGGTCGTCCACGTATGGCGGTACCATAACTGCGCCAGCCAGGTCGATCAGGTAACTATATAGGGTTTTGTTGTTTGCCCTTCTTGTATTGCGCCTTCCATGAATAGTAAAAGATGCTCGCTAATTATACTCCTTTTATGATATTTGCATGGCCTTCAGAAAGACCGAAACAGTAATGGTAACTGGATAGAATAGTAACAGGCCAAAATAGTAACAGGCCAAAACAGTATGAGGCCAAAACAGTTACGTGCCAAAACAATAATAGGCTAAAACAGTAACAGACCAAAATCATAATAGGCAAAACAGTAACAGGCTAAAACAGTAACAGGCCAAAACTGTAGCAGGGAAAAATACCAGTAGGCCAGAATAGTAGCAACCCATCACAGTAACAGGCCAGAACAGTAACAGACCAGAAAATTAACAAGCTAGAACAGTAACATGCCAGAACAGTAGCATGCTAGAACAGCGGCAACCAGCACAGTAATGGGCCAGAACAGTAAAGGACCACAATAGTAACTGACATGAACAGTAGACGGCCAAAATAGTAACAAGACAGAATAGTAAAAGGGTAGAACAGTATCGGACCTTCTCAAAAGTGGGCCATTCGTAGGTGGACCAGGACGAGCTGTGAGAACAGTGAAAGGCTAACCATGGGCCTTAACAATATCGGGCCTACTTAACGCAGACTGTTAACAGGCCGCACAGTATTCGAACAATGTGGGCTTCTATAAGCCGAAATAGTAACAGGCCTGACATTCACGGGCCGCTGCTGGGCGTATCTTTTGGGCCCATTTCAAACAGTGTCGGACAAAACAGTAACATGCCATAATCTTATTGGGTTCTCCTAATGGGCTGGCCCACTTAATTATTAGCAGGCCTTGGCTAGGCCTAGCTTCCACCATGGTTTTTGTGGCTGTTAACGGTGGTAACTTGGCGTTAACGGTGTTTGCCACGTGGCATTTTGCATGACATCAGCAGTCAACATGGCAAGCGAACAGATCTACAATGGAACAATTTTCATGGTTGAAGGGTGCGATCCGCCACGGTTAGAAAAAAATGTGGTAGATTCTTTTGTGACGGGCTTTTACCATGAAGGGCATTAGTTGTAGAAGAATATTTAGCCACGAAAAACGGGCCTTCAACCATGAAAATCATCTATTGTAAAAACCAACTTTTCTTGTACTGCTTCTTGAATACCAGAAAGTGTCCTATCTTCAAGTCATGTTCTTAGACAAAATCTAGCCATCCTTCGTTAAGGATTACCTTTCCATCTTGCTTCTTCAGGTCGACGTCACAGCTACAGGCTTTGCATATCTTCAGCTTGATGGCCTCTGGATACTCACCACCAAACGTTGGCAAAAAGGAGCTGAGTATGCTCCGCACATCTAGCCCTATTGGTATTAACAGCATCTTCAAGAACTCATCATAGGTGTTCTCCATGTGGGTGTTCCTGACTCGCCCCTCCATCCAGAATGCACAGGGCTCTCTTGTCTTCTTCTATGATGAGTCTCTCCAAGCTTGAGCTTCTTGCCCGAACACTGCAAAAAAACCCGTGGACAGATAATGTCTCTACCAGCTGTAAATAATTGTGAAATAGTACAATATTAGCTGATAGAGTACAATACAAGATCAGCTAAGAAAGTAAAGTGGAGAAATTTTCTTATCGAAGTACACAAATTAAAGTCTTAACTCTAGCTAGCATGAACACCGGTTATATTAGTACTACTTTCAAGGTATAGGCATCACATTAGTGCGGTTCATTATCGAGCAGTACATATACCGAACACCCAGGAACAGACGAATGGACGAATAGGATGAGCTCTATCTGCTATCGATGCAAGAGATGCATACATATACTTGAAATTTTGGCAAAAATCCGGGTAGGGCAGTAGCTGCCCTAACTTGCCCAAATTAAAGGGACCTCCTCCCCTGAGACCAATCAAGCAAAACATGTCGAATGGCATCCCAAATCATCATCAGCCTTGGATCAATCAATACAAAATTTGTACATATTATTATAGTTCACCATAGATCTAGCCCCGGAACTAGGTTGCATGTATAACACTGAACTGTAGTATACAAACGGGTTAAATGCATTAGATGAGAACTATACACAACACCAACCCAATGTTAACCAAGCGCTAATAAAATCTTGATAGCATCTCATCATCAAGCTCAAGGGTTTCAAGGATTATGTACATACCGCACTGCCACCGTGATGTCTGAGGGATGCGACGTCTCTATAGATGAGGTTGCAAGGCCCGCCGCCCGTAGCCGACCTGCCTAAGATGAGTAAGTTTTGGCGGTGGTGATCGCCAATGGAGGGAAGTGCAATGGCGATTAAGGAGTGTTGTATGAGAGAGTTGGGGCTGGGGCTGGGCTAGTGAGGGAATAAATGCGGCAAGGTCGGACAAATGTTGTGGACAAAGCAAACCTTGCCACCAATATAGTACTACTAATTGTCATGCCAAAATTAATAGCCTAGAAAATTGGGCACGCCAGCTTGAGTGCTTGAATAGGGAAACATCAAACACATACTACTATGAAAGTATATTATTATGTACATGGTGCCTAGTACAAGAAATAGTGGAAATCATGTTGCAAGTGATACTACAATACAGTATGAAAGTACTACATACTTAGTATTGTACATTACATGGTGACAAGTACTAGCTACAGAAATGATGTTTCGAGTGCTCATAATCAGCTTTTCTGTATTTTGGTCAACTTCACATAGTTCTACCGAGGAAGGGTTGGCACGAAACACATTGGCGCCTCGAACATTTGCTCCCTATGTTCTGCTCTAGTGTAGTTAAGTTATGAACCTATGGAAGCCCCCCATTGATGTGCATGCGGTTCCAATCTGGAACTGGTTGTGGGCGATGTTCGCAGCGCACTTGTGTAGCAAACACACTGTCTCCTCTGAACACTATCAAAGCTTCGGCAACATCGGCAGCACCAGGTTTGGGGTTTGTAGGGGGCTCGACGATGCATGGATGGTTGATTCCCACAAACACTGACCTCCCTTCAAGATTATCCCTTCTGATCCAGTCCGGTGCTACAAGGTCATCCAAATTAAGGGCCCTCTGGAAAACATGGTAGCAGAGCGAAGGATAAGAGAGAAGTTCTCTACCCATGTATGATACAGGATCACCATGGTTGTTGGTTCGTGCACCCCAGGTGTGAATCCACAGGATATCCTAGCCAACCTCTGCTAAGTACCAGTTGTGTAATGCAATATATTCAGCCTCGGCATCATCACCGGCTTGGACATTTGCCGGCTCTTGAATTACTAGAGCATGTATGACACGCGAACCTGCAAGTATACCTGTGTGTTCATTTTAGTTAGCAAAAGTACCACGAACAATGCAGTTGTAAGTAATTTATAAATTTTACTTTTAAAATAATCCCTCCACTTGTTTGGTTCCTAGACAAGAACATCTCCTCACGGTTCTATTGCTGCATATATGCTATCAATAGAACCATGGATTCGACATGTGGCAATGGCATCGACATACGTTGCTCGTGCAAGATATTCGATTTGAAGGATAATCCAGTCCTTGTCACAAGGAAAATCTATGGTAGCAATGCATTTGTCAAACACCGTCATCACGTTGTAGTGTCATTGTTTGTCAAATCTGTACGGTTTCTTTGCTATTTGTATCTTTAGCATCTCGATATTCGTGTGCTTGTAGCGGTAAGTGCATGGGGGCCGGGGAAACACTGGTTACCCGATGGATAAATATCAACATGTTGCACACGTGGCATCTTGATATGTGCCATAATGTAGACATTTCGGAGGTAGCAACGCCCCGGGTGCTTTTCAATCGCAATCCATTCTCCATTGGCACCAACCCAGCGACCCTTCTTTTCAAATCCTTCATCATCCCATGTTCTAGGTATGTCATCATCAACTGGTACAAATTCTTCTACTATTGGATTGTCTAGTGGCATCAGCAACGCGTTAATGCCCTACAATAGATTTTCTTCATATTTAGGGGCATGCAAGGTGTTTGACAAAGGGGGGGTGCTAGCTAGCTTTGCGGAAAAACTACTATCTGAAAGATGCAGAAACGTGATGAATAAATCATGAATGCATGTAGACAAACACACCAAGGAATAAGGTCTTGTTTGCATTAAAGAAAAAGTGTAGGAATAGTTAAGTTTCCTATGTTGGCACTGTTAAGCCGTTTGGTTCAGAGGAATGGACCAGAGAAAAAAACGAAGGCAATTTTCCTATGATTAATTAGCAAGATTAGGGGCCTCTTTCGATCAGTGGTTTTTAAAAAACGTGGGAATAGGAAAAACACAGGATTGACATGGTAGGTACAGTAAATTCATATTAGGAATAAAAACACTGGAATTTTGTAACATGTGTCTTTGGATGGTGAATAGGAAACAAACACAAGAGTTTTGCAAGAATGTAGTGTGAGCGCATTGGACTTCTCAAAGGAGAAATAGAATGAGGTTGGAGCTCATGTTTAGATTCTTATGGAATGGAGGGCATAGGAACTAAGAAGGGACTCCATAGGAATTTGATATCTTCCAAAATCCTGTGGGTTAGAATCCTCCAAAACTCATATGCAATTCTTCATATCCAACTTGGACCTCATTTTCAAATTCCTACACGTGCAAAGAACAAGAATGAGGTCCCAAGAGACACGATAACATCATACATATACTCTCCTGTGAGGTTTGACTTTGATTTTTCCATGTTTAAACATAATCCTATATTTTTGTATTCATGTAAACCAAACAGCCAACTTTTTACAGAAATCTTGTATTTGTAAAACACATGAAACTTAAAATATAATGCTAGCTTTGATTGTCCAATACACCTTCTGTTACGGGTATCAACAATCCTGGTCATTCTTGTGTTTTCAGATTAGTATGTTTGGAGGAGAGGGGGACACTGAAGAAAAAGTCTTCGGCCTCTTTGGATTGCAGGATTGAGAACACGGGAATTTCATAGGTTTGCCAGTGAAAAACAGGCGATTATAAAACGTAGGAAAACTACCTACGTGAAAGGCATGTTTCGATCCTACGCACGCGATGAGAGTTGAGGCTCAAGTAGATGTTCCAATTCCTACGGGATTTAAGCATGGGTGGGGGGTTGCAGTTCAAAAGAATTTGTGTACCACCATTCCTGTCATCCAAATGCAATTTTCACCTGCTCGTCACGGTCGTCACGGTCTAGTGGCCATGTCTGTGGGTCAGAGTGAAGTAGGCAGGGCAAACCAAACAGGAGACCATGATCTTCCGCAATCCCTCGATGCATGTCAGGTGAGCGGTGCTCAAAAGATCGGTGCGACCGGTGATGTTGCTCAGCGGTCCACAGTGGAGATTGCCAAATCCCATTGCTTGGCTGTAGCGCCAAGATATTTTATGCTTCATCGCTCCAGATGTCTTTCCAGTGAAGAGTACTGCAGAAGATTAGTCCGGATGGGTTGGTGGTTTCTACCTTTCTACAAGGGCGGAGAGGGGCTACGATGGTGCACAAGTGGCTGGAGCGGCAGAGGAAGACGATTAAGGGCCCGCGGTTTCTCAGCCCAAAAAAAGATGGGGGGGTTGGCGGTTCTCCTCTGGTTGTCGGATCGACTCTTCCGACCTAGTATATTAGGGAAAAAATAACACGAACGTTAACATAGACTCTTATGCAAAAAGGAATAATAACAGAAAATTAGATATATATCTTAAACGCTCTAGCCCGCAACACTGGCCCCTAGTTTGAGGCGCTACTGTTTTTTTCTGTCGGTGGCTAGGGATAGCAAATCACACCATGCCAAAGAAAAAAGTTCGAAATGTCCTCGAATTTATTTTGCGTGTGTGGATGGTGATGCGGCACTAAAGGAGAGAGAAAACACAATTTGTTTTGAATGCATATATATTACTCACTCCGATCCATATAATGTTCTCATATTTATCTAGACTAGAATGTATACTGTCATGTTTTTGTGCTAGATTTATCTAATGGTTGGAAACTCCGAGTGGCAATATTGTTACCATGCCATGATTCACCCATTTACTCCCAAATATGGGAACATCATGGACGGTGGGAGTACAATTTCCATCAAGGACCTAAAAATGGAGAAAATTACATAGAGGTCCTTACATTTAGCATGAAGCACCCTAAAATTAAGCAAGGCAAATAGTCGGGTCCGGCTCCTTCTCGAGAGAGCAGTTGATAGAGTCATACTCTTCATACTACTTTCTCTTCGTTTGTTTTCAAAATATATGGCCAAATTTAGCGGCATGAAAATTCCTGGACATGGGATCATCATCAGCATAAAGTACGATGTAGATGTGGCCACGACCTTGGTTGTTCGGCTTGAAATCCAAGAATGTTCATACTCATCGACAACTAATAAACTTAAATACATTTAAATTTGACCACTTGCTTTTAGGTTTGAATTTTACACGTACGAACGGTGGTAGTACATTTTACATCAATGACCTAAAAAGGTAAATTACATTGAGGTCATACATTTAGCATGAAGCACCCTCAAATTGTGCAGGGAAAACAGTCATGTTTTGCTCCTTCTCGAGAGAAAAGCTGATCGAGCCATACTCTTCATACTACTTCCTCTTTGTTTGTTTTCATAATATGGCCAAATTTGGCCGTATGCAAATTCTTGGATATGGAATCATGAATCATGAGCATAAAGTATGATGTACATATGGCCATGACACTGGTTGTTCGTCTTGAAATCCAAGAATGTTCATACCCATCGACAACTAATATTCTTAAATAAGTTTAAATTTTACCACTTGCTTTTATGTTTGAATTTCACACATACGGACGGTGGGAGTACATTGCACATCAAGGACCTAAAAAGTTAAAATTACATTGAGGTCATACATTTAGCACGAAGCACCCTAAAATTAAGCAGGGAAAACAATCATGTTTTGCTCCTTCTCGTTTGAGAAGCTGATCGAGCCATACTCTTCATACTACTTCCTCTTTGTTTGTTTTCAAAATATGGCTAAATTTGGCGGCATGCAAATTCTTGGATATGGAATCACGAATCATCGGTATAAAGTATGATGTAGATATGGCCATGACCTTGGTTGTTCGTCTTGAAATCCAAAAATGTTCATACTCATCGAAAAATAATAATCTTAAATACATTTAAATTTTACAACTTGCTTTTAGGTTCGAATTTGACACAGACGGTGGGAGTACATTTTACATCAAGGACCTAAAAAAAGTAAAATTACATCGAGCTCCATACAGTTAGCACGAAGCACCCTCAAATTAAGCAGGGAAAACAATCATGGTTTACTACTTCTAGAGAGAGAAGTTGATCGAGCCATACTCTTCATACTACTTCCTCTTCGTTCGTTTTCAAAATATGGCCAAATTTGGCAACATGCAAATTCTTCGATATGGGATCATGAATCATCAGCATAAAGTATGATGTAGATATGTATGAACCTATTCGTTCGGCTTGAAATGCAAGAATTTTCATATTCATTGACAACTAATAAGGTTAAATACATTTAAATTTTACCACTTGCTTTATGTTCGAAATTTACATGGACGGTGGGAGTATTTTTTACCGCATGGACCTAAAAAAGGTAAAATTCCATCGAGGTCTATACATTTAACATGAAGCACCCTAAAATTAAGCAGGGAAAATAGTCGGGTTTGGCTCCTTCTCGAGAGAGTAGTTGGTCGAGCCATACTCTTCATACTACTTCCTCTTCGTTTGTTTCCAAAAGATGGCCCAATTTGGCGGTATGCAAATTCTTGGATATGGGATCATGAATCATCGATATATAAAGTATGATGTATATATGGCCATGACCTTGGTCGTTCGGCTTGAAATCCAAAATTGTTCATACTAATTCACAACTAAGCTTAAATACGTTTAAATTTTACCACTTGCTTTTATCTTATAATTTTACACGGACGGTGGTAGTACATTTTACAACAAGGACCTAAAAAGGGGTAAAATTACATCGAGGTCCATACATTTAGCACGAAGCACCCTAATATTAAACAGGGAAAACAATCATGTTTGGCTCCTTCTCGAGAGAGAAGCTAATCGAGCCATACTATTCATAGTACTTCCTCTGTTTGTTTTCATCAAGGACCTAAAAGGGGAAAATTACATCGAGGTAAATAAATTTAGCATGAAGCACGCCTTAAAATTAAGCAAAGGAAAATAGTCGGGTTCGACTCCTTCTCGAGAAAGAACCTGACCAAGCCATACTCTTCGTACTACTTCCTCTTCGTCTGTTTTCAAAATATGGCTAAATTTTACGTCATGCAAATTCTTAAATATGGGATTATGAATCATCAACATAAAGTATGATCTACATATGTCCATAACCCTGGTCGTTGGGCTTGAAATGCAAGAATGTTCATACTCACTGACATCTAATAAGCTTAAATACGTTTAAATTTTACCACTTGCTTTTATGTTCGAATTTGACATGGACGGTGGGAGTACATTTTATAGCAACAACCTAAAAGGAGGTAAAATTACATCAAGATCCATACATTTAGCATGAAGCACCCTAAAATTAAGCAGGGAAAACAGTCATGTTTGGCTCCTTCTCGAGAGAGAAGATGATCGAGCCATACTCTTCATACTACTTTCTCTTTGTTTGTTTTCAAAATATATGGCTAGATTTGGTGGCATTAAAATTCGTGGACATGGGATTATCATCAGCATAAAGTATGATGTAGATATGTCCATGACTTTGGTCGTTCGGCTTGAAATCTAAGAATGTTCATACTCATCGACAATTAATAATCTTAAATACGTTTAAATGTTACCACTTGCTTTTATGTTCGAATTTTACACAAACGGTGGGAGTACATTTTACATCAAGGACCTAAAAAGGTAAAATTATATCGACATCCATACATTTAGCACGAATGAAGCATCCTAAAAATAAGCAAGAAAAAGAGTCAGGCTTGCCTGCTTCTCGAGAGAGAAACTGATCGAGCCATACTCTTTATACTATTTCCTCTTTGTTTTTATCAAAATATGGCCAAATTTTGCGGCATGAAAATTCTTAGATATGGGATCATCAACATAAAGTATTATCAAAACCAAAGAGTATTATCGAAACCAAGAAAATAGTGTTTGTATTATAATTTTTATAACGCGTGTTTCCGAATACACGTGACATGATGCCACACAAAAATATTATACGTTTTATTCTTTATTTGAAATGTTATGAAAACCGTGTCAACTTTATCGGGATGCGGATGCATAGCAAGAACATGAATTTTTCAGAACTTTTGGTTGTTTTTCGATGTACCGAATTCCTGCTTAGCGTCAAAAGATTTTTGGAAAACATTAAGAGCAATCTATCGCGCTTACATTTAGTTAAAATTTGACAAGGTTGGTGGGAGTACCGTTTACATCGAAGACCTTAAAAAATAGAAAATTACATAGTGGTCCATACATTTAGCAATGAAAAGCAGTCGGGTGCGGCTCCTTCTCGAGCAAGTGTACGAGCCATACCTTTCGTACTACTCCTACTATACTTTCGATCCAGCATGATGCGGGTGTTCTTGGTGGCTTCCTCTACACAGGGTATGAAATGGAACGACAATGGAGTACTACGGAGTAAAGCTGGCCAGATCATAGTGAAGTGCATCGAATGCGATGGGACGTACTGCAGATAGTAAACAATCCCTTGTACACCACTATCTTTTGAATAACCTTCCCTCCGGATGTTTGGGAAGGAAGTGAAAAATTCAAAACTACGAAAGTTTGAACTCCGACTCTAATAATAGTATGAGTATTGTACCTTTTGTTGCCAAGCCCCAAAGTGGTTCCTTCTACGCATCATGCCTGATACTGACATGAAGCCAACGACAAGGAAGGTCCACACACGTGCGTAGCTCCACGTTTTGAATGAGGGATAGATCTGCTAGCCGGGGTGTGGGGATGGTGATGAGGCAGTGAAGGATAGAGAAAACACAATTTGTTTTGCGTGCATATAGTATATAGTAAAGGTCCTCAAATTTACTAGTAGTAGTTCCGTACTACTCGTACTACTAGGTGATTGCACCATGTACCTCGTGTCACAAAGCCATCACAGCTTTGCTCTGATATCGCACCACCTTCAACTCCTCCTCTTCGTTGCTCTCTCGAGATGCTTCCTCTGTGCTCATAGTTTCTCTTATTTCTCTTTGTTTATTTTCTACAGAAAATACATATTCTTCCTACTTTCTTTAGGGCATTCACTATGTTGTCCATAAGGCTATCCACAAGACAAAAAGTAGTCCATAAGATTATCCATCTTATCTTACCAGTATATAGTGTACGAATAACTTTGAATGTTGACCGTTGGATCAAGACTCGTGAATCCTAGCATTTCTAAACGTTGGATCTTCTTTTCCATTCTAGCATCTAGAAGATTCTATTGATAGTCTTCGGCATAATGACTGCTATGCAAAAACCTCAAAACACACTTCTCCATCATACTAGAATCTTCTCCCTTGTTTCTCTAGACCATGTTATCAAAAATTTCATGTGTTAGGTAGCTAATTATCTTTGACTTCTACATGATGATACAAAGTAGAAGGACCAAATATACACCCATACTTTATAGATGTTGATCAAATTTATAATGTTTTTTGCTTTATCAATTATAATTTTATATAGTGATGATATGTCATCCGTCTACTATCTGAGTCTCACGTGCAAGGCAAGTGCAACTTACTAGTATACATAGTGGAGGTTCACTTTGGAAGAATTTCCTTAAGGGTGACCTACAAGCTTGTGGGTTGTCCATAAGCAATAGAAAATTATTTTACTCTCTCCTCTCTCTCTTGATTATGTGTACTTTTAATAGATAACTGGGTCCCAGCTTATGGTAAACTTGATCTCATACATTGTAGCTATTTTCATTAATTGTGTGGGTCCCATCTTATGGCAAAAGTTCACCTTATAAATAGGTGATGTCCTTACAGAAAATACACTCCTGTCACTTGAAAAATTATTATTTTTTCTTTCCTAATGGTTGGAAACTCAGAGTGGCAACATTGTTAACATGCCATGATTCACACCCATTTTACTCCTAAATGTGGGAACATCATAGACGGTGGGAGTACAATTTACATCAAGGATCTAAAAATGGAAAAAATTACATAGAGATCCTTACATTTAGCACGAAGCACCCTAAAATTAAGCAAGGGAAATAGTCGGGTGCGGCTCCTTCTAGAGAGAGCAGCTGATCGAGCCATACTCTTCATTTGTTTTCAAAATATATGGCCAAATTTGGCGGCATGAAAATTTCTGGACATGGGATCATCATCAGCATAAAGTATGATGTAGATATGGCCATGACCTTGGTCGTTTGGCTTGAAATCTAAGAATATTCATACTCATCAACAACTAATAATCTTAAATACGTTTAAATGTTACCACTTGCTTTTAGGTTTGAATTTTACATATATGGGCGGTGGGAGTACATTTTACATCAAGGACCTAAAAAAAGGTAAAATTACATCAAGGTCCATACATTTAGCACAAAGCACACTAAAATTAAGCAGGGGAAACAGTCATGTTTTGCTCCTTCTCATGAGATCAGCTAATCGAGCCATAATCTTCATACTACTTCCTCTTCATTTATTTTCACATATGGCCAAATTTGGCGAAATGCAAATTCTAGGATATGGGATGACAAATCATCAACATGAAGTATGATGTAGATATGGACATGACCTTGGTCGTTCGTCTTGAAATCCAAGAATGTTCATACTCATCAACAACTAATAATCTTAAACACGTTTAAATTTTACCACTTGCTTTTATGTTCGAATTTTACATGTACAGACGGTGGGAGTACATTTTACATCAAGGACCTAAAAAGGAAAAAAATTACATCGAGTTCCATACATTTAGCACGAAGCACCCTAAAATTAAGCAGGGAAAACAGTCACGGTTTGCTCCATCTCGAGAGAAAAGTTGATTCAGCCATACTCTTCATACTACTTCCTCTTCGTTTGTTTTCAAAATATGGCCAAATTTGGCCGCATGTAAATTGTTAGATATGGGATCATGAATCATCAACATAAAGTATGATGTAAATATGGCCATGACCTTGGTCATTCATATTGAAATCCAAGAATGTTCATACTCATTGACAACTAATAATTTAAATACATTTAAATTTGACCACTTGCTTTTAGGTTCGAATTTTACACGTGCGGACGGTGGGAATACATTTTACATCAAGGAACTAAAAAGGTAAAATTAAATTGAGGTCCATACAGTTAGCACGAAGCACCCTAAACATAAGCAGCGGAAACATTCATGTTTTGCTCCTTCTCGAGAGAAAAGTTGATCGAGCCATACTCTTCATACTACTCCCTCTTTGTTTGTTTCCAAAATATGGCCAAATTTGGCGGCATGCAAATTCTTCAATATGGGATCATGAATCATTAGCATAAAATATGACGTAGATATGTCCATGACCCTGGTCGTTCGGCTTGAAATGCAAGAATGTCCATACTCATCGACAACTAATAATCTTAAATACGTTTAAATTTTACCACTTGCTTTTATGTTCTAATTTTACACGTTCGAACGATGGGAGTACATTTTACACCAAGTACCTAAAAAGGTAAAATTACATCGAGGTCCATACATTTAGCATGAACCACCCTAAAATTAAGAGAGGAAAATAGTCATGTTTTGCTCATTCTCGAGAGAGCATCTGGTCGAGCCATAATCTTCATACTATTTCCTCTTTGTTTGTTTTCAAAATATGGACAAATATGGCGGCATGTAAATTCTTGGATATGGGATCATGAGTCATCAGCATAAAGTATGATGTAGATATGGCCATGACCTTGGCATTCGTCTTGAAATCCAAGAATGTTCATACTCATCGAGAACTAATAATCTTCTATACGTTTAAATTTGAACACTTGCTTTTAGGTTCGAATTTTACACGTACGGACGGTGGGAGTACATTTTACATCAAGGACCTAAAAAAGGTAAATTACATCGAGGTCCATATATTTAGAACGAAGCACCCTAAAATTAAGCAGGGAAAACAGTCATGTTTTGCTCCTTCTCAAGAGAAAAGCTAATCGAGCCATACTCTTTATACTACTTCCTCTTTGTTTGTTTTCAAAATATTGCCAAATTTGGTGGCATGCAAATTCTTCGATATGGGATTATGAATCATCAGCATTAAGTATGATGTAGATATGTCCATGACCCTGGTCGTTCGTCTTGAAATGCAAGAATGTTCATCTTCATTGACATCTAATAAGCTTAAATACGTTAATTTTACCACTTGCTTTTATGTTCGAATTTTACACGAATGATGGGAGTACATTTTATAGAAGGACCTAAAAAAGGTAAAATTACATCGAGGTCCATACATTTAGCACGAAACACCCTAAAATTAAGCCAGGAAAACAGTCGGGTTCGGCTCCTTCTCGAGAGAGAAGCTGATCGAGTCATACTCTTCATACTACTTCCTCTTTGTTAGTTTCCAAAATATGGCCAAATTTGGCGGCATGCAAGTTCGATATGGGATCAAGAATCATCAGCATAAAGTATGATGTGGATATGTCCATGACCCTGGTCGTTTGGCTTGAAATGCAAGAATGTCCATACTCATCGACAACTAACAATCTTAAATATGTTTAAATTTTACCACTTGCTTTTATGTTCTAATTTTACACGTACGGATGGTGGGAGTATACACCAAGGACCTAAAAAAGTAAAATTACATCAAGGTCCATACATTAAGAACGACGCACCCTAAAATTAAGCAGAAAAAATAGTCAGGTTTTTCTCCTTCTCGAGAGAAAAGTTGATCGAGCCATACTCTTCATACTACTTCCTCTTCGTTTATTTTCAAAATATGGCCAAATTTGGCCGCATGCAAATTCTTGGATATGGGATCATGAATCATCATTATAAAGTATGATGTAGATATGGCCATGACATTGGTCGTTCCTCTTAAAATCCAAGAATGTTCATACTTATCGACATCTAATAATCTTAAATATGTTTAAATTTGACCACTTTCTTTTAGTTTTGAATTTTACACGTACAGACGGTGGGAGTACATTTTACATCAAGGACCTTAAAAAGGTAAAATTACGTCGAGGTACAAACAATTCGCACGAAGCACCCGAAAATTAAGCAGGGGAAATAGTCATGTTTTGCTCCTTCTCGAGAAAAAAGCTAATCGAGTCATAGTCTTCATACTACCCCATCGTCGTTTGTTTTAAAAATATGGCCAAATTTGGCGGCATGCAAATTCTTCAATATGAGATCATGAATCATCAGCATAAAGTATGATGTAGATTTGTATGACCCTGGTCGTTTGGCTTGAAATGCAAGAATTTTCATATCATCTACAACTAAAAAGCTTAAATACGTTTAAATTTTACCACTTGCTTTTATGTTCTAATTTTACACGGATGGTGGGAGTACATTTTGCAGCAAGGACATAAAAAAGGTAAAATTACATGGAGGTCTATACATTTAGCACGAAGCACCCTAAATATATGCAGGGAAATAGTCGAGTTCGGCTCCTTCGAGAGAGAGCAGTTGGTCGAGCCATACTCTTCATACTACTTCCCTCTTTGTTTGTTTTCAAAATATGGCCCAATTTGGCAGCATGCAAATTCTTGGATATGGGATCATGAATGATCAACATAAAGTATGATGTAGATATGGCCATGACCTTGGTCATTCGTCTTGAAATCCAAGAATGTTCATATTCATCAACAACTAATAATCTTAAATACGTTTAAATTTTACCACTTGCTTTTAGGTTCAAATTTTACACGTACAGATGGTGGGAGTACATTTTACATCAAGGACCTAAAAAGAGGGAAAATTACATTGACGTCCATACATTTAGCACGAAGTACCCTAAAATTAAGCAAATAAAACAGTCAGATTTGGCTCCTACTCAAGAGAGCAGCTGATCGTGCCGCACTCTTCATAGTACTTCCTCTTTGTTTGTTTTCATCAAGGACCTAAAAGGGGAAAATTACATCGAGGTACATAAATTTATCGCGAAGCACGCCTTAAAATTAAGCAAAAGAAAATAGTCAGGTTTAGCTCCTTCTCGAGAAAGAACCTGACCAAGCCATACTTTTCATACTACTTCCTCTTCGTTTGTTTGCAAAATATGTCCAAATTTTGCGTCATGCACATTCTTCGATATGGGATCATGAATCATTAGCATAAATTATGATTTACATATGTCCTTGAACCTGGTCGTTCGGCTTGAAATGCAACAACTTTCATACTCATTGACAACTAATAAGCTTAAATACATTTAAATTTTACCACTTTCTTTTATGTTTGAATTTTACACGGACGGTGGGAGTACATTTTACAGCAAGGACCTAAAAGGGGGTAAATTTACATCGAGGTCCATACATTTAGCACGAAGCACCCTAAAATTAAGCAGGGAAAATAGTCATGTTTGGCTTCTTTTGGAGAGAGAATGTGATCGAGCCATATTCTTCATACAACTTTCTCTTTGTTTGTTTTCAAAATATGGCCATATTTGGCAGCATCAATATTCCTCGACATGGGATCATCATCAGCATAAAGTATGATGTAAATATTTCCATGATATTGGTCGTTTGGCTTCAAATACAAGAACGTTCATACTCATCGACAACTAATAATCTTAAAAACGTTTAAATGTTACCATTTCCTTTTAGGTTCGAATTTTACAGGAACGGTGGGAGTACATTTTACATCAAGGACCTAAAAAAGGTAAAATTGAATCGATTTCCATACATTTATGTCTGAAAACTTATCTTGTGGTATTCAGATCCATATTATTTGGAGTTTCTTTACGTAAAAGAACAATCTCGTCATCACTCGAAAAATTGAGAATTAAATGTTCTTTCATGATAGTTGGAAATTAACACCGACGATATTGTTTACTACATGAAGATGCACCCATCTACCTTTGGAAATACATTTAATTGAATAGCAATCAATTGCCATTACATGTGTAGATGCTAAGAACAGAAAAGAAGATCCAACGATTAGCAATGTTTGGATTTGCCAGTCTTGATGCAAAGGCCAATGTTCGAAGTTATATGTACACTATATAGTGGTATGGTATGGTATTGTAAGAAATAAGACAAGATAAAGATAAGATAAGAATTATTGCAAATGGCTGACCATTTGAGTAACCTTCCCTCTCGATGTTTGGGAAGCAATTGAAAATTTTGAAGACCAGAAAAGTTTGAATTTTTTGCCACCAAGGACCAAAGTGGTTTCATTCCTATGTACTCCTCGTCCCTACTCCACACCAACGTGGCTGCTGAACACGCCAGAGACACAGAGCCGTCGTACCAAGGCACACGTGCGCAGCACCACGCTATGGACGAGGGAGAGATCAGCCAGGCCGGTGCACAAGGGGAAAGGGGAGGAGAGAGGGAGGATGGATGGTGAGAGGCAGCGAAGGAGAGAGAAAACACATAATTTTTTTTATGTGCATAGGTCCTAAAATTACTACTAGAAGAGTGGCCGTAGGAGTACCTCGTGCGGGAACCCATCATAACTTTCCTCTCACATCAAACTGCCTTCAACTCCTCTTCGCTGCTGCCTACGTTTTATTCTCTCAGCATGTACAGCGCGTGGATAGAGGTGACCATATGTCTAAGCAAAGAAATGAGTACTACTACTAGTGTATTATACTATTTGCTTTTTCCCTAATAAGGACATCAGCAATGTGTACAAAAGCACACCTTAAGGCCTAGTATGTGGCATCCGCTAAGGTTCACCATATACAATATGGAGAAAATAAAGTTTGTATCTTTAAGCTTAAGGTGAACCTCAATCTTGTGGGTTGCCCATAGAGAATAGAAAAATCATTTCCCCTCCCTCCCTATTTCATGTGATTGTTTCAAAAGGTGTTCAAAATTATCATGATACAAAATCTTAGCTAGAAGTCGAAAAGACTGAACGTCAAAACTCTATGTGGTTTCTGATATATTAATTAACCACTCGGTACCTCCAAAAGATTTTTTCATAAAAATTTCAGAGCAACCTACAATTTATTATTGTAGTTCAAGTTTGACCTAATTTCATTAAATTCAAGAGCAATCTATCACGCTTACTTGTAGCTCAAGTTTGACCTAATTTCATTAAACAATCAAGATGCAAAATCTTAGCAAGAAGATGAACCCGTCGTGAGAACTCTCTATGGTTTCTGATATATTAATTGACCCCCCTCCGATGGGTACCTCAAGAGCTTTTTCGTAAAACTTTCAAAGCAACCTGCATAGTTTACTTGTAGTAATTCAAATTTTACCTATTTTATTTTTCTGCTTTACCTATTATTATAATTTTATATAGTGATGATATGTCATACATCTATTATATGAGTCTCACATGCAGGGCACGTGCATTTTACTAGTACTTGTAGTTTCAAATTAGACCTAATTTCGATAAATCGACATAAAGCCATTCTAATGGGCAGAGTTTGCTAGGAAGTTTGAAAACTCATAAAACATGGGAATCGTTTGTAGAACATGTTGCTCCAATATATATGTTTGTAAATTTGGCTTGTGGCATTCAGATCCAATATTCTTCGGACTTTTCTTTAGAAAAAAGAACAACCTCGCTCGTATTCACTCGGAAAATGTAGAATTGAATGTTCTTTATTCATAGTTCGAAACTCACACCGACGATACTGTTTACTACAAGAATATGCACCGATCTACCTCTGAAAAGACATTTAATTCAAGAGCAATCTATGGCATTTACTTGTAGCTAGCTCAAGTTTGACCTAATTTTGTTAAATTGTAAAGATGCAAAGTCTTAGCAAGAAGTTGAACCTATCGTCGAAACTCTCGCTGGTTTCTAATATATTAATTTTGAACCCTCAATGGGTACCTCCAAAATCTTCTTTGTAAAACTATCAAAGCAAAACGTACAATTTACTTGTAGTTTCAAATTCTACCTAATTCCAAGATATTGACATAAAGTCATTCAAATGGGTGGGGTTACCTAGGAAGCTTGAAAACTCATAAAACATGGGAATTGCAAGTACAACATATTGTCGATCCACTATATATGTCTGTCAACTTGTCTTGTGGCATCCACATCCAATATATGGCCAAATTTGGCGGCATGAAAATTCTTGGATATGGGATCATCAACATAAAGTATTATCGAAACCAAAGAATAACTAATAATATTTGTATTATCCTTTTTATAACGCGTGTTTCTGGATACATGTAACATGATGCCAGAAAAAAATATTATGCTTTTTATTCTTGATTTGAAATGTTATGAAAACCATGTCAACTTTGTAGGGATGCGGATGCATAGCAAGAACATGAATTCTTCGGAACTTTCAATGGTTTTTTGATGTACCGAATTCTTTCTTAGCTTCAAAAGATTTTGGAAAATTTTAAGAGCAATCTATCGCGCTTGCGTTTAGTTAAAATTTGAGAAGGGCGGTGGGACTACAGTTTACATCGAAGACCTCAAAAAATAGAAAATTGCATAGAGGTCCATACATTTAGCACAAAGGGCCCTAAAAAGAATCAATGAAAAGAATTCTGGTGCGGGTCCTTCTCGAGCGAGCGGCCGAGCCATACCATTCGTACTACTCCTACTATACTTTCGATCCAGCGTGCTACGGGTGTGCTTGGTGGCTTCCTCTTCGCAGGGTGTGAAATGCAACAACAATGGAGTACTACGGAGTAAAGCTGGCCAGATCATAATGAAGTGCATCGAATGCGATGGGACATACTGTAGACAGTAAACAATCCCTTGTGCACCACTATCTTTTGAATAACTTTCCCTCTGGATGTTTGGGAAGAAAGTGAAAATTTCGAAACTACGAAAGTTCGAACTTCGACTCTAATAATAGTATGAGTAGTGTACCTTTTGTCGCCAAGCCCCAAAATGGCTCCTTCTATGTAGCACGCATGATACTGACACGGAGCCGATGACAAGGCAGGTCCACACTCGTGTGCAGCGCCACATTTTGGATGAGGGAGAGATCTGCTAGCCGAGGTGTTGGGATGATGATGAGGCAGTGAAGGAGAGAGAAAACACAATTTGTTTTGCATTCATACATTATATAGTAAAGATCCTAAATTTACTGGTACTAGTTCCGTTATACTAGTACTACTAGGTGACTACACCCTGTACCTCGTGTTAGGAAGCCATCACAGCTTTGCTCTGATATCGCACCGCTTTCAACTCCTCCTCTTCGCTGCTATCTCGAGCTGCTTCGTCGGTGCTTATAGTTTCTCTTCTTTCTCTTTGTTTCTTTTCTACAGAAAATACATATTCTTCCTACTTTCTTGTTGGGTCCGCAGCATAGAAAACAAAAAATTTCCTACGATGTGAACTACAGGCGAAGATCTATCTACTAGGTACAAAGCAAACGGGAGGATATACATCCAACGAGAACTTACCCTCGAAGACAACGAGTTTTGTTAACGAGTAGGAACTCGTGGTTGATGTAGTCGTACACTTGCCGATCTCAAGATCGTGAGGAAGTCCGAGCGCCGCAACTCAGTAGCGCATCCTCACTCGCACACATGTTCAAGCCACCTGACAACCTCCACCTCCTCGCTTCAGCGATCCAGTGGAAGCAGCAACTCCTTCCAGACGAAATGCCACCGGGAACATGTATCTCGCTAATTCGAGACCATGGGGGAATAATTCTAGAGGGGGAGAGAGATCCTTCACAAGGAGGTGTGAGGATGAAGGAGGGAATGGGTGGCCTTTTATAGGAGAAGGTGGGTGCCCCCTCTCTCCATGGCCGGCGCATGGGGGGTGACCCCTCACCTCCCCCATTAATGTGGTGGTAACCCCTCCACATTAAAATGCCTCTTCACATTCCCTTTTAAAGTCTCCACTTTAAATGCATTAAATTTCTCCAAATTTAATGCTCTCTCATTTAATAAAACTCTTTTTATTAAATTTATTCAGAATTTTGTTAATTACTTTAATTAACAAACATTCACATATAGCCCCTTGCAATATTTCAATATCACATGCAGAACCACTTTCTGCAATTTCACCCGAAACAATTTTCGGTTTCTATTGAAACAATTCCTGCGCTTTGCAATTCTTTCGCCTGAAACATATGTGCTCCAAAATGGTGTCCGGTAACTCTTAAGTGTGCCACCCTACGGTTCGCGAATAATGCAGACATGATCGAGACCCTTCTCCGATCAATAATCAGCAGCGGGACCTGGAGATCCGTACTAACTCCTACACATTCAACGATGACTTCTGTGATCGTGAGAACCTTTAACGCTTGTAACTAAATCCCTTTGTCTCTCGATATATTACATGTCCAAGATTCGATCATTGGTATCTCCATACCTAGTTTGATCTCGTTACCGACATTCACTCTTTTCTCGTTCCCGTGATATAACATTCTAGTGATCACATCACTTGCTTGCAGCTATCTCAATGTGATATCACAGAGAGGGCCCAGAGTATATCTATCCGTCATCGGGATTGAAAAAATCCACTCTCGATCCATGAGCCTCAACATAACACCTTCGTAGTACTGAACCCATCTTTATAGTCACCCTGTTACGGTGTGACGTTTGATGTTATCAAGATACTCTTCCGGTGTTAGCAATTAACATGATCTCATGGTCTAAGGATAAAGATTACTTCGTATGATGTTATAGCAATATAAACATAATGACTTGATCGTAATGCTATACTTCGGATGAATGTTCATCACATCATTCCACCAATGGTGTGACCTTGTTATTAACAACATCCAATGTCCATGATTAGGAAACCTTGATCATCTTATTAATCAACAAGCTAGTCTATAAGAGAGGCATAACTAGGAACCATTTTTGTTTATTAAACACACATGTATTGATGTTTCCGATCAATACAATTCTAGCATGTAAAATAAACATCTATCATATATAAGGAATACATCATAACAACTTTATTATTGCCTCTCAGGGCATATTTCCTTCATTTCTTTAGGGCATTCACTATCTTGTCCATAAGGCTATCGACAAGATAAAACATAGTCCATAAGGCTATCCATCTTATCTTACACTATATAGTCTACGAATAACTTTGAATGTTGACTGTTGCGTGAATCCCGGCATTTCTAGCCATTGGATCTTCTTTTCGGTTCTAGCATCTAGAAGATTCTATTGATAGTCTTCGGCATAATGAATGCTATACAGAAACCTCAAAACACACTTCTCCATCATACTAGAATCTTCTCCCTTGTTTCTCTAGACCATGTTATCAAAAATTTCATGTGTTAGGTAGCTAATAATATTTGACTTCTACATGACGATACAAAGTACAAGGACCAAATATACACCCATACTTTATAGATGTTGATGAAATTTCTAATTTTTTTTGCTTTACCAATTATAATTTTATATAGTGATGATATGTCATACGTCTACTATCTGAGTCTCACGTGCAAGGCACGTGCAACTTACTAGTAGACATAGTGGAGGTTCACTTTAGATGAATTTCCTTAAGGGTGAGCTACAAGCTTATGGGTTGTTCATAAGCAATAAAAAATTATTTTACTCTCTCCTCTCTCTCTCTTGCTTATGTGTACTTTTAACAGATAAATGGGTCCCATCTTATGGTGAACTTGATCTCATACATTGTAGCTTTTTTCATAAGTTGTCTGAGTCCCATCTTATGGAAAAAGTTCACCTTGTACATAGGTGATGCCCTTACAGAAAATACACTCCTATCACTTGGAAAATTATTATTTTTCCTTTCCTAATGGTTGGAAACTCCGAGTGGCAACATTGTTAACATGTCATGATTCACACCCATTTTACTCCCAAATATGGGAACATCACGGATGGTGGGACTACAGTTTACATCAAGGACCTAAAAATGGAAAAAATTACATAGAGGTCTTTACATTTAGCACGAAGCACCCTAATAGTAAGGAAGGGAAATAGTTGGGTGTAGCTCCTTCTAGAGAGAGCAGACGATCGATCCATACTATTCATACTACTTTCTCTTTGTTTGTTTTCAAAATATATGGCCAAATTTGGCGGCATGAAAATTCCTTAACATGGGATCATCATTAGCATAAAGTATGATGTAGATATGGCCATGACCTTGGTCGTTCGGCTTGAAATCCAAGAATGTTCATACTCATCAAAAACTAGTAATCTTAAATATGTTTAAATGTTACCACTTGCTTTTAGGTTCGAATTTTACACGTACGGACGGTGGGAGTACATCTTACATCAAGGACCTAAAATGGTAAAATTACATCGAGGTCCATACATTTAGGAATAAGCTCCCTAAAATTAAGCAGGGGAAACAGCCATGTTTTGCTCCTTCTCGTGAGAGAAACTGACCGAGCCATAATCTGCATACTACTTCCTCTTCGTTTGTTTTCAAAATATGGCCAAATTTTGCGGCATGAAAATTCTTGAATATGGGATCACGAATCATCAACATAAAGTGTGATTTAGATATGTCCATGACCTTGGTCGTTCATCTTGAAATGCAAGAATGCTCATATTCATCGACAACTAATAATGTTAAATATGTTTAAATTTTATCATTTGCTTTTAGGTTCGAATTATACACGTACGAAAGTGGGACTACATTTTACATCAAGGACCTAAAAAGGTAAAATTACATTGAGGTCCATACATTTAGCACGAAGCACCCTAAAATTAAGCAGGGAAAACAGTCATGTTTAGCTCCTTCTCGAGACAAAAGTTGATCGATCCATACTCTTCATACTACTTTCTGTTTGTTTGTTTTTAAAATATGGACAAATTTGGCCGCATACAAATTCTTGAATATGGGATCATGAATAATCAGCATAAATTATGATGTACAGATGGCCATGACCTTGTTCGTTCGTCTTGAAATTCAAGAATGTTCATACGCATTGACAACTAATAATCTTAAATACGTTTGAATTTTACCACTTGCTTTTAGGTTCGAATTTTACATGTACGGATGATGGGAGTATATTTTACATCAAGCACCTAAAAAGGTAAAATTACATCGAGGTCCATCCATTTAGCATGAAGCACCCTGAAATTAAGTAGGGAAAACATTCATGTTTTGCTCCTTCTCGAGAGAGCAGCTAGTCGAGCCATACCCTTCATACTACTTTCTCTTTGTTTGTTTTCAAAATATGGCTAAATTTGGGCACATGCAAATTCTTGGATGTGGGATCATGAATCATCAGCATAAAGTCTGGTGTAGATATGGCCATGAACTTGGTCGTTCGTCTTGAAATCTAAGAATGTTCATACTCATCAACAACTAATAATCTTAAATACGTTTAAATTTTACCACTTGCTTTTAAGTTCGAATTTTACACGTACGGACGGTAGGAGTACATTTTACATCAAGGACCTAAAAAAGGTAAAATTACATCGAGGTCCATACAGTTAGCACGAAGCACCCTAAAATTCTGAAGGGAAAACAGTCATGTTTTGCTCCTTCTCGAGATAAAAGTTGATCGAGCCATACTCTTCATACTACTCCCTCTTTGTTTGTTTTCAAAATATGGCCAAATTTGGCGGCATGCAAATTCTTTGACATGGGATCATGAATCATCAGCATAAAGTATGATATAGATATGTCCATGACCCTGGTTGTTCGGCTAGAAATGCAAGAATGTTCATATTCATTGATAACTAAAAAGCCAAATACGTTTAAATTTTACCACTTGCTTTTATGTTCGAATTTTACATGGACGATGGGAGTACATTTTATAGCAAGGACCTAAAAAAGGTAAAATTACATCGAGGTCCATACATTTAGCACAAAGCACCCTAAAATTAAGCGGGGAAAACAGTTGGGTTCAGCTCCTTCTCGAGAGAGCAGCCGGTTGAGCCATACTCTTCATACTACTTCCTCTTCGTTTGTTTTCAAAATATGGTCCAATTTGGTCGCATGCAAATTCTTGGATATGGGATCATGAATCATCGATATAAAGTACGATGTAGATATGGCCATGACCTTAGTCGTTTGGCTTGAAATCCAAGATTGTTCATACTTATTCACAACTAAGCTTAAATACGTTTAAATTTTACCACTTGCTTTTATCTTCGAATTTTACACGGACGGTGGGAGTACATTTTACAGCAAGGACCTAAGAAGGGGTAAAATTACATCGAGGTCCATACATTTAGCATGAAGCACCCTAAAATTAAGCAGAGAAAATAGTCATGTTTGGCTCCTTCTCGAGAGATAAGCTAATCGAGTCATACTCTTCATACTACTTCCTCTTTGTTTGTTTTCAAAATATGGCCAAATTTGGCAGCATGAAAATTCTTGGATATGTGATCATCATCAGCATAAAGTATGATGTAGATATGGCCATGATCTTGATCGTTCTTCTTGAAATCCAAGAATGTTCATACTCATCGACAACTAATAAGTTTAAATATGTTTAAATTTTACCACTTTCTTTTAGGTTCGAATTTTACATGGACGGTGGGAGTACATTTTACATCAAGGACCAAAAAAAGATAAAATTACATCGAGGTCCATACATTTAGCATGAAGCACCCTAAAATTAAGCAGGAGAAACAGTCATGTTTTGCTCCTTCTCGCGAGAGAAACTGATCGAGTCATATTCTTCATACTACTTCCTCTTCGTTTATTTTCAAAATATGGCCAAATTTGGCGGCATGCAAATTCTTGGATATGAGATCATGAATCATCAACATAAAGTATGATGTAGATATGGCCATGACCTTGGTCGTTCGTCTTGAAATCCAAGAATGTTTATACTCATCAACAACTAATAATCTTAAATACGTTTAAAATTTTACCACTTGCTTTTAGGTTCGAATTTTACACGAATGGTGGGAATACAATTTTCATCAAGGACCTAAAAAGGGAGAAAATACATCAGGGTCCTTACATTTAGCATGAAGTACCCCAAAATTAAGCAAAGAAATAAAACAGTCGGGTTCGGCTCATTCTCGAGAGAGCGGCTGATCGATTTATACTCTTCATACCGCTACTTCATGTTCGTTTGTTTCCAAAATATATGGCCAAATTTGGTGGCATGCAAATTCGTGGATATGGGATCATCATCAGCATAAAGTATGATGTTGATATGGCCATGACCTTGGTCGTTCGGCTTGAAACTCCAAGAATGTTCATAGTCATTGACAACTAATAATCTAAATACGTCTAAATTTTACCACTTGCTTCTAGGTTCAAATTTTAAACGGATGGTGGAAGTACATTTTACATCTAGGTTTGAATTTTACATCACTGTCCATACATTTAGCACGAAGCACCCTAAAATTAAGCAAGGAAAACAGTATTCTAGAAAGCTTGAGAACTCATAAACCTTGGTAATCAATCGTAAGTGTATAAAGCTCCACCCTTTGTTTGAAAACTAGGTTTGTTGTTGTGGTACTCTGAGCCATTTTTCTCCATACTTGCTTACATAAAAAATCTTGTCGCTTCGAAAACTGAAAAAAGTTTTATTGTTCCTATAAGTTGGAAACTGTGGTTGCCACCATTTTCACCTTGCCAAGATGCACCCATCTACCAAATATGGGAACATTACAATATAATCAATACGATGTGCATATGGTTGTTACCTTTGTCGTTCGTCTTGAAACCCAAGAGTGTTCATACATTGTGGGCCATATATTGTGTAACTAATTTTTGTAATTTATGATGACTAATGATTATTAATTAATTTTTAGAGCAAATAGTAGTACACGCAAGAGGATGCCATGAAGAAGGCTTCATTTTTAGGGTTTTCATTATTTTTGTTCATAGCTAGTGAGGATCAAATTGTCAACATGCATATTCATCGCAAGAATTTTGATCCTACAAGACTCTCATTGGTTTTTGAAGTATTGAACGCCTCGATACCATAAAGACTCAAAGGATGTTTGTAACTTTTGAAGAGCATTCTATCATGTTTACTTGTAGTTCAAATTTGAAAATGAATTTTTATTCCTAAATTCTGGAAACTCCTGGTACTAGTAGCATTATTGTTCACCATGACAAGATCCACTCATCTGCCAAATATGGGAACATTACCATAAAGTATGTTGAGACATATTTCTAATACATTATGTAGAGGACATATTGTTGATTGGAAATGATGTATCTTGTATTGACACAAGTTAAGAATTTCATTAAAATAAGATTTCGATGAAAGACTTGGGCAAAACCAGAATATTTGGCATCAAAATCTATATGGATAGATTGAGGCGCTAATATGTTTGTGCTAGACATACATATATGAGATATTGAAAGGGTTCAATATGGAAACAACAAGAAAGGTTCTTGCTGCATGGAAAGGATTGTATCAAGATTCAAGTGTTTCAACATTTGGTGAGTAAAATCACATGAAGATTTTGATCGATTATACCGTGATATGTATATATCCAAAATGTCCTATGCTCTAAGTGTTATGAGCACATACCAGGATGATTCATAAGATGATCATTGGACGATAGTAAAGATGTTCTTATGAGCTTTGGAAGAACTAAGAATATATCATGTATAAGTGACAAATAGTTAAAGGTAGTTCATTGTAAAGTGTTACATTGATACTAGTTTTTTTGTCACAAGATACAAATTAAATTTATCTCAATTTAGACTATGGGTGGCACAATGTAATGGAAAGGATGTTCCATGATGGATTTGGATGAGTTCTAAAGTTGAGACATTGTGACGGATACTACAACAAAAGGCTAAGTATATAACTGCTATAGTAGCAGCAAAGGAGGGGATTTGTGTTAAGTAGTTTGTTATCAAACTAGGTGTGGTTCAAAGTGGGCTAATACTATGAAGATATATTGTGTGACAATAATATCAACATATTTTAACCCGAACGGACTAAAGGTCTCACCAGAGGACCAAATTTATACAATGCCATCTCATTTGAGAATGAGTGATGCGTAGAGACGCAAAGACATGCAAATACACATGGATCTGAAACTGTCAGATCTGGAGATTATGTTAACCACTAGCAATCGCGTATATGCAACACCAGAAAGCCATAGGTGTTCAACACGCAAAGTTTTTCAAACTAGATTATTGACTCTAGTGCAAGTGGGAGACTGAAGGGAATATGCCCGAGAGGCAATAATAAAGTGGTTATTATCTTATTCCATGTTTATGATAAATGTTTATTTTGCATGCTATAATTGTATTGATCGGAAACATTAATACATGTGTGTTTAATAAACAAAAAGGGTTCCTAGTTATGCCTCTCTTATAGACTAGCTCGTTGATTAACAAGATGATCAAGGTTTCCTGATCATGGACATTGGATGCTGTTAATAACGAGGTCACAACATTGGTGGAATAATGTGATGAACATTTATCTGAAGTATAGCATTACGATCAAAGTCATTATGTTTATATTGCTATAACATCATACGAAGTAATCTTTATCCTTAGACCATGAGATCATGTTAATTGCTAACACCTGAAGAGTATCTTGATAACATCAAACGTCACACCGTAACAAGGTGACTATAAAGATGGGTTCAGTGCTACGAAGGTGTTATGTTGAGGCTCATGGATCAAGAGTGGATTTTTTCAATCCCGATGACGGATAGATATACTCTGGGCCCTCTCGGTGATATCACATTAAGATAGCTTGTAAGCAAGTGATGTGATCACTAGAATGTTATATCATGGGAACGAGAAAAGAGTGCATGTCGGCAACGAGATCAAACTAGGTATGGAGATACCGATGATCGAATCTCGGACATGTAATATATCGCGAGACAAAGGGATTTAGTTACAAGCGTTAAAGGTTCTCACGATCACAGAAGTCATCGTTGAATATGCAGGAGTCAGTATGGATCTCCAGGTCCTGCTTCTGATTATTGATCTGAGAGGAGTCTCAATCATGTCTGCATTATTCGCGAACCGTAGGGTGACACACTTAAGAGTTATCGGACACCATTTTAGAGCACATATGTTTCAGACGAAAGAATTGCAAAGCGCGGGAACTATTTCGATAGAAACCAGAAATTGTTTCGGGTGAAATTGCAGAAAGTGGTTCTACATGTGATATTGAAATATTGCAAGGGGTTATATGTGAATGTTTGTTAATTAAAGTAATTAACAAAATTCTGAATAAATTTAATAAAAGAGTTTTATTAAATGAGAGAGCATTAAACTTGGAGAATTTTAATGCATTTAAAGTAGGGACTTTAAAGGGGAATGTGAAGAGGCATTTTAATGTGGAGGGGTTACCACCACATGAATGGGGGAGGTGAGGAGTCACCCCTCCCCCATGCGCCGGCCATGAAGGAGGGGCACCCCCCCTCCTCCTATAAAAGGCCACCCTCTTCCTCCTTCTTCCACACACCTCCTTGTGAAGGATCTCTCTCCCCCTCTAGAATTATTCCCCCATGGTCTTGGATTAGCGAGATACATGTTCCCGGTGGCATTTCGTCTGGAAGGAGTTGCTGCTTCCGCTGGATCGTTGGAGCGAGGAGGTGGAGGTTGTCCGGTGGCTTGAACGTGTGTGCGATTACGGATGCGCTGCTGAGTTGCGGCGCTCGGACTTCCTCATGATCTTGAGATCGGCAAGTGTACGACTACATCAACCACGAGTTCCTACTCGTTAACAAAACTCGTTGTCTTCGAGGGTAAGTTCTTGATGGATGTATGTCCACCCGTTGCTTTGTACCTAGTAGATAGATCTTGGCGTGTAGTTCTCATCGTAAACAAAATTTTGTTTTCTATGCTGCGGACCCAACATTGACATGTGTTGATAAACACAAATGGTTTATGATGGTGAAAATGTTGAGGCATGAGCCTTAACACTTTTACAAAACTGATGGTTGGATTCGAATGTGATACCATTCCAAAGTTACCGTACAACCACAATATCTGAATTGGGTAAGGCTTAGCCGAAAGTTTATCTGCATTAGTATTAGTTCCATCGTGGGAGAGGTTTGAGCTGAGGCTACCTCTCAATGTTGTCCACCTATGCAGTGCCCAAGATGACAGATGGTCATGGTTGGGAGGCCATGCTCATAGGAGAGGTGCTTATACTAGGGTGTGTAAAGGAAAGGTTATGTTTGATTATCTGTATACTAAGTATGATGATTCAGGGTTATCCCTGACAGATGTATCAAATCTTGTGGTGAAAGTGTACCACCTCTGTAGAGTGTCAAACTATTCGAACTAGCTAAATGCCCGTGCGTTGCAACAGAGAAAAAACTGTATCGTGGAGATGCACTAACACCTCTCCAGCATCGACGACGCCTAGCTCTTCGCTGATGAACGGATAAAAAAAAGGAATAATCTTCCGCCCTCTCACCGGCTATTGACTCTCACTCTTTTGCCATATCAAAATTTTCAGGATTTGTTTCTATATCTTTACATGCCTCGCAATTTCTTCCAACTTGTATTGCAAATTATAGTGGTAGACAGAGAAAAGCCAGTCTTTCCAGTCACATATTTCAAATACGATTGAGATAAATACTACAGAGTGGGACAAATGTTGTTCTGCTTCTGCTTGTGCTAGTTCTGTATCTAGCGCAATATAAAAACCTCCTTTTAGGTTCTACAAAATTCTTGATTATGTGTACCCTAATTAGAAGCAACATGCTCTGACAACTTCCATATGGTGCTCGATTTGGTTCCATAGAATCTTAAACAATGGTCTGGTGCTATTACGCGTGTGGTCTATCTAAAATCTTAACAGTGTTGGGCAGTAAATTTCCTTTGGTGCTCATGCTGTCGTTGTTGCTCTATCTCAGATAGTCAGATGCTATGAAGGCCAACATCAGCAAGTAGCTCGCTGAGTCAAGGTTCTCTCCTTCATCCGAGAGCTCAGCGAGCCCTCTTGGTCGTGACCTTTCCCGTCTCCAGATTGTCGTGTAGCCAGCAGAACACCATCAACGACTTCCTATCAGCACGCTGGTCTGGGCAGCATGTCCTTAATCAGTCTGATCATGTCGTCCAAGATACCACTCTGGCCAGCATGCCGAGCAGGCATAGCGTGAGGGTGTTAGGGAGGCGCCGTACTGGGCGGCCATTACTGATTTGTAAATTGCTATTCCTTCATCCACATCATGGTTCACGCTGCTAGGACTCCAAGGAACATCAAGTCATATACGGTTTCCCACCACTGAAGCACATCTCGCTGAACGCCTCCATCACCATGCTCACCTCCCCGTGGATTAGCGAGTTGCGGGACATGGCTCTAGCGGGGTGCCGGGGAAGTGGCGTTCCATCTTGATATGCCGGGAGTGTCGGGGGTGCCGGCCATGTAACAACGACGAGGAGGGACAGGCAGGGAGCTGGGCGTGCTTCAGCGGAGAGGAGGACCGGTAGTGCATCTGGGCACCGTCGTGTTTATCCGTAGGAGGCGCGTTGGCCTCGTCGGCGGTAGCTGGTGCTTCTGGACCCCATCGCCTCCTAATCCGCCATGGCCGCCAGCGGATTTCCCCTGCCACCGCGGACCACCATAGGACAATCACGGCCCTGCCCGACGCCACCTTCTCCTAGACGCTTGAGCGTCCCCCTCCCCCTCCTGATCTCTCTGGCCACGCTCCATCCCCGCCATGGTTGCGCCGGATGCTCGCCCGTCGCCCTCCTCCTCCTTCCCAGCTCCACAACCATCTCCCCACCACCACCATCACCAGCGTCCTTCCTTGCCCAGACCCGGGAGGCTCCGTAGAGAACCAACCATCTCCTTGTGGTCGCTAATCCGCGGAACTGGGCCGCGGATGCCGCCATCCCCGGAGTCCCGAACACGACCCAGGAGATGCGCTTCCTCTGCCGCGGGATGGAGTGGATAGGGTTTGGGGACAAAACAAAACAGAACGACTTTTTTTGACTAAGCGGTGGTAGCAGTTGTAATATCCCTAAACTGTTAGAGGCAAAAGAGTAAAAACCTGGCGAACGGATTTTGGGGGTGACCAAACGTACCGCAACGTAAATTAGTAGATATAGAAGATAGAAGATAGATAGCCGCGTCCGTGGTTATGGACAGTTGGAATGGCCATACTGTTTCATTGTCAGATGTTTTCAAAACAACTTATGAAATGAATGATGAATCTTGACTTGACCACAACTGGGTTGTGTTTATGACAATAGCTTCCCAACTTAAGTGATTTTAGAACTTTATTTTATCTTTCTTTGCTTCTGAACTCAGCTTAGGTTTCAAACTTAACTTTATAGTTAAACTTAGAGTTAGCACTTTACTTTAGAACCATTTTACTTGTTAATGGTAGTTTGCGATTACTTAAAGAGTACTCATGACTTTTGTCCTTGGCTATTCTCATGGCCAGACTATGAAGGAGACTACCAAGATGATGGCCAGCAGGACGGCTATGATAACTAGGACTATCTGCCTTCGTCAGCATTGCCTGTGCCCCTGAAGATGGACCCCACCGCTATAGTTATCTTTTATTCCGCTTCTTGTTGTATTAAGACTGGATCATGAGATCCTTATTTGTGTAAGACCTTATGTATGGTTTGTAATGGATGATGTACTGTGATATCCAATCTGTTATGTCTCACAAAAATGGTAATCCTGGGATTACGATGAATGAAATAACAGGCATCTAGGATTAAATATCCGGGTGCTGACATCGACACTTCGCGCTGAGTGCAAAAATTTGAAGAAGGAAGTCACGGAGCTCCGCAGCCAGTAGCTACCATTGTGGAGATCGTCCAGGTCACGCCCCGCTAAGTAGGAAGAGAGAAGCCATCTCATGTTGGCCGTCGAGGTTGTGATGACCATTGTGGAGGTCGTCGAGGCCCTGCCTCCGCAGGGCAGCCATAATGTTGCAATCACCGAATCTCGGAGTAGGAACTAGGAAGGGAGAGGACTTCCCGGCGTGGCCACAGTGTTGCAATCACCGAATCCGTCTTCGCATAATTATATTGCAATCTTAATAATTGAATCCGCTCTGTGCATCTTTTGTATAGATATACTTGTCGTATAGTAGTCACTGTTTAGTGTACATATACATTCAAATTTAGTCAAATATGTGACAAACTTTTTAATTAGGTTGGAGGGCATTTTCATAAAAAATAGGATGAAGGTAGAGTATGTCTGATAAATCAAAATAATTAAATCGTCAATGAGTGATCTTTAAATTTGGCCATACTTTCTACTTTGTCAGATGTGTAGGGATCTAGTGTCTAGTATCTTCCCTTTATGTGGCCCCTATGTCGTTGGGTGAGTTATTGGGTGATTTTTTTGCTCTTTATTGTGGTTATGATATAGGGGAGATAATATAGGGTTGCTACTGGAGATAAGCAAAATTTAGGGGAAGAATCTGTTTAGGCTAGTCATAGCGCAAATAACTTCATGAGTAACTAAGGGTCCAACTCAGTAAAATTGCTTATGTGGCAGTGAGTTATTCACACATACCAAGCTGAAATGAGTCTATTATCTAATAAATGAACTACTCATGTATTAACATAGACTAATAACTTATGCATGTTATAGTCTATGTTTAACTTACAAGTTTTATTCAACCTTGTTCTCTTCTCTGGTTCCTTTTTCATATTTTTTATTGCAATAGGCATTGTGTATAGTAGTACTAGACTCACCTTAGGAAATCTTTTTCTTACTCAACTGCTCCACCGTTTAGACATACATACTATCAGGAGGCGCGATGTCTATCTAGAAAATAAAATGCACCGTCAGTGTCAGGGACACTCAGCTATTGTCTGGAGTACTTTGGGTCACAAGCATAGCTACCCCTATAGTCTACCTAGGGACACCCAACGATTCCTTGCATAGGCATTCCTGCCAGATCCTTCGCAGGGAAGGTATTCACTTTGACCCATTGATTTTGGATTGGACGGACAAGATTGCTAGACGCTGAACTCTGTCTCCATGGATGATCTTCCTACTACTACGTAAAATACACTTCTAAAACAACAAATGTAACCGTGCTTATGAGTTACTAGTTTGATTTCATTAGAAGTCTAGTTATGACTATAAACTATAGTATGTGTGAGCTGCGTTGATTAGCGAGGGTCATTAGCAGACAGGGGCCTCGGCCGCACAAAAAAAAGGTTTGTCACTCAATAAATTATGCTCACATCCTTGCAGCTCAGTAACCAGACTGTGATCAACGTATATACGGAGAGAGAATACGAGTAATATAATGATCAACCCAATAGAGTACACTCATTACTACACAATGCATGCAACTCAGTATCCTAATAATATCATGCATGTAATAACGTAAGTACCTTTTTGAGCTGAATGCATTCCCTCCTGAACACCATAAGTAAAAGTTTGAACTCGTGGAGCACCAAAATGACATCACCCCAACTAGCCCTATTAATGGTCTACTACTATAGTAACCTACACATCTACCCCTATAGTCTACTCTAGGACACCCACTCCCTCGCACCCCTCCATTTCAAACACTTCGAAATTTCTTGCGCCCATCCGTTTCGAACGATACCAAAATCACGTGGTTCCCACTCCCTCGTGCCCCTCCATTTCAAACACTGCTAAATTTCTCGCGCCCATCTGTTTCAAACAATACCAAAATCATGTGGTCCCCACTCCCTCGCGCCCCTCCATTTCAAACACTGCGAAATTTCACACACCCAGAACCTCCCACAACACTTTTCTGGCTGGCTTTGCCCGCCGGAACTCGACACCATGCACTCCTCACCCAACAGTATACCGGAGCTGCATCAGCTGCGGTCTCATCCAAAGCACCATTGCCACTTCACTGACGTCCACCACACCTGACTGAGGTCACCGAGTCCGCCATCATCCACCGCACCTGATTTCCTTTTCCCATTTTCCCATCCATGGCGCTAAATCCGTCAATGACTACCCAAGATCTGCATCAATGCTGCCGTCATCCTCCCCACCCGTATCGTACCCGAACCATCATGCAGTGCACCTATTCTGCCTCATCCGCTGCGCTCAAGCTGGCATCGAACGCCCAAGATCTTCTTCCCCGATGCAAACAGTCAGCGCAACGGCAGCACCCTGGGTGACAAGGATATCACCCGCGCCAGTATGGATGATGCTTAGAATCCTATTCGACCATGATAATCAAATCTCTAACTCATTTTTTGTTTTGCCAGCAGTACAGTAGGTTCAAGTCTGTCGCAGTGAACTGCATTTTTGTGTACACCTAGTCAAAGTGCATGCCTATTCTTTGTGCTACATACTATGGAGTAGGTTACTAGACATGTTGGTTTGCATTCGCTGCTCTACAAATTTTCAAGTCATGCACATGTTCTTAGCTACTCCGAACAACAGTAATTGCCTTCTATCGTGTAGTTCTTGCAAAATGTAAATCAGTGGAAAATATTAGTGTGGATTCCCTGCTCCACAGTTACTGAATCTATCGGGTTTGTCCTGAGATAAGTTGCTGTTATTATTTTCTACTTGGCATCGTTCTGCTGTCTTGTAGTACCTATTTAGACTCTTCATACTAATTCGATAATAATTTTGTTGTTACCATCTGGTTCTTCAAAAGCTGCAACACTAACTATTTTCTTTTTCTTGCATAGAGCCTAGAATGGAACAATGAACATGATGGTTTGTGTAGCCTCTTCTACAGGTTCACAAGCGATGCCATTATTTCCTTATCTGGTACTGGTTCATCCTAAGCAATGGCATAACTATCCTCTACTATGTAGTTCACTTGTTGTTTGCATTCCTGCTCTAGAAGTTCTCTTATGATGCCATTATATTTCTATATGGTTGATTCTTAGCTATGATAGTAACTGCATGCCATTGTGTAGCTCACCGTAAATTCTGAGTCACCGAACGTCTCTTGCATTCCAGGAAATATCACTGCTTCCATATATATTTGCTTATATGACCTGGTTTGTTTATATTTGCTGAAATTCTAAAAAACACTTTGTTTGATTGCTCATTTAATTGTAGGCACACTTGTCTAATGATTGTTTGTCTTGTTCTACAGGTTCACGTGCGATGCTACTATATCTCGCATATGGTTCTGGGTCATCCTAAGCAATGACATAACTATCCTCTACTATATATAGTTCATTCCTGGTTTGCATTCCTGCTCTACAAGTTCTCGTATGATGCGATTATAATTTCTATCTGGTTCATTCTTAGCTACAACAGTAACTGCATGATATTGTGTAGCTCAGCGCAAATTCCGAGTCACCCAACGTCTCTTGCGTTCTAGGGTATACAAGTTCTTCCATATATATTTGTTGAAATGACCTGGCTAGTTTATATTTGCTGAAATTATAAGCCACACACACATACTTTTTGATTGCTCGTTTCATGTTAGGCACACTTCTTTAATGTGTGCTTGCTTGTCATGTTTGTTTGACGTGTTGGTCAATAATTAACCATTGACCGGTTGTAAACTCTAGTTCATAGCTCCTATCATATTAGTCAAATGAGTAATTTGTCTTGTTTGATGTATTAACTTGTTATTACTTAGTTTCAGACTGCAATTGTTACTATCGCGACCAATGAGGGGGCTATAAGATCATGTCTCAAGGTGGTTTTCCAATGTAGCTGTCACACTCAAAGGGGAGATGCAGTTGATGGATTGAGAAAGCATATTGAGGATAATGCTATCAACTTGATTGTTAACTGAAATGCTAAATTTTCTTTCCCAAGAGTTGATATTATGTAATATTTTTAAGAAGTTTGCAGCTGATGTAATATCTAGATAACTCGCATAGGCCATGTAGGCATTTAGTTGACGCCGTCCACGCATGGCGGTAGGTGGTACCATAACTGCGCCAGCCAGGTTGATCAGGTAACAGTATAGGGCTTTGTTATTTGCCCTTCTTGTATTAGGCCTCCCATGACCAGTAAAAGATGCTCGCTAATTATACTTCTTTTATGATATTTGCGTGGGCTTTAGAAAGACCGAAACTGTAGGTGTCCATGAGCATAACGGGCCTACCCTCAGGTGGCAACTAGTAATAGTAACAGGCTAGAAAGTAACAGGCCAAAACTATAACAGGACAAAACTGTAACAGGCTAAAACAGTAACAAGCCAAAATAGTAACAGGCCAAAAACAGTAACAGGCCAGAACAGTAACAGGCCAAAATAGTAACAGGCCAGAACAGTGGCAATCTAGCATAGTAACAGGCCAGAACAGTAACAGACCAGAAAAGTGGTAGGTTAGAATAGTAAAGGACCACAACAGTAACGGACCTGAATAGTAGATGGCTAGAACAGTAACGTGTTAGAATAGTAGCAGGCCGAAAGTTTTACCAGACAGGAACAGTAGCAGGCCGAACATATTGCCAGGCCAGAACAGTACCAGATTAGAACAGTTGCATGCCGTCGGTGGGCCCGAAATGTTGATGGATGGTATAGTAAAAGGCCAGAACAATATCGAACCTTCTCAAAGGTGGGCCATTAGTAGGCGGCCCAGGACGAGCTCTGAGAACAGTGACAGGCCGACCATAGGCCTGAACAGTATCGGGCAGACTTGACACAGGTTGTTAACGGGCCACACAGTATTCGAACAATGTGGGCTTCTGTAGGCCAAAACAGTAATGGGTCTGACATTTGCGGGCCACTGCTAGCTGCATCTTTTGGGCTTGTTTCAAACAGTGTAGGACGAAATAGTAATGGGCCGTAATCTTATTGGGCTCTCCTCATGGGTCGACCCACTTAATATTTAGCAGGCCTTGGCTGGGCCTCGCTTCTACCATGGTTTTTGTGGCCGTTAACGGCAGTAACTAGGCATTAACGGTGTTTGCCAGGTGGCATTTTGCATGACGTCAGTAGTCAGTGCGACTGGCAAACAGATCTATGATGGAACAAGTTTTCGTGGCTGAAGGGTGCGATCTGCCACGGTCAGACAAAAACTGTGGTAGATTCTTTTGTGATGGGGCTTTTACCACGAAGGGCATCCATCGTAGAAGACTTTTTAGCCACGAAAAACAAGCCTTCACCTTTATCATCTTGTTAATCAACGAGCTAGTTTATATGAGAGGCATAACTAGGAACTCTATATATTTTTTTATTAAACACACATCTATTAATGTTTCCAATTAACACAATTATAGCATGCAAACTAAACATCTATCATATACTTGGAATATGATAATAATAACTTTATTATTGCCTCTCGGGCATATTCCCTTCAGTCTCCCATTTGCACTAGAGACAGTAATGTAGATTACATAGTGATAGATCTAACACCCATGGAGTTCTGGTGTTGATCATGTTTTGCCCTAGGGAGAGTTTTAGTCAACGGATCTGCTACATTCAGATCCATATGTACTTTACAAATCTTTATATCTCCATCCTTGACATGCTCGTAGATGGAGTGAAACTTGCACTTGATATGCTTGGAATTCTTGTGAGACCTCAGTTCTTTGGCATTAACTATGGCACCATTGTTGTCACAATATATCACCATTGGGTCCAATGCACTAGGAACCACACCTAGTTCAGTTATGAACTCCTTCATCCAAACCTCTTCCTGCACCGCTTCTGAAGCAGTAAGATATTCTGCCTCTGTTCTTGATCCCACCGCCACGGGTTGTTTGGAGCTCCTCCAACTAACTGATGCTCCATTCATGAGAAACACGTACCCGTATTGACACTTAGAGTAATTTAGATCGGTGTCGAAGCTAGCATCAACATAACACTTAGCGAGGAGCTCTTCTTCACCTCCGTGCACAAGAAACATGTCCTTAGTCCTTCTTAAGTACTTAATGATATTCTTGACCGCTATCCACTATTACGAACCTGGATCAGATTGGTACCTTCTTGTCAAACTAATAGCATGTGCCACACCTAGTATTGTACATAGCATGGCATACATAATAGAACCTATGGCTGAGGCATAGGGAATCTTATCCATTATCTCTCTATCTTCTGATGTAGATGGACTTTGAGTCTTACTCAATGTCTTACCTTGCAACATGGGTAAGAACCCTTTCTTACTTCCATCCATTTTAAACTTATTTAAAATCTTATAAAGATATGTACTTTGTGATAGCCCAGTTATGCGTCTTGATCTATCTCTTTGAAGCTTCACCAAGGACCTTCATCAAAAAATTACTATTTAGATAACTTTTAACACTTTTAAAAGATCTATATCATTTCCAATCAACAATATGTCATCCATATATAATATTAGAAATGTCACAGTGCTCCGACTAACTTTATTCTAAATACAAGCTTCTCCATAAGTTTGGACAAATCCAAACCCTTTGATCACCTCATCAAAGCGGATATTACAACTCCAAGATGCTTGCTTCGGTCCATAGATGGATCATTGAAGCTTGCATACCTTGTCAGCATCCTTAGGATTAAAAAAACCTTTGGATGTATCATATACAACTCTTCTTCAATATTACCATCGAGGAGCGGGGTTTTGGCATCCATCTGCCAAATTTCATAAACAAAAAAAGCAGCAATTTCTAACATAATCCTAACCAGCTTTAGCATCGCTACGGCATAAATGGAGAGGTAGCGTTCCGACGACGATCACATCAACTCTTGATCCATTGCTAAAACGTATCGTGATCTCATCCCTTGCTAGTGGTTGCCTGTTCTGCAGCCCCTGATTCGAGTTACATATATTAGCAACCGATCCAGTATCAAATACCCAGGTGCAACTATGAGTACTAGTCAAGTACACATCAATAACATGTATATCAAATATACCTTTGTTCATGTTGTTGGCCTTCTTAGCTGCCAGATATTTGGGGCAGTTGCGCTTCTAGTAGCCAGTCTCCTTACAATAGTAGCACTCGGTATCAGGCTAGGGCCATCCTGGGTCTTCTTCTCGAGTGCAACAATAAATTTTTCGCCCTTCTTGAAGTTACCCTTCTGTTTACCTTTCATGTCCTTCTTGAAACCGGTGGTCTTATTAATCGTCAACTATCTATGTTCTTTCCAAATCTCAACTTCAGCAGTCTTAAGCATTGACAAAAGCTCAGGGAGAGACTTCTTCCTGCCTTGCATGTTATAGTTCATCACGAAGCTCTTATAGCTTGGTGGCAGAGATTGCATAACACGATGTAGGCCTAAGTCAATGGTATCGTTATTCCCAAGGCTACAAGCTTATCGGCATACCCAGACATTTTGAGTGTGTGCTCACTAACAGAGTTGTTCTCCTCAATCATGCAACTAAAGAACTTTTTTGAAGCATCATAACTCTCTACAGTAGCATGGGTATCGAAATCATTTTCAATTCACCCATGGTATCAAAGGTATTGCTATTCTCAAAACACTTTCGGAGTTCCTGCTCTAGCACATATAGTATGCCATAATGAACAATGTTGTGGTCCTCCTAATGACTTAAGTAAACATTCTTAACATCGTTAAAAGCATCATCAGGTGGTGGGGGTCCTAGCAACACTTCTAGCACATATTTCTTTTGTGCAATAGCGAGGAGAATCCTCAAGTTCAGGGCCTAGTTGGTAAAGTTTCTATCATTCATTGCAAGTTTCTCTTTCTCCATGAACACATTGAAATTAAAAGCAGGTGGTGCCATCTACAACCAAATTTGCACATTTTATTTATACTAAGTTTATGATAGATTGAGTTTAGCTAATCCATAATTACAAATGAACTCCCACTCATAAACAACATCCCTCAAGTATTTTTGGTGATTACATGAACCAGATCCACTACACCAAGATCGATCATCATGTGAATTGGTGTACCTTCAAAGGAGAGCATCTAGATGGTCATCGTATCAACCATATGACTCATGCTTTACCTTTCGGTTCATGTTCTGAGGCCATGTTTGTACATGCTAGGCTCGCCAAGTAAGAACCTTAGTACCCGCATGTGTAAAATTGTCTTACATCCGTTGTATGTGAATGTAGAGTCTATAACACCCGATCATCACATGGTGTCTCGTAAGGATGAACTTTTTTAACAATGCATACTAAAGGAAGAACGCATTTTTATCTTGATATTTAAATGAGGGATCATATTATAATGCTACTAAAGTTCCATACAAGCAACATAAGATGCAATAAACATCATATGCTAAAAAATGATATGATCTGGTTCTCGCACTTGATCACTATCTTGTGCATCGTGGTATGATATTCATCATTCCTATATGTTTAAGGCCAGGTTCTATGGAACTTACAATTTGGTGTGTTATAATTTTCAAGAGTATCAAACCATACTACAAATTATAACATTACCATATCATGACAGTTGCCCAGTAACAACTAAATTAGACGCTTCTAATTTATCCTTTGCATGAGATAGAACCATTCTTACCTACGCACATGGAACCATAACGGTGATAATCAAATTATTGGCAAATCATTGTAAATCAGATATTGACTATAGTAGGATGGACAGACAACCGCTAGCCACTTATGCAAAACTAGTTGCATGTCAAGCGTGGAACATGTCTCATGTGCGAGGACATATCAAGTTAGTCCTGGCCGCTTCATCCCACTATGCCGCCAATATCCAGAATACATAGAATATGCAATAACATGATCATCAGCGCCCACATTATCATATGTGTTCTACCGTGCAAAGCATCTACGCATAGATCAGGCTCTGGTAACACTCTTGGGTTCACAGCATAGAAAACAAAAAATTTCCTACGATGTGAGCATCTAAGAACCAAGATCTATCTACTTAGATACAATCAAAGGGTGGATATACATCCATAGAGAACTTACCCTTAAAGATCGACAAAGCGTTACGAGATTTAATCTCATAGATGGTGTAGTCGTTCACTTGACGATCTCAAGATCGTGATGAAGTCCGGCATCGCAAAGCTATAGTGCATCCATGATCGCACACACGTACGGTACCCAACCACCTCCGAGTCCTCTCTCCAACAAAGAAGCAGAAGAAGCAAATCCTTCTAGAGAAAGCCACCGGGAACATGTACTTCGCTAATCCGAAGCCATGAGGAATATTCTAGAGGGGAGAGAGATTCTTCATGAAGAGGTGTGAGAGGAGAGGAGGAGGAGGCCTCCTTTTATAGGGGAGGGGCAGCCCCCATGCCATGGCCGGCGACCATGGTGGGTGCCCCCACCTCTCCCTCATTCATGAGAGTGGAGCTTCCACTAAGCATTCCCACATCAATTCCATCTCCACTCAAAGTTGCATTAATTTTCCACCAAAATTAATGCATCTCTCATTTAATAAAACAATTTTATTTATTTTATTCAGAATTTTGTTAATTACTTTAATTAACAAACATTTGCAACAAAAAAACTTGCACTACTTCTATATTACATCTAAAACCCTTTTCAGCAATTTGACCTAAAACAATTCTAGCGTCCATCGAAAAACCAGCGCTTTCATAATATTTATCTGGTATCATATTGCTCCAAATGGTGTCAGTATCCCTTAAGTGTGTCACCCTATGGTTTGTGAATAATGCAGACATGATCGAGACCCCTCTCCGATCAATAATCAGCAGCGGGACATAGAGATCCGTACTGACTCCCACACATTCAACGATGAATGGTGATCGTGTGAACCATTAAAGTTGTTCCTAAATCCCTTTGTCTAGCGAGATATTACATGTCCGAGATTCAATCATCAGTATCCCCGTACCTAGTTTGATCTCGTTATCGACAAGTACTCTTTTCTCATTCCCGTGATATAACATTCTTAGTGATCTTATCACTTACTTGCAAGCTATGTCAATGTGATATCACCGAGAGGGCTCTAAGTATATCTCTCTGTCATAGGGATGGATAAATCTCACTCTTTATCCATGAGCATATACATAACACTTTCGGAGTATCTAAACCCACCTTTATAGTCATCCTATTATGGTGTGATGTTTGATGTTATCAAATACTCTTCCGGTGTTAGTGATTGACATGATCTCATGGTCTAAGGACCAAAGTTACTTCGCATGATGTTATAGTAATTTAATCATAATGACTTTGATCGTATTATTATACTTTGGATCAATGTTCATCACATCATTCCACCAATGTTGTGACCTCGTTATTAACAACATCCAATGTCCATGATCAAGAAACCTTGATCATCTTGTTAATAAATGAGCTAGTTTACATGAGAGGCATAACTAGGAACTCTATATATTTGTTTATTAAACACACATGTATTAATGTTTCCAATTAACACAATTATAGCATGTAAAATAAACATCTATGATATACTTTGAATAAGATAATAAAACTTTATTATTGCCTCTCAGGCATATTCCGTTCACATCATTACTTTGCTAAGACAACAAATAATGCAAAGCAAGACAAAATAAAACCTGGCCCTAATTTCTCTCTCTCTCTCTATCTGAAAACCTATTCAAATGGTTTTTTATTTTGAAAATTACAAAACCATGTGGATACCAAATGGATTATAGGGTCCTTATAGTGTTTAAAATATTTTACAAACCCCTTTGGTATGTTTGAAAGGTTCAAAACAGAAAAGGATCTGAATTTACAAAACAGAAAAAAGAAAATAGAAAAAGAAAAGGGTTTCGGAAATAAATAGCTCATAAACCTAAGCAGGCCGCAACCCACCTTCTCACTTGTTCTCTACCACTCAGCGTGCAGCGCGTAGCATCCCGCTTGCATCCCACCTTGGCCCAGTCCTAGATAACAGTTCGTCGTCTTCCTGCGGTCGTTGTCAACCTCTCGATCCACTGAAGCAGCAAGGTGTCGGTGCATCGCCGGCCAGCGCAAGTCAAGATCCCCGCCGCCGCTCCGGAAAAGGATAAGGAGCAACCCTGCAAGCCTCTCTCTCTTCCTAGGTCACTACCTCTCTCTCCCTCTCTCGATATCCCTCTCGCTCCTGCACGCGAACCCGGAACCCTAGTCGCCGTAGTCACCACCGCTGGAGTCCACCCTGAGCCTCACCATTGTTCCTGGAAGTTGTGCCTTGTCGAGTAGATCCTCCTCGCAAACCTAATCGAGCCCATAGGTCTCCAATCATCGCCTATGTCTTCTTCTCCCCGAGCACCAACCATCGTCGACCTCGACCACGCCCGGCCTCTCCACCACCTATGTCATGCTCGTGGTGAGCTTGTGATGCTCTAGCAGCTCTTTGTTGCCTCCCTCTCCCTCTGTATTGTTGCAGCATCGTGTGTCACCGCTGTCCGCCACAGATGGTCGTCACAGGTGAGCTCCGGTGACCAAATTCAGGAGCCGCCACCACTAGGATAATCTGTACGCTCGTACGGATCTAGCGCAAGCAACCATGGCATCCCGCTCACTGTCCTCCGCCATCCTTGTCGTCCACCTAGGAGGCCACTGTCGGCCAACATCATGATGACGTCACAGTGACATCAACAGGGCATGGTCAGCGCTAGCCAAACCCAGCTGGGTCCCATTCGCTGGCGTGACAGCTGATGTGGCACTGGGCCCCTCTGTCAACCTCACTGGCTAGGGGTAGCCTCAGTTTAAAATGTTTAGCTAGTTTTGTTTTAATTTCAGAAATGTATTAAATATGACTAAATACTAGAAATTCAATTACTATTATTTATATGTCACAAAGTATGCATAATATATCAAAATGTTTAGAAAAATGAGATCTACCCTTTAGAATCAAAACCATGCATTGTTTAGCAACTTTGATGTCAAGTTTAATTAAAAGAACAAAGTGAACCCTGCAGGTGATTCTGAGGTTTCCCTGATTTAGGGTTTAGACCCCTCAGACCCTGTTTAAAATGATCAAGCGGGTATCAGGGTTCCATTGCAGTACTATATAACTTGACATATCATCATTCTTGTTTGAGCATTGCATCAATGCCATGTGTTGATTGTTTCCCTTTCTTTCTAGTGATTTGGTTCTTCTCGGTAGAATATGATACCGAGATCGAGATCAAAGACCGAGATCAACACCATTGAAGGTCGAAGATCAATACTTGACCAACTATAACTAAGTCAATTGAAAGGCTATCAAAGATCTGCTTTTTGGTTAACAACGGGAAAAGGAATTTTAATTCTTTCCTTGATGCATATGATTCTACTATGGTCTTTTATCAATAGATAGAGTATCATATCTATTGCATTACTCCTTTTGAGCTTATATCACCTAATCCACTGCTCCTAGCATAACTAGGTTTGGCTTGTGTGCACTGCTAGAGCTTATATCTATGTCCTACTTAGCCATGCTTAGATGTCAGTGTTGGTTCATCCAGATGATGTATCAGATGTAGATAATCCAGTATGATAGGAGAACATGATGAGATGAGATTTGTGTTGAAGTAAGTTAAACATGCTAAGGCTTGTATGGGAGGCCATGGTGGGATGTGTTTCTTTTAGTCCCATGCTCGCCGCCACTAGGAACCAAGTTCTTTCCTTTGGAACTGAGACGAGCGTATAGCCACACAGGGCTTGGGAACCCCTCGACTAACTAACTTTCCTAGTAGATTAGATGAGTCACATATTTCAGGCATTCCATCTGGCATATGCATAGATAATGTTTTGAAAGATTTGGTGGGTGAAGGTGCGTCGTAATAGGTAGGTAAGCATGGACCAGGTTGCTTGGGTGGATAGAGCCCTTGATAAACCAACCTCGCCTCACATCTCTAGGGACCGGCATTAGGATTTGACCCGTTATGCCGGAACCCTCCTTAGGGCGTGACTCGTAGTCTCGGTGAAAGCAAGGTAAAGGTCGTGGTCAACCACCCTCTACCAGCACACCAAGGAAGTGTGTCAAGTGGTCCTAAGAGTCGGTTGGTAGGTGTGGGTAAAGTTATACACCCCTGTAGGGTTAAATCTTTTCGACAAGTCATTTTAACGTTTATGAACGCTTGGTGACCATATTCTAAGATCATAGAAAACTATAACCTAATCGTAAAACTTGATAGATCAAGTGTTCTTAAGGATGCTTCCTCATGGGTACGAGGGGGTGATCCTAGTTCATAAATGACGAGGATGTTTTGGTGGAGATCAAAAGATGATGATCAATAGTTTGGATATGTCGCTCTATTATCCCCTTTTAAAATGTTCTAATTAGACGAGCTTCTTCTCCCTCTTGATTTATAAAGAAGGATAGCTTTATGCAAAATTGCCCCACTAGCCATAAGTCTTGCGGAGTACACCCTATACTCACCCTTGCTTTGTTGATACTTTTGTAGCAGAGTAACTGTTCCTTGAAGATGAGTTTGTTACGACATCGACACTGACAAGTAGCTTGGGGTTCCCGGCCGGTAGCCTCGAATCTATGGGCTGGGGCGTCATCACTATGCTTCAGGCTCTTAGGCCATTTGTTAAGTTTTCTATACTTAATAGCAAAATTTGCCTTCCATTGTTTGATTTTTGTGGTCAGTGACCTATGCTTGTAATATTTTCGTTCTCTGCTTAGTTATGAGCTTGCTTTAGTATTTTTTGTGTCGCAGGGTCACTGTTGTGTTACCAATTTTTCACTAGATTTCCTCAAGCTCTAGGTTAATCTTATGTCAGGCTAAGGTCTTGGATTTGTTTAACCCTGATCTCGGGGGTGTCATAGGTTTTTGGTATCAGAGTAGTACCTTCTGTAGGAAACACTTTCCATTGGTCGATGGTGAGTCTAGTGTTTGTGAAAACTATTTGAAAGTTGAAAATTATGTACAAAAACTCTTGTATGCTTGTTTTATTCCTTATTCGGTTGCGCTCTAACTCTAGGTTATATTATCCTGTGTTGATTTGGAAAAGTTTTGATATTTCTTCTAGTTTTTCAAAGCTTAGGTGCCTTTTGGGCATGCCGTTTCCCAAACTCTTGACCAAGTGTTGAGTTTTGTAGAGTGTGTGTGTTGAGTCGTTGTTTCCCTTTGTTCTGCTTTAGCTGATAGATTCCTTTCCATCATGATCTCTCTGCCTTATGGAACCTACAATATAATATTCCACAGTGTTCTGTTCTAGGCTTCGAGGTTTCCTTTCGCCTCGTGTGCCTACTTTTTTTATTTGTTGGGTACTTCAGAAGTTGTTTCTTGTTTTGGAAGCTACCTCGTGATTACTACCTTGCAGCGTACGATGTGTCACTCAAGTAGTAGTTTCTTCTTTCTCAGGTTTTAACCCATGGACTTGAATTGAAGGTCCTAGATTATGCTCGATTATGTTGTTATGAATCTTGTACATGAAGTTGATCTTTAACCCAAGATCCATTATGTTGACCCCTATTGCTAATGTTTAAGCATTACCTCAGGATGGCTGGTACCACAATTCTAGCCTTCAAGATTGTGGTCTTTGTCGAGATTGAATTGTGACAACATAGGACTTCTCCTAGCACTAGCTATGGCAGTTGTTCTTTAATGGAAGCAAATAGATCACGACAAGAGCACTCCTCGTGAGTATCGTATCTATACTTGTGACTCTCCACACCTCTGCCTTCTATGCATTGGTTTTCAGAAGATTGATAATCTATGCATCCACATCTTGGTAATTATATCATAAGCATGTTCTTTATTCCCCTTGTTATTTCTGACCTTTGTCAATTAGTTGGTAGACAAGTAGTAACTTGCATTGGTGTTTTTAGGATGCAAGGTACTCTTGTGGTCCGACATGACAAACCATTTCGAGATGTCAAGAGAAAAAAACTCTAGTACCTTGTCATATCAAGGACTAGGTTAAAGAGTTGTAATCCACATAACAAGAGGCATTGATTAGTTTCTGTCTACTCTGCCTTCGAGTATCACACCCTTTTACACAAAGAGGTTATGTTGAGTTTCATAACCCTCTTAATGAAGTGATGATCTTACACATATGTACCCACCCTTTCTCCGAGCTTTCACGCTCAATAATGATGCATGTGCATAATAAATGGCCACCTAAGATTCTCAGCAGTTCTTATTGTTTTGACCTCCAAGGACGTTTATGTCATTCTTAGAGTGATTGGTTAATCCTATTGCTAAGCTAAGGATGATTATTCTACCAAGTCCGTTATCATGGTACACCCCTTTGGTGAAAGAGTTAGGCTTGTGATGAAGCTCTAAGGCTATGTCTTCTTGCTTTGTAAAGCAAGTTTCCTCTCGAACTAAGTGACATATTTGTGGTTCGTGATATTTTAGATGTCTAGTAGAAGTGTCGCCATGTTACCACATGACCGTGTTGTCAAGTTCTTGAGAAAGCAAGTCTTGAAACTGATCTTTTCTCCAAGGATCCGTACTGGATACCCCTGAACTAGTTGGTTGAGCTTAAACAACAACTTGGAGGGTTGTGAGACCAAATTTCCATCTGACTTTGTTCCTTCTTAAAGGGATGTATAGTTTTGTTCGTATTGAAGAAAGATAGTATATCCTTTGTGGATACATTATCTTCCCCCGTCTTTGATTTGATTTATCGTCAAATCAAACTCAGATCCATGGACTGTCTTGACGATGTATCTACTCGTGATGTTTCACTCGAGTACATCCTCATGTCCATTGGTCTGACCAATACTTTTGCCATGTTCACGTAACATATGAGTCCATCTTCTTGGAGTATCTCGGTAAGTTTGTTATTGAGCCCATGATGACACCCTTATTTCCGCCATGCTAGATTAGGTTCATATGGAATGGTTAGCACTACTATTGGAAACTTTTGAGAACCATGTTTGAGTCCTCTCGAAGTATGTGCTCTAGATGTTATAAGTGACCTTCTCTAATTCATGAGAAATTGTTGAAATATGTCAGCGTGGATTTGAGTAGAGTTATGTTCGTTTCCTTAAGGATACATGTGTATTTCATTGCAAGTACTTGATGTATGAGAAGTTGTCTTTGACAAGATGCTAATACATGGGTCTAGCAATGTAGCTCAGCCTTTTGGAGCTTAACACTGTAGTTCATGTCTTGAGAATCTAGTAATCTTTATCTTTGTGGTAAATGTTACACACTTTCTATTCGGACATGCTGAGTCTAAAGTATCATTCCATCGAACCAAATCTGAATCTCAAGCAGATATGATGGTTGGTGTTCATCAAGGTTTAACATAGGTATCCTTGTGAATCTGGCAAGATTGATGTAATGGTTGAAACAAATCGCCGGAAGGCCTACTGTCATATTCTCTTGAATCAGCAATAACAACTCCTGTTCATGAGGCATCTTCTAGGACTTATTATAGGAGTTGTGCTCATGGTTTCCTTTGTATCCAAAGTCCGACCTTTACTTGACGTTTAGTATTCTGAACATCAAGGAGAACATTTAAAGTAGAGTTTCTAAATGTCTCTTGGTGGATCCTCCGGACCCTCTACATTGGAAAATGTTTGTTGATCTAGGTAATTGAAGTCTGAGAATGAAGTTTTTATTTTCGTGTCATTAAGAATCTTGTTATTTACTCATCCTCATGGTGTAAAGTGATATCATGATCTTTGGAAAATATTTTGATAATCATGGGTGAGTAAAGAGTTTCTTTCATTTGCTTGACCATGTTTTAAGAGTGACTATGATTTTAGTAATCAAAAGTTTCTCTTATTACATGTTCCTTGCGACTCATCTGAGTCCTCTCCACAAAAAACTTTTCTGTCTTGGCCTTATGTTGAACAAAAGAGTGACCCTTCTGTTTCAAAAGTAGTTCAACAGCTTGGTTATCCATATCTCTATATCCCTGGAAGCTCTACTTCAGCCGTCTAGGAGAGTCTCATCTCTCGAAGTATGTGGTCATGTTCTTTATCTTAGAAGCTTTCTTCCCTCAGAAGTTTTAACTCTTCTATAAACTCCATGGTTTCAATCCTTATGAACACCAATTTCTGTCAACCTAAAACCATTCCCCTTTATTTCCTCCATTACTTTGACATGTTTCATATTCATCATCTCAGAGTTGTTTTTCAACACTCCTTCATGAGTTGACCATGAGATACTCGGTGTGTTATTTAGTGTGTTTCCCTCTTCCTCTTAGAGTGACTATGTTTATTCTCTCTCTTCCTACCTTTGGAATCTCGGGTCAAGATTCTCGTAAGGGGGATAGAGCTATAATAACACTAGTTCTACTAAATAGTAATTAGGGTTGATTATGAATTCATGAGCATCATTATTTTGCTAAAACCAAAATACTGCAAAGCAAGAAAAATAAAACCCTAACCCTAATTTCTCTCTCTCTCTTTGAAAACCTATTCAAATTGTTTTTATATTTTGAAAATTACAAAACCATGTGGATCCCAAATGGATTATAGGGGCCCTGCAGTGTTTAAACTATTTTACAAACCCCTTTGGTATTTTTGAAAGGTTCAAAACATAAAAGGATTTGAATTTAAAAAAGAAAGAAAATAAAACAAAAAAAGAAAAGGGTTTCAGAAATAAATAGCTCTTAAACCTAAGTAGGCCATATCCCACCTTCTCCCTTGCTCTCTGCTTCTCAGCGCGCATCGCATAACAGCTCGCTTGCAGCCCACCTAGGACCAGGCCTAGATAATAGTTCGTCGCCTTCCTACGGTCACCGTCGACCTCTCGATCCACCGAAGCAGCTCGGTGTTGATGCATCGCCGGCCACCGCGCGTCAAGATCCCCACCGCTGCTCTGGAGAAGGATAAGGAGTAGCCCCACACACCTCTCTCTCTTCCCTGATCACTCCCTCTCTCTTGAGCTCTCTCTCACTCCCACAAATGAACTCAGAACCCTAGTCGCCACAGTCGCCGCTGCTAGAGTCCGCCTCGAGCCTCGCTATTGTTCCTAGAAGCTGCGCCTCGTCGAGATGAGCCTCCTCACCAACTAAATCAAGCCCGTGTGTCTCCAATCGTCTCCTTCATCTTCTTCTCCTTGAGCTCCGTCCACCATCGACCTCGACCACGCTCGGCCTCGCCACCACCTCTGACATGCCCGCAGTGAGATTGCGGTGCTCCGGAACCTCTATGTTGCCTCCCTCTCCTTCTGTATCGTTGTCGCATCGTGTGCCGCTACTGTCCGCTACAAATGGTCGTCAGCGGTGAGCTCCGGTGACCATATCCGGGCAACACTGCCACTAGGATGCTCTGCACACTCGGCCACATCTAGCTCAAGCAACCATGTCGCCCCGCTCACTATCCTCAGTTGTCCCCATCGTCCACCTAGGAGGTCACCGTCGGCCAAGGTCAGCAGGGCGCAGTCATCGCTGGTCATACCCAGTTGGGTCCCGTTCGTTGGCGTGGCGGCTGATGTGGCACCGGTCCCGTCTGTCAGCCTCACTAGCTAGGGGTAGCCCCGGTTTAAAATGTTTTAGCCAATTTTGTTTTTATCTCAGAAATGTATTAAATATGGTTAAATACTAGAAATTCGACAACTAATTATTTATAAGTCGAAAATATATATATAATATATCAAAATGTTCAGAAAAATGAGATCTATCTTTAGCGTAAAAAGCATGCCTTTTTAAGCAACTTTGATGTCAAGTTTAATTATAAGAACAAAGTGAACCTTCTAGGTGATTCCAAGGTTTCCTTGTTTTAGGGTTTAGACCCCTCAGGCCCGATTTAAAATAATGAAGCAGGTATCAGGGTTCCATTGTAGTACTATATAACTTGTCATATCATCATTCTTGTTTGAGCATTACATCCATGACATGTGTTGATTGTTTACCTTTCTTTCTAGTGATTTGGTTCTTCTCGGTAGAATATGATACTGAGATTAACACCATCAAAGGTCGAATATCAATACTTGACAAACTGTAACTAAGTCAAGTAAAAGGCTATTGAAGATCTCCTTTTTGGTTATCAACGGGCAAAGGAAAGCATCACCCCACCATTATATAATCCTATGATTTCGAAATCATTTCAATTCTTGTCATGATGCATACAATTCTACTATGGTCTTTTATCGATAGATAGATAGAGTATCCTATCTATTGCATTACTGCTTTTGAGCTTATATCACCTGATCTGCTGCTCCTAGCATAACTAGGTTTGGCTTGTGTGCATTGCTAGAGCTTATACGTGTGTCCTACATTTCCATGCTTAGTTGTTAGTGTTGGTTCATCCAAATGATGTATCAGATGCAGAGAATCCAGTATGGTAGGATAATGTGATGAGATGAGATCAGTGGTGAAGTGAGGTCAACATGCTAAAGCTTGTATGGGAGGCCATGGTGGGATGTGGTTTTTGTAGTCCCATCCTCGCCACCACTAGGAACCGAGTTCTTGCCTTTGAAACCGAGATGAGCATACAGTCACACGGGGATTGGGAACCCCTCGACTAACTAACTTTCCTAGTAGATTCCATGAGTCACATAGTTCGGGTGTTCCATCTAGCATATGCACAGAAAACATTTTGAAAGATTTAGCGGGTGAAGGTGTGTCATAACAGGTAGGTAAGCGTGGATCAGGTTGCTTGGGGTGGATAGAGCCCCTAATAAACCAACCTCGCCTCACATCTCTAGGGATCGACTTTGGGATTTGACCCGTTACGGCGGAACCCTCCTTACGGTGTGACTCATGGTCTCGACGAAAGCAAGGTAAAGGTCGTGGTCAACCACCCTCTTCTAGCACACCAAGGAAGTATGTCCAGTGGCGCTAATAGTCGGTTGGTATGTGTGGGTAAAGTTGTACACCCTGGAAGGGTTAAATATTTTCGAAAAGCCGTGTTCGAGGTTATGAATGCTTGGTGACTAGATTCTAAGATAATTGAAAACTATAACTTAATCGTAAAACTTGATAGATCAACATGTGCTTAAGGATGCTTCCTCATGGGTACGAGGGGGTGATCCTAGTTGATAGGTGATGAGGATGTTTTGGTGGATATCAAAAAATGATGATCAATACTTTAGAGATGTCACTCTCTTATCCCCTTTTAAATTTTTTTGATTATACGTGCTTCTTCTCCTTCTTGATTTATAAAACAAGGATAGCTTTATGCAAAATAGCCTCACCAGCCATAAGTCTTGCGAAGTACACCCTGTAATCACCGTTGCTTTGTTGATACTTTTGTAGCAAAGTAAGTGTTCCCTGAAGATGATTTTGGTATGAGATCGACATCAACGACGACATCAAAGAGTAGCTTGAGGTTCTCGGCCGGTAGCCTGGAATCTATGGGCTGGGATGTCATCGCCATGCTTCAGGTCTCTTAGGCCATTTGTTAAGTTTTCTATACTTAATAGCATAATTTTCCTTCTATTGCTTGATGTTTGTGGTCAGTGACCTTTGCTTGTAATATTTTGGTTCTCTGCTCAGTTGTGAGCTAGCTGTAGTAACTTTCGTGTCGTAGGGTCACTATTGTGTTACCAATTTTTCACTATATATCCTCGAGCTCTAGGTTAAGCTTATGTCAAGCTAAGGTCTAGGTTTCGTTCAACCCTGATCCTAGGGGTGTCACAAGCAAGATCTGCTTGGTCTTCTTGGACGGCTAGAAGGCCATGTCTCCCGACGGCTTCATTTAGCCGGTACTTATTGCTAGGCAAATGCAACGTTGTGCATGATCTCCTTCTTTTCTGTCGTGATGACCAAGGCTTCAGTTATCTTCAAGCTCTGAGCGGTGCACTCCATTAACCGCTTGTAGTAGCTAGACACGGTGATCATAGCTTTTGGCCCCGGTAGCTTCATCTTGAGGTATGCATAGTGGGGGTGGCCATGAACTATCTGAGAGTGGGATGCCCGAGGAGAGCATGATACGATCTAGTCAAATGTACCACCTCAAACAAAACCAGCTCACGGTGGAAGTTCTCCTCGATGACAAAGATGACATCTAGCTGGATCTTGCCCATCGGGGAGCACGAAACTCCAGGTACGACATCATAGAAGACAGTGCTCGAGGGTTGTAGGTCGCGTTCCAGTATTCCCACCTTCTCCATGCTAGGATGGTAGAGAAGGTTGAGGCTTCCGCCACCATCGATGAGGATGCGGGAGAATTGGTAGGTGCATTCGTCGGAGACAAGGAGAGGGTCAAGCACCATCATGTAACCGCCTGGGTTTGGCAAGAGAGTCGGTTGATCCTCACGATCCCAGGTGATTGGAGTCTTAGACCATTTCAAGTACTAGGGGACTAGGGGACAACGACGTTCACGTCCGCTATGCCTCACCGCTAGCTATGCTTGTCTATCGGTTCGGACACAAAGATATGGTAAGCTGTATGCTATGGCGGGTAGCCGCTGTTGTTGTTGTTGGCTGCCCCAGCCGGTGGTGGGGGAGGTCCACTAGGAGGGGCAGGGAGAGGCTAAACCAGCTTGATCCTTGATCTGCCTGGTCTAGATGCCCTATCAGGTGGTGTGTGTCGCTAGCTTGAATTGTCCACTATGGTATTTGCATGGCCCATCGAACATTTACTCTAAGTTGAACTTGGACTTCCACGGCTGGTCGTCGGACTTCTGCCTCTAGCTGTCAGTGATAGCCAGATCTCCTTCCACACCATTGAATAGCCTCGAGTGGTACCGAGGTTCTTGCTGGTCAGCTAGATGCTTGCCTTGTGGCCGCATGGATGAGCCGGCATTACCGTCGTGATCATTGCCTTGTTTGTCTCGAGTCGACTCAGTCACAACTAGTCGTCCCTCATTGCTCACCCGTAGGGATTTCTTCATTGCCAAGTCGTCTGTGGCGTACTTGTCCACCACGGTCATCAGCTCCACCATGGTGACAGGTTCATTACAGAGTAGTCGGTGAAAAATCAAGGTGCCCTTGCGACATCCATCGATGAAGTAGCCAATGGACTTCTTTTCCTCCACTCCATCGTAGGAGTTATGCAGCTCCATCCACCAGTCGAGGTACTCCCGATCTAACTCACGCTCCCCCTGGACGCACATGGACAAGTCATGGGGTTGACCCGAACACTTGTAGGTGTCGGTGAAGTTGCGGACAAAGACTTTCTCAAAGTCTGCCCAAGCGTTGATGTTGTTGGGCGCGAGGATGTTGCGCCAGGTCCTGGCAGAACCCAAGAACATCAGGGGCGCATAGTGCACCATCACGCGCTTGTTGCCCTGAGCGATCCTGACTATGGTGGCTTAGTCGGTCAGCCATTATTCCGGCTTCATGTTGCTTTCATTGTCATGTGTTAACGTGAATCTATCAAGGAACGATTCGATTCGAATGCGCGGTCCAAAACAAGCGGGTCTAGTTGAGTCTTCCTCCTCCACAACACGGGCGTTCATCAGCAGGTCAATGCACTCCCTTGCATCCGATGTATCCGGATTGGGCAGTCCTACCCATCCTAAGAGATGAGAGGTGGTTGGTCGCCCTTCTCCGGCTGGTGGAGCTCTAGCCGGCAGCTTGCTGGTTATGACCACAAGTTCCTAATGCGGCTGACTCTGGCGACCAGAGTCACGATGCTTGCTGCGAGGCTTTCCCCCATGAGGAGAGGATAACTAATGGGTATGACATGGCTCATTTCCCCTGTTTGCGGCTACCGGGGGCGGCCCAGCTGCTTCCAGCCGCATCACCTCCTAGGCTTGCTAATCGACAGTGTCAAGCAACTCCTATAGTCGGTGCTCCTGCATGGCCCTCGCTTTTCCCTCCAAGTCGGGTAGCTCTTTCGCAGCGGCTCGCGACGCACGTAGGTTCTTGATCGGCATGCTGTAGGTAGGCCAGATGACGGGGTTGGGCGGGGTCTTTTCAACCTCCTTCTCCAGACGGGTTGTTTGCTCCTTCCTGTGAAGTTGAACTTGCCCACACCGTCTAGGCTCATTATTAGCTAGCACGAAGCCTTGGGCGCGGTTATAATCGCACACCATGATCTCCAACTCTCTCTCTAGGTCGAGGCCAACTCGAATGCCTCCTCTAGAAGAGATTCTTGAGCCGCGTTCATGGTGGTGATAACTGCCTCCGGATCGTCACCGGTGACAATGGGGTTGAGCAGCCTATCGATGGAGTGTTTCAAGGCATCACTATCAAGGGGAGGCTCGGAAGTTCTGGCTCCTCACCCTTGTGCTCGAGCGCGGGGCAACACTAGTAGCTAGATGAGGAACAAGCCATCATGACCTCCATGCCCCATGGTGCGGAGAGAACGCTATCGGCTGCGAGAGATGGCTAAATGAAGGAGGTGATCTCCTAGGGGTATGCTCCGGAACGCTGGAGACATAGATGGGAAGATCCTCGAACAGTAGGATGGTGTCGTTGGCTGGGAAGGTGGTGTCAGCGAAGCACGAGGTGTTGTTGATGATGCAGTCAAACTTTCCCAAAGTGAGCACGAGGCTGGAGGCCACACGCTCACCAGCGGAGGTGCGGGGTCCCGTGCGGAACGTGACTCCGGTCATAGCCATCTTGTCCCATGGTGGGTGCCAACTGTCATATTTCTAGTTACGGTAGTGCCTAAGAAGGCTAGATAGAGGGTGGGAGCAAGTCTGGTGACTACGACGTGACCGCAGACGAGATTGGGCACGAGCCAGTGTAGAGAGACACAAGAAGTACCTAGGTTTGGAGCCCTCTTTACGAGAGGTAACACTCCTACTCCTGCCGATCTGACTATCTGGATGATGAACACGATATCTACAAGTGCTCCTCGATTTGTATGCGTATCAATAATCTAATAGAGTCCAACCCTCGCTCAGGAGGCACCGTTTCCCCTCATAAAGGGCTAGGGCAACAGTCACATGCATGGCCGGCTGGCGGGTCCCACAGGCGGGCCCTAGCTGGCTAGTCATCTACATTACTACGCAGCAGAGATTGTGTTTATAGTACCCGATGTATGAGCATAGTGTACGTTGTCTCCATTGTTCCCGTATCATCGGGAAAGTCTTCGTTATGGGCTTGCCGCACTAGCCATCTTTACATCACATTTGTAGGCTTAGGGCATGGGGCGCACTATGTAGCACATCATGCCTAGCTACAGCCTCTCGACATGCTAGTCCGGCTAGTATCCTCCAGCCGGGCTAGCGCTACTTGTCCTTCTTGCTTGCTAGTCCGGTTGCGCCGAGGAAGTCGTCCCAGCGCCTCCTGGCCATCTTGATCCTTCTACATTGATCTTACGCCCGGCTGGGTCGCTCTAGACGGCCTTTGTAGTTCTCATGCCTAGGTTTTCCTAGCCGGATGGACGCAGCATGTCCGACTGGGCTACCTGGGGGAGATCCCCCTAACACTTCCAGTTTCTCTCTTTCTATCTACTTGTGATCTTGATGATTCCAAAACAATTTCCAAGAGTTGTAGAACCCTTAAGTGTTTTACCCTACGGTTCGGTAACATCACATAAATGATGGAGACACTCTTCTCTAATCAATAATCACAAGTGGGATTTGGATACCCATAATGACCCCTATGCATTCCATGATGTCTCATTATGTGAACCATAAACATCGAGTCCAATTCCTTTTGTTACTTCGTTACATAACTCGTCCGAGATCTGATCATCAGTATCGACATACCTTGTCCAATCTCGTTACTGACAAGTCTACTTACATCATTCACATGATATCGTATCCTCATGACCTAGGCATTCACTACAGCTTCTTGGATACAATCTCACCGAGTGGGCCCATTGTATCTTGCTATCACGCAGGAGAACAAATCCTGATCTTGATGCATACGCCTCAACATATCCCTCTGGAATACGTGATAGACACCTTTATGATCACCCTGTTTAGTGTGACGATTGATGGAGTCAAAGAAGCCTCGGGTGGTAGTGATATGATATGGTCTCACAGTCTAAGGAGAAGGTCACTTCGTTTCCTAATTATTGCAACAATGAACTATGTGACTTGATCGTGTCGCAATACTTATGTTGGTAACATTGTCCATCACATCATTCACTAATGATATGACTTCATTGTCAATTGGCTTAAATGATCCATGATGAGGAAACGTTGATCATCAGTTGCACAATGAACTAGTTGTATAGATGCTACTAGGGACTTGGGTTGTTTACATACCACACGTGCACCAATGTTTCCGCTTGATACAGTTATAGCACGGTATAAAACTATTATGAACTAATTGGGATATGATAATAAACACCATTTATTATTTGCCAGAAGGGCACATCTCCTGCAGTCTCCCACTTGCATTAGAGTACAAATAATCTAGTTGCATTTTTTACTAACTAGACTTCTCTCTACGCCCCCGAGGCATGGCCGGTAAACGTAACGTTCCATGAAACCTTGCATACAAAGAAACTTTGTGTGATAAGAAGTGCTCGAGGCTATATAACGTGTAGGTCTAAACATGCGCGTGGCAAATGGACATTTTTTACTTGTAACACCCTTGAATCGGCCCTATGAAGATTTCAGAGATTCCCTCCAAACCCGCATAGGAACGATTCAATGATGCCCATCAAGCACTAGTGTACCAGTGTAAAATGAAGCCGTGGAAACCACAAGAACATATATACAACAATGACTCAGCGAGTCAAGAATACATATATAAATTAAAAAGATCTAAATCACATTGAAAATGATACATCATTCGCGTACCGATAAGATGCAAATTGGACTAAGACTCCTGAAGAATAACCAATGGCATCCATAACCCTGCCTAGGCCAAGCCGAAAGGATAACCTTGCTAACATTTTCAAACTCAAACCTATCAAAGCATAAGGGGTGCTGACAAAGGGAAAAGGAAAAAAGGAGCAGTCAGTACACACATGATACTAACACCAAACAGAACCCATCCTAGAGTTTCCCCCTCGAGACCAAATGAGGAAGTCCTTCCGAGAAACTCACACAGTTGGCAATTTTCTTAATCATTCCATTATAGTGGCAGTACTTACTAGTCAAATGTAGGTATCATATGACATCCTAGTATCATCAGTTGTTGTCACTTTTAATTAACCATTCTATTGAAGTGGAGTTAATTACTAGTCATGCCAAAGTTAAATTTATATAACTACTTTAATTTGAGTTGTCAATGATCGAGACACTGTGCTCCAAGTAGTCCATAACCATGGTCATAACTTTTTAAAAAGATTTACCCTGTAGGGGTGCACAAATAGCAACACACGCATGATCAACCTTGGGAAAATCAAACAAAAGCAAATACGCATCACGACAAAGCTTTTACAAGATTCAAAAATGATTTCAGGGGGCCACCCCACCAAGCTACCCACAATGAAGTCGAATGGGCTTTGAGACATACCCAGGGTTTGTTTCGACGACTGTAAATGAGTGGGAACACAAAAGTGTGACTGTGCTTGTTGATGCTGGGGAAACATGGTTGACAAGGGGTTAACTCATCAATTACCATCATTGATGGACTTAGGTTCGAGGGATTAGGGAGCACTCGAGGCGTCGATCAGCTAGCAAACAAGCACATATGAAGACACAAGGTTTAGCTAGGTTTAGGCCTTGAAGAGGACCCTACTCCTGCTTGTCTGCTCTTGATTCCCGGGAAGTCGAAAGTTACAGGTGGTGCATAGATGCAATCTGGCGAGGTGTATGCTAGGGTTGTGTATGTCCTCCTCGCTACCCCCTCCTAGCCTTTATATAGGGAGGCTATGTCTCGGGATAGCAGGCCGGGTCGGTTATAGATTAGGGTTTTCGCTTTAAGTTTCCATCCATTCTTTCTCATGTTCTTCAAGGAGTCACATTCCTTTGGGCCAACTGAATCCTTATTGGGCTTCGTTTACACCATGGACTCCTCTTGGGCTGGACCGTATAGGCTAACTGTGAGTAGGTTATACCCTTGTTAGTAGCCCCTAGTGTCCAGCTGAATCGTAGATTCGGGTTTAGATTATAAGTCTTCGAGTGCATGGAATGTAGGCTCATTCGAAAGTCTTTCGGGTGTATCTGTTGGTGTCATAGGGATTGTTGATATGCGTGACTGATACATCCGACGGATCGGGATCAGTTAACTGCCTTAGGGCAAAACAATGCTATCTACTCAAATTTGAGTCCTTGGACTCGAATTCGGAACATTGCTAGCATAATTTTACTCATGCCGCGAAGGTCTTACAAAGCTGAATTCCAATGTTTTGGTGCGAGCACTCGACGCGTCTGTCAAGGCTTTCTCATCAAGCATGTAGGCACAGATTATTTTTGGTAGAGCATATCATGTGCGTTTCCAGGCCTTTCGCATGTCTTACCTTCACATTGTTAACACAACATCCGAAAGTTTATTCACCGCAGAGGTGATTTGGGTGACCCAGGAGACGCTGTCTCTTTGTAGGACATGTTCAGCAATTGTGAGACGGAGTCGCTGAATGCTTCAAATACTCATAGTGTGGACGTGGTTAACGCTTTTGCCATGGATAACTATTTTTTTCATAGGGTGCGCGACCCGCGCTCCCTATGGGAGTAGCCCCCAAGTGCATATTCAAGTCGCAGACTCGAGTGGGGACTTTTGAACATTTGTCAACAGATGTCGTGTGTATTTAGCTTGTCGATTGTGCTTCCAGCGCTCCCTATGGGAGGAGCCCCCGAGTCCGCGATCAAATCGTTGATTCGAAGGAGGGGATCGAAATGTAAATGTCTTTTGTTTTTAACCAAGGTGATTTTGTGCCTTTAAAATCTCCGGGTGTGCCGCCAGCGCTCCTTTTAGGAGTAGCCCCCGAGTGTTTGGTCGAGTCAGAGAGTTGACTAAAGACTGGATCAGTTGAACAAAACTCCTGCTAGAGTGCGTATCTGTTGGGAATATGCCCTAGAGGCAATCATGGTTGATGATATTTCCCAATCTATTCATAAAGTTATGGTCCATGTATGAACTACTGATATGTATCATCGAATATGTGATTCGATTGTGGAACTATATATTCATGTTGTTCATACTAATTGTCCTTGGTCATCGAGGTTGTGCTGGACACACAACTTAGACCAATGTGAAAGTCGGCAGATGACTAGGTTCCACTTGTCATGGGCATGGAGATGCTATTCCGACTTACACGGATTCGGCTAAAGAGTTTAGCGAGTCGGACTGACCCATATTGAGATGCAACGAACAAGTCGTCATTTGCATGTCTCAATCAATGTAATCCTTAGACCTGAGGTTATTGCACAATCCGAGTTGAGGATCTTCGACTTAGGTTCTGTCAAACGCTGTTCCATCACTAGGCAGTTATGAAGGTGGAGTTCGGGTCGACTGAGAATCAAGTTGCGTGATGTGAATAACCAAGACGAGATTTTGCCCCTCCATCTGGAGAGATATTCTCTGGGCCCTCTCAGAAGATATGATTCGGAAAGCATGGCCATGCGCGTCACGGTTAAGTGTTAACCAAGGCAACTGACTAAGAGTTAGTCGGATGAATCACTTATCTCGAATCAAGAAAGAGAGTCGGACTATTTAAGGGATGACAATCATTCGCCTATAGTCCGACAAGGTATATCGTGAGGCAAAAGGGACTTAGGCGAAAGTCGCATTGGAAAGGTATGTCGTCATGACTTATTGGTACTTGGGAGTTGCACGTTCTGCTAGGAGACGCTACCAACTGATCGATCACGAGTGAGACTCGGAATCGTGTCCGAGTTACCATGAACTTGTCGAGTCACACACTTAAGAGCGGGAGCAAGTTTGGGTTAGACCCAAATAGGAAATCTATTTGGGTTGGACCCAAATAGAGACATGGACTTAGTCAGCAAGTGGGACTTGCAGTGGCTAATATAGGCCTTTTAGTGAATGGGCCACAAGTGAGTGGAGCCCACTTTCACTCCCCATATAAGCTGGGGCGCAGGTGCTTAGAGCACGAGGTTAGGTCACTCCATATGTTGGAAACCCTAGCCCCAGTCCGTCATGTCGCCGCTGTACCGGACCTAGCAGTCCATCGTCGGCGCTCCTCCTCATACGTGTGGATACCGGTGGAGGTGTTGTACGTTCAGCACTTCGACAATCGTGAAGAAAGAACGGATCGTGGATCATGGAACCGGAACGGATCGCGAGGACTGCACTACATCAAGCGACGTGCTTCATCAATTCCGCAACTGCACGTCTAGTGGTAATCCTCGTGGCCTTCTACCTGAGTGGGATCTTGGGATAACCGTGTAGGGAAAAAGTTTTGTTTATCTCTACGTGGCCCAACAGTGGTATCAGAGCGTTAGCTTCTGGTTTTAGGCTCGATATCGCGCATATGTGATATGTGGTTGGCGTTAGATTGGATCTAATTGCAGTTTTGGTGGTCGATCTATGAGATAGATCGGTTTTGTACAAAGTTGATTGGATCAATTATACTCGGGGGAATGGATGATCTGGTTTCCGTGATCTAACTGCTAAGGTCGCGGAACGACATACCCCTACCGGTCGGTTTCCGCCATCGGGTAGACTGTGACACGCAACCCGGATGCGGTGATCGAAGATCAAAGGGTTTGATCGAATCAGAGTCCGGATCGGATTTGGGTAAAATTGTTTTATCCGATGACAAAATCCATGTCCAGAATGCAGATGAGATCTGCGTTTTCGGAAAAATCGTCGGGCGCTGCCCCTTCGATCCCCGCCCGCTATCCGGCATTGCCCGCACCCGCGAGGACCGCCGGCTTCGCCCTATCATAGCGCCTTAGATGTCGTTGCGAGTTTCACAACGCCGGTGGATATCGTATCTGTGCATAACTTGTTTTTTACAGGATGATGTTGTGAATGGTATGGCTTATGTGCATGTGATGTGTGTAATCCATACGTGATCTGCGTATCACGGATTTTGTCAGCCGGCTGGAGCCTAGGTGCTGTCATCTTATTGTATAACGGCATGCGTGTCGGATTCTTTGTGTAATTTGCATTTCAAGCTAGTGTACTGTTTGGAGAATCCGGATGACATGTAAGTCGATGTACAAGTCGGCTACATGGTGTAAGACGGCATGTGACAAGAGTTGACATGAGTTGGATTACAGGCTTTATGGAGATGGAGATCACCATGAAGAGAGCCATACCATTTCACATTATAATTGCTTTATTTTGTGTTATTGTTATGTCTCTATTTTACCACTGTTAGATAGTTGGTAGAAAATAATCCATCAAAGAAGGTCTAGTCAGTTTCCTCGCCAGTGCTGCACCATCACAAGTCGGACATTTTTGGTAGTAGGCTCATAAAATTGAGGTGCTATCAATTCTTTCCGACTAGGTGGGTTCGAGTCGTACTCTTACAGCGGAAGCACTTGGTAATCTATACAGGTCTATCACAACGGTTGTGGGACTTGGGGAAAAGTCGGATGGGAGCCGGGACATGTGATGCCACCCATCCAACAGGAGCCGTATGAGATACGATTGACAAGGAGTTGTCTACCTAGATCACTTGATGGCTAGCGGTGATGCTAAAGCTCACTAGTCGACTTGCTTATTTAGTGTCCTGAATCACTAAGTAACCATCAGAGGGGTGTTGGTTCTAGTGGGAGCATAAATATTAAAGTGTTTAATATGCTTGCTCTTTATGGATACATGTCTTAAGTGTTTTTCATATTTTCTGTTGTAGATTAATGGCACCTAGCAGTCTTCCTCAGATTTCCGGTTTTGCTTTGAGAACCATCTTAGAGAAAGATAAGCTGAATGGAACTAATTTCACCAACTCGTATCGTAATCTGAGAATTGTTCGCAAACAAGAAAAAAGGGATCGTGTCCTAGACAACCCACTTCCATCTGAGCCGGATGAGAATGCGACTATCGCAGCCACCAATGCCTACCGTCGGATTTGTGATGAATCCACGGAGATTAGCTGTCTTATGCTTGCTCACACGGACTTGCAGCAGTAGTTCGAGAATGTTGAGGCCTACGATATGATCGAAAGCCTCAAAAGTATGTTCTAGGCTCAGGCAAAGACTGAGAGGTATCAAGTCTCTCAAGCTTTGTTGAGCTGCAAGCTTAAGGATGGCGATCCACTGAGTCCGCATGTGATCAAGATGGTTGGTTACGTGTAGTCTCTGGAAATACTTGGCTACCCCATAAGCGAAGAGTTCGCTACAGACATAATTCTGAACTCTCTTCCTAGTGTGTATGGTCAGTTCATATCGAACTACCACATGCATGGTATGGATAAGAAGCTCACTGAATTACATGGGATGCTCAAGCAGGCTGAGGCGGATCTCAAGAAAGGTGCTAGTCAAGTGTTGATGGTACAAAACAAGGCTAAGTTCAAGAAGAGTTCTTGGACTAAGAAGAAGAAGGCAAAGTCGGGAGGTAAGGCAGAGGACCCAGTCCAAAGCGCTTCCTCAGGGACTAAGCCATCTCCTACAGCCGGATCCACTTGCTTCTACTATAAGTCGGATGGCCACTAGAAGAGGAATTGCAGCAAGTATTTGGCTCATAAATCCTAGAGCGGAGGTGTGACTTCCAGCTCGGATACGCTTGTTTGCAATGTTATAGACATTTATCTTGCTAATGCACCTGGTAGTTCTTGGGTATATGATACCGGATCAGTCATTCACATCTGCAACTCGTTGTAGGGACTAGGAGCGTTGCAAGAGGCCAGGTTGACATTAGAGTCAGCAACAAAGCGAGAGTCGCTGCGTTGGAAGTCGGCACAATGTAACTTCATTTACCTTCTGGATTCATAATGGAGCTAAATAATTGTTATTATGTTCTAGTGCTTAGTCGAAACATCATTTCTGCCTCATGTTTGATGAGACAGGGCTATGAGTCGAATATTAAGAATAATGGTTGTTCTTTATATTTGAATGATATGTTTCATGGCTTTGCGCCTGTCCGGGACGGGTTATTTATTTTGAATCTTGAGGGTGAATCTGTCTATAATATAAATGTGAAAAGGTTGAAACCAAATGATCTGAATATGACTTACTTTTGGCATTGTCGGCTTGGTCACATAAGTTGGAAACACATGAAGAAGCTCCATGATGATGGACTCCTAACTTCGTTCGACTTGGAGTCATTTGAGACATGCGAATCCTACCTTCTCGGCAAGATGACCAAGACACCCTTTGCAAAGAGTTGTGAAAGGGCGTCCGACTTATTGGGACTAGTACATAGTGATGTATGTGGCCCGATGAGCACGACAGCCAGAGGTGGTTATGAGTACTTCATTACCTTCATGGATGATTTGAGTAGGTATGGATATATCTACTTGATGAAACATAAGTCAGAAGCCTTTGAAGATCGGCCAGGTTGCGAAGTGTTCGTGATGTGATGCTGTTGGACAGTGATGAGCCGGCAACTTATTCGGAAGCGATGATGGGTTCTGATTCTGAGTCATGGCTTGGAGCCATGAGATCCGAGTTAAAGTCCATGGATGAAAATCAAGTTTGGAACTTGGTTGATCTTTCAAACGGTGCAAGACCCGTCGAGTGCAAATGGGTCTTTAAGAAGAAAACTGATATGGATGGAAATGTTTCTATCTATAAAGAACGACTTGTCGCGAAGGGGTTCCGACAAATTCAAGGAGTTGACTACGATGAGACTTTCTCTCCTGTAGCGATGCTTAAATCAGTTCAGATCATGTTAGCTATAACAGCCTATTTCGACTATGAGATATGGCAGATGGATGTCAAGACGGCTTTCCTTAATGGAAATTTGACCGAGGGCGTGTATATGATACAGCCCGAGGGTTTTGTCGATCCAGCTAATGCTGACAAGGTATGCAAGCTTCAGAAATCCATTTATGGGTTGAAGCAAGCATCTCAGAGTTGGAACATTCGCTTTGATGAGGTAGTCAAATCGTTTGGCTTCATCAAGAGTGATCATGATTCTTGTTTATACAAGAAGTTTAGTGGGAGCAAAGTAAACTTTCTGATCTTATATGTGGATGACATATTACTGATTGGAAATGATGTCCAGATGTTGCAAGAGACCAAGGAATCATTGGAAAAGAGTTTTTCGATGAAAGACTTGGGTGAGGCGACTTACATACTAGGAATCCGGATCTATAGAGATAGATCAAGGCGGCTCATTGGATTGAGTCAGAGTACATATTTGGACAAAGTGTTGAAGAAGTTCAACATGGAATCGTCTAAGAAGGGGTTCTTACCGATGTCCCATGGCGTAAAACTTAGCAAGACTCAGTGTCCTTCGACAACTGATGAGCGAAGTCGGATGAGTGCGATTTCGTATGCTTCTGCAGTCGGATCCATCATGTACGCTATGATTTGTACTAGGCCAGATGTTTCCTATGCTCTAAGTGTTGTGAGCAGGTACCAGGCTGACCCTAGAGAAATCCATTGGGCAGCGGCTAAAAAATATCATCAAGTACTTGAGAAGGACTAAGGATATGTTCCTGGTCTATGGAGGTGAGGACGAACTCAATGTAAGGGGTTACACGGATGCGAGTTATCTCACTGACTCGGATGATTCTCGTTCGCAATCCGGATATGTGTTTGTGATAAACAGAGGGGCTGTGAGCTGGAAGAGTTCCAAGCAAGAAACGGTGTCTGCACCTACGACAGAGGCTGAGTATATTGCTGCCTCGGAGGCGGCAAAAGAAGCCGTTTGGATGAGGAATTTCCTCATGGATCTTGGTGTGGTTCAGGGCTCGTCCAATCCGTTAGACGTGTATTGTGACAACAATTGTGCTATTGCACAAGCCAAGGAACCTAGGCAACACCTGAAGAACAAACATATACTCATGCGGTACCACCTTATTCGCCAGTTCGTGGATCAAGGTGATATCAAGTTATGCAAGGTACACATGGATTCAAACATTGCGGATCCGTTGACAAAGCCACTTCCATAGCCAAAGCATGAGGCGCACCTGAGAGCAATGGGCATTAGATCCTGGACATGTGATGTCGGAAGATTGACTCTAGTGCAAGTGGGAGACTGTTGGGAATATGCCCTAGAGGCAATCATGGTTGATGATATTTCCCAATCTATTCATAAAGTTATGGTCCATGTATGAACTACTGATATGTATCATCGAATATGTGATTCGATTGTGGAACTATATATTCATGTTGTTCATACTAATTCTCCTTGGTCATCGAGGTTGTGCTGGACACACAACTTAGACCAATGTGAAAGTCGGCAGATGACTAGGTTCCACTTGTCATGGGCATGGAGATGCTATTCCGACTTACACGGATTCGGCTAAAGAGTTTAGAGAGTCGGACTGACCCATATTGAGATGCAACGAACAAGTCGTCATTTGCATGTCTCAATCAATGTAATCCTTAGACCTGAGGTTATTGCACAATCCGAGTTGAGGATCTTCGACTTAGGTTCTGTCAAACGTTGTTCCATCACTGGGCAGTTATGAAGGCGGAGTTCGGGTCGAATGAGAATCAAGCTGCGTGATGTGAATAACCAAGACGAGATTTTGCCCCTCCATCTGGAGAGATATTCTCTGGGCCCTCTCAGAAGATATGATTCAGAAAGCATGGCCATGCGCGTCACGGTTAAGTGTTAACCGAGGCAACCGACTAAGAGTTAGTCGGATGAATCACTTATCTAGGATCGAGAAAGAGAGTCGGACTATTTAAGGGATGGAGGTCATTCGCCTATAGTCCGACAACGTATATCGTGAGGTAAAAGGGACTTAGGCGAAAGTCGCATTGGAAAGGTATGTCGTCATGACTTATTGGTACTTGGGAGTTGGCATGTTCTACTAGGAGCCGCTACCAACTGATCGATCACGAGTGAGACTCAGAATCATGTCCAGGTTACCATGAACCTATCGGGTCACACACTTAAGAGCGGGAGCAAGTTTGGGCTAGACCCAAACAGGAAATCTATTTGGGTTGGACCCAAATAGAGACATGGACTTAGTCAGCAAGTGGGACTTGAAGTGGATAATATAGGCCTTTTAGTGAATGGGCCACAAGTGAGTGGAGCCCACTTTCACTCCATGTGTTGGAAACCCTAGCCCCAGTCCGTCCTGTTGCCGCTGTACCGGACCTAGCAGTCCATCGTCGGCGCTCCTCCTCGTATGTGTGGATACCGACAGAGGTTATGTACGTTCAGCACTTCAACGATCGTGAAGAAAGAACGGATCATGGATCGTGGAACTGGAACGGATCGCGAGGACTGCACTGCATCAAGCGACGTGCTTCATCAATTCCGCAATTATGCGTCTAGTGGTAATCCTCATGGCCTTCTACCTGAGCTGGATCTTGGGATAACTGCGTAGGGAAAAAGTTTTGTTTATCTCTACGTGGCCCAACAGTATCCAGATGACATCAGTGCTGACGATCCGCTAAGATCAATTACCCGCATAAGCAGTGTTGATGGGAATGACGGAGGTGGGTCCCAAAGTCTTACTAGGATTTGACCAGTCACATGTAATTTACGGTTTTAACCGTGCCTCCTCAATTTTTGTGCAGCGTTCGGATCATGCAGCGACGTTCAGTACACACGCTGCTATGTGTGCTCACCATTGATGATGGTGAAGGCCTTGGAGCGTCGCGCTATGTGTCGCGCATCTGTTGGGTCATCTGGTAGCTTTTGGGTGAGCAGGTATGTGATGTACAGCTGCTTCCATGATTGCTCGATGAGCATGACCTCCATGGGACCCTCGGGTGCGGACCCTTGTTCTGCATCACTGGATCCTTCGGCTTCTTCGGGTGGCATAGCCCTCGAGTCTATCGCGGTGCCAGATGGTCATGTTGGAGCTTTCGACTTGATGGAGCATTCATAGATCTGCTCGAGGAAAATGCCTGGTGGCACTGGGGCACTGGTGGAGCCTATGTTGGCGAGTGTGTCAGCCTCCTCATTGCTTTCGTGGCCTACATGTTGCATCTCGCAACCGTTGAAGTCTCCTTCGAGTGCGTCGTAGAGATCATAGTATGCGATCATGTTGTCACTCAAAGCATCGCATTGATTCATGGTTTGGTTCACCACGAGCTTGGAGTCGCCAAAGATGACGAGTCGTGTTGCACCACAAGCTTTGGCCATCCGCATCCCGTGGATCAGGGCCTCGTACTCTGCCTCGTTGTTGGAGGCGTGGAACTTCATCTGCAGAACATACCTCATCTTGTCACCCTATGGTGCTATCAGGATGACTCCGGTGCCAGCTCCCTCTTGACGTTTGGATCTGTCAAAGTGCATTGTCCATCCAGTGGAGGAGGAAGTCCGGTAGAACTTGCGACTTGATCGTCACTCGCCGCTCGTATGTGATGTCCTGCGTGGACAGCTCAATTCCCCAAAGGGTGACTCGCCTCGTAGCATCAGCGTTGTTGAGGATGTAGCCTAGCGGGGCGTCATTCACCACCACTATGGGGTGCTCTTGAAAGTAGTGGCGCAATTGTCGCGCTGTCATGAAGACACCATAAGCTAGCTTCTGGTAGTGTGGGTACCGTTGTTTTGTTGGCATTGGTACCTCGCTGAGGTTGTAGACTAGGTGTTGTACTCCATGGACTTTGTTATCTTCGTCTCATTCCACCACCAGCATGGTACTGACCACCTGGTTGGTGGTGGAAATGTATAGCAACATTGGCTCCTTTTCCCTAGGGGTGACTAGCATGGGCGAGGTGGAGAGCAGGCGCTTGAGGTCATTGAATGCATCATGCGCCTCGTCCGTCCACTCAAACTTTTTAGTTTTGCGAAGTAGCTAGTAGAACGGTAGTGCCTTCTCGCCCATTTGACTGATGAATCGACTGAGCGCCACGATTTGCCAGCTAGCTGATGGATGGCTTTGACGTTCTTCGGCTTCTCCATGGCCAGTATGGCCCTTATCTTCTTTAGGTTAGCCTCGATTCCCCTTGCGGATATGAGGTACCCGAGTAATTGTCCGGATGGCATGCCAAAGGCACACTTCTCCGGATTCAGCTTGATCCGGTAGCAGTCGAGATTGTCGACAGTCTTGCGGAGATCGTTGATGAGTGTAGCTTCCTCCTTGGTCTTGACGATGATGTCGTCGACATACACTTGGATGTTTCGACCGACCTAGTTTTTGAGGCAGGCATGCATGCATCGCTGATAGGTCGCTTCTGCGTTCTTTAGCCCGAAGGGCATCGTCGAGTAACAGTAGACACCAAAGGGTGTGATGAAGGTGGTCTTCTCCTGGTCCTCCTCCTTCATTCGAACATGATGATAGCCTGAGTAGGCGTCAAGGAAGCAGAGGCGTTTGCATCCCGTGGTGGAGTCGATTATCTGGTCAATCCACGGTAATGCGAAGTGGTCCTTTGGGCAATGCTTGTTGAGAGAGGTGAAGTCCACGCACATCCGCAGGATATCCATGTCCTTCTTTGGAACAAGCACGGGGTTAGCCACACATGTGCTTTCCTTGATTTCGCGTATAAAATCAGCGTCGAGGAGTCTGTTGACTTCCATGCCAACCGCCTTTGCCCTTGGTTCGGACAGTCCATGCATCGACTGCTTGACAGGTCTTGCTTATGGGTTCACGTTGAGTGCGTGCTCGGCGAATTACATGGGGACTCCTGGCATGTCCGTAGGACACTAGGCAAAGATCTCCCAGCGCTCACAGAGGAATTCGATGAGCGCGGGTTCCTATGCGGAACTCAATTTGTTGGTGATGAGGGTCATCTTGGTCGGATTCATTGGGTGGACCTGGACCGCCTTGGTGTTCACTGACAAGTCGAAGGACTAGTTAGGTGTGTTCGGCTTGCTTATAGGAGGAAGATTGTTGTGTGTCGACTCCTTGAGCCTGGCAAACTCTTCATGCATGCCAAAGGTCTGGGAGATTCTGTTGAACTCCCTGTCATAGCTATCTGACTTGGCGAAGTTCCCTCTAACGGTGATAATTATGTTGTGCCCTGGCATCTTCATCTACAAGTATGCTTAGTGCGGGACCGCCATGAACCTCGAGAACGCTACACATCTGAGGATTGTGTGGTATTGCAAGGGCCAGTCAACCACCTAGAACTCGAGGCGCTCCCGCCAAAAGTTTGCAGGCGTGCCGAAGATGACATCAAGGTTTATCCTGCCCAAGGGGTACACGCCTTTCCCTAGGAAAATTCTGTGGAACATTATTTCAGATGCTTCCAGGCAGGAGAGGGGGATCCACATGGCACGTAGAGTGCTGGCGAACATGAGGTTTATGCTGCTTCCGCCGTCCATGAATACGTGGCTCATCTTGTAGCCACCAATCTGCACCTCAAGCACTAGGGGAGAGTGACCCAGGCGAGGCACTTGGCGCAGGTGGTCAATCTTATCGAAGGTGATGCAGGACTCTAACCCGCTGAGGTACTTAGTGGTTGAGGGTGGAGAGTTGACGGCCAAATTGATTTAGCGAGTGATCGACTTTTGCGCCCTATTGGAGGGAGACCCCTTCTAGATCATACCAAGTTCCCAAGTGCTCGTGGGTACTGCTCGCCTCCGTTGTTTTGCACCGGCACAGCCGCGGGCTGCGCGGGTCCTCCTGGCGGCGGTGGTGGCACTCCATGAGCTATGGCGCCTGGGTCAGCTCTGTTATCCCTGATTCATCGCATCACGATTTAGCTGGATGAGGCCTTCATGGAGCTTCAGGAACTCGCGGCAGTCCTTGAGGAGGTTGTTGGACTTCTTCTTTCAATCGTGCTTGTCGATGTATAAGTGGATGTTGCAGGGTCCAGATAACTTATCCTGGATCAATGTTCCAGGTGCTTCATCACGGGTGCAGCATTGCCATAGTTGTGAAGATTTCCCGCTGTCGCGGTAGCTACCGCTACGGTATCCTCTGTTGCGGTTTCCTTCATCACGCTTGTCAGCATAGCCGACCACGACCATTTTGACTTCCTCGCGGTCTTCATAGCCGCACGATCTATGCTTCCCTCAACGGTCACATCAGCGGTCGAGGTCGTCCTCGTCGTTTGAGTGGGCATGGTTCTTGTTCACCGAGTCTTCTCCATCTACCCACCGATTCATGATGTCCATCAGGTGGTCGATGGTTTTGGGTCGTGTATGGCCCAACTCCTCCCTGAGCTCCCTACGGCGGACACCGTTGTTGAACGCGTCGATTGCACGGTCCTCGGAGATATCTTCCGCCGAGTTTTTTATGATGGACCACCTTTGGATGTATGAGCGAAGGGATTCACTCGGCTTTTGGCAGCAGGCCCTGAGCACTTCGATTGATGTAGGCCATTTATAGGTGCCCTTGAAGTTTCTCACGAAGCTGTAGACCATCTCCTCCCAACTACGAATCGACCCACAAGGGTTGAGCCATGCGCGGTCAGCGCCTTGCAGCTATAGCTAGAGGCATTGCATGATTGTGCACTTGTTCTCGCCATGCATCTTGACGGAAGACATGTGGTCTTCCAGCCAGATCTTTGGGTTCTGGAGGCCGTCGAGCTTTCGATTCTCCGAAGGAAGTTTGAACCCTTTCGGCATTCATGTCTGTTGTATGGGTTTGCTGAAGCAACTGGCGTCGTATAGCTCTGTTCCTTCGTCCTCCGACTCTGTTGAGTAAGTGCGCTTGGCACGCGTCTTGTCGACTTTTTGCTAGGTAATTTCGTCCCGCGCGTCGAAATTGTGATCGTGTCGCCGTGAGTTGCGTTGTCGCTGTGACAAGTCATGATCGGCCTTGCTAGAAGATATCAAGTAGTACTTCGGTGGAGCCTTGCTTTTTTTGGCTCCAGTGTTGGCTCCTTGGACAGCGCTGCCTCGACCAATCCGATTCCAGCGATGGTGGACCGGTGAATGGCAGATCGTGGATCTCTGGCCAGTGGTTGGTTGGTGAGCAGGTACATGGTGGATGTTGTCACTGCTGTGTGTGGCGTTTTTGGGAGCATGTTGCCCCACGAGTCTACCGTCATGAACGAGAAGTTGAGGGCTTTAGTGGCTTCTTCTTGCTCTTTGACATTGAGTTGGGCCAGTCGAGAGCGCCTTTTGGCGGCTGCATGGTCGTTGCCCTTGGAGGAGGATCCTCTGATAGAGGAGAGCACCGCCCACCGAAGGCTCGACTCGTCCGCGGCCCTCATGCGCTCGTCAAGTCCTGCGCTTACCGCATGCTGGCGCTTGAACTCCTAGAGGAGTAGGTAATGATAACCCATCACCATCTGTTGTGATGAGTTTGGCGGTAGGGGGTTCCCCTTTAGGGCCTCTCTGCATCGCGCCCATTCTGTGTCATTGAGGTGGATCTCCTACCTCCTCGTCTCATTGTTGACGCGTTCGCCTTCAGGGTTGGGCGGGTTCTGGTCGTTATCAACAGGGCCAATGGTGGGGATTCGATTAGTAGGCCCATTATTAGTGGGCCCGCCGTTGGTGTTGTCTCTTTGGGTGCCTCCATTACCGGTGTTGATGATGGTGCACATGTAGTGGTTTGGGAAACCACTACTCCCACAGCTCTCAGATTCGGAGCCGTAGGTGTCATCCTCCGATGCCAGATCGCATAGATCGGACTCACAACTGTCGTTGTTATCCGTGTCCTCGACTGATGCCAAGGCATTGAGCTCGCTCAGGGTAACGATCAGTGGTGGGAACCATGGTGCAGTGACAATCGAAGGAGCCTGCGGGTGATCGGGGAGGCAAAGCATGCTGATCTGACCGACCTAAAAGCGTAGGCTTCCGATCACCAGGTTGATCCCATCGCCCACGGACTCGAAATCCAGGCGAGTCACTGGCAAGTGGACGGTGAAGTCGAGAGCGCCGAAGAGGAGCCGAGTCTCCGATGCATCAGAGTTATAGATCGCAGTTGATGGGGCTGAGGAAGCTGCAACATCAGCACTCCCGTTTCCTAGAGATGGCGCCAATTGACGAAGGGTTAACTCATCAATGCCCATCGTTGATGGACTTAGGTTCGAGGGATTAGGGAGCGATGTAGGCGTCGATCGGCTAGCAAACAAGCACATAGGGAGACACGAGGTTTACCTAGGTTCAGGCCTCAAAGAGGACCCTACTCCTGCTTATCTACTCTTGATTAGGGGGGAGTCGAAAGTTATAGGGGTGTGCAGATGCAATCTAGCAAGGTGTATGCTAGCGTTGTGGATGTCCTCATCGATTCCCCTCCTAGACTTTATATAGGGAGGCTAGGTCTCGGGATAGCAGGCCGAGTCGGTTACAGATTAGGGTTTTCCCTTCAAGTTTCTATCTATTCTTTGCCGTGTTCTTCAAGGAGTCGCATTCCTTTGGGCCACCCGAATCCTTATTGGGCTTCATTTACAGCATGGACTCCTCTTGGGTTGGACCGTAATTGCTAACCGAGAGTACTTGTAGCATATACCCATGTCATTGGCACAATTCTAAAATAGTAAAGTTGTAAACCCTTCCTCGAGCAACAGTGCTAAATAAAGCAGTAAAGCATGGCATAAGTACAGGATAGTAGTAAAGCCCCAAACTAATCTGTGGCCCTAATAAGTAAGATGTGAATCATGCGCATACCAAGGGGATCCATGGGCCCACATGTGGATAGTCAAGGAACATGCATCAAGGACTCAGGTCCTAGGTGGATACAAGTGGGCGGGATAAAAGACAAATTTTAACTATTACTCACCGGTGCCGCTTTACTAGTTATATCTATGCCCAACATTTTAATTGTCAATGTAATTAGACCATGATCATCTCCATCATTAAGCATGTGTCAACCTCCCAACAACAATGGAACTCGACGAATCTAACCACCATCTAAGAAAGAAACTACGACTTGCAAGGCCAACTATCTACCAAAACAATAGGCAATAGGAAGTGACAAGGGAAATATAGGTCGTTCAGAATATAAATGGTACGGAAACTAAAATATCACAACACGGATAACAATAGAGAGAAGTAAAACCATAAAGTAAAAATAGGTAGCAGGGGGAGAATGCTCGCCTGGGAACCATTGTCGGAGATACATATCCGAAGAACTTGTCGAAACTCACAACCTCTCATCGTCCTATCCAGGAAAAGGAAAAGCACTAAAAGGAACAAGCGATGCAACAATTACAAATAATGCGGAAGAACCAACATGATCATGATATGATGCATGACATGGCAAGTTAATGATGCAAACCATGTTTAAAAGATGTCATTTGAATAACACATTCATGATACAACATTATCAAGGTATTATTAACAAGAAATAATTATTTCCCAATTTTATTCATTATGTTTTTCTTGCATAAACAATTATGGTTTTACAAGTTCTCCATGATACATGATGCAATTGCAAGTATGGATTGTATATTTAGAAAGTGCTCACCGTGCCGATCGATTTGGACATATTATTTATCGAATTTGGATTTACGTAATAAAGTTATAAATTTAATAGTAAAAGGGCATTTATGGCATTTTAAATAATTTTGAAATTTTATTTGCCCAGAAATTATTTTGGACGGCATATCATTATTCCTTGTATTTTTATGATCAAGAAATAGATTTTATATGTTGTATTTGGATTTCGAAATTAAAAGATATAGGCATTTATTATACATTTTATTGGTTTTTTGGAAAATGGATAAAGCTAAAAACATTTGTTACTTAGAGATAGCTAGCTATAGACACTCGCATGTGGGGATGGTTGCTGAATGGGCGAGGCTAACTGGGTGGCTGAAGTGTGGCGGACAGGTGGGGTCAAGGTGGGACTCGGGTTGAGAGGAAGAAAAACATAGGGACTTTTCTCCAAAAGGTTCCGGAGTTCGTGTTAACACAATTTTGAAGTCAAGTTTTTCATATAAATTAGACCAACTTCGCAAGATGATTCTCAGCGCTACAAGCCTCCGTTTTGCGTCTCGTTTGAAGCTACATGCAGTTGGTAGATCAGGCAAGATATGCATGCAAAGAAAACTGCTGGATATTATCTCAATCATAGGGAAACACGATGGGATCAGAGATAAAAACATGCATATCTAACTATCAAAACAAATTGAATAAGAAAAACAGTGACGCGGTGAGATCGTCCAATTTTCATCGGATGATCTTGAGGGCTACAGAGTTTGGATCAGGGAGTGGTTGGGTGCATTGGAGAGGTGGCGCGACCGAGAAGCTACGCCCCATTGGAAGTTTTGCCGGAGGAGGAACATGAACGCCAGAAATCGAGGGGAGACAAAGGATCTGCACGCTTTTGTGTTGTTGTGCGTGTCGAGCGCGACCAGAACATAGTCCGCGTGTCTGTGTCCGCAGGAGTACACGGCGAGAAAGAGACGAGGTGCGCGACAAACGAACATACATGGGTCAGGGATGCAAGGAGGAGACGGTGCTCACCGAGGGCAGCAGAGCCGAAAGGAGGCGGGGTGGAGGTTGGTGACTAACGCGTGGTGTTTGGCGAGATGAGGACGAGATAGCAGTGAGGCAGCGCTTCCTGTGTCCAGGGGCTCTATTAGAAGGTGTAGAAGACGAGCAACATGAGACCGGCGAAGGGGAATAGACGGTGTGGCGAGGTACATTACAGCGTAGAGGTGGAGTTCGGGCTCACCTCCATGGTGGCCCCAACTGGAGATTTTCTAGGGAAGAAAGGGGGCTCGAAGCCGAGGTAGAGGGTACCGACGGCTCGATCTAAAGAGGGGCTCGCGTTCCTGGGACTCCTTGGCTTGGGGATTAAAGAGAGGGAGGCTCACGCGGAAGAGGTGGTTGGCACGTGACGTTGGCACAGGAAGCACATCTCTCTCATGTCCTTCTCGGGAAGACGACAACACAGAAAACGGTGGGGTTATTGTCCGTGGAAGGAAGATGGCATGGGCTAGCCTAGGGAGGAAGAAGGAAGAGAAGGACAGGCCCCGGGTGGGATGCCTGCTGCTGTCGGTCTGCGGAAAAGATGGGTTGCGGCCAGGTTTGTCTTCTCTCCTATACTCTATTTTATTTCTTTTATTTGTTTGTTTGTGCTTTTTAGCAATTCAAACTACTCCTTCCGATCCACATTAATTGACTCAGATTTGTCTAGATTTAAATGTATCTAGACATGTTTTAGTGCTAGATACATCTGAAGCTAGACAAATCGAAGTCAATTAATTTGGATCGGAGGGAGTACTGGATTTTATCCAAACTTTTGCAAGCCTAGAAAAATAAAGAAGTCCACCAAAGGGGAAAAGAAGGAATAGCACAAATAAAAGAATATGCAAACATGTTTCCATGCTCCATTTGGGCACATACAAGAATAAAGGATTAGGGTTTTATGAAAAATAAAAAGGAAACATTTTGAAATTAGTGGTCCTCGACAAAAGGAACCCATTTGTAGAAAACAAAATAGAGGGAGGTAAAATAGGGAGAGAAGTTTTAGGTGATAGAAAACAACACAAACAAGACAATAACAAATGCAAGATTTGATATGATGCTCAAATGCAATGTGGCATGATGACATGATCATGATATCATGATGATGCAATAATGTAAAAGAACAAGCAAATTCTAATTGGGAAATTCTTTGGGTGCTACTAACAAGGGATCTCATCTCGAGATCTGCTCCATGGTAAATGGAAGAAGGGTGATAATCGGATTCTTCTTGCTTCATGTAGACACCCGCGACACCACTAACAAGGCTTCTTGATCTATCTTGACATTGTCGACACCACCAACAAGAGGCCGTTGCATCACGCTCAATGAGAGAACACTCCGGAGAAACAAAAAGCAAAGGTAGAGGTCTCAACAGATAAGGCCACCTCTACCTTTAGTGGAAGGAGTAAAAATTGCATTGATCCACCAATTCAATGTACATGAGTGAATGATAAGAGTAGTCGGATGCGGATCAGTCCATCACGCACCGAAAGCATTACTCTGCACATGAATAGAAGAATTATGCAACCTAACTCTTAGAATTCAGACTGAAGATATAGACAAGCGATGTTCGAAAAGCTTTGGAAAACAAAGGAGTGATGCGGCCTCTTTATCGAATCTGACATAGATGATGACTTATGATGTCATTGTGTAGAAAAACTCCAGAAGATATAAAGAATTTTTTAGTGAATTTCGGGGTCAAATGAAAGGTACAACAGGTGAAAGATTCACCAGACTTCACGAAACCTAGATGTAGAAACACCGTTACAAGAGGAAGGAATCGAAATCCAAAAGGTACGATAGAAACCAAATCACAAGAAGTCCTGGACTTAAAGAAAGGTAAGAGTAGATTCAAAACATGCAAAGCTAAGAGGAGAATAACACAGAGGTAAGGAGTAAAACCAGACCTAATAATATATATCCAACCAATTTTGCAAAAATAGTTTTGACACTCTACATTGATCATTAGCTAGGTTATCCTACGGGCTAGACTAGTGGGGTATCAAAAACCAAAGGCTTTGATACCACTTGTAACACCCTCGAATCTTCCCTATGCATATTTCAGAGATTCCCGTGAAACCCGTATAGAAACGATTTAATGATGCCCACAAAACACTAACATACGGGTGGACAACGAAGTAATACCATTACACAATAGTCAATGTTGAAACCCACATAAACATATATATACTACAACGACTCAGCAAGTCAAGAATACATATATACATTACAAAGATCCAAATCATATTGAAAGCGATACAACAACCGAGTACGGACAAGATGCAAATTGGACTAAGAGTCCCAAAAAATAACCAATGGCATCCATAATCCTGTCCAGGCCAAGCTAGAAGGGTAACCTTGCTAACGTCATCAAACTCGTACCTGTCAAAGCAAAAGGGGTGCCGACAAAGGGTAAAGGAAAAAAGGGAGCAGTCCGTATTGAGGCTAAAACACGGCGAGTCTTAGAATTCGGCAGCTCTCGCCTACATAGGTATGGTGGTCTTAGTGGCAGCAAAGCATGCACTAAAACAACCTATAAATACATGATACAACTTATGACTATTAGGTTGGGGTAAGAGAGACATATTCGGAGCCAACATGATACTAACACCAAATAAAACCCATCTTGGAGTTCTCCCTCGAGACCAAATGAGGAAGTCCTTCTGAGGAACTCACATAGTTTGCAGTTTTATTACTCATTCCATTATAGTGGAATACTTACTAGTCAAATATAGGTAACATATGACATCCCAATATCATTAGTTGTTGGCACTTAAAATTAACCATTCAGTTGTAGTGGAGGTGATTACTAGTCATGCCAAAGTCAAATTTATAGCATTACTTTTGTTTGAGTTGTCTATGGTCAAAGACATTATGCTCCAAGTAGTCCATAACCGTGGACACGACTTTTCAAAAAGATTTACCCTACTGGCGCACTAATAGTAACACACGCACGATCAACCTGGGAAAAAACCAAATGAAAACAAAGAGGCATCACGACAAAACATTTACAATATTCAAAAATGATTTCAGGGGGCACCCTACTAAGCTACCTGCAACAAAGTTGGCCAGGCTATGAGACGGATCCAGGGTTTATGTCGACGGTAGTAAACAACTAGGAACCCGAAAGTATGATTGAGCTTGTCGATACCGTGGAAACATGGCACAATTACAAAACAGTACAGTAGTAAACGGCTCCTCGAGCAACAGTAGTAAATAAATCAGTAAAGCATGTCATGAGTATAGGATAACAGTAAATCCCCAAACTAATTTATGGTCCCAAGAATTAAGATGTGAACCATGCGCATGCCAAGGGGATCCATGAGCCTACATGTGGATAGTGCGATAGTCAAGTAATAGGCATCAAGTACTCGGGTCCTAGGTGGACACAAGTGAGCGAGATAAAAGCGAAATCTCAACTATTGTCCACCGGTGCACTTTCTTAGTTATATCTATTTCCAACATTTTAATTATCAAGTTGTAATTAGACCATGATCATCTCCACCATTAAGCATGTCTCAACCTCCCAAAAACTGTGGAACTTGATGACTTGAACTAAAACTTGAGCAAGAAACCATGACTCGCAAGGCCAACTATCTACCAAAACAACGGGCAATTGGAAGTGACCAAGACAATATAGGCTGCAGGGAATATAAATGGTATAGAAACTAAAGCATCATAACACGGATAGCAATAGATATAAGTAAAGTCATAGAGCAAAAATAGGTAGCAGGGGGAAATGCTTACCTAGGAACCATTGTCGGAGATACATATCCGAAGAACTTGTCGAAACTCACAACATCTCATCGTTTTATCCAGAAAGAAGCAAAGCATTAAAAGGAACAATCAATGCAACAATTACAACTAATGCGAAAGAACCGACATGATCATAATATGATGCATGACATGTTTAATGATGCAAACCTTGTTTAAAAGATGTCATTTGCATAGCACATTTATGATACAACATTAGTGAGGTATTATTAACAAGAAATAATTATTTCCCAATTTTATTTATCACGTTGTCCTTGCATAAACAGTTCTGATTTTACAAATTCTCCATGATGCATGATGCAATTGCAAGTATGGATTGCATATTTGGAAAGTGCTCACCGCGCAGATTGATTTGGACATATTATTTATCGAATTTGGATTTACGTAATAAAGTTATGCATTTATGGCATTTTAAATAATTTCAAAATTTTATTTGCCCAAAAATTATTTTGGATGGCATATCATTATTCCTTGTATTTTTATGATGAAGAAATATACTCCCTCCGTCCTAAAATAAGTGACGTGGATTTGTCTAAATTCGTATGTATCTAAAAATGTTTTAATATATAGATACATGCGAATCTAGATAAAGTCAAGTCACTTATTTTGGGACGGAGGGAGTATTTTACATGTTGTATTTGGATTTGAAAATTAAAAGATATTGTATATGCATTTAATATACATTTTATTGATTTTGTGGGAAAAGGATAAAGCCAAAAACATTTTTTACTCGGAGACAGCTAGCTGTAAACACTGGCATGTGGGGCTGGTTGCTGACTGGGCGAGGCTGACTGGACGTCTGCAGTGTAACGGACAGGTGGGGTCGGGTGGTACGCCGGTTTGAGGGGTAGGAAAACAAAGGGGCTTTTATTGAAAAGTTTCCAGAGGTTCGTGTTAACTGATTTTTTTAGTCAGGTTTTTCAGATAATTTAAACCAACTTGGCAAGATGATTCCGAGCGCTACAAGCCTGCGTTTTGCGTCTCGTTTGAAGATACATGTAGTTGGTAGATCAGGCAAGATATGCATGCAAATAAAAATGCTGGATATTATCTCGATCGTAGGGAAACATGACGGGATCAGAGAGCAAAAAGCGCGCATCTAACTGTCAGAACAAACTGAATAAGAAAAACAGCGATGTAGTGAGATCGTCCAATTTTCGTCGGATGATCTTGAGGGCTACAGAGTTCGGATTGGGAGTGGTTGGGTGCGTTGGAGAGGTGACGCGACCGAGAAGCAACGCTGTTTGAAGTTTTGCCGGAGGAGGAACATGAACGCCGGAAATCGAGGGGAGACATAGGATCTGCGCGCTGTTGTGCGTGTCGAGCGCGACCAGAACGCGGTGCGCGCACGTTTGTCCGCAGGAGCGCGTGAGGAAGCAGAGACGAGGTGCGTGACAAACGAAAATACATGGGTCAGGGATGCAGGGAGGAGATGGTGCTCACCGAGGGCGGCAAAGCCGGAAGGAGGCGGTGTCGAGGTTGGCGACCGGCTCGGCGGCGTTCGGCGAGACGAGGACGAGGTAGCGGCGAGGCAGCGTTTCCCATGTCCAGGGGATCCAGCAGAAGGTGTAGAATACGAGCAGAACGCGACCAGCGAAGAGGAACAGACGGCGCGGCGAGGTACATCGCGGCGCAGAGGTGGAGTCCGGGCTCACCTCCATGGTGGCCTCGGCTGGAGCTTTTCTAGGGGAGAAAGGGGCACGAAGCCGAGGTAGAGGGTAACGACGGTGCGATCTGAAGAGGGTCTAGGGTTCCCGGGGCTCCTCGGCTTAGGGATTGAAGAGAGGGAGGCTCACGCGGCGGAGGTGGTTGGCGCGTGATGTTGGCATAGGCAGCAGTGCTTTTTCAAAGGCTACGAAAGGCTATAGCGCAGCTATAGCGGGCTATTCCGTTTGAGCGTATTTTTAAAAATAGAGCAAATTTTAGTCAAATCTTTTTAATGGGAAAAACTATGATTCAAACAAGATTCGAGCTACAAGTCAGGCAACTATTCAACACAAATAAGTATTCAACCAATTAAATCACAAGTTTTATTGAATCAGATTCAGCATAGATTCAAAAAAGGAAAAAAGAAGAAAAATTCAAAAAGCAAAAATTTTGCGGCTAAATTAGAGGCTAATTTAGGACTAAATCAGGCTATAGCTGGCTATTAGCGGCTATTCTTCGTTTAGCCTATAAAGGGCATAGCCGCAGCGGGAGGCTTCTTAAAGGCTATAGATATTTAAAACTTTGGAAAGCAGAGAGCTCTCTCTCGTGTCTTTCTCGGAAGACGACAACACAAAAAACGCAGGAAGATGGGATGGGCCAGCCCAGGGAGTAAGAAGGAAGAGAAGGATAGGCTCCGGGTGGGGTGCCTGCTAGTGCTGGGCTGCGGCCATGTTTGTCTGATCTCCTATACTCTATTTTATTTCTTTTATATTTGTTTGTTTGTGCTTTCTAGCAATTAAAACTACAGAATTTTATCCAAACCTTTTGAAACGTTTGCAGGCCTTTGGAAAAATAACAAAGTACATCAAAGGGGACAAGAAGGAATAGCACAAAGAAAAGAATATGCCCACATGTTTCCATGCTCCATTTGGGCACATACAATAATAAAGGATTAGGGTTTTATGAAATAGAAAAACAAAACATTTTGAAATTAATGGTCCCAACAAAAGGAACCCATGTGTACAAAACAAAATAGATGAAGGTAAAAGAGGGAGAGAAGTTTTAGGTGATAGTAAACAACAGAAAAAAGACAAAGACAAATGCAAATTTTGATATGATGCTTAAATACAATATGGCATAATGACATGAGCATACGATATCATAATGATGCAATAAAGTAAATGAACAAGCAAATTTTAATTGAGGAATACTTGGGGTTCTACATTACTGCATTATCGTGTGAAGGAAAGATCGCTCGTGCCTTCATCATCGTGTGCACATACTTCTCTGTCCGCCCACCGCGGCGTAGGTGGTAGACAAAACGTGTGACAATCAAACTATAAAGTTTAGCATAGTATATTCGTAAGCGCTCTGGAAAGAATGTTTCTATTTAGCATTCGTCATGTACATTAGACTTCTCTTTACGTCTCATGGGGCGTGTCTCTATCGGTCAAAATGTGTGCGCACCTACGTACGGTTGTACCGTTTTAGTGTCTACTTGTGTGTACGTGTTTTGACACGTATAAGCAAGTGTGTGAAATTATGAGTCTATGCGTAGTGCATGGATTAGGCAGGACGTTTGACATACGGCTATAACATGCCGATAAAATAGACCAAGGTTTCCTGGCTAGGCATATGCGTAGGCGCATGGTGCGCAAATATGCTTCCGTCATGAGCGTATGCTATGTAGGTCTCCTGATGCGTGTGTTGTACATGCATACTCACCAATAGGGCACGAAGTACAAATATGTTTGGAAAAGAGTGGGCATTTTACCGTACATGCGGCTACGAGTAGCGAAGATACATAAACGATATGGTGGAGATACAACCAAACGTCAAAGGTTAAGTAGAGTGAGCACGGTAAAAACGACAAAATTCGAAACTATCGAAGACATACTAGCAATTATCACAGGTCGAGTAGAATATATTTTGTTTTCACCGATAAAGATGGAGACATAATATACAATAAACAACATACAAGATAAGAAGAGCAATTTAGATTGAATAAAGTATATAGACTAAGCCTATTGTACATGGTAGGCTAGCTAACAGAGTTGGAAAGAAGACGAACACGACACTTGCACCTGTTTTTCCTCATTCTTCCTCTCTCGTTTACCATCTCTGCGCTTTTGACCACCACTTTGTCCGCACATAGCGCAACTGCTGCCTCCTACCTTATGTAAGGGGATCAACGATCCAACATGAAGAACATGGTAAGTGATGGAAGATCCCTCCAACGCGTTGGCAGCCACCGATTCATATCTTCTAGCGATGTAAGAGGGAGCCATCATGCGCCCGTACCTGTCATCCCCTAGATCCAACCCTAGAACACCTTGAACACGCTCGTTGCCTCCTTCCATGGAACATAGATGAAGGACACAGCAGTCGCGTCATCCACGGACGCCGACGCGACCTCTTCACCCAAAGACGCCTTGTCAAAGACACATGAAGAAGGCATCGTAGACACGTGTGCGTCGTTCGTCGAGGCCCTGTCTTCCTCCCACATCCGGGCATGTGGCGGTGGCATGCCTACAATGCTAGTGGAAACCACCATCGGATATCGCCATCGCCCAACGCTCTACTATTCTATCCTTCTGAGGCATCGTATTCCTCCCATGTTCGGGCATACGAGGGTGGCATGCCTACAAAATAGGAGGAGGCCACCATACCGAGATCGCTTCCATCCACCGCTCCATTGTCCCGTCCTTTAAAAAAGGAAAATGGCTCATCCACGTCACAGCAGGGAGACAGTGCGGTGATTTCTTGGTGACATTTTTCCTCCTGGAGTAAAAGCTCGAGCAAAATGCTAGTGTCCTCTAATGTTTGTACGGTATAGAAAGGAAGATCAGTAAAAGCGGTAATATCATCTGACATTCCTATGCTCGAGAAAGACATCATGAAAATGTGCAGAGAACGTGATGAAGCGTCAGCATGAGCTACGTTAGCAACAGTGTCGAAGATTGATAGACGCGTGCTAGCTTACATGGAAATCTAAAAAAGCAAAGATCAGACACGCGTTAGGAAATAGCCCGTAACGTAGGCCACAGAAATAAGCTAAAAAGACAAGAAGATACTTACGAAGTTGAAGCTAAAATAGAAAGGATAGTGGAATCATCCACTGAAAGCTCCAAAATCAAGGGAAAAAACAGGCATGCAAATGAAAAATGCATAATCTGATGAAACTAATACAACATGTAAGGAGAAGAAAGACATACCGCGCACTAAGGAGGCTACTTCCAAGCTGCATACTCGTGTCGCATCTGAAAAGATGAAAATGGGTAACAAAGAACAAATGAAAGATTCCAACGTAAGCATAAGAAAATACCGTAAAAGCAAAAGAAATTTCTGAAAAACATACCGCGTTTGTGGAAGACGACGCCGAACTAAGCGTAGATGAGCAAGCGCGAAAGACAAATACGATGCCCACACATCTGGCGATCCTGGCTGACGGGTCGAGGCACATTATCTAGTGCGCCCGCAATGATAATAGAAGACAATATGAGGTTGGATGATGTTTATGTTGGAGATATGCCCAAGAGGCAATAATAAAGTGGTTATTATTATATCTTTATTTTTATGATAAATGTTTACATCCCAAGCTATAATTGTATTAATAGGAAACATTAATATATGTTTTGCTCGTGAGACAGAGGGATTCTACCACCAGCGGGCTATTATATAATAATAATAAACAGAATAATTTGACCGAGATATTTGGATGTGTTTTGTAAATATAAAAGTGTCCCTAGTAAGCCTCTTGTTGAACTAGCTTGTTGATTAATAGATGATCATGGTTTCCTGATCATGGACATTGGATGTTATTAATAACAAGGTCATATCATTAGGAGAATAATGTGATGGACATACACCCATAGTAAGCATAGCATAAAATCAAGTCATTAAGTTCACTTTGCTACAAGCTTTTAAATACATAGTTACCTAATCCTTCGACCATGAGATCGTGTTAATCACCATCACTGGATGAATACTTTGATGACATCAAACGCCACTTCTGTAACTGGGTGGTTATAAAGGTGGCATTGGGTATTCTGAAAGTATGTGTTGAAGCGCATGGATCAAGAGTGGGATTTGTCCATCCGAATGACGGATAGATATACTCTAGGTCCTCTCGGTGGAATGCCATCCAATTAGCTTGCAAGCATGTGACTAGGTCACAAGGGATGTCATATCACAGAACGAGTAAAGAGTACTTATCGGTAACGTGGTTTAACTAGGTATGGAGATACCGACGATCAAACCTCGGATAAGTAAAGTATCGCGCGACAAAGGGAATTGGTTTCGTATGTTAATGGTTCATCTCAATCACAAAGTCATCGTTGAATATGTGGGAGCCACTATGGATCTCTACGTCCCGCTATTGGTTATTGATCGGAGAGGTGTATCGATCATGTCTGCATAGTTCGCGAACCGTAGGGTGACACACTTAAGGTTCGATGTTGTTTTAAGTAGATATGAATATGAGTTGGAGACTGAATGTTGTTCGGAGTCACGGATTGGATCCAGAACATCACGAGGAGATCTGGAATTGTCCGTAGAATAAGATTCATATAATGGAGATCAATTTCTAGGTGTAGAAAACGTTCCGGAGTATTCTATGGAGCTTCTAGAAGGTTTTGGACAGTTTTGGAATGTTCTGGAAGGTTCCACGAAGTTTGCTTGAAAACCAGGAAAGAGAGGGGAAAGACTTGGGGGGAAGGAAACCCCCCCCCCCCTCCCCTTGTGCGCCGGCCCTAGGAGGGCAAGGGGGCCAACCCTAGGCTGCCTCCCCCTCTATATAAAGGAGGGGTGGGGTGCCTCCCCCTTTGCCCCTTCCACCCAAACCCTAGCCGCCACTCCCTCCTCCTCTTTCCTCCTTCTATGGCTTAGGTGAAGCCCACCAGGAATTCTCCTCCACCACCACCATGTCGTCGTGCTGTTGGGATTCCGAGGGGATCTACTACCTCCGCTGCCCGCTGGAACAGGGAGAGGAAGGTCTTCATCGACTCCGTACATGTGACCGAGTGCGGAAGTGCTGCCAGAATGGGCGCCGAAAGGATCGAGTACATGATCTTGAGATCAGCAAGTGATCGACTACATCAACCATGAGACCCATCTCGATCAAGGCTTTGGATCTACAATGGTTAGTACAGATCTATCTCGTTGCACCTATCTCATAGATTAGATCTTGGCTTTTCTTTAGATTGGATCTTGGTTTTGTTCGTTCTTGCGGTAGTAATTTTTTGTTTTCCCTGCTACAAACCCTTCAGTGGTATCAAAGCCGTGTATATGCATAGATCTATTGCACGAGTAGAACATAATGGTTTTGTGGGTGTTGATGCTTTTGTTGTCATTGTCTTCACGTGTACTTTGCATCTTGTGGGATGGTGGGATGAAGCGGCTCGGGCTAACCTTACATTTCCTCGTACATGAGACTTGCTCCACGCTTGACGTGCAACTTGCATTGCATAAGTGGCTTTGCGGGTGTCTGCCTCTCCCACCATAGTTAAGATTCAATTTACAATTAGCATCTGAAAACACTTGTATCATCGTTGTGGTTCTTGTTTGTAGGTAAGATCGGTTCTTATATGAAAGCCCCAAGCCACGTAAAAAATGCAAATAAAATTAGAGGCGTCTAACTTGTTTTTGCAGGGGCATGTGATGTGATATGGCCATGATATGATTGTGATTGTATTTGATGTATGCAATGATCTTTATTGTAATATGGCAACCGGCAGGAGCCTAATGGTTCTCTTTAAATTTGTTAAGACCTGCGTGTCTATTCATCATGTAATAGCTTTATTCCAAGTAGTTGTAATAGTTGTTGTTAATGATGGACAACCATGAAGCGGCGCCACGGACCTTGACGCCACGCTGGTGATGATGGAGATCATGTTTGTTCTTTGGAGATGGATATCAAAGGCACAAGAAGAAAGGTCATGTCATATCACATATTATGAATTCTATGTGATGTTAATCTTTTATGCATCTTGTATTGCTTATATCGCGACGGTAGCATTATAAGATGATCCCTCTCACTAAATATCAAGTAATAAAGTATTCGTCCTTAGTAGGCACTGTTGCTAAGACTCGTCATTTTGAAGCATCTCGTCATGATCGGGTGTGATAGATTCTACGTGTGGATGCAACGGGTGCAAAGCCAAATTTTCACATGCTGATACTAAGGTTGACCTTGACGAGCCTAGCATGTATAGACATGGTCTCAAAACACGGAATACCCAAACATAAAGCATGAGTCATATGGATGATATTATGAACATGTTGATTATTTGCCTTTGAAGCTACATCTTATCTCATGATGATCGGACTTGGTGTAGTGGATTTGGTTCGTGTAATCACCAAAATGACTCGAGAGATGTTGGTTTTGAGTGGGAGTTCAAACAATAATATGGTTAAAGTTGAACACAATTTATCATAAATTAAATCAAAGTGAATTTGCATAATTTATTATAGTCATTGGCATCCGTTCACCACCTTATGCTTACTTATAGTTGAGATAATAGAACTATAGATTTCTGGATATTTACTTTACAAATTGGTATCGTATTGTTTTGAGTGTCAATTGAAAGTTTAAAAATCCTATTGCAAACTTTCAGCAAACTCTGTTTACTCCGTGAAGTTTAATAATTAGTATTAAATCAAGAGTAACAATTCAAGTGTTGGTATCTAATGTATCATGTTTACCTCCATGATTCTTGATATTCAAAAGATTGTTTTAATATCAAGGTTATCCAGGAGCCGAAAGAAATGTTTCAGAAACCATCATGAGTGAAAGATATTGCGATATCTAAAACAATGTTTTGGTTGCAACATGATAGAGTATAGTTTAAGCAAAATATATGTTCTCATATTTGATGAGAATTTGCGAAGATTGGATATGCTAGACATCCTAATCCTCCAAAAAGGTTGTGGAAAGTAACATTATACTCGTGATTCACCTCTATAAGCTATAGTAGCTTGATCAGGAAAATTTTCATGATAAGGATGAATAAAAGATGTAGGTAAAATGTTTATTGCGCCAAAAAGATTACTAAAAAATGTGTTTTTGAAAGAACGCCAAATATTTGATAATGGTGATCTACTTCAAAGTGCAAGTCCAAAGGTATTAGTATTTGACTATACACATTTTGGACTATATGTCATGTGTATGGCGCCATTGTTGATGTTCATAGATTCTTATAAAAGCAAAAAAGGAAATGCTGAAAGAGAATCTCAAAATAATATTTGGCGAAAAAGAAAAGACTAGAATTGTCCAGCTTAGGTATATAGATGATATACATGTTATGGTTGTATTCTTTGCTTGTTGAACAATGTGGTTCTTGGGTATTGGATACCTAATTGGTTGGTATGAAATGTCATACATGACAACACAATTCATGAACTACAATGGCCTAAGTAACTAGCAAGAGAATATGTGATGATGTTCATCAAAAACAAATAAAGTGTTGTTGTGTTTCTCGTGAACATCAAAGCTTGCCTTCAAGATTTGTTTTAATTCTTATTTTTATTAGGTATTATGAGGACAAAAGGTTGTTCAAATAATTACTATATTCCATAATAGATGGATGGTATACAAGTCTAGTTGGATAAATCACGTCCATAAAAACTAATGCTAAAAATGTCGCATGACAAATGATTGAAAGATCACTTATGAAGTAACATCGCCCATTTAAATTATGCTGGAAAGAAAACATGTAGAAACTCCATGTTGATGGAATTTTGGAGTCTTTTGATCTTGATCAAATGACACTTGTGAGACTTCCCTAGAGATAGTTAAAATTTCGTTCAAAGGCCAAAGAAGAACGAACGACTAACTTATTGGAATTTGTACATATTAATGTATGTAGTCCATTATGTGTAGTCCTGAGCGATGGATTTCAACTTCACATGCTTTCTCTGAAAATTTCAGTGAATATATGTGTATATTTACTTAATGAGGAAGAAGTATGAATCGTTTGAAAATGTTCAAAGACTTTCAAGATGAAGTGAAAAATTATTGTAACAAGAAAATAAAGAGTTTATGATTGGGTCATAAAGGAAGATATTTTGAGTTACAAGTTTAACAAAACACCTAAGATTTGAGGAACCGTTCCATAGATTCGCATTTCCCGAAACACCATAGGAGTATGGAGTGTTCGAGATATGTAATGAAACCTTGTTTGACATGGTAAGATCAAAGGTGTCATTTATAAAACCTGCCATTATATTTTAAAGATTAAAGCTTTAGAGACTACCATTTTTACACTAAAATGAGCTCCATCGTGATCCGTTAAAATAACACCATATAAGTTATGATTTGGTATAAAATCCAAGTTATCCTTTCTTAAATATTGGTATGCTAGGCATAAGTAAAATGGTTACAACCAAAGTCAGATAAGCAGGTCTTTGTTGGTTATTTCGAATAACCGTTGGGTATTCCTCCATAACATCGCAGACAAAAGTGTTTGTCGCTTAGAACGTCGAGTTTCTTGAGAAGGAATTTTTCGTGAAAAGTTAAGTGGGAGGACAATAAAACTTTGATAAGTTTTTGAACATTAGCTATGTGTGCTGAGTTGCGCAACGCTGGAAATTGTCCCGGAGGTAGCCACAATGCTCATGGCCCACGTGCCTCAAATTTTTTGGTCACGGAGATCTAAGTTTCTATTGGACCAAGCAGGTCGGGTAAATAATCAAATGTTAAGATTTGAGAATTAAATCATTGTTGTTTGACAATGATGAACCGACTATATGCAAAGAAGCGATGATGGGTCCTGACGCCGTCAAATGGCTTGAAGCCATAAAATCCATGATATTTCCATACACGAGAAATCATGTTTTTGAACTTGGAAGACCCTCCGGATAGGTGTAAGACCTATCGGTCATATTTGGATCTATAAATAAATATACATTGATGTTTGACATCTATGAAATAGTCGACATGTTGGGAAAGATTTTTCGAAAATGTTCAAGGAATTGACTATGAAAAGATTTGATCTTTCATAGTGATATTTAGTCTGGACGGATTAATGTAGCAACCACTGCATATATTTTGGTATACGGTAGTTGAACAAACAAAACAAGTTATTCTAATAGAATGGTTACCTAGGACGTGTACATGACAGAATCCAAAGGATTTTGTTAATTCAAAGGATGCTAAACGGGCATGCAAACTTTAATGGTTAAAGTAAGCACCGGGGAGTTGGAATCTTCACCGTGATAAAACTGTTAAAAGAGTTTAATTTCATCAAAAATGATGAAGATGCTTGCATCTGCAAGAAATTAAGTGGGAGCGCTAAGACATATTTCTGATACATTATGTGAAAGACATATTATTGATTGGAGATGATGTATCTTTTATTGACACAGGTTAAGAAGTTCATTAAAATTTGATTTTGATGAAGGACTTAGGCATAACCCAAATATTAGGCATCAATGTCTATATGGATAGATTGAGGTGCTAATATGGTTGTACTGGAAGTACATAGATGAGATATTGAAAAAGTTCAATATGGAAACGACAAGAAAGTTTCACGTCACATGGAGAAGGACTGGATCAAGATTCAAGTGTTTTGACACTTGGTGAGTGAAATCACAAGAATATTTTGATCAATCATTCTGTGAGATGTACACATTGATGACCCACAAGTATAGGGGGTGTATCGCAGTATTTTCGGGGGAAGTGAAACCCAATTTATTGATTCGACACAATGGGGCCAAAGAATATTTATAAGCCTTAACAACTGTCAATTCAGCTGCACCTGGAAACAATCTTGCTCACAACAGTTTATCAGTAGCAACAGTTTTGTAGTAGCAATAGTAAAGTAATAGCAGTAGTAAAGTAAAGACAGTAGTAACAATTGCAGTAAACAGTAGGATTAAAGCGCGGTAGGCATAGGGATGGATGGACGGGTGTTGCATGGACAAGACAATTTATATAGCAATCAGAACATAGGGCATTTGCAGATAAATAAGATAAAGCATCCAAGTACTAAATAGTCATATGCATGTGTTCCATATATAGTCATACATGCTCGCAACGAGAACTTGCACAACATCTTTTGTCCTGCCAGCCCATTTGCAGCAGGGCCTCAAGGGAACTACTGGCAATTAAGGTGCTCCTTTTAATAGAGCACCGGAGAAAAGCATTAACACTCCGTGAACACATGTGATCCTCACATCAAAGTCATTCCCTCCGGTTATACCGATTTCTGTCACTTCGGGGCCTTTGGCTCCGGACAATAACGTGTGTATACAACTTGCAGGTAAGACCATAAACAATACTATCATAATGAATCAATAACATGTTCAGATCTGAAATCATGCACTCGGGCCCTAGTGACAAACATTAAGCATAACAAGTCGCAACAAAGTCAAAAAGCACTAATAATAGATACTAGGCACCATGCCCTAACAATCTGATGCCAGTACATGAACGATCTCATCCAATCCCTACCATCCCCATAGCCTACAATGGGGGATTACTCACTCATAGATGGGGAAACATGGATGGTCGATGGAGAAGCGATGATGATGATGATGGCGATGATCTCCTCCAATTCCCCGTCCTAGCAGGGTGCCAGAACGGAGTTTCTGGTTCCGAATCGCGGAATCTAGTGGTGGCGGCGGAGCGGAACTCTTTCTAGAAAAACGTCGAACCCCTTGAGTTTTTAGGTCAGGAGGCAACTTATAGGTGAAGAGGGAGACCGAGGGGGCAGCCGAGGCGGCCACACCACCCCCAGGCGCGGCTTGGCCTGGCCCGCATGGCCAGGTGGTGTGGGCCCCTTGTGGCCCTACTCCGTCTCGTCTTCTGGCTCATTGAGTCTTCTAGTGAAATAGGATTTTTGGCATATTTTCCAGGATTTTTCCTGATAGTTAATTTTCTGCACAAAAACTAGACACCAAGGCAATTCTGCTGAAAACAGCGTCAGTCCATGTTAGTTGTATCCAAATCACACAAGTTTAGAGGAGGAACAATAGGAAAAGTGTTCGGAAAGTAGATACGTTTTGGACGTATGAACTCCCCCCAAGCTTAGGTTATTGCTTGTCCTCAAGCAATTCAGTTGAAAACTAAGTGCGATAAAAGAAACTTTCATGAACACATTTGCTTCATAAGATGTAAATATTCTTAGCATGTGATCAACTACTCAGTCAATTCATAATAAAGAGTATGCAACTAAGTTTACTTAATAGTCATTGCAAGCTATGAAGAGATTCCAACTCAAAGATAATAAGTAGCATGAAACATAAACATAAGCAACATTGCAATGCTCATAGAAAGGTATGATAGAGTGGTATCTCACTTGCCTTTGATTGTAGAGCATAAGTGCCAAGGCACCTCTGAAGTTCAAGTGAAGACTAGAAGCAAAGATATCAAAGATACAAGCATCAAAGTCATAACACAATTAATCAAGTTTTGAGACAAGCACATTACACTAAGAATGAAAACTATGCTCTCAAGCAAATGCTCATATAATATGTGGAGACTCAACAAAGAAATGAAAAAGGATTTGAATAGTTTGAAAGGCTTCCAAATGCTGAAAGTACGGTACTCATTAGCTTTGAGCTCTCATTGCCCTATCATAAGCATCTTTAAATGGTTAAGGTTAAAGTGACACAACTAAGATGATATGCTTGGCAAGTTATAAGTTAAAATATCATGCCCCTTACTTGCAAGTACCGGACCTCATGCTACTCAACTTCAGTCACAAATAAGCTCTTGTCATTGTAAGTACATGTGTATCATAGAGAACCGCCAACGGGGTACCCCTTGTACATGATACATGAGCTATCCCATAATCAAAATGACAAGGCAAGCAGACAATGAGCATCTCAGCAATCTTTTTATTTCCTATTTCCATAGGTTTTTATTGAGTATGCTTCATAGAATGCTCATTATGGTTATGCTGCAAGTTTCCACCATGATTAGGCATGGCTTAGGCTAGCGGCCCAGGCGTTTCCACCATGATCTTACAAGTTCCCCTTTTATTTCACACCGTCGGGATCCATAAGCAAAAGAATCATGATATCAATGGGGTACAAAGTACCCGTGCAATTGTTGAAAGTGTTCCCCGTGATACATGGTTTTGCTAACTTCAACTTATAAATCGCAAGCATATACGCAACAAATATGTACGCAATGGTTCAAGATTATTAAGTGCAAGAAAGTAAAGTGTGCCATCAAGTTCGTGAGAGCTTTACTAACTAACTTTCTCATAACAAGCAAACATTTTATTCGAAAGAAAACAAGGCATACTAAGCATGCACGGAATAGCAAATGATGATATAGGTAGGTATGGTGGACACTTTTGGCAATATTGGTTTTAGGGAGTTGGAAACACGAGTAAAACTTATACTCAGTGAAAGTGAAGGCTAGTAATAGTAAGGGAGCGACAAACGAGAGAGCAATAATTGTCATAATCATGCTTGCAACAAAACAGGACTAATCATGGCATGAACGTGATTCAAGACCCCTGAGGCAAAATAGTTCATAGAGGCTTAACTGATTATTGATTCAGTCATATGCATGCATGAGAATGTGCCAAGTCAATTCAAGTGAAACATTCAGAGGGAGATACCACAGTGTCATACCAAATTATGAATAGAGCAATGCAAGCAAACAATCATATGACGTGCTACAAATTATTAGTGAGCTGGAGCTAATCATAAGAAAGCAAGAACTACTAAGCATCCATAAATAACATACACCCTACATGGACACTCTAAGCATGCCCACAATGATGAGTATATGTACAAAAATGAAAACAAATAGAGTTCGTTACTAGCCTCTTACCACACCTCAAGTTGTCATTAATCCTCATTATTGCCCTTCACTTGTGTGGCTTGAATAATAATATGAAACCAAATTCCACTGAGGACTGCTGAACCCTGCAATAAACTCACAAAACCAAAGAAGAACAACAAATATTTTTGGTGTTTTCGATTTTTTAAAAACAAGAACCAAAAAGGAAGAACAAGCAAAGCAAAATCTTTTTGGGTTTTCTAATAGTTCAAACGAAGCAAAAAGGGAAAAGCAAACCAAGGCAAAAAGGAAGAAGAAGTAAACAAAGAGAAACAACAGAAATATTTTTGGTCTTTTGTGTTTTAGAAAACAAAAGCAAAGAAAGAACAAAAACTAAAAATAGAACGAAACATGAATATACAAAGTACCGAGGAAACATGATATGGAGATGAGTGTGATGTCGGTGTACCTCCCCCCAAGCTTAGGCTTTCGGCCTAAGTGGGTATCAATCCCAAGCTGGTCAAGATGGAGCGCCTCCGTAGTACGGTGAGGAGGTACCCTCGTCCTGGTGCGAGCTCGAGGACGCCCCACCATAGTGCGCAGAGTGATCGTAGGAGGGCACATCCTCCTGGTGCTGCCTATGGAAACCAAGTAAGCAGAGCTGCTCGTCCACCTCCTCCTCCTTGGAGCACGACCACGGCCTCCTGTGAACACTGAACAAAGTAGATTGTGGCAAAGGGATCTCCCTTTCATCCCCGTCAGTAAACAACATCATGTATACTAAACTGTCCATGTTAGAGTCAGCAGTGACAAAGTGATGTGTTTTCATGGCAGCAAGATCAAGCCTTTGTGGTGCCAATATAGTATCATTTGGATCCACAGAAAGCTCTAATGCATTGACCATTCGTGAAGTGATGATGCCCCCATAAATAGGTCCCCTAGCAGCTAGGCGGCGAGCAATGAGAGAGCCAAGATTGTACCGAGTATCATTATTAAGCGCAGTAGCGAGAAAGGAACCCCCAGGAAAGTAGATACGTTTTGGACGTATCACACATCCAGATATGTCCTATGCTGTAAATGTTATGAGCATATACCAAGATGACTCATAAAGATGATCATTAGACAATAGTAAGGATATTCTTATGATCTTTGAAAGAACAAAGAATGTGTTATGTAGAGGTGACAAATAGATAGTTAGTTCATTGTAAAGTGTTACACTGATACTAGTTTTGTCACAAAATACAAATTAAGTTTATCTCAATTTAAACTATGGGTGGCACAAAGGAGATTCCACAACGGTTTTGGATGAGTTCCAAAGTTAAGACATTGTGATAGATACTACAACAAAAGGCTAAGTATATGACTGCTATTGTAGCAGCAAAAGAGGGCATTTGTGTCAAGTAGTTTGTTATCAAACTAGGTGTGGTTCACATCGGGCTAATACTATGAAGATATATTGTATGACAATTGTATCGACATGATTTAACCCCAAGGAACTAAAGGTATCACCAAAGGACCAAATTTATACAATGCCATCTCATTGGAGAATGAGTGATGCGTAGAGACGCGAAGACATGCAAATACACACCGACCTGAAAGTGTCAGATCCGAGGATTATGTTTACCACTAGAAATCGTGTATATACAACACCAGAAAGTCATAGGTATTGAATGCACAAAGTTTTTCAAACTAGATTATTGACTCTAGTGCAAGTGGGAGACTATTGGAGATACGCCCAAGAGGCAATAATAAAGTGGTTATTATTATATCTTTATGTTTATGATAAATGTTTACATCCCATGCTATAATTGTATTAAGAGGAAACATTAATACTTGTGTGTTTTGTAAACATAAAAGAGTCCCTAGTAAGCCTCTTGTTGAACTAGCTTGTTGATTAATAGATGATCATGGTTTCCTGATCATGGACATTGGATGTTATTAATAACAAGGTCATATCATTAGGAGAATGATGTAATGGACATACACCCATAGTAAGCATAGCATAAGATTAAGTCATTAAGTTCACTTTGCTACAAGATTTTAAATACATAGTTACCTAATCCTTCGACCATGAGATCGTGTTAATCACCATCACCGGATGAGTACCTTGATGACATCAAATGCCACTTCTGTAACTGGGTGGTTATAAAGGTGGCATTGGATATTCTGAAAGTATGTGTTGAAGTGTATGGATCAAGAGTTGGATTTGTCCATCCGAATGATGGATAGATATACTCTAGGCCCTCTCGGTGGAATGCCATCCAATTAGCTTGCAAGCATGTGACTAGGTCACAAGGGATGTCATATCACAGAACGAGTAAAGAGTACTTATCGGTAATGTGGTTTAACTAGGTATGGAGATACCGACGATCAAACCTCAGATAAGTAAAGTATCACGTGACAAAGGGAATTGGTTTCGTATGTTAATGGTTCATCTCAATCACAAAGTCATCGTTGAATATGTGGGAGCCACTATGGATCTCTAGGTCCCCCTATTGGTTATTGATCAGAGAGGTGTATCGATCATGTCTACATAGTTCGCGAACCGTAGGGTGACACACTTAAGGTTCGATGTTGTTTTAAGTAGATATGGAATATGAGTTGGAGACTGAATGTTGTTCGGAGTCACGGATTGGATCCAGGACATCACGAGGAGATATAGAATTGTCTGTAGAATAAGATTCATATAATGGAGATCAATTTCTGGGTTTCGGAAATGTTCCGGAGTATTCTATGGATCTTCTAGAAGGTTTCAGACAGTTTTGGAAGGTTTTGGAAGGTTCCATGAAGTTTGCTTGAAAACCAAGAAAGAAAAGGGGAAGACTTGGGGGGGAGGAAACTCTCCCTCCCCTTCCCTTATGCGTCGACCCTAGGAGGGCAAGGGGGCCAGCCCTAGGCCGCCTCCCCCTCTATATAAAGGAGGGGTCGGGCGCCTCCCCCTTTGCCCTTCCACCCAAACCCTCGCCACCACTCCGTCCTTCTTCCTCCTGCAACGGCTTAGGTGAAGCCCTGCAAGAATTCTCCTCCACCACCACCACCATGCCGTCATGCTATTGGGATTCCAGGGGATCTACTACCTCTCCTTCCCAATGGAACAGGGAGGGGAAGGTCTTCATCGACTCCGTACGTGTGACCGAGTGCGAAAGCACTGCCAGAACGCGGCGCTGGAAGGATCGTCTACGCGATCTTGAGATTGGTAAGTGATCGACTACATCGACCACGAGATCCGATCTCGATCAAGGCTTTGGATCTACAAGGGTTAGTACAGAGCTATCTCGTTGCACCTATCTCATAGATTAGATCTTGGCTTTTCCATAGATTGGATCTTGGTTTTGTTCGTTCTTGTAGTAGAATTTTTTTGTTTTCCATGCTACGAACCCTTCAGTTTATGGTATGTGGAGAGCGAACGATGTTACAAAGCATATATACGAAACGACATGTGAGGAGTGTTAGAACCTGAATGACACGCGCAGTACAATATATGCTATCATATCCTAGAGTCGGATTTGCGCGAGATTGTATCCAGCGCCAAATCCTGCCACGAGAAACCACACACGCCCACAGGCTAGAGACGTAAGGTTGGGACCCACCGTACAAATTGCTGCAACAAATCGTGCACGTCCATGGGCTATAGATTCCATGTTAATTGGAGTCGGTGCGTAGGAAGGATCCACAACTCTACCCTTGCACGCGAGAATTCGTGTCCACCCATCTTTACCACTGGCACCTAAGCTGGTTGCTCCTATCTGGGCCACAAAAACACATGGCCATTGATATGTTGCTAACGTATCCACAATTTTTGATGTTCTATGCTTGGTTTTATCTACTTTCTTATGTTTTGTCCACACTTTGGAGTACTTTTCATATGATTTCTTGGACTAACCTATTAACAAGAGCCACAGTGCCAGCTGCCTGTTTTTTGCTGTTTTTGGTTCCAGGAAAGTCAGAAAATGAATATTCTCGGAATTGGATGCGACAAAAGCCAAAGTCAGTTTTCACCGAGGGACACCAGGAGCTAGAATACGAGACGGAGAGGGGATGGGGCCCGTCCACACTACCTGGTCGCGCGGCCAGGCCTGGCCCACGCCAGGGGGTGGTCTGGCCACCCCATGCACCCCCTCGGCCTCTCCTTCCGCCTATATATTGCCTCCGATACAGAAACCCTAAGTACCCGATCAAAATTCCATGAAAGAGTCTGTAGCCGCCGTCATCTCCATCCCTAGATCGGGAGGGATCTGAAGCTCTTCCCGGCACCCTGCCGGAGAGGGGAATTCACCCTGGAGGCCTTCTTCATCATCATGCAAGCCTCTGGTGTGATGCGTGAGTAGTTCATCTCTGGACTACGGGTCCATGTAGTAGCTAGATGGCTGGTTCTCCTCCTTTGTGCTATCATGTTTAGATCTTGTGAGCTCCGTTCATGATCAAGATCATCTATTTGTAATTCATACATGTTGTGTTTGCGGGGATCCGATGGATATTGAGATGCTATTTCAGATTGATTATTGATTCTATCATGTCTTTGTTATTTGTGATCTTGCATGCGTTATATTGTTAGTAGCTATCTTGGCCAAGTAGATGCTAGCAGCTCCAAGAGTTAGTATTTATGCTCGATAGTGGGTTCATGCCTCTAGTAATCTGGGGAAGTGACAGAAATCTCTAAGGTAGTAGATGTGCTGTTGCTACTAGGGAGAAAATAACAATCCTTTGTTCATAGAACAATCGTATTGTTTACTTTACACGCAATGCGTAATGCAATTATCCGTTGCTTGCAACTTAATACTGGAGGGGGGTCGTATGATAACCTGAAGGTGGATTATTAGTCATAGATGCAGTTGGATGGCGGTCTATGTATAATGTTGTAATGCCCAATCGAATCTCAAAGGAGTCAAGATGACTAGTATATGCTTGTATGCTTTCTCGATGTTTTTCAATTGCCCCGCTGTAATTTGTTCACCCAACATGTCATCTATCTTAAGGAGAGCCACCACTAGTGAACTATGGACCCCGGTCCTTTCTTTTACCATCAATCAACTGTTTACTGCTTTGTGTTTACTTTCTGCAAACTATTACTTTCTTCCACTCGATACGTTTAATCCTTTGTTTTCAGCAAAACCGGTGAGATTGATAACCTCATCGCAAGTTGGGGGCAGAGTTCTATGGTTGTGTTGTGCAGGTCTCCATGTTGTTGCTGGCACCGGTAGTGTGCCCTGCCAAAGTTCAGCTAGCTACACCTTTGGGGTGTTTCCTTTCTCCTACTAGATTGATAACCTTAGTTTCATAACTAAGGGAAAACTTGTTGTTGTGCTCATCATACCTTCCTCTTGGGGTTCCCCAACGAACTCGATATATTTTGGGCCATCAAGCTCTTTTTCTGGCGCCGTTGCCAGGGAGTCAAGGACATCTTCACAAGGGGAGTCGCTCATAACCAATCTCTTTACTTTGTTATTTTTGTTTTGCTTAGTTTCCTTTTGCTTTGTTTGCTTGTTTCTTTATAAAAAACACAAAAAATTAGTTTTACCAGTTTGCTTTCTTTATTAAAAAAACAAAAAAATTAAGTCTTTCTATAGTTGCTACCTTTTTCTTAGCTCACCATGTTGATCCCCAAATTCACTTTGAAAGACCATTCAATAGGTAGTGCCTCTATAATTGGAAAAGATAATATTGAAGAATTCTTTAATCATGTTAGTAAACATGAGGATATTGAGGATAGATCCCTTGCAGAACTGGCTCCAAACTATGAAATTGCTGCAGCTTCTTTAGTTCACATGTTGGAAGCTAGGTTTGTTAACCTTAATCCCTTAATGCAAGCAATGTTTCTTAAACTTAAAGAAATTGATGACCCTGAAAAGAGAGATTTTATTCTAGAAACTTTGCTTAAGGAATTCTATGATGTTGCCAAGGAAGCTAGGAAAGTTTTTGAACGTTTTAATAAGCTAGGATCTTGTGTAGATGTTATTGGTACACGAGAAAAGATGGACAAAACTGAACCTAGTGGGGAGGAAACTAAGATACCAATACCTTTTAAACTTGTAGCAATGCATGAAGCCATAGAAAAGAATCTTGATTGGATTGTTCCTGAAAACCCGTTTGATGAAAATAGTGAACCCAAGAGCATTGAGATAGGATCCTATAGAACTTATTTGGATGAGATACCTTGCCTTGTTGAAGATATTTCTGGTATTAATCTTAATGCTTCTTCATTTGAGAACACTTGATTCTTTTTCTTACTTCTTATGCCTCACTTAAAGGCGTTAAAGAAAAGTACATATTGGGAGATAACCCAAAACTTTCAGATGAGTCTTGGAAGTTATTACTTAAGGTAATAACTGCTCCTTATCCTTTTTATTTGCTTTTTGTGCCAAGAGTAACCTCTAATGAGAGAGAAGTAATGATTGGTAAAGTTGTTGTCTCGAAACAGATTTCTATGCTTCACTGTAAAAATCCGTGTAAAATCTCTGTACGTCCTTTTGACGCGTGAATTTTTGTTCTTCTGCCCCCAGGTTGTTATCTAACTTTCGTTAGTTCAACACTTTTCGATTTGAGCAACAAAAGGTCTTCGAAAAAATTCGTCTTTACCTACTGGTATGTTTTGACAGATTTCTACCATTATTTGCATTTGCTTCTTGTTGATTCCTTTTTGAGTTCTTTTGGGGAAATGAGATTTTTGAGGGAAGTGCTACAGTAGATAGTGTTTTAATGTAAGTTTTATTGGTGTTGGAACTGAACCTAAAGACCTATTATCTTGAGTGCACTAATGTTGCTAATATAGATTGTGTGAAGTTTTGTATGAAGGAAAAATTTCAGGTGTATGGAAGGAATGAGTAATGAGATGAAGGATGGAATAAAGCTCAAGCTTGGGATGCCACGCGTGTCACCCCAAGAAATATCCAAGAATTACAAGCTTCAAAGCTTGGGGATGCCCAAGGCATCCCCTTCTTCATCAATAAAAATTCCAGGTTTCTTCCAAACGCTTCATTTTTATTGTTTCATGCACATTTGTGTTGTTCTTGGAGCATCTTCTTCTTTGCTTTCTTTTTGGTTTTCCATTTTGCTTTGTTTGCTTAGTTTTCTGAATAAATTGGTTGGACCCCCTATTTCATACATTGATTTTCAAATAGTTTGGTTTGGATTGGAAAAGAGTAGGAAAGTTCATGCTGAAGTGGTAAAGAGAGCTTGTTTTTGACCGTGGCCCATGCTTTGTAATGTTATGCTTGATATTGTTTTGGCTTTATGCTTAGTATTCTTTGCTGTAGCATGACATGTTATAAACAATTGAGATTGCTTAATGCGCCTTGGAAGAATCATGTGTTGTTTTAGCATATTAAAGCATAGTATTGTGGTATTCTCCTTTGACGCTTTATTTGCGTTGACTTGGCACATGCTCACACCATGTTATTACTATCCCAAGTCACTATAGCCTTTATGATCCTTTAGTTTCCAACTTGTAGTATCACTTTATGCTTTGATCAATGATGTTTTGTCGCTCTGCATGATTATGACCATTATTGCTCTCTTAGTTGGTCGCTCCCAGTCTTTTGCTAGCCTCCGTAACCAAATATGAGTTCCACTCATGCATCCAACTCCTAAAACCAAGTTATTACAAAGAGTCCGCCATACCTACCTATTAGCTTATGCTATTCCAAGTATATTCATGTTTTTGTCTACCTTCCAAATTAAACTTGTTATGAGAAAATTAGTGATTAAAGCTCTCATGAACTTGATGGAACACTTTACTTTCTTGCATTTAATAAACTTGAACCATTGCATCCATCTTTGTTGCGTATATGCTTACGCTTTATAAGTTGAAGTTAGCAGAACCATGTATCATGGGGAACGCTTTCAACATTGCACTTGTACTTTTTACCCCGTTGATATCATGTTCTTTTGCTTATGGATCCCGGCGGTGTGAAATAAAAGTGGAACTTGTAAGATCATGGAGTTTGTATGTGTGTTAGAGAAACACCTGGGCCGCTAGCCTAAGCCATTCCTAATCATGGTGGAAACTTGCAGCATATCCATAATGAGCACTCTATGAAGCATCCTCAATAAAAACCTATGCAAATAGCAAATAAAAAGATTGCTGAGATGCTCATTGTCTGCTTGCCTTGTCATTTTGATTATGGTATAGCTTCTGTATCATGTGCAAGGGGTACCCCGTTGGCGGTTCTTTATGATACATATGTACTTACAATGACAAGAGCTTACTTGTGACTAAAGTTGAGTAGCATGAGGTTCGGTCTTCGTAAGTAAGGGGCATGAGACTTTGGTTTATAACTTGTCAAGCATATCCTCTTAGTTGTGTCACTTTAACCTTAATCACCTTCAAGATGCTCATGATAGGGGCAATGAGAGCTGAAAGCTAATAAGTACCATAATTTTTGGAATCTCTTTATGAGACTTGAATCCCTACTTCCTTCTATGAAGGCCTTTCTTTTTCTTTTACTTTTATGTTGAGTCTCCACCTTCTATCTTTATGCACCTACTTTGAGAGCATAGTGGCCATTCTTAGTTCTATGTGCATTGTCCCAAGACTTGTTGATTGATGCATAGCTTTGATATTGCCTGTTTTAAACTATTTGTATCTAGTCACTCTTATGAACTTTGAAGGTGTCCTATGCATTTATGTTTGCTACTCTACGAGGGACAAGCTGAATGCCACTATGCTATGTTTTCTTTATGTGAAACAAAAAAACGTCTTGCAAAGCATTGTTATTCATGAATCTTTTGTTGATTCATTTTCATGTTGCAACTTAGTTTCTTTGTCTTATTGCTAGAACTTTGTCTTTCATGTTTTGATTGAAGTACTATGATCCTAGCTATCAATGTTTTACAAATACTTTTATCAAGTTTATGATGGTGCATGTCACCTCAAAAATTAATCTTTCTTTTTATCACTTACCTACTTGAGGACGAGCAGGAGTTAAGCTTGGGGATGTTGATATGTTGCTAACGTATGCATAATATTTGATGTTCCATGCTTGGTTTTATCTACTTTCTTATGTTTTGTCCACACTTTGGAGTACTTTTCATATGATTTCTTGGACTAACATATTAACAAGAGCCACAGTGCCAGCTGCCTGTTTTCTGCTGTTTTTGGTTCCAGGAAAGTCAGAAAATGAATATTCTCGGAATTGGACGGGACAAAAGCCAAAGTCAGTTTTTCACCGAAGGACACCAGGAGCCAGAATACGAGACGGAGAGGGGATGGGGCCCGACCACACCACCTGGATGCGCGGCCAGGCCTGGCCCGCGCCAGGGGTGGTCTGGCCACCCCAGGCACCCCCTCGGCCTCTCCTTCCGCCTATATATTGCCTCCGATATAGAAACCCTAAGTACCCGATCAAAATTCTATGAAAGAGTCTGTAGCCGTCGTCATCTCCATCCCTAGATCGGGAGGGATCTGAAGCTCTTTCCGGCACACTGCCGGAGAGGGGAATTTACCTTGGAGGCCTTCTTCATCATCATGCAAGCCTCCGGTGTGATGCGTGAGTAGTTCATCTCTGGACTACGGGTCCATGTAGTAGCTAGATGGCTGGTTCTCCTCCTTTGTGCTATCATGTTTAGATCTTGTGAGCTCCGTTCATGATCAAGATCATCTATTTGTAATTCATACATGTTGTGTTTGCGGGGATCCGATGGATATTGAGATGCTATTTCAGATTGATTATTGATTCTATCATGTCTTTGTTATTTGTGATCTTGCATGCTTTCCGTTGTTATTAGCTATCTTGGCCAAGTAGATGCTAGCAGCTCCAAGAGTTAGTATTTATGCTCGATAGTGGGTTCATGCCTCTAGTAATCTAGGGAAGTGCAGAAATCTCTAAGGTAGTAGATGTGATGTTGCTACTAGGGAAAAAACAACAATCCTTTGTTCATAGAACAATCATATTGTTTACTTTACACGCAATGCGTAATGCAATTATCCGTTGCTTGCAACTTAATACTGGAGGGGGTTCGGATGATAACCTGAAGGTGGATTATTAGTCATAGATGCAGTTGGATGGCGGTCTATGTATAATGTTGTAATGCCCAATCAAGTCTCAAAGGAGTCAAGATGAGTAGTATATGCGTGTATGCTTTCTCGATGTTTGTCAATTGCCCCACTGTAATTTGTTCACCCAACATGTCATCTATCTTAAGGAGAGCCACCACTAGTGAACTATGGACCCCGGTCCTTTCTTTTACCATCAATCTACAATCAACTGTTTACTACTTTGTGTTTACTTTCTGCAAACTATTACTTTCTTCTACTCGATACGTTTAATCCTTTGTTTTCAGCAAAACCGGTGAGATTGACAACCTCATCGCAAGTTGGGGCAGAGTTCTGTGGTTGTGTTGTGCAGGTCTCCACGTTGCTGCTGGCACTGGTAGTGCGCCCTGCCAAAGTTCAGCTAGCTACACCTTTGGGGTGTTTCCTTACTCCTACTAGGTTGATAACCTTGGTTTCATAACTGAGAGAAAACTTGCTACTGTGCTCATCATACCTTCCTTTTAGGGTTCCCCAACGAGCTCGATATATTTATGGCCATCAGCCATACCTGGTCTAGGTCACCACGCTGTCTCTGTACGGGCCCCATGTCCACGACAAACCTCTTATGGATAGAGTTAATGAACTCACGTCGGTTCTGAACGTCACACACAACCGCGATGTGCCCACAAAAAACAATGTCGTCGAGGTTCTACTATGACACGCTGGCTTCGGATGGGCCCCACTGCCACGACAAACCACGTCATGCGAGGTACCATGCCTACCTGTCGTGGGTCTACATCGCCATGTCGAATCTAGACGGACCCCACATCCGCGAAAATACACGTACACCTAGGGTTTCTGATGCTAGATCGCCATGTCGACTCTTGAAAGGACCCGTGCTCGCGAAAATATGTGTCCACATTGGGTTTACAATGCCACGTCGTCTCTAGATGGGCCCTGTGAACATGAAAATCCGCGTCCAACATGGGCTCACGGCGCCACATCGACTCTCGATGGGCCCTGCCACCCGGCGGGAGCGGAGCCGTCTCGTGTTGGAAATGCCTCACACAGAGCATGGTTCTTCCTGCATACGCTAACGGCAATCCCATATTGTGCGCGCGTCCTACCGTTTGGCGATGAGGTATATGGCGGTGCACGGTAAACCAGTACGTGGTAGGCAATCTTTCGCCTTGGCACGTAGCAGGGCCCGCCTCACGGGATAGCAGGGCTCCGTTGCGACGTCATCGTGTATCCTTTTCGGCCTCCATCCCACGGCTGAAAAGAATCGAGATGACATGGATAGCCGTTTGATCCGAAACTATATAGTGCTATTATTTATTCCTAGTCATAAACATAGTATTACATAGTGTGCTTTTGATCATGCTTTCTTATGGAAAACGTCCTATCCTTGATCAATATCTACCAGATCTGTATGTTCTGCAAATCGTTAATGTCACCTTGTTTGACATTATCTTATTATTGTATAATATGTCAAAATATTTCTTTGGCGGCAGAGTGAGACTTTGTTTCCTAGTGTCTACAAAGACGAGTGTTCGGTCAAGTGGACTTTCATTGTAGTCATGTATACCGGAAACACACTCATTTGAAGTTGAACTTCCTTAGCCAAACTTACTATGCTTGCCATTTCTGAAGTAGTCATCTACTTCTATATCAATGTAGATCCATAAATTTCTTTAAATGCTAAGTATATGCTTAATTCCGGTTCTTTATATGCTTAATACTTTGGAACCTGTTCTTCCAGCTAAGAACATGGGTCACATTTTCGTCAACTATTCAATATGGTTGTATGGAAGAACCTATGTCCTAGGCATAGGGACGTAGATCATCTCTATTCTTCCCATTTAAACCATCATTGTTTACACTCAGTGTTCCACCTAGTTTTACAAGTAAGAACCTCTTCCTTTGCTTGTTCCATTTTGAACTTCTTCAGAATTCAATCTAGGACATTCTAAACTTCCTTCGGAATCTTATTTAGAAGAATTTCGACTCTAATGTTCATTAAACATATCAATCTATCTCGATAGATTTCAATGTTTAATACTTCATTCACAGAATATTTACTAACTATAAATATCATTAATATCAGTTACACCATTCACAATATGTCATCCACATATATAAGAATGCTTGGCACATTCCCAATCAAATATGTTATCCACATATGAGAGACTAGAACACTCACTTAGATCCCACTCAAATATGTCATCCACACATTTGACCAAGAAACTATTTAGATCCCACTTAAATATTCACTAGTGCAAGTCTTCTCGATAATCTTGGCGACTCCAAAATTCTTTGATCATGTATGAAATCGAGAATTTCCAACTACGAGACACTATCATCTACTTGATTCAACAAATTCTACTTGTTGTACTGATTACAACCCTTCCACAATCTTGTCATTGATGCAGTCTGACAACCATCTATCAATTCTCCAAAATTGTAGTAATTTGCTTAGTGTAAATCCAACATATTTAAGCATCACTACACATTGTAGTCAGCCGTTGAATTTTTCAAGGCACTCTTTGTGACAAATCAAGCTTCATGTCTTTCTCAAAATTTCATTTCTTTCTTATAACTTTGCGGTTATTGGAAAAGGTCAAGTAACGATTTTACTTAATAAGGTTAGGCAACATTTAGTTTTGCAATCTTAAATGTAACTTACTTTAGAATTTCATGACTTTTAGTTATTTATCCTACTTAGCTCCATCATCATTTCTTTGTAGTTCGTAGGTATGTCTTGTTCCATCAACATGACAAGTGAATCAACAATATAATTCCACAAACGGTAGAATATATTATTGAATCATACTTTCTTTCGCAAAAGTACTTAGTTGAAATGCTATAATCATTATAATTAGTTTATCCTCTACTTGTAGAGTTTTATCTTGGAACATATTCCGTTGCGCTACTCGACACTTGGTGGTAACGTCAAATACCTTGGAATTGAGCTTTTACTTTCTTCCATCAACTCTTTCTTGAAAACAATATACTGGGCAACAACAAGTTTGCCTTTTAGTTGTGAAAGACATATTCATAGTTTTCCTAAGAATACTCTACAAATATTTACTCATTCGCTAGGATTTTGAATTATCGAAATCTCTAAAAACTCGAACATGTCATAACTCTTATGGTGTTGTTTCCACGAATTTGGAAGATTCTCTATTTCACTGTTTGCTACTATCGGCTTATAACTCTAAACTACTACGTCAACCCGGTAAGATATAATTTTAGACCATACGTATTCAATACTATATGATTATGATGCTTCAGATATATCAGTACACTTTAAAATATCCATTCATCGTAATTTGTGGAACAACTTTCACAAGTCTTTTATGCCAAAAACTAAACTCAAAATACTAGTCAGTTTAATCAAACCACGGAGACTTGTGTTTCTTATTAATTTTATACCCATCATTATTTTGAAAACTCTCGAACATTTCACATGCTTTCAGATTCATGTCTACTTAGTAAATACTTCTATTCACTTAGATCCACAATTCATGTTTATGAAATAATGATATCCACTATATCGATGAATTTACAATACATCACTATGTATGAATTTTAACGATTTAGCACACATTCCATTTTACGAGAATGTGGGTCTTAGTCATCTTGCCCAACGAGGCATGGTTTTGCATGTGTCAAAGGGTTAAACATCCAAAGAATTTACATTTCATCGATATGAATTTATTACAACACCATCATGACATAAACAATAGTATCATTTGATTATTAAGTTTGGATATCTTTTAGCTTTCAATATTCTATAAATGATCAAGCCATTATCATCAAGATTATAATAAGAATAATGCATTCGTAACCGAAAATGTGACCATAATAGAAATTATCTATTATATATATTTAAAACAGCTAACAACCAACGGTGAAGATTTACCAAGCAATAGTTCAAACAAATCAACGACTAGAGATTCATCCGCGCGTGTGCCAACATAGACATAACCGGTCATGTATTTTTACTGATTTACATGCCGTGCTAAGGAAATGTAATCACGGTCCATGAACACATCCCTAATAAAAGGTACTTCCTCCGTCTCAAAATAAGTGACTTGGTCTTGTCTAGATTTGGATGTATCTATGTTTTAGGGTGTGTTTGGTACTGCTCCATTTCACCAAAGGAGAGGTGGAGCAGCCGAAGCTGCCCAAACGTGGCAACACCACCAAATGGCCGGAGTGAAACCAGCCCAATCGCTAGTTCATTTTGGTGAAGCGGCCAAAAAGATACTCCACCTTCTTCACTTCACCTCCCACGCACCCCTAATATCCATGACCATAGAGCCCAATTGTATGTACCCATCAATGCCACCGCTAACCCAAGCGCCATGCCTCAGCCCACCTCGAAACGTTATTCTCGCTCGATTCCTCTCCCGATGGAAGGAGGTGACTAGGGAATGCCCCCGCCACCATCTTGGGCACGATTTCTCCCCTATAGAGGAGCTCCGGCGACCCGCCTTGTCCCCCAGGACGTGCTCCCATTTCCCTTCCCTCCTTGTCCGCCCTTCCTTTCATACTAAGAAGTAGAGAAGAGTGGAGTGAAGTGGAGCGGAGCTCTCCCAAACACACCCTATGTTGGGGGATACCCCCGAGTAGGGTCACGCCGGGGTATAAAGGCCTAGTTAGCCGAGGTACGGCAAGGTCAAAGCAAGTGCTGGCCGAGTCACCTCAAGGCAGGCCGGATCACGGAGTAACCTGGACCAGGGGACGTCCACTTAACTTGGTCTCAACCGACTTAAGCCGTATGTCAGTAGGATGTAACTAACTTGTATGCAGGAACAGGTGTGGCCGGATCAACTATGTGGAATACGGGGTATATCAAGCTTGTAGGAGAAGGAAGGTATCTCGCTGGTCAAAGGTGACCACTGTGCGCAGAGCGTGAGCGAAGCGGACAGAGGCAGGACCACCGAGGCGTGGCCGACAAAGGTGACGAAGCCTATGTCGTATGACGCAGCGCCACAGAGGCTCACGTAGCCTCTGCATGGATGACGCGGGGGAAAGGTGACCCGGTCGGCTTACTACTTTGGGAAGAGGCATATTCCCTGGAATATGCCTCCACGTATGCCCTAATTGGAGACCTAGCCATTCCTATATAAGGAGGGCTGGGGGCTCTATAGATTGGGTTGATCTCTATTGGGTTGGTCTTTACTTGGCTGGGTGATCTCCTAGAGAGTTGTGTTTGGCTAGTGGTGAGAGTAAGAGAGTTCTTCCTCCTCTCTTCAATACAGCTCAAGGAGCACTTGTAAACCTTAGAAGTGAATCAAATACGAAGCTATCGTGTGTGGAATCACCACACTATCTCTCCCTGGATTCCCTAGTGCATTTAGTCCCCATATTTAGCCTATCCATGGCATCTACCGTGACACCACCGCGACACCCTAAGAAGTGGAGTGAAGTGGAGCGGAGCTCTCCCAAACACACCCTAAGGAGTGGAGTAGAGTGAAGTGGAGCAGAGCTCACCCTAAGAAGATGCATTTGTTTTTTCTAGTCACACTTTTCTTTATCGTCGGCGGAAGAAACAATACGTGTTACGTTGATATTGGCTAAAATGATTATTGGCAAATTAACAAATAGTCGGCTAATAAATAGAGCCTCTCAATATCAAGAGACCAAAAAGGACAAAAAAACAGAATTTTAGGGGGGAAATTCGTAAGTAACCGTCTGTCACGTCAGCAAACTGACGTTCGTCGTGGCAGAGTGATTGAAACACACTAGTCCTGCTTTTGCGTTTTCGCGAGTAGGTAACCAAAACGCCATTCTCTTTAAATAAAGGCTAAAACATCTAATACATTAACATGGAACATGGCACAGTGGCAATAATGTTACCGGGGAACCATTGAACTTGCTCTAATGCCTACAAAGCATACCTTTTTGTTTGCAAAATTTAAGGTAGGGTGATGACCCTAGTTTGCCCTACTAGGTCCTTGGCTAGTGGTATTAGGAATATATAATGATTGATAACTAGTATAATAAACTGATGTAACTAGTCTCTAAGAGCATCTTCAGCCGGTCTTCCTAAAGGGCTCCCCAAACATTTTTTGGACACACCCGGATAGAAAATTGTTCCTAGCCGCGCCCTTCAAGGCCACATTATATCCGGCGCGAACTGATAAGATGTCCTACATGTCCAGACCGATCACACGCCATCGGGAGCATTTCTAGGTGCGCCAAACACAGTCAACATGTCCCGTGGGCTACCTCTAGCAGTGACTAGATGTCTAGAACATCTCTCCCAATGCAGGCGACCAGTTGCCCAGCTATAAAACCTGAGCATGCGGCTCGCTGTGCTCACAAAAGTTTCTCATAGTGCTCAAATACGTTGTGTCACGGCCCTGTTTCGCCGCCACCAGTAGAGTGTTAGGCCAACTCCAACGGGCCCCGCAGGTCCGATCATGTCCTTCCGGACCGAGGCCATGATCCAACGCGCACCCGCAAATCGAGAGCTAGCCTCAGACCCATCCGTTTCGGTGCAAACCAGGCCGAAGTTGAGCTCGGTTTGCGGAGGCACGGACTGCCTGCACGTCCGTGTGGTGTCATGCACTTCCACGCCCTGGCCCTCCTGTTAGCCACAAACCCGCGTCCCACCTCTGCTTCCCCACCTTTCCTTCTCCCCCTCCCTCCGTCGTCACCGCAACACCCTCCTTCTCGGAAGGCCGCCTCCGGACCCCGTTGACTCCTCCTCCACAGGCCTCTATGCCGTTGAAGCCTCCAGTACCCGAAGATCACGCTAGCCTCGGCGTCGAGCTCGGCCTTCTCCTACGACGCACTCCACTTTTTCGACCATTTTCCCCGACGTACAAGTACGACATTCTACCACCTTCGCCTCGTCCTTGTCCTCGTCCTTGAGGACTGAGCTCATCCGTCTCATCGTGCAGACCATTGACGACAGTGGGGACGAGTTCTTCAAGAAATATGTCATGCCGTCTTCCGACGAGTCCGACGATGACAGTGAACTGTTGCTCACCGCGGTCGTGCTCCTCCATCATGAGATTCGAGATCGGGCTATTCACAACCAACTCCAGAATGATTCGGTTGACCATATATGGGAATTTGCTAAAAATCAACCGACAATGCAGCCGAATAACTAGCTTTTATCTCCTGTTTTTAATTTTAATTTCATTTAAATTGATAGTATAAACTTGATTTGGACCATGTACTTCTATTTGTTGTAAACCATCTATTTTAATTTGAATTGCAGAACTATTTTGGTTTATATGAATTTGTGTATGTATGAAACCATTCTGAGGAAAAATAGGACCAAAACAATCGAAAAACCTGTCCGTTTCGCGGGGTACCGTTGAAGTTAAGGATTTATTATTTTTAACATAGAGCCGAACCGGTCATCCGGCTACATCAACTATTCCGAGAGCGTGGAGCAGTGGGAGGAGTGCCGCTCAGTTCACAGGTCACCTCACGAGCGCCAGTCTACTAGTAGTTGACAAGAGGGGAAAACTGAAACACTTCTGGTTTGTGCGCCTCCGGCGGTGGGTCGAGAAAACAGGGGAAAGAACAGTGCGGCAAGCCAATTTGCTTGGCATCTACCGGGTTTTCCTTTTAATCAATAGATGTGCGCCGTGAAAAAAGGGAAAAGAAACGGCTTTTTTTTTCTGAGTCGATGAGATGAAAAAGGACTCTCTCCTGTTTTTTCGAAATGAAAGGACTCTCTCCTGTATGTACGTGCAAACTGTCAAACTGGGTGTCAGCAGCACGACCCATCGCTATCGTTGTAACACCTCGCTACCCCATGCCCAGGGCCGGCACAGAGCAATGATCTCATGCGGCCGGAGCATCATGTATTGCTGACCCCGGAGTTTATTTTTCCTTTGCAGCAGACTTCAGTGCTGTGTACTGGTTCACAGCACCCGTCTGCGAGCACTGTCTTTCAGAGGCTACTCATTATCTGATCATAATGTAGCTTCTGGTATATAAAAAAAATACTCTGCATGACTAGAGACTACCACTAGCAAACATGAAACGACACAGTGCAGCAATATTCAGAACTTTGGCTAGCCATTGATTGCAAAATAAATCTCAGCAGCAATGCCAGGCATTATTTGGCTGGTAGCTTTCTTCGAGGACAGCCGATAGATAGCATTCAAACATCGACGTTTGATCCTAGAGGCCTACCAGAACCTATGGACACGGATATTGTACCCAGCATTTCTGAGCCTCCACTTGCACACCAGCTCATTCTTAAGAAAGAGACAGTAAAAAGGCAACAAGCCAGCCGAAAGTACACAGATCGACTCCCTAAAACGATGGAACTAAACCATAAGAAATGTCTAAAATGCATGGTGCCAGGGGAGAAAAGGCAGACGGAAGAGGCCGAGTCAATACCCGAACCACCACCATTGCTCTGTGCTAAGGACCTTGTCAAGTTAAGATCCTTATCACCTAGCAAAGGATTCTTTTTCCATTGTGCGGTTCGTTCTTGACTCAGACTCGACGTCGCCGTCGCCGGTCATCCCCCAGGCAAAATTCATTCTAACAATCAGGCATTGGGCACTGCAGCGCCGTCTTGATCTTCCTGATGGTGCAGGAGATAAGATTGTTCACGGTCTCGACCGACTCCACGGTGAGTTTGGCGGTGGGCTGGCTGTTCACAAGAATCTGGAATGCCACAGTCAACAGAGAGCCGCCGGTCTTCTGCTCGGTGCCCACACTAGGACCATCAGGCAGAATGGCGAATCCAGATGGCAGCAGAGCAACATAGGTGGAATCCCCACCGTTCATGACAAGCTGCATTGCTGGGATGTCCACCGGAGCGTATACAACAATTGAACCCGAAGCATCAGTGCACGTTTCCTGAAGGATCAGCATGCTACTCTGGTTGGCACTCACAGCCTACAGCACAAGGTATAAATGATCAAAGATTTTTTGCTAAAATATTAGTAGTAAGTATAAATAATGCAGCTCAAAGTCCCGGAGAAATATGATGAAATTTTGATACATCAAAGCTAATAATTCATATCTGACAATCAAACAGTTGAAACTTGAGAGTATATTGCTCATTATGTATGTGCTATTGTTGGAGGACTGGCAGAAACAGTGGGTTTCTTGTTTTTCCAAAAATTTATTTGTTAGTCTTTGGAATCAGCATCCACGCGAGCTGCACACAAGATCCGGGCCAGCTCTGCGTTTGGCTGCTAACACTTTGTACGGATTAGACAGTATAATGAAGCATTGTCAACCTGACACCTTTTCAAGCAGATCTGCACCTCCTTCCCCAGTTTGGTCCCCAGTTTGTAGTACCTTTCCCAGACCTTGGTGAACTGTGGTGCTAGTCATTCTAGACTTTCTAGATGGCTTTAGCTTTTGGTCCATGATTACGACTTTTTTTCATCTACCCTAGACTCCAAACAGTGTTTGATAGAAAGTTGCCAGACTTTGTTGTTATTTTTCCTTGTCATCATGCGCTTCACAATATAGTAATACTTACTAGGTACTAGATATGGCGTTAAAGTTATTCTATGTGAGAGCTCCCAGAGAGTGCTGTCAGTTATACCAATTTATGTGTGAGAGCTCAGCGTTATTCTATCTGTATCCCCAAGAAAACTTTTCCCAGGTAGATAAAACATCTCTAGAGTTCAGTAATATCCTAGTGATGTCAGTGAAAAGTCTAGAAAATGAAGACAAGTGTAGTACTAAAGCTTCTTAGTATACATTTCAAAAACTTGTGCACAGCCGTATACCAATTCATGTTCCAGCATTTGGAATACACAACGAAGTTGCAGGTTCATTCATATCTACTCTGGTGAAAGTGATGTGCATTGCCCTAGACAAATCAATTAATCTTTGTGTTGGAAAACCCCATTAGCCAGTTAACCATGAAAGAAGTAATATAAGAGAAGCAGATAATACTCACACTGGCTCTGAGGAGGGATACAGAGTTTCCATTCTGATGCCCCTTCGCGATTCGAGTCACCTCGTGCATGGGTCCTCCATTGCTGAGGATATCCCACTCCGCACGCAGCCCTTCATCACGCAGAAAGTCGAACAGCCTCTCAGGAGCAACAGGCACCCATACAGATGTGGCGGCACTCAGCACCACTCCCGGTGGCTCCCCAGGCTCACTCACACTCTTTCGTGCCATGACACGAACATCCTCACCGATGCGACCTGTTGCACCATCCAGCTTGCTCCATTCACGTGCAGATGATGCACTCACCCCCGCACAGAAGTTCTCCGTCATCCGGCGTGCAAGCTTCAGCATGCTTCGCTTACCCTCTGGTGATATAGCTGACACCAAATGTAACACATTATGAATCAGTTGAGTATCAAAAGTAATGGCAGCACCAAATCTAACCCACACATCATTTACTTATAACAGAGTAACAACATTTAGAATTCTCACAACATCTTGAAGTAGCCTTATTTGTTAGCACAGTAAGATGCTTGAGAAAATGTGTTCTGTTGACTATACAAATGAACTTTACAGAGTGTACATGAAAATGGCAAAAGGTTCAGAAATTTTTGTACCTGTTGGTTCATTTGGTGGCACTGTAGCAGAGGACATGAGGATGGCCAGGCATTCACACTGGCGCTGCAGCGTCGCAAGCCACCGGCTGGCGCCAAAGGCAAGACCAGATCGAAGAAGTGGTCTGTAGAACTGGTGGACAGATGCCTCATCGTATTCCGCATGCTCAACCCATGTGACCTACAGGGTAAATGCATCCGTTAGCCATTAATGCACGCCCACATGCAATTGTCCTGGGGTGTAACACACCAACTGAGTTCTGAGCGCAATACAACACAACTGTGGCTACACAGTGCAGATACTAAATAGCATTCTTCTATTTTACCTTATGATGTACTACTTCTGTTAGGTAAAAACTTGAAAACTACAGTGGGCTATTTGCCAGTGTTAACCAGTCGCAAGATGTGAACCTACTGATGGCTACCCGAGTGCCACCATAACTTGTAGTGTGCAATTGTTGAATTACAGTAGTTGTACCGGGCATGCCAGTTTACTATTACTGTAGTGAGACTTGGAAAGGATTCGTCAGAGATTTAGTAACATGGAAGTAAGGGACCACAATAAGAAAAGGAAAGAGCTCGAATAAATTAATGAATAAATTGCATCTCGAGCGAGATAAGATCATATCTCTAATTTGATAATATAAGAGCAGATACTTCTGCACATGGATTGGCCAGCAAATTTTGACATCAGTCTGATGCTACACTGTTGAATCTTGATCTCTTGCCTGCGAACTCCCAGATGATGCATATACTATTTCCAGAATATTTCTCCCTTTGAGATATTACAGTAAGAGTCTTCAAAAGGATCTTAAGTGAAGTGATAAGTTCACCATACATTATAAGCCAGAATGTGATTAAAATGTTGAAAAAATGGAAGAATCAATTTATTTTCTGAAAGCTACTGGAACAGGAAACATCACTCCTGAAGTTAATCTCATAAATTACCAGAGCTACCATTTAATCAACAAACTGGTAAAGGAATTCCTTCTCGCTGTATTTTCTCCAGAAAGTTATTTCTCACTTAACCGCATCAGTTTAAAAATTAATCAATTCCCTTAGTCTCTTGCACAGATTGAGAACACCTTAAGATCTGTTCAAATCTAAAGTACACAAAGATAGTTTTCTTACAAAAAAAATGAGCAAGTGGCCCAGATTTCAACGTGTCAGGGACACATTGATAGAAGTGCAGACAATAAGTTACCCAAGGTGCTCTATCCAAGGGGTAGAAGCATCTAATCCCCTAGAAAAGTTGGTGCTACAATTAAACAAACACAAATAAGCTTGGGTAATGGTGTTGGATCCATATAAACGTTTAACTATTCATAAACAACTTGTTTAACCCATCTCCTCGTTGACCAACCGATTTGTTTACTAGGGTAGTGGGTTCATGGCCCTAACTAATCAATTAGGCCTTGACTTGTGAACACTGTGTTGCATGGGCATCATCAAATCACATTATAAACTAAACAGTAAGATTAAACAAGCAAGTTGGAAAAGAACACTCTTTCCAAGTTTTGAGAGAGTACAGTGGTAGTGGAGTAGTGGAAGTAACATGGTTAACTTCTAATGCTCCGGGGCAAAGTTTGATCATTAACTTTCATGTAAAAGTACCGGTTCCAAGCTACAGTGATAGCCGTAGTGTTTACAGCCCCATCGATTTATTTATTTGCAATGGCACGCGTACGTCAATCTAAGATAACTATTTGGTGGAGAAAATATGTACTCCCTCCGATCCATACTACTTGTCGTGGAAATGGATGTATCTAGACATGTTTTAGTGCTAGATACATCCAATCCAGTGACAAGTAATATGGATCGGAGGGAGTAGCTCGATCTTGATTATTACCTTGCAGTAGCCACTGGGAGTGTCTTGTATCACACAGCCAGAAGGTAGTCTCCTGCACTTCAAATTTGCAGCTGCCAAGGCAGTGGCAGAATTTTGATTGCTCTCCAATCCATCAATGGACACATCCACCACTGCCCATGCACCCTCAGCCAGCTGCTTGCAAAACCTGAGAAATATAACCTCTCTGATGGGGACCAGAGGTGAGAGCACCTGTAGCTCGGCCTTCATCTGTTGCAAGAGAACACAAGCAACGTTAACAACTCAGAGGTCACATGTGGTTACACTGGTTGCATATGATGAACACTGGGGACTGTTAGGCACTCACTAGCAGCAACGCGCCATTTCTGCTTCCGGCAATGCCGGTAGACACCTCCTCAAGGATTGTGGCCTTAGCAATCATGCACGAGAACATGTCAGACCACCGTCTCTGAAATGAATGGAGCAGCATCAGCATAATATATCTGCTTTCCTATAACTAGGAACAAATGTATGAAGGGAAAAGGTGTGCATGAGCTCAAACCTCGTCCATAAGGGTCTCTACAAGGGCAACACTGTTGTCGATGAAGACAAGGCCAGACTCTCTAGAGGCCTCAGACACAAATCCAACAGGTTTTGCGCCAATACACGGTAGGAAGGAGTGGATATACTCCTCAAAGTTGAGTGTCTCCGTGTTGGGAGAACCAGACAATCCAGTAACCCACAAAGGATCACCCATCTGTGCCATCTTGACAAGTTCATCCATTGCGCTGATAGCAATCTCCAAGAAGACGGATCTGTCGATGTCGAGCATCGATGCTAGAGCAGAACCAGTTGCCCGTGCGGGCGTGATCACGGTGCCCATCGAGCTTGAGGCACCACCCCCAGCATAGTCAGTGATGGTGCTGTGCAGTGAAGGCTGCATCGACCCTATGCCACCGATTCCACCGACTGCTAGCTCCAGTGATGAGTTGGGCAAGGGCATGGACAGGTGTGGCTGCAGCTGGAGTGGTGAGAGGAGGGAGACGGGTTTGCCGAGGAACTTGGTGGCAAGGGAACAGACACGGTTGAGTTCATCTTTGAGCCGTGCATTCTCGATGCGGAGGTGCTGCTCCTCCAGCGACACCTCCCCGAGCATGGCGGGGCTCCCGCAGCCGCCGCACATTGGGCTGCGCATGGCCTCCCTGATCGTCATGTTCTCCGTGCGCAGCTTGTCATTCTCCTGCTTCAGCAGCGCGTTCTCGTGCCGCTCTAGTTGCGTCTATGGCGAAAGGAGAAATTTAAGCGGTGTTATATTACTGAGGAATTCGCGGGAACGGGAAACGAGAATGGTGCGATGCATAATTGATCTACCTTCATCTGCGTGCGACGATTCTGGAACCAGAACTTGACCTGCCGCGCATCTAGGGAAAGCCTCTTGCTGAGCTCGGCGCGCTGCTTCTCGTCCGGGTGGGGGCACTCCTTGAACAGCCTACACACGCAGCACGGACGAATCCATGCATGAGAGGACAAGTGGAAAAAGGCGGGGGGAGAGAGAGAAGGATCGATGCAAATACTAGTAGTACGAGATTTGAGGCGGCGGTATTACGCTTCGAGCTCTTGGATCTGCTGCGGCGTGTGGCGGTGATAGCGCTTCTTGCGCTTGCGGGGGTTGCTGGGCTCGGCGTCCTCGTCGTCCTCGCCGACGCCGGAGATGGCGTCCAGGTGGTCGCTCCCGGAACGGCTGTCGTTCTGCGCATCTGCGTCCGTCCCCATCCCGCCGCCCGCGCCGTCGGGAAACATCCGCCCTCCGATGCCGCCGTCTCGGCCGCCGGCGTTGTCCTGCCAACATAGGAAAAAAAACTAATCAACCACGACGGCGGCAGGAGAAGCAAACAAAGAGCGCGTCGTCGTCCAAAACATACCAGGCCGAGGGAGAGCGCAGGCGAGGAGGAGAAGGCGCCGGCGTATGGGAACTGCATGCCGCCGCCGCCGCCGTCAAAGAGGCCCCCAAAGCTCATGCCTCCGTCGCCCCCGGAAGACGCAAAGAGCAGTGCGTGTGCCCCTACACCGTCTCTATCCTTTGTCCCAAAAAAGACCTACGCCTGGATCTGCACAGCCTTTTCGCACACCTCACAACCCGAATCCTGGCTGCGCCTCTCCGAGGAAGAGAGAGAGAGAGAGAGAGAGACTCGCCTCGCCTCGGCCACCCTCTCTCTTGTATGTAATACCACGAGATTAGGCCCCTCAAAACCCTAACCCTCGACGGCGAGCGGAGGATTAAATTAAGGAAGGCGAGGGTGAGGCGAGGCGGGCGAGCAGCAGCCGATTAAAGAAAGCTTTATGCACGGGGGGCGGGGGAGATGGGAAAGGGAGGTCAAAATGGCAAGACGACGATGGGGGGAGGACTATCCGGGTGTGGACGCATGAAAAAGGGTGTGGGGAGAAACGCGAGGCGCTGACGCTGATGCAGCGCAGTCAAACGGGCGGTGCGGTGCCTGTCTTTTGTTGGCTTCCGGCGCATCGCTGCTCTTGCTTTTGTGCACGTAGCGGCGGAAGGCAGAGCCCCTGTCCGTCCGGTCCGGGCCGTTTCGTCTGCGCCTCCACGGCGTCATGCTCCGGGCCGACCGGCGCAGCGGCTGATTTTGCTTGCGTGCCCGGGGGAACAACCCGTTTCATCTTTTTGGCTGGGCAAACTTTTCTTTTCTTCTCAATAACGTGCGGCGCGAATGCAAGGAAGCCGAGGGATGGTCGAAGCTTTTTTTTTTTGGACGCCTGGATTTAGGTTACCTCCAGGTCGTCCCGACAAGCTTTATATGGAAAGTAGCACTTCTCCCGGTCTTTCCAGTTTCGTGCGCGGGAACCACGGTCACGCGCGGGAACCGAGGGCACCCTCCAGCCGTGCCGCCGTCTCCTTATTATCTACCATCCCCTTCCCATTTTTACGGATCCTAGATCCCGGAGCCCTCCTCAATTGCTTCCATCCCTATTGACAACCAAAGGTGTAAGATCTGGAACTAAGAAGTCTGGGAGAGAAGAAAGGAACTTGAGAAACTTCTTCCACCTTATTTCTTCTCCTCCCCCAGATCCCGATCCCCCTTAACTTCCAGCCAAGAAATCATCGACTAGAAAAAAAGAGTACCTAGAGATGGTCGAAGCTTTTTTCTTTTTTTCTTAACGTGTGGCGGGAATGCGAGGAAGCCGAGGGATGGTCGAAGCTTTGGGGGGGGGACGCGACTACATCTGGATCCACCTGGATTTAGGTTACCTCCAGGTCGTCCCAACAAGCTTTATATGGAAAGTAGCACTTCTCCCGGTCTTTCCGTTTTCGTGCGCGGGAACCGTGGTCACGCGCGGGGATCGAGGGCACCCCCGGTCGTGCCGCCGCCTCCTTATTATCTACCATCCCCTTCCCATTTTTACGGATCCTAGATCCTGGAGCCCCCCTCCATTGCTTCCATCCTTATTGACAACCAAAGGTGTAAGATCTGGAACTAAGAAGTCTAGGAGAGAAGAAAGGAACTTGAGAAACTTCTTCCACCTTATTTCTTCTCCTCCCCCAGATCCCGACCCCCCTAACTTCCATCCAGGAAATCATCGACCAGAAAAAAAGAGTACCTGGACAGAAAAGTAAGTTCTCTCTTCTCCCACTCCCCTTGGTAAAAAAGTTGCAGTGGCAAAAAAGAAGTTATAGTTCATTGTCCATGCTATCTTCCTATCACCATGTGTAGCTTGCATCTTCTCTGTCATCCTCTTCCTTATTTCTAGCAATCATCTATGTAAGATCTGTGTATGGAACTTCATAGTTGGATAGCATTATAGAACTTCCAGCAGAAAAGGAAAGCCAATCACAAAGAAGATGGGAAAAACATTCAAAAAATCATCTGTGTATGGAACTTCCAGCTAAAGAAATCATCTGTGTATGGAGCTCTCATATTATTTTTTTGTATGGAACTTCCAGCAGATGAAACCATTCATATAACTTGTGGCGTTTGAAACTAGATGTAAGAAAAACTCCCATATTGAAAAACTAGATGGAAAACTAAGTTTACTTGAAGCAGAAAAATGTGTGCCTTTTGTGTATAGACCCACCATCAGATGAAAGCATTCATAGTTGATAGCATCATAGAAACTTCCAGCAGAAGGGAAAAAGCAATCACAGCGGATAAAAAAGAGCATTCATGCTACATGTATGGATCTTGTTAGATGCAGAAACATTCCATCAACAAAACCGTAGATGGAAGACCACGGATGGGAACATCACATGTGATAGTTCTTGTTCTACGTAGAACTACCTTTGCTATATAGAACAATCCTGAAACATTTGACCACTTCCCCTCCCATCTATTCGTTGTCATCCGTAGTCATGCCTCCTCTTTAGATTGACTGTCACATGCCTCCCTCCCTGTTAAAATAGGAAAAATTATTGATGTAATTATAGTAAAATAATAGAAAAGGAAAACAAATTGCTAATGCAATGTGTTTTTTTTTGCTATTTGCAGGTTTGACTGAATGACTAAAGGTTTTTCTTATTGGTTTGGGGAGCTAGACCTTAATTATCCAGTGGGAGACAATTATTTGCATGATGAGGAAGGAACATCTACAGGACCATCTGGGTTTGGAACATCTACAAGGGTGCCATTTGGACCTTTTGGAACTTCTACGGGGTTGCCATATGGACCTTCTGGGGCTGGAACTTCTACATCTGGGGCTTTAGAGCAAAACACTCATTCGAGTGGATCTTCGGTAGGACTACCATCTGGACCTTCAGGGACAGTGAGGGGCACCCACTCGGGTGTGAGTACAGGTGTTACATTATCTAGTGAGGATAGTGGTAGCGACGGTGAGGTCCAGTCTGCACTGGATGGTTTTGTTCCTAAAACTCCACATGTTGGGATGAAGTTTGACTCTGACGAAGCAGCGCTTGTGCATTACAATCGGTATGCAAAACATGTTAGTTTTTCTGTTAGGATTGATTCGTCTAGGATATCTGCTAAAGATGGCGAGAGACACAAAAGTGTGTATGTGTGCAACAAAACAAGGAAAAACGCTGAGGAGGCCCCTACACCGGTAAAATAGTGAAACCATACTATCACCAAACTTATAGATTGCAAAGCAAAAATGCGTGTTAAGAGGAATGTTGCTAGATGGGAAGTGACCTAGTTTGCTGAAGAGCACACGCAAGAGGTGATTGATGACTGCAAGTGCACAGACCAATTGTAGCTAGTTTCAAAGTAAAGATATCGAACCCACATAGAGCTATTGGTTAAGATCTTTATGCCCCTCGTTACTATCTACCAAATAATACTTGTAAGTTGTCGTTGATCTTAAGTAAAGGGTGTTTGAATTGTTTAAGGTTGTTTGCAGAAATGTAATTAAAACAAATAACAAGATTGTATGAAAGTGTGGTTGAACTCAATAGGGCTAAAACGTTCTCGGGGGTGTAGGATACACCACTAGCATAGTACTATTATTATAGGTAATCAAGATAACATACTTCTTATGTCATGATATGCGTGGAGAAAGCCCCATAATAAGATGTTCATGACAAGGCTCGTAAGAAGCCACTTTGTTGAGCCAAGTGTGAGGTCACCTCTAAATAACCATTGCAATGCCTAAGAGCAATCACCCATACAGACCACCACAATTAAGGGTTTTCCTATGGATATCGTAATTAGCTTAGGAAGTCCCTCATAATCCTCCTTTGACCGTGTGGGTTACGAGCCAGCACCAATCAGTCACGGGGCATTCCGGGTACGCTTCCAAGACACGTTCAAAGGGTTTCTTCCTCTCTTTAGTCCCGAAAGAAAATGATATGTGGTCGACTTCACATATCATCTAAAGAGAGAAATCAAACACAAGTCATAATTATATCATAGACAAGCAAGTCATATGGACACAAGAATAGATCATCTTTATTACAAGTTCATAGTGGTGCTAGGGTTTCTCCATCTCCCTGATACGTCCATTTTGCATCACTATTCTATGTCTTAATTCACTATTATTCATTGGTATATTTCGTATTGAGAGGTGATACTTATGTTATTTCATCTGTTTTTGCATGGTTGATGACTTTTGGAGCATGGACCGCTGCAGTCAGGATTCTGATGGAAAAGGTGCTGTTTGGAGGCAAAATTCGCGAAGATCAGAAAATCCGGGAAAATATACGGAAAATTCTATTTTTCTAGAAGACTCAAGATGCCAAAAGATGGAGTGGAGGTGGGCCACAGGGGGCCCACACCACCCCATGGCGCGAGCAGGCCTAGGCCGCGCCAGGGAGTGGTGTGGCCACCCTGGCCCACTCCAGCGTCTCCCCTCTGGCGTATATCTTCCTCCCGAAACCCTAAGACTCGGGGAGCGACCACAGAAAGATTCCACCGCCTCTGCGGGGCGGAAAACACCGAGAGAGAAAGATCTCTCCGGCAGACAGATTTCTGCCGGGGGAATTCCTTCCCGGAGAGGGAAGATCGTCGCCATCAACACCACCATCAAGCTGGGCTTCATCGGGATCATCATCATCACCACCACCATCATCATCACCATCAGCACCCTCATCACCATCTCCATATTGCTGTAACAATTTGTTGAATCTTGCTATAGTTCATAGGGGAAACTTTCCCGGTGTTGATTACTATTTGTAGTTGATGCTATTGAGTGAACCATTGAATTATTGTTTATGTTCAGATTGTTATACATCATTATTCCATCTCTGATCATGATCCATATGATGTCTTGTGAGTAGTTCGTTTTGTTCTTGAGGACATGGGAGAAGTCTTGTTGTTAGTAGTGGAGTTGCGTTGAGAAAGATTCAATAGATTGTTATTCAAGTTGTGGTGTACTTCTTCTAGTGGTGTCATGTGAACGTCGACTACATGACACTTCACCTATATGGGCCTAGGGGAATGCATTGTGTATTTGGCTACTAATCGTAGGGGTTGCCGGAGTGACAGAAACCTGAAACCCCTATTAGAAAACCATTGCACAAGGGACGTAAGGGTCTTAGAGTTTAAAGCTGTGGTTAGGTTTCTACCTTCATTACTTTCTTGTACTTATGGATGTTTGCAAGGGGGTTTAATCACAAGTATATATTAAGTCTTGGATGGGACGGTACATTAGCACAGGTTCACCCACACAACACTTAGCAAGCTAGAGAAGATTAATCGACTATATGAAGCGAAAGCACTTGACAGTCTTCCCATGTGTCCTCGAGAACGTTTGGTCATCTATAGAAATACAACCGGATTGTCCTTTGCTGCATAAAGGATTGGACCACTTGCTGCATTTATTCCTACTGTCTTTTATTTACTCGTACTTTGTTTACTTGCTTTATCGAAAACCCCTAAAAATCCATTTGCTAAGTATTTGCAGAGAATTCCTGATCCATACCACTAGCCAGCACCTTCTGCTCCTCGTTGGGTTCGATACTCTTACTTATCGAAAATACTACGATACACCCCCTATACTTGTGGGTCATCAAGACTATTTTCTGGCGCCGTTGCCGGGGAGTGAAGCGCTATTGGAGAGTGGAACTGGTAAAGGAAACTTCTACTATGAGTATTGTTTACTTCTGCTAGTTGCTTTATTTTCGTTATGGATAATTCCCTGAGTTTCTTATTTGGTAATGCTACTACCACTGATAAGGTAGTAGATAAGCCACCACCTGCTGAGAAAGATGTTTTCAAAATACCTACAAGAATTATTGATCGTGTTATGGATAATTACTATGTTGGGGATGGAACTGTCCATCCCGGTGATCATTTACTCTTTATACACGAATTATGTGGGTTGTTCAAGTGTGCAGGTATTACTACAGATCAAGTTAAGAAGAAGTTATTATCACTGTCACTGAAAGGAAGAGTTGAGGAATGGTATAAGCTGCTGAAGAATGGTCAAGCTCTGGAATGGGAGGAAATAGTGCCTCTCTTTTATTCAAAGTTTTATCCTCCTAGTGAAATTCATAAAGATCGGAATCAAATATACAACTTTTGGCCTCTTGATGGAGAGAGTACAGCTCAAGCTTGGGGGAGATTGAAGTTACTAATGCTCAAATGTCCCATTCATGAGCTCCCCAACAATATTATTATCAATAACTTTTATGCAAGGCTCCCTCTACATGACAAGGATTTATTGGACGCTTCTTGTGCTGGATCATTCACTCGTATGGAAGAAGAAGTTAAATGGGACCTTCTAGACCGTATTCTAGACAATGCTGAAGCTTGGGAAAATGGCAAAGGTAGAAAGTCAGGTATAAATTATGATTATGAATGCTTGAATATTTTATGAAAACTGATGACTTTCGAAATATTAAAAATGCTTATGGTCTAGACTCTCAAGCTATTGCTTCTTATTTTAAGGCTTTTGATTATTATATTGAAGTGCCTAAAAAGAAGTGGAATAAGTATCATGAACCTTATAAAGATATTGCTAAGAGTGTTCCTGCAAGAAATACTGAAGTTTATACTACTAGTCATGTTTTACCTAAACCTTATATTGAGAAAATGCCATTCTCGGTTAAGGTAAAGGAGCATTCTATGATAGCTAGTATGGTTAATGAAAGTATGAGTAGGGCTGCTGAACCTGATAAACAAATGATTGATGAACCTATAGTAGCAAATGTGAAAGACTTTGTTGCTAAATATGAAAAAGAGGGACACACTATCCTTTGTAAGGATACCTCTAATATTGTTTCGCATAGTAGTGTTATGAGGTCTAGTATTCTTGTGTTTTCTGTTAGAATAAGTGATCATTGCTATGATAGTCCTTGTGATAGCTATATTGTTAAGTTTATGCATGATACTGAAAGCTTTTATGAGAGAGGGAAAAGTGTTCTTGTGCATCTCAATAATATCAAGTTTCCTCGTTTTATGCTGAAATTTTTTATGTTGCATTCCTTTTGCCTTCTTATGCAAGTTGCCTTTGGTTCCAATAACTTGTTTGTTTACAAAATTACCTTGCATAGGAAGTGGGTTAGACTTAAATGTGCGTGTGTTTTTGCTTCTTAATGCTCTCTTTCACTTCAAATCATATCCCTATGAGAGCTTCTTCAAAATTATCATGCCCATCTTAATGGCTATAAAGAAAGAGCTTTATGAGAGACAACAATTTGTTTTTGCTTTCAGTTTGTTTTTGTTTCTTTGAGTCTTGGAAGTTATTACTTCGGTAATAACCGCTCCTTATCCGTTTTGTTTGGTTTTTGTGTCAAGATCAACCTCTAATGAGAGAGAAGTAAGATTTGGAGAAGTTGCTGTCCCGAAACAGATTTTTGTGCTTCACCGTAAAAATTCGTGAAAGATCTCTGTATATCGGATTGAGCTGTAATTGTTTGTGCTTCTGCCCCAGGTTGTTATTTAACTTTCGTTAGTTTTGCACTTTTTGATTTGAGCAACAGAAGATTTTCGAAAAAATTGATCTTTCACTGCTGGTCTGTTTTGACAGATTTTGCCAATCTTGCATTTGCTTCTTTATTCGATTTCCTTTTTGAATTATTTTTGGGTTTTCGAAAGGCGTTGCTACAGTAACTTTTGTTTTGATGGTTTTCAGTCGAAGTTGGACTCAAAAGGTTTTATCACTTCACTTATACTAATGTTGCTAATAAGAACTGTGTGAAGTTTTGTGTGAAAGAAATTTCCAGGAAGTGGAGACAATGGTGTAACAAGGAAGAGAAAGGTTTTATGACTCGAGTAATAAGTATATGAAGATGAAGATATCGATGATATTCAAGTGATGACTCCGGAAGGATCCACTCAATACCAAATTCAGAGACCTGCAGAGTCCGTTTCCAACTAGGTAACAGTTCTGGTAAGAAAAGTTCCGCGAAAATACAATACAACTATGTTTTTGCAGTTTTCAGTCAATAAGGAAAGCTATGAAGCGAAAAAGGGACGGAACCGGAGCCAGGGTGGCCCACACCACCCCATGGCGCGGGCCCACCCCTGGCCGTGCCACCAGGTGGTGAGGCCACCCAGGACTCCGTCTCCGACCCGTTTTCTCCCAGTACCTTCCTTTTGATATGAAACTTCGTAATATATAACCCCTCGGATCTTCCGAGGTTCGTATATCGTGTTTTCGTTGTGTTTTTGTTTCGATCTGTTTCTGCCAGGTGTAATCCCAGATTTGGAGCCACAATGTCTTCCCCTGGAACATCCAAGGGAGATCCCTTAGAAGATATCATCAACCCATATATGAGAGAATTGAAGATTCATCCCAAGGAGTTGTTGCTCGAAGGTGGGGAGGTCCGGATTAAGGAGGTTCAAGGCCCTAAAGGTGAAGGAAATCTGGAGGACAGGATGGAAGCATTGGAGCAAGAAGTCTTTAGGTACAGGAAGATGGCGGAGCGCGAAGTGGACATCATCCACAAGATTTGTTCCGAACTCATCGCCGAGCACCAAAAGGAGACTTCTGAACTCAAAGATGAAGTCTTTTCACTCCGCCAAACAACCAACGAACTGCAAGCACAGTTCTATGACGTTCAAAATCAAAACTATGAGTATGAGGCTAGATTTAAACGCATAAGTGCTGCTGCAAGTTTCAGGATGTTGGAAACCACGATGTCCTTTGTTGATGGGAAGCCTTTACCCTAGAAGACGGACGAAGATGAGAAGATACCACCACCACCTAAGGAGTAATTCGTCATCAGTTTTTGCATCCCCTTGGTTTGTTCCAAGCTTGGGGGAGTGCCGCGGTATCATATCACTATCTTCTATCTTTTTACCTTATTAGTAGAGTCATATCATGAATAGAGGAGTTATTGTGTAGTATGGTTTGCATTATGGAAGTGTCCCCTCTCTCGTTAGATTTGTATCCCTTGGTGTGAGTTTCCATTATGGAGTACTAATGAGAAGTTCTATCATTCACTCTTTTGCATAGCTTATGATAGCATTCAATTCGTGGTTATATGATTGATCTTGTTGTTAGTATTGGTAGCACTTTGGGATCATTGAGTTAATTCAGTTGGTTTTGGCAAACCTGGATCGGTCAGTAGCAACACCCTTTTTGAGAGTTGAAAATAAAAAGATAGAAGTACTCTAGAGGAAAATAATTTCATCATCTTTCTTTCTTGATTTGCTAAGAAGTCTTGTTTTCTCTAGTTAAGATCTTTTGTGCTTCCAAGGAAGATTGCATGTTTTTCTTTACCATTTGTATGTTTGTTTGTTTCCTTCAACTCTTATACTTGCTACCCAGCCTTGCTAGCCAAAAGCCTGTACTGAGAGGAAATTCTTCTCGTGCATCCGCCTCCTTTAAACCAAAACCTTCGTCATTTGTGTTCACTATACCTACCTAGTAGCATTATTGCTATTCCAAGTAAATTCTTGTTTTATCTACCTCCCAAATTAAACTTGTTATGTGAAATTTAGTGATTAAAGCTCTCACGAACTTGATGGCACACTTTACTTTCTTGCATTTAATAAACTTGAACCATTGGGTCCTTCTTTGTTGCGTATATGCTTGCGCTTTATGAGTTGAAGTTAGCCGAACCATGTATCATGGGGACCGTTTTCAACACTTCATTGGTACTTGTACCTAGTTGATATCATGTTCTTTTGCTTATGGATCCCAACGGTGTGAAATAAAAGTGGAACTTGTAAGATCATGGAGTTTATATGTGTGTTAGAGAAACACCTGGGCCGCTAGCCTAAGCCATGCCTAATCATGGTGGAAACTTGCAGCATAACTATAGTGAGCATTCTATGAAGCATCCTCAATAAAAACCTATGGAAATAGCAAATAAAAAGATCGCTGAGATGCTCACTGTCTGCTTGCCTTGTCATTTTGATTATGGGATAGCTCCTGTGTCATGTGCAAGGGGTACCCCGTTGGCGGTTCTCAATGATACGCATGTATTTACAATGACAAGAGCTTGCTCGTGACTGAAGTTGAGTAGCATGAGGATCGGTACTCATAAGTAAGGGGCTTGAGATTTCAACTTATAACTTGTCAAGCATATCCTCTTAGTTGTGTCACTTTAACCTTAATTACCTAAAGATGCCTATGATAGGGGCAATGAGAGCTGAAAGCTAGTAAGTATCATAATTTTTGGGAGCTCTTTATGAGACTTATAATCCCTGCTTCCCTCTTTGAAGGGCCCTTTCTTTTACTTTTAGTTGAGTCAGTAAACCTATTCCCTTCTATCTCGGCAAGTATTTTGAGTTGATGTGTTTTATTCGTTCATACGATGATTTATGCATTCATGTTTCTTATGTTCCTTGTTTTGCACATTGCTCTTATCTTGATGTTTACTACCTTGAAAGCTTTCGTTGAAAAACCAGCTATTTGTAAACTCCAGCAAATTATCAACTATTCTTCGACCAATAGCTAAGTTTGCCATTACCAATTATGATTCAGTTTATGTATCTTTATTGTGTTTCCTTTACTGATTGCAAGTTGAGTTGTATAATAGTGAGTTGTCTTCTATTATGATCTATGTATTTGATGAATGTGATGCTTCTTGTCCGTATTCTTTTATCGACTCTTCACTCCATAAACTTGAGGTCATGTTTATTGAGCTCAGTTTCGCTTGGAGACAAGCGAAGTCTAAGCTTGGGGGAGTTGATACGTCCATTTTGCATCACTATTCTATGTCTTAATTCACTATTATTCATTGATATATTTCGTATTGAGAGGTGATACTTATGTTATTTCATCTGTTTTTGCATGGTTGATGACTTTTGGAGCATGGACCGCTGCATTCAGGATTCTGATGGAAAAGGTGATGTTTGGAGGCAAAATTCGCGAAGATCAGAAAATCTAGGAAAATATACGGAAAATTCTATTTTTCCAGAAGACTCAAGATGCCAGAAGATGGAGTGGAGGTGGGCCACAGGGGGCCCACACCACCCCATGGCGCGGGCAGGCCTAGGCCGCGCCAGGGAGTGGTGTGGCCACCCTGGCCCACTCCAGCCTCTCCCCTCTGGTGTATATCTTCCTCCCGAAACCCTAAGACTCGGGGAGCGACCACAGAAAAATTTCGTCGCCTCTGCGGGGCGGAAAACACCGAGAGAGAAAGATCTCTCCGGCAGACAGATTTCTGCCGGGGGAATTCCTTCCCGGAGAGGGAAGATTGTCGCCATCAACACCACCATCAAGCTGGGCTTCATCGGGATCATCATCATCATCACCATCATCATCACCATCAGCACCCTCATCACCATCTCCATATTGCTGTAACAATTGGTTGAATCTTGCTATAGTTCATAGGGGAAACTTTCCCGGTGTTGATTACTATTTGTAGTTGATGCTATTGAGTGAACCATTGAATTATTGTTTATGTTTAGATTGTTATACATCATTATTCCATCTCTGATCATGATCCATATGATGTCTTGTGAGTAGTTCGTTTTGTTCTTGAGGACATGGGAGAAGTCTTGTTGTTAGTAGTGGAGTTGCGTTGAGAAAGATTCAATAGATTGTTATTTAAGTTGTGGTGTACTTCTTCTAGTGGTGTCATGTGAACGTCGACTACATGACATTTCACCTATATGGGCCTGGGGGAATGCATTGTGTATTTGGCTACTAATCGTAGGGGTTGCCAGAGTGACAGAAACCTGAACCCCCGTAGGAAACCATTGCACAAGGGACGTAAGGGTCTTAGAGTTTAAAGCTGTGGTTAGGTTTCTACCTTAATTACTTTCTTGTACTTACGGATGTTTGCAAGGGGGTTTAATCATAAGTATGTATTAAGTCTTGGATGGGACGGTACATTAGCACAGGTTTACCCACACAACACTTAGCAAGCTAGAGAAGATTAATCGACTATATGAAGCGAAAGCACTTGATAGTCTTCCCATGTGTCCTCGAGAATGTTTGGTCATCTATAGAAATACAACTGGCTTGTCCTTTGCTGCATAAAGGATTGGGCCACTTGCTACATTTATTCCTACTATCTTTTATTTACTCGTACTTTGTTTACTTGCTTTAACGAAAACCCCTAAAAATCCGTTTGCTAAGTATTTGCAGAGAATTCCTGATCCATACCACTAGCCAGCACCTTCTGCTCCTCGTTGGGTTCGACACTCTTACTTATCGAAAATATTGCGATACACCCCCTATACTTGTGGGTCATCACTCCCCAAGAACAAAGGAACTACTCACTCATGGAAGTAATCAACAACATCATCATAATCAAATGAATGGATTAAAGTACGGGGATAGATCTAATGCAAACCACAATTGGATCTAGAATTACAAATAGATATAATAGATGAAAGATGGAGTAATGGTGGTGATGAAGATGTAGCGGTTGATGATGAAAGGGATGATGTGTTATCCTCCAATGATCCGTGAAGCAGCCAGGATTTTACTCCAGCCGAGTTCCTCCTTCAGATTCCTCTCGGATGTGGTGTTTAATGGTTTCTGGTGACTATGAATGTCGGATCCCTCCCTCGTCTAGGAGAAACTATTTGACGAGGCGGTCCCGATGGCGCCTGGTACGGGCAGACGGTATGGGCGAGCTCTGCCCGTACCAGTGGTCGTTATCAGTATTGATGCCTCCTCCTTGTTTGTTATTCTTCTAAGTGCGAAGGTAAATTCATAAAATGACTTTTATCACATACAAATATCATATAATTACACGATATTACAGCTCTAATAGATATGTTCATATATGACTCCATAATTTGGGTTCCTGTTGAAACAAGAATGAAATAACACGCGTAGGCGCAATTAAATACAAAAATCCCTACTCTATTTATGCAAATACAAAAGGTAAATATGCTTCAACTTTGGACACATAAGTGATCCAGAAATTTTCTCTCAAGAAGTACCTCAGATCCCACAATAAGATTCCTAGGGAAGAGAAAATATTTATTGACTTGCTTCATGAGGTGAACCACAGCACTAGAAGAATTATGGAGATCATGGGTGAGGTTTATGGCATCAAGAAAAATGTACCTTACAACACTAAGTTAGTGAGAAACCACATGGCTAGTATTGGTGACCCACAACAAGTGAAGGACATCCCTAATTTGTTGTCCAATTTCAAAGAAATCCAGAAACAAGACCCCAAATTCGTATACACTTTCCGTCTTGATTAAGAGGACAAGGTTGAGAACCTCTTTTGGGTTGATGGTGCTGCAAGAGAAGTGTAAAAGTTCTATAATGATTGTATTTTGTTCCATACTACATTCATGATGAACAAGTACAACATGCTCTGTGCGCTGTTCATTGGGATCAATAGATATGTGCTGTCGATTCAGTTGGGTTGTGGCTTTATTAGGCATGAGAGGATTGCAAACTTTGTGTGGTTGTTTGAGGCGTTCCTAGAAGCTATGGATGGATTGCATCCCCTAAACATCATTACTGACTAGGATGTCGGCATGAGAAATGTTATCCTCGCAATGTTGGTGTATACTGTTCACAAGAATTGTAGATGGCACATCATGCAAAAAGTTCAGGAGAAACTGGGTCCTTTTGTTGCAAAACGTGAAGGTTTGAGGATTGAGTTCAATGATGTGATTGACCACAGTGTTACTATTGAGGATTTTGAGCTATGGTGGGCTGGAATGATTAAGAGGCATGGGGTTCCGGATCACCCGCATTTTCTTAACCTTTATGACCCGAGGACTTTATTTGTTCTAGCTTTCAGGACAGGTTCTTCCCATTATTGCAAACTACTACTAGAAGTGAGCGATTTAATGCAGTGCTCAAGAAATATGTTTGATCTGCATTCCAGTCTTCTTCGTTTCTTTAATCAATACATGAAATTGCAAGAGAAGATAGAAGTTGCTGAAGATGCACATGAGTTTGTAGGCGAGGAAAAAATAGTGAGAGTTTGGTCTGATTTTCCCACAGAGAAATAGATGTTGGAGACTTACACTCTGCATATCTACAACATTTTCCAGTTAGAGCTTTGCAAGATAACATCATACAATGCTCGATTTTGTAGCGATAATACTAATAGGTTTGAAGTTTTTCCAGTTCAGGGTTCTGTGTTTGGGTATGGGAGGATAAGTTACTTTGTTGACGTTGATCTCGAAAATGAAATTTATAGCTGTCAGTGCTGCAAATTTAATAAGGATGGGATTCTATGCTGCCATGTGATGAAAGTCATGAGCTACCTAGGCACGGTGATTGAAGTTCCAATGCACTACATCCTAGCGAGGTGGTCAATGCTACCTCCTGATATCGTTGTACCAGATGTGGAGACATAGGTGAAGCCTGTAGATTGCAAGCTGTCTAGGAAAGATATGTGGTTGTTGCACTGTGATAGCCTCTACAATAATTTTGCCAAGCTAGTTGTACGTCTAGCGTCTTCGGAGAAGACAACTGAGATTGCTGAAAGGCACTTGAAGGCGATGGAGAAAGAAATGGCTGAATAAAAAAGAAATGTTGCAGAAGCTGAAAAGAGGAAAAAGAGAAGTATAGGTATAACAAGTCCTAACCCGGAATTTGTCAAAGAAGATCGTAATTCTGCTTGTGATGCAATTGACCCCCTGTGGTGATAACTAAAGGAAGGCCAAGTTTTAAAAGGAAGAAGAGTGGGTTACAATTGAAGAAACCTCGCCTGACAAAATGCAGTGCATGCAATCAGATGGATCACGATGCACGCAGCTATCCTGATAGGATGGAAAATCCTGAGAAATTTCGTCTTCTAGGTCTATTTTAGTATTTTTTGTGTTTTTGAAATAATGAACGTGTAATTTCCTGGTACTATATATATTTTTTCCGCTTTTTAGTTACTTGAAGAAACAAAGTGTGCTATCTGGTACTACAAAGTTTTGTATCTCGTGTCAAGATGGAACTTATCAGTTGTAAGAAACTAGTTAACACATGACATGAGCATATATACACATGGAGTTTTGTTGTCTGAAATTTTACCTGTAGAAGTGGTACTTAAACAAATAGTGACCACGACGCTTTGTTGTCCGCAAAGAGAATCAACCGATATGTGAATAGTATTCTTATCTTGATTAGATCTTTCTGCGTGAAAGATGTCGTCGTTCCTCCATTTTTCTCTTCCAGATTTTGGAGAGTGAAGTATCCACAGTCATACCTTGGATGAGAAAAATATGATAAATATCTATTAAAATCTTGCAAATGCTTGCACTGTAATAAAGGAAAATACATAGAAGAGATATCTATGTAGAAAAGAAAGAGGAAAACTCACCCATTGGTTTGCTTTGAGCTATCGTTGTTTCAATTGGCCAATCAGCAATATCCACTTTTGAATCTGTGTACTCCTTGCCCACATGACTTTATATTTGCAATAAGAAAGTGGTAAGACTCCATCAATAATGTGTGGCCTCTGCTTGTGAGGGAATCTATCACCTCAAACATTTCTTCCTTTATGTGTAGAACAACCAACCAGTAGTGTACGGATGACACTACTAGGTAAAAGCCTATAGGAGACATGCTTATAGGAGGCGCATCCCAAAAGCATGTGCCTCCACTAAATATACAAGGAGCATGTCTAAACAGTGAGCCTTCTATATATTAATACTAGAGGCACATCCTTGAGGGATGTGTCTCCTGTATCGCATGTATGGACCGATCTAGCTGCCCCCTTACTCGAGGCGCATCTGCTCCATATGCGCCTCGAGTAGTTCAATTACTTGACGAACATATTAAACGGGCACGCCTCGAGTAAGTTGGGTTGGACCAGTGGTGGTAGGTGCCACAATATAGGAAGCAAACCACTAGATATGCGCCTCGAGTATTTTTCAATATTGGAGGCGCATCACTGCTACATGCGCCTCGAGTAAGTGAGGTGGGCCCGGGGGTGGTACGCAACAGACACTCGAGGCGCATCTAGTAGATGCGCCTCAGGTAATTTATGTGTACAAGACGTATCTTGTATGGGATGTGCCTCGAGTAATCTCGCCACCTTTTTCACTTTTTGGTACATGCACCTACACGCCACTCACTTCTCTCTCACTTGTTTTCTCCTCCACACAAAGAAAGATTTGGCCGCCCCTCCTCCTCCCCACCTCGTTTTCTCCATTTTTTCAACATAGAAGCTTGATAAACCTCTATTGGTTGACACATATATGTAAGTGAAAGATCTTGCACTTCTAGATCTACAAGATATCACCTTACTTCTCCTCCGGCTCTCCTACTCCTACTCGTCGTTGGAGGAAGTGTGAAGGCATTGTTGCATGTATGCGCGTTCTCAGCGACACCGACTAGATTGTGGTGTGTGCTTCCTTTGTTTTGTGCAGGGATTTCATTTTGGGTTGCTAATGTTTCACCAGAATGTTGATTTATTTCTGTTCTGGCGAATTTCTGGCACCCGACGGATGCCCTCTTTTTAGGGAAGGTCATGCCAATTTTTTCCGACGATCTCGATGTCCATGCTCTAATTATTCTTTTGCTCTTTGTATACCTCGCATGCGACCATTGTCCGACCACTGAGCACACCCCTCGTGGATAGGTGGATGAGATGCGCGAGGGACGACATGGCACAGACAAACATGACGCAGATAAGATGTCTGTGTCGCGACTGCAAAAAGATGTATTTGAAAAAGCATGATTGTGGAATGCTAGAGTCGCACCTGCTCTGTCATGGTTACATGGATGACTACACTCGGTGGATACATGATGACGAAGATGATGATGAGGATGTCAATAATGGTGAAGACGAAGATCAAGATGTCGGCGAGGCAGGTGATCATGAAGATCAATGTGGCGCCAGGCATGAACATGATGAAGATCAAGCAGATGGCGCTGGGCATGAACATGAATATCAAGTTGCCGAGCATGATTCGAGCTGGTTGCAAGACCCTCATTACCAAGAGCTGCTTCTCGGGGAGACGAGTAATGCTAGAGACGTCGCTAGAGAGAAAGCTAAGCTAGAGCAAATGGAGAAAAGCGCGATTACTCCATTATTTGACGGATGCAACGATAGGGATACCCGTCTAAATGTAACTCTCAGGGCTCTAGAGATGAAGGCAAAACACAAAATGGCCGATGAATGCTTCAACAACAACATGGAATTCTGGCATGATCGTCTTCCCAAGAGGGGGAACACATGTACGACTAGTATCATCGAGGCCAAGAAAGTCGTGTTCCCTCTACCAGACGTGAAATACCACTTCTGTGTAAATGATTGCATCATCTACTAGGGAGAGGACGCAGATAAGACCACGTGTCCGGTGTGCAAGACCTCTCGATACAAGAGAGGTACCAAGAAAGCTCCTAGAAAAGTGGTGTGGTACTTTCCTCTAACTCCTTGTCTGTAGCGGTATTTCATGGACCCTAAGGAAGCATAGCTCATGCGCTGGCACACAGAAAGAAAGAGTCTAGAAGAGGAAGATCTGGAAAAGGAGGAAATGATGAGGCACCCTTCGCATGCTACCTAGTGGAAGGCGTTGGACCTCGAATATTACCAACGGTTCGGGAAAGAGTCAAGGAACCTCAGGCTAGGCGTGAGCACCGACGGACTCAATCCTTTCGGAAGCCAGAGCAACACACATAGCACCTGGCCCATGTTTATATGGATCTACAACCTTCCCCTGGATGTTCATGAAGAAGAATTACGTAACCATGAGTATGCTAGTTCAACGGCCAAAATAGCCCAGTACAGACATCCATATGTATCTCACGCTGTTGAAAGAGGAGTTGGCCACGCTATGGAAGATGGAGCCCGCACGTGGGACATCGTCGCACAAGAATATTTTGATATGAGAGCGGTGGTGATAACGATGGTGCAAGACTATCCTGGTTACAGATACTTCGCAGGGCAGAAATCAATGAGCTATTGGGAAACTAGAAAGAGTGCCCTATGCCAGGAAAGAACCAAAAGAAGCCAGAGCTATTGTTGAGGGTTTGGAAGGCGAGGTCTGTTTTCTAGGACTTGCCATACTGGAAGCTCCTCCGCGTGCCTCATAGCCTTGATCTCATGCATATCATGACGAACGTGGGGGAGATTCTGCTTGCCACCATCCTTAACACCGATAAGACCAAAGATGGGCCGAAGGCAAGGAATTACTTGAAGCATATGGGCATTAGGAAGGACCTTCAACCACCACCTAGTGACGATGAAGAAGATGATCAGTCGGAGAAGTAGGAGACGGAAATGCAGAACAGTCGTCGTCGCAAGGGCAAAAAGGTCAAGAAGGCCAAATTTAAGCTCAAGGACGAAGCAAGGCGGAGACCACACAGTTTATGAAGTGCCTCCTCGGAGTCAAATTTCTGAACGGCTATGTGGGGAAGATAAGAAGATGGCTAGACGAGGCGAAGAAACGCTTTAGTGGGATGAAGTCTCATGACATCGTCGTGCTGATGATGCAGGTACTTCCTGTTGTGATCCGAGGGATAATGGGAAAGCACGTCCATGAAACGTTCTTTGCCTATGCAACTTTTTTGACGTTATCTCTCAAAAGTCGATAGGCATTAAGTAGCTCACGAGGCTATAGGAGGAGTGTTGGAGATATGCCCAAGAGGCAATAATAAAGTGGTTATTATTATATCTTTGTGTTTATGATAAATGTTTACATTCATGCTATAATTGTATTATTAGGAAACACTAATACTTGTGTGTTTTGTAAACATAAAAGAGTCCCTAGTAAGCCTCTTGTTAAGGCTAGCTTGTTGATTAATAGATGATCATGGTTTCCTAATCATGGACATTGGATGTTATTAATAACAAGATCATGTCATTAGGAGAGTGATGTGATGGGAACACACCCATAGTAAGCATAGCATAAGATCAAGTCATTAAGTTTGTTTTGATACAAGCTTTTAAATACATAGTAACCTAATCATTTGACCATGAGGTTGTGTTAATCACCATCATCGGATGAGTGTTTTGATGACATCAAACGCCTCTTCGTAACTCGGTGGTTATAAATGTGGCATTAGGTATTCTGAAAGTATGTGTTGAAGCGCATGGATCGAGACTGGGATTTGTCCATCCATATGACAGATAGATATGCTCTGGGCCCTCTCGGTGGAATGCCATCTAATTAGCTTGCAAGCATGTGACTTGGTCACAAGGGATGACATATCACGGAACAAGTAAAGAGTACTTATTGGTAACAAAGTGGAACTAGGTATGGAGAATCCGATGATCAAACCTCGGATAAGTAGAGTATCATGTGATAAAGGGAATTGGTTCCGTATGTTAATGGTTCTATCGATCACGAAGTCATCGTTGAGTATGTGGGAGCCATTATGGATCTCCAGATCCCGCTAATGGTTATTGATTGGAGAGGTGTCTTGATCATGTCTACATATTCGCGAACCGTAGGGTGACACACTTAAGGTTCAATGTTGTTTTAGCTAGATATGGACTATGCGTTGGAGACCGAATGTTGTTCCGAGTCTCGAATTGGATCCGGACATCACGAGAAGATCTAGAATTCTCCAGAGAATATGATTCATATAATGGAGATCATTTTCTGGGTTTCGGAAATGTTCCAGAGTATTCATATGGAGGTTCTAGAAGGTTTCAGAGTGTTCTGGAAAGTTCTAGAAGGTTCCATAGGGTTTACTTGAAAACCAAGAAATAAAGAGGGAAACTTGGGGGGGAGGGGGGAGAAATCCTCCCCCCTCCCTTGGCGCGCCGGCCCTAGATGGCCAAGGGGGCCAACCCTAGGCCGCACCCCTCTATATAAAGAGGGGTGGGGGCGCCTCCCCCTTGCTCCTTCCACCCCAAACCCTGGCCGCCTCTCTCCTCCTCCTTCCTCCTGCTCCGGCTTAGGCGAAGCCCTGCAGGAATCCTTCACCACCACCACCATGTCGTCGTGCTGCTGGGATTCCGTGGAGATCTATCACCTCCGCTACTCGCTAGAACAGGGAGAGGAAGGTCTGCATCGACTCCGCACGTGTGACCGTCTGCGAAAGCGCTGCTAGAACGCAACGTCGGAAGGATCATCTACTCGATCTTGAGATCGGCAAGTGATCGTCTACATCAACCATGAGATCCGATCTCGGACAAGGCTTTGGATCTACAAGGGTTAGTACAGATTTATCTCGTTGCACTTATCTCATAGATTAGATCTTGGCTTTTCCATAGATTAGATCTTGGTTTTGTTCGTTCTTGCGGTAGTATTTTTTGTTTTCCCTACTACGAACCCATTAGTGGTATCAGAGCCGTGTCTATGTGTAGATCTGTTGCACGAGTAGAACATAATTGTTTTTGTGTGCATTGATGCTTTTGTTGTCGTTGTATTCACGTGTACTTTGCATCTTGCGGGATGGTGGGATGAAGCGGCTCGGGCTAACCTTACATTTTCTCGTACATGAGACTTGCTCCACGCTTGACGTGCAACTTGCATTGCACAAGTGGCTTTGCGGGTCTTTGTCTCTCCCACCATAGTTAAGATTCAATTTACAATTAGCATCTGACAACACTTGTATCAGCGTTGTGGTTCTTGTTCGTAGGTAAGATCGGTTCTTATACGAAAGCCCCAAACCACGTAAAACATGCAAAGAAAATTAGAGGTGTCTAACTTGTTTTTGTAGGGGCATGTGATGTGATATGGCCACGATGTGATTGTGAATATATTTGATGTATGCAATGATCCTTAGTAATATGGCAACCAGCAGGAGCCTAATGGTTGTCTTTAAATTCTGTTAAGACACGCGTGTATATTCATCATGTAATAGGTTTATTCCAAGTAGTTGTTATAGTTGCTATTAGTGATGGACAACCATGAAGCGGCGCCACTGACCTTGACGCTATGCTAGTGATGATGGAGATCATGTTCGTGCTTTGGAGATGGAGATCAAAGGCACAAGAAGAAAGGCCATATCATGTCACATATTATGAATTGCATGCGATGTTAATCCTTTTTGCATCTTGTATTGCTTAGATCGTGATGGTAGCATTATAAGATGATCCCTCTCACTAAATATCAAGTAATAAAGTGTTCGTCCTTAGTAGGCACCGTTGCAAAGACTCGTTGTTTCGAAGCATCTCGTGATGATCGGGTGTTATAGATTCTACGTGTGCATACAACGGATGCAAGCCAGATTTGCACATGCGGGTACTAAGGTTAATCTTGACGAGCCTAGCATGTACATACATGGTCTCGGAACACAGAATACTGAAAGGTAAAGCATGAGTCATATGAATGATATGATGGACATATTGATTATTCGCCTTTGAAGCTACATCTTCTCTCGTGAAGATCAGACTTGGTGTAGTGGATTTGGTTCGTGTAATCACTAAGGCAACATGAGGGATGTTGTTTTGAGTGGGAGTTCACTTAGTTAATTAAAGAATTAAATTTGAACTCAGTTTGTCATAAACTTAGTTTAAACTCTTTGCAAATATGTTGTAGATCATGGCGACCCCCTCCATCAATTTAATGTGTTCCTAGAGAAAGAAAAGCTGAAAAACAATGGAAGCAACTTCACAGACTGGTTCCGTGGATTGAGGATTGTCCTCAGCGCTGGTCAGTTGACCTATGTGCTCGATGCACCGCTGGGTGACCCACCTGCAGAGGATGCTTCTGATGATGTGAAAAATGTTTACGTCACTCGGAAGAACCACTACTCCATAGTTCAGTGTGCCATCCTGTATGGTTTAGAATCGGAGCTTCAGAAGCGCTTTGAGCACCGCGACCCTTTTGAGATTTTCAATGAGCTCAAGCTGATCTTTGAGACTCATGCGGTCATGGAGAGCTATGAGGCCTCCGAGAAGTTCTTTAACTATAAAATATAAGAGGGCAACTCCGTTAGCGAGCATGTTCTCAAAATGTCTAGGCACGCGAACAGGCTCCAAGAATTGGGAATAATGATTCCTAATATGTTGGGGATTCATCGTCTCCTCCTATCACTGCCACCTAGTTATAAAAGCTTCGTGATGAATTACAATATGCATTGCATGAACAAGTGAAAGGACATTTACTGTCATAATCACTTTTGGTGTTCGTTAACAACTAGTAGACCCTTTTTACAGTTTGCTATTGTCTACAGGTTGATATTATACAATGGAAAAAGGACCATTGGCCTGCGGATCATCCCATGCATGTCCTCTTACATCTTGGGGATTCTAGACCGGAGTCTCCGGTCTTCACAGACCGGAGTCTCCGATGTGGTCCGGAGTTTCCCCAAGAGTCTCCGGTGTGGCCCTTGTTTCCTTCCTGGGTCAGTCTGAGAGGTGGTCTGGAGGTTGGTCCAGAGTCTCCGGTCCACTTGGCTCACAACTGAGCTGGGTCATTCTGTCAAGGGGTCCGGAGGCTGGTCCGGAGATGGACCGGAGTCTTCGGTGTGGTGACCGGAGTCTCCGCTCTGCTTCTTCTCCAACGGTCAGAAAAACGGTTCGCTGACAGAAGGGCTATAAATAGGGGACCTTATCCCCTTGTCCCAGCTGCTCGTCCACCTCAAGAACACCATGTCCATTTGAGCGACCAAATCAACAAGATCTCTTCATCCAACCATCCAAAGTCCTTGATCTTTGGAGAATCGAAGGAGGAGGCCTTGATCTACAACTTCACCAAGAGAGATCTTCATTTCCCCCTCATTCACTTGAGGGCCCCATACTCTAGTGTTTCATTGGAAACCCTAGGTTTTGATTTGGTTCTTACAAGCTTGTCTTTGATTGTTTGACAGCTTGCTTGTATTTGGGAGCCTCCAATTAAGTTGTGGATGTGTGCCCCGAACTCGTTGTAAAGGTGTCGGCTTCCACCTCGAAGGTTGCTGTATAGTGGAAGAGGTGAATCGAACCCGTTGGGGTGAGGTTCATCGGAGAACAAGGGAGGCCTCTCGTGGCGTTGGTGGTTTGAAACCACCCCCTCTCCAAATGTAGACGTACTTCCCTTCAAAAGGAAAGAACTACGGGAAACAAATCATTGTGTCTCCGTGTGCTCCACTTTGGTTCCTTCTATCCTTTACCTCACTTTACTTATCTAGTTATTGTTTAGTTTATGCTTGTGTGTCATATAGGTAAATTCACCTTAGTTGCATAATCTAGAGAATTTACCTTTCTTGTCAAACCCTAATTTGAAAAAGGAGTAAAATTGAAGTAGCACCTATTCACCCCCCTCTAGGTGCCCATACGATCCTTTCAATTGGTATCAGAGCCTCGGCTCTTTATTCGGGCTTAACCGCCTAAGAGATGATGCGCAACCCAGAGGAGGGAGAAAGTGAGGCTAGCCATTCGGTGACCATGGTATATCTCAAGAATTTGGAAACAAGCTTGAGCTCTACCTTGGGCAACGAAATACTACAATTGCGTCAACTCGTTGAGCAACTTGTTAAGGATAAGCAAACCTCACCTCCTCCCTCTCCAGTGGAAACACCACCAAACCCAAAGGCTAATGCTCTGGCAAAGCCTTTGGAGGAAGTGGTAGGGGATGAACATAATTCCACTAACTCCGCCACCAAAAGGGGTGATGGGAAGGAAGAGTTCCATACAGTTCCCGGATGGTACTCTCCCGACCCTCCTATCCCTCATCCACATATAAACAATAGAGGAGACCCACCTAAGTTAGCTGCACATACTTTTGCTCAATGGCAAGTGTTAATGAAATCTCATGTGCGCAGCTCTTGCATTGATTTGTGGAATATTATCGAAGATGGACTCAAAATTGAGGATCCAACCAACTTGACAAGAAGAGAAGTGGTCAATAGCCAACTCAATGCAACTGCCTTGCACATGATCCAACTTGGGGTGGGGCCAAAGGATTTTCCCCACATTGAGCACTACAACACCGCCAAGGAAGCTTCGGATGCTCTCATTGACTTGTTTGTTGGCAATGAGAGTATGAGAAGAAAGAGATATGATGCCTTAAGCAATGAGGCCTAAGGTTTATTTATGAAGGATGGTGAGGATCATGAAGACATGTATCGAAGACTCAAATCCGCAGCCACCGCCTTCAGGAATGTTGGTGCCTCTCACATTGATGACGCTTGGATCAAAAGGAAGTATGTGAGTGCTCTCATGCCCTTCGAGTCTACTGACTTGAAGAGTCTCCAAGGAAGACACAACTACCATCTCATGACCCCCAATGAAGTGATGCAAGAGATGTCTGCCTTCAAGGTTGCTGCCAAGAATGCCAAAGACGCCCGTGCTCGTGCCATTGGAATGAGTAGTGGTGTCAATCTTGCCTTGAAGGCCAAGGTTGTGGAGTATGATGAAGATGAAGGAAGTGATGAGGGACCCTCAATGAGCCACCCGGACGATGTCAAGACTGCCCATGGTGAATACATGGCCTTCTATGCAAGAAACTTTTGGAAAGACCCCGCCAAGGCCAAGATGGAAATGCAACATAGAAGCAACCCCAATGGGAGAAGAGACAATGGGTCCAAGTTGAGAACTTGTTTCAATTGTGGTGACCGTTATCACTTCGTTGCAGCCTGTCCCTATGAGAAAAGAGAAGATAATGGGGGTAAACTTGTGTTGAAGAAGACCTCCAAGGTTCCATATAAGAAACCCTTCATCAAAAGAAACCCAACCAACAAGAAGACGGGAGAAATTGTCTTGATCACACATGAAGAGTACTCCTCCGATGATGATGATGATGATGATGAGGAAGAAGAGGATACACCAGGTGGTGTGGCGGCTCTTGCCACTACCTCTACTCCTTCATTCTCACTCTTCGCCTCTCCAAATGAGAATATTTCCAACAAGAACGTCACTTGCCTTATGGCAAGAGGAACGGAGGTATTATCATCATCACACCCCACTTCCTTAATCGATGATGATTTTTATGATGAGTTATCTCTTGAGGTCAAAAAGGAACTAGTTGCTTTTGATGTGTTTATGAATAACTTGCAAGGGGAACACAAGAAACATGTTGTGGACCTCCTAAATCAACTTTCACACACACAAGAACTTCTAGATGAGAGGTGCCAATTAGGAAGAGAGCACATAATTGAGGTAGAAGCTCTTAGTAATGCTCTAGAAGAAGAACAAGAAACTAGAATATCTCTTGAAACTAAACTAGAGGGCCTTGATGAAGCTAATGACCTCATTATTAATAAACTCATCAAGGAACGTGATCATGCTATTGCTAAATACAAAAAGGCTAAAAATGATAAGATTGAGTTTGGTGTTGTTCATAAAAAACTTGCCGAGGACTTTAGGACACTTGACAAGGCTCACAAGGCCTTGGAAAGTGAACTCTTGTCCCTCACAAAGTCTCGTGAAAAGCTTCAAACTCAATTGATCAATACTCCCTCACCTAGTACATTAATTCCTTCTAGTTGTACACATATTCTTGAAGAGCATGCTAGGTTGAAGGGGGAGCTAGCTTAGACTTCCTTTCCCAAAGGAAACAAGTCTATTGATGACCTCTTAAACAAGCAAAGGTCAAATGGTGAAAAAGGGGCTTAGGCTTTGTCTCTAAAGCCAAGAAGAAAAAGAATAACAAGAAGAAGAAGGCCAAGCCCGCTCAAGAAAATAACAAGGTCATTGTGGGAAGTAAGACCACAAGTGGCAGAACTATGTCTCATGATGACTTTGCGGGCAGTGCTAACTCTCACTATGTCTTAATGCGTTATTACTATGGTGATGTGTATGCACAATATGTTGGCCCTTTTGATGGTTATATTGCATGGTCGATTTGGGTTCCCAAGACCCTTGTTGCTAACAAAAGAGGACCCATTGAGAAATGGGTACCTAAAAACTAGTTTGATCTTTTGTAGACCTATGCTTCCGGAGGGTCAAAATGGGTGCTCGATAGTGGATGCACAAGTCATATGACCGTAATCGCTTCTAGTGTCAAGGAATTAAGACCAAATGTTGATAAAATATCTGTGACATATGCTGACAAATCAAAGTCTAAGGTAATGGGTTTCGGCAAAGTTGTGGTGGCACACGATATCACTCTCGTGGACGTCATGCTTGTTGAGACCCTTGGCTATAATTTACTTTCAGTTCGTGCTCTAGGAAAGATGGGTTTTGCTGTCTTCATTGATGTTGATATTGTGATCCTCTTGTGGAGCAAGACTCTAAAGGTTGCTTTCGTTGGGTATGTCGAGGATGACTTGTATGTGGTGGACTTCTCCAGAAAAACCACTACAGGTCCGATGTGCCTATTCGGAAAGGCCGATGTGGGTTAGCTATGGCACCGCCGTCTAGCCCATGTCAACATGAGAACTTTGCAAAGCCTTCACAAGGATGGTCATATTGTTGGACTAAAAGAAAATGTTTGCTTTGCCAAAGATCGTGTTTGCAGGGCATGTGTTGAAGGAAAGATGCATGATTCTCCCCACAAGCCAAAGAACTACATCAAGTCCAAGAGGATCTTGGAGCTTCTTCATGTGGATCTCTTTGGTCCCCCGTCTCATGCAAGTCTTGGTGGGAAGAAATATTGTTTGGTGATTGTTGATGATTACTCAAGATACACCTGGTATATTTCTTCAAGTTAAAAAGTGAGACCCAAGAGAACTTCATCGACTTCATCGACTTCATCAACATGGCTCAACGTCAACACAATGTCCCTGTACTAACAATAAGGAGTGACAATGGTACCGAGTTCAAGAACTACACATTAAATGTATTTCTTAGTGATGAGGGAATAAAACATCAATATTCCGCTGCATATACCCCTCAACAAAATGGTGTAGCTGAGAGGAAGAACGAGACTCTCATTGATATGGCCAAGACTATGTTGGCAGAATTCAAATCTCCTTACATTTTTTGGGCTGAAGCTATCTCCACCGCATGTCATGCATCAAACCGTCTCTACCTCCGCAAAGAATTGATCAAGACTCCATATGAGATCCTTACGGGTAACAAGCCTAATGTTTCTTACTTCCGAGTATTCGGTTGCAAGTGCTTCTATCGCATTAAGGGCATTCGTTTATCCAAGTTTGATTCCAAAGCATTAGAGGGTATTTTTGTTGGTTATGGTCTCGAATCCCACACTTATAGAATCTATGAAAAGCTCTCAAGAATTGTCATAGAATCTTGTAGTGTGGTGTTTGAAGAATATGATGGTCCCCAAACGGGGCGTGTTGATGTTTGTGATGTAGATGATGAAATGCCTCAGGATGCCATAGGAAGAATGGGTGCGGGTTTCATCCGCCCTGTTGAGGAACCCCTTATGGTGGATCGAGAAGAACTATGCTCTACTCACGTGGAGCCCTCATCTTCACAACTTCAACAAGCTACTGTCGAGGTGGACAATGACCCATGCCAAAGACAAGTTGTGGACCCTCAACCTACTGATCAAGAAGATGCATCTATCCAAGAGGTGATTGAGTCTCTGTTTGCCAGGATGTCCAGTGGTGCTAAGGCCATTACACAAGCAAGATCTATACAAACTGCCATAAGAACAGCTGAATACCTGGCCAGTTGTGGGACTGATCAAGACCGAGGTCAATCCTCTCCTCCTATAGAAGAGAATATTTCCAATAATGATTAAGGTCAAGTTAATGGTCAAGACGAGGACCAAAATGATGAAGTGATCCCACCAAGAAACAACAAGGAGATCGAAACTCGATGCCAAGCTAGAATGGATAGAATATTGGAATTAAGGGACCACACTCTTGAGAATGTGGTTGGAGATCTAAGAAGAGGGATATCTACTCAAGCTCAATTGAAGAATTTTGGTGAGCACCAAGCACACATTTCCATGGTGGAACCAAAGAAAGTATGGGAAGCTCTTGAAGATTCGGATTGGTTGGATGCAATGCACAAAGAGCTCAACAACTCTGAGAGAAACAAAGTATGGAAGTTAGTGGAAAAGCCAAAAGAGTGCTGCAATGTTATAGGCACCAAGTGGATTTTCAAGAACAAGCAAGACGAGCATGGAATTGTGATAAGGAACAAGGCAAGATTGGTTGCACAAGGGTTCTCTCAAATTGAAGGCATTGATTATGGAGAGACTTATGCTCCCGTGGCCCGCCTTGAGTCCATCCGTATCCTCCTTGCTTATGCGACACATCATAATTTTAAATTACAATAAATGGATGTAGAAAGTGCATTTCTCAATGGTCCATTGCATGAGTTGGTATATGTGAAACAACCCCCGGGATTTGAGGATCCCAACTTTCCAAACCATGTCTACAAACTTGATAAGGCTCTCTATGGGCTTAAGCAAGCCCCACGCACGTGGTATGAGCACCTTAGAGAGTTGTTGTTAGATCGTGGTTTTGAGGTTGGGAAAATCGATCCCACTATTTTTACCAAGAGGGTCAATGGGGAACTTTTTGTATGCCAAATTTATGTAGATGACATTATCTTTGGCTCTTCTAACAAAGCGTTTAATGATGAATTCTCTAAGCTAATGACTGACAGGTTCAGGATGTCTATGATGGGATAATTGAGAGTATTTCTTGGTTTTGAGATCAAGCAAGTGAGAGGTGGTGCATACTTCAACCAAGCCAAGTATACTCAAGATATGCTCAAAAGATTTAACATGAAAGATCTCAATGGAGCTCCCACTCCCATGGCAACAAAGACTCATCTTGAACTAAACCCAAATGGTAAAGATGTGGACCAAAAGGTATACCGATCCATGATTGGCTCTTTGCTTTACCTTTGTGCATCTAGACCCGATATTGTGTTGAGTGTAGGAGTATGTGCAAGATATCAAGCGGCTCCTAAAGAAAGCCATTTGATGGCAGTCAAGAGAATCTTTGGATATTTGGTTCATACCCCAAACTATGGTATTTGGTATCCTAGGGGCTCTACTTTCTCTCTATGGGTACACGGATTCGGATTGGGCTGGTGACAAGGATGATAGAAAATCAACCTCCGGGGCTTGCCAATTCCTTGGGAGGTCCTTGGTGTGTTGGTCGTCCAAGAAGCAAAACTGCATATCTCTTTCCATCGCTGAAGCCGAGTATGTAGCTGCTGCTAGTGCCTGTACACAATTGCTATGGATGAGGCAAACTTTAAAGGAATACGGTGTCCATTGCGACAAAGTGCCTCTTCTATGTGACAATGAAAGTGCTATCAAGATTGCTTATAACCCAGTGGATCATACAAGGACAAAGCACATTGAGATTCGTCATCACTTCATTAGAGATCATGTTGCCCGAGGTGATATTGAGCTTTCATATGTGTCAACCAAAGACCAACTTGCCGATATCTTCACGAAGCCACTTGATGAAGCAAGGTTTTGTTATTTGAGGAATGAACTAAATATCGTGGATTCTAGGAGCTTGACTTGATTGCCTTGCATACTCACCTATGTCTTGACCCATATTTGGTGTAGGTGTAGGCATGGAAATAGGGGGAGTGCGGTTCTAATTCATTGGACTATCCCTCCCCCCATAATGCCAACATTAAGAAATTAAATTCTCGTAGTATCATTTAGTGATATGTGAGAATCATTGATGAGTAGTGGCTATGAACCCAAGGATAATTCTTCGCGGTTTCATGCCACAAACTCCTACAAGGTGGCTTCGGCCACCACCCTCTGCTCATTCGAAGAATTGGCTCTTAGCTCGGATTTATTTGGCACTTTGATGAACTTTTGGAGAGTTTTCCGTGGTTTTCTTGAGTTTTCACAGTATGTCATCTTAACCCAAGCCCTCTCTCAGTCCTGAAAACCCTCTCTATCTAATATATGTCCCCATACACACACCCTGGAAGTAGTTGGTCGAGGGGGACCGGAGTCTCTAGTGTGTTCACACCAGAGTCTCCAGTGTGGACCGGAGTCTCCAGTGTAGACCGGAGTCTCCGGTCTGGGCGGTTTCTGTCCACTTTAAGGGAGGACGGGGTGAACTGAAACAACATTTTCATTCATCCACACCCGTCCTCCCCGTTCTGCCCCCGTCGCCTCCTCTCCCAAATCTTCTCCCCGGAGGTCAAGAAGCCCCCGGGATCCGCCGTGCCGCTGGCCAATCATCTCCTTTCCACCATTGGGTGATTCCCACCGGTGGAATCTCCTCCATGGACAGATCTGGTACCTCTCCTCCTCTTCTTCACCTAGGGTTCTTCCCTTACCTTGTTTATGAGGATTGGTACTAGTTTTGACCACTGGAATTCCTTATTTGCGTGCACCGGAGTACTTTATCATTGTTACCATGCCCGATCTGCTGGATTCAACCCCATTGGAGCCTCCCTGATCTTCCCCTGAGTCTCTAGACCGGAGACTCTGGCCCGCAGGACGGAGACTCCGGTCTAGACCGGAGACTCCAGTGTGGACCACGGAGACTCCGGTGTGGTTTGAATCTAACACATTTTTTCATGGTCTCAATGATTCTGTGCTGCCTCAATGGGACATATATACTTACCTTCATGCTATCTCCCTCGCTGTTGTTCACAGGCTCTGGCTCTCGTCGTCCTCCTCGCACCAAGGCTAAGATGAAGAGGGGGGATCCTCGCTATGATGAGTTTGAGGGTCAATACATTGTGCCCCATCCAACCGCAGACAGCTAGCCGGTGATGCGGCCTATATGCAGCGAGAGCAGGAAAGGGCTGAGGAAGAGAAACATGCCAAGAGGGCAAAATATGACAACATTCAGTCGTTGGCTCGCATGTCTAAGCATGAGTACCGTGAGCTGCGGAAGACCAATTTCTATGAATTGCCTCGCACTAGTGATGACCCCTGTTATTGGAGGAAGGAGCAACGTGTCTTCATGAAAGACATTTACAGTGTGCTCAAGAGATCTCATGTATGTCCCCAAAAGTACTTGAGTGTTGAGCAGATGAGAAAGAGCCCCTACTTCTCTGATGCTCTGTGGATTTGTGAGAAGTTGGGGCTGTTCAACTTGATGGAGATTCATGAAGACTACAACATCACCCTTGTGCAGCAGTTCTATGCCACAGTTGTGTTTGGAACTGACCAAGCCAGGACTATGACTTGGATGACTGGCGACCACCGCTGTTCTGCCACGTTCTATGACTTTGCTGAGGCCATCTTCGAGACTTTTCAGGGGGTATCTACTCATGTTGGAGTTCGCATGCACTCATCAACTCTTGGGGTGAACAAGGACAAGCTTGCCCCTCTATATGGTAGTGAGGGTGTTGTGGGCGGGTCCAAGGGACTCAAGCCTCTCTACAATCTGATGTTGAGGATCTTCCGCCAGACCATTTCCCCTAGTGCTGGGAATGATGATGCCATCAGATGTGGTTTGGTAAACTTGCTGTATCACACCCACAAGACTTACATAGCTGGCCCTGACGCTGATGTTGATCCTATTGATGTGATGGACTACATATTTGAGGAGATGTATCATGCCATCTTGTACAGGAAGGCCCCTCCATATGCACCTCTGGTCATGAGACTCATCAACACTCAGACACATGGTTCACCACTTCCTATGCCTTCCAATCTTACCGAGCACACTCTCGTATCTCTGCAGCAGAAAGGGGATATGAGGGCTCCTCCTAGACGCTCCCATGCACATGAGGAAGAGGAAATTTCAGAGACTGACCGGGCCCCCTCACCTCCTAGGGCTTGAAGGAAGAATGCTTCCAATGCACCTCTTCCATCCATGACACGTGACTATGTCCAAGAGAAGGTCAAGAAGGCCTCATTCTGGGAGAGCACCTTGTGTTGCATGAATGTGGACATTTGCAAGAAACAACATGATTCCTACAAGAGCAATCGCCGCATCGAGAAATTACTCAAGGAGATCAAGGCCCATGGTGAAGCGTATGATGAGGAAGGTGAGGATGAGTACACTGATGAGCATGGCGCTCAGCCCTCCACTGAGTCAGATCACACTCTTTCGTTTGGGGCCTAGAATGCCCATTAGGATAGCTTGGTGGATTGGAAGACCTTCTCTGATGTCACATCTGGGTTTGCGTCTCAAGGTACTTCATCCTCTTGCCCTCACGGCAAAGGGCCTGCAGCTCCAGATGGTGATGAGGACTATGATGATGATGAGGAGGATCAGGATTTGGATGAGGAGGACGAGGAGGATGATGACGAGGACTACTGATCCGTTGGGAGGCTAGCTTAGGTCTTTTCCCTTTTTTGGTGTTTCGATGCCAAAGGGGGAGAAGACATTGTCATCGGGATTTGCATGGGTTCGGGCTATTTGATTCGCATTTGCCTTATCGTTTCTATTTGACTTATGTTATTGTGGGACACTGTTTGCTATTTGTGTGTGTGTGACTCTGTGGGTGCTCCAACTTTATTGTAACTCATGTGTGAACCATGTGTTTTATCCATGCTCTATCTACCTTACCTGCTTTACTTGTTTACCTTTATGCACCTAGACAGGGGGAGCATGTCATAAGTAATTGCGTAGTTTTGTTCATGCAAATTACGTAGTAATTGCATAGTTTTGTTCATGCAAATTCACTAGTTGTCACCGAACACCAAAAAGGGGGAGATTGAAAGGACATTTACTATCATAATCACTTTTGGTGTTCGTTAACAACTAGTAGACCCTTTTTACAGTTTGCTATTGTCTACAGGTTGATATTATACAAAGGAAAAAGGACCATTGGCCCGCGGATCATTTCATGCATGTCCTCTTACATCTTGGGGATTCCAGACTAGAGTCTCCGGTCTTCACAGACCGGAGTCTCTGGTGTGGTCCGGAGTTTCCCCAAGAGTCTCTAGTGTGGCCTCTGTTTCCTTGCCTGGGTCAGTCTGAGAGGTGGTCCGGAGGTTGGTCCGGAGTCTCCGGTCCACTTGGCTCCCAACTAAGCTGGGTCATTCTGTCAAGGGGTCCGGAGGCTAGTCCGGAGATGGATCGGAGTCTCCGGTGTAGACCGGAGTCTCCGGTGTGGTGACCGGAGTCTCCGGTCTGCTTCTTCTCCAACGGTCAGAAAAACGGTTCGCTGACAGAAGGGCTATAAATAGGGGACCTTATCCCCTTGTCCCAGCTGCTCGTCCACCTCAAGAACACCATGTCCATTTGAGCCACCAAATCAACTAGATCTCTTCATCCAACCATCCAAAGTCCTTGATCTTTGGAGAATCGAAGGAGGAGGCCTTGATCTACAGCTTCACCAAGAGAGATCTTCATTTCCCCCTCATTCACTTGAGGGCTCCCATGCTCTAGTGTTTCATTGGAAACCCTAGGTTTTGATTTGGTTCTTACAAGATTGTCTTTGATTGTTTGGCAGCTTGCCTGTATTTGGGAGCCTCCAATTAAGTTGTGGATGTGTGCCCCGAACTCGTTGTAAAGGTGCCGGCTTCCACCTCGAAGGTTGCCGTATAGTGGAAGAGGTGAATCGAACCCGTTGGGGTGAGGTTCATCAGAGAACAAGGGAGGCCTCTCATGGCGTTGGTGGTTTGAAACCACCCCCTCTCCAAACATAGACGTGCTTCCCTTCAAAAGGAAGGAACTACGGGAAACAAATCCTTGTGTCTCCGTGTGCTCTAGTTTGGTTCCTTCTATCCTTTACCTCACTTTACTTATCTAGTTATTGTTTAGTTTATGCTTGTGTGTCATATAGGTAAATTCACCTTAGTTGCATAATCTAGAGAATTTACCTTTCTTGTCAAACCCTAATTTGAAAAAGGAGTAAAATTAAAGTAGCACCTATTCACCCCCCTCTAGGTGCCCATACGATCCTTTCAACAAGACATTGCCTGAACTCTTCTCCATGCTGAAAACTGTTGAAGTGGAGATTAAAAAGGAGCACAAAGTGTTGATGGTCAATAAGATCACCAATTTCAAGAAACAGGGAAAGCCTAAGAACAAGGGCAACTTCAAGAAGGACGGCAAGAAAGCTGCCGCACCTGCTAAAAATCCCAAGGCTGGTACTAAGCCTGATACTGAGTGCTTCTACTACAAGGGTGAAGGTCACTGGAAGCGCAACTGCCCCAAGTACTTGTCAGATCTGAAGAATGACAACATCAAGAAGAAAGCTATATTTGATATACATGTTATTGATGTGTATCTTACTAGTAATCGTAGTAGTGCCTGGGTATTTGATACTGGTTTGGTTGCTCATATTTGTAACTCGAAACAGGAGCTATGGAATAAACGAAGACTGGCAAGAGACGATGTGACGATGCACGTTGGAAATGGCTCCAAGGTTGATGTGACCGCCATCAGCATGCTCCCTCTTCATCTACCTTTGGGATTGGTTTTGAACTTGAATAATTGTTATTTGGTGCCCGCGTTAAGCATGAACATTATTTCTGGATCTTGTTTATTGCGAGGTGGTTACTCATTTAAGTATGAGAATAATGGTTGTTTGATTTATATGAGTAATATTTATTATGGTAATGCACCTGAGATGAATGGTTTATTCTTATTGAATATCGATAGTACTGATACACATGTTCACAACATAGATGCTAAACGAATAAAAATGAATGATAATTCTACATACATGTGGCACTGTCGTCTTGGTCACATTGGAGTGAAGCGCATGAAGAAACTCCATTCTGATGGACTTCTTGAATCACTTGATTTTGAATCACTTGAAAGATGTGAAGCATGTCTAATGGGAAAAATGACTAAGACTCCATTCTCAGGGATAATGGAGCGAGCTATGGACTTATTGGAAATAATACATACAGATGTGTGCGGCCCAATGAGCGTAGCATCACGTGGTGGATATTGTTATGTTCTTACTTTCACGGATGACTTGAATAGATATGTGTATGTCTACTTTATGAAACATAAGTTCAAAACTTTTGAGAAGTTTAAGGAATTTCAAAGTGAAGTAGAAAATCATCGTAACAAGAAGATTAAGTTTTTGCATTATGACCGCTGAGGTGAATATCTAAGTTACGAGTTTGGCATGCATTTAAAGAAATGCGGAATACGTTCACAATTGACACCGCTGGGAACACCATAGCGTAATGGTGTGTCCGAACATCGTAATCGAACTCTCTTAGATATGGTTTGGTCTATGATGTCTCTTATATATTTACCGTTATCGTATTGGGGTTATGCATTAGAGACAGCCGCATTCACTTTAAATACGGCACCATCTAAATCCGTTGAAACGACACTGTATGAATTGTGGTTTGGCAAGAAACCTAAGTTGTCGTTCCTTAAAGTTTGGGGCTGCGAAGCGTATGTAAAGAAGTTACAACCCGACAAGCTTGAACCCAAAGTGGAAAAATGCATCTTCATAGGATACCCTAAAGAAACAATTGGGTATACCTTCTATCATAGATCCGAAGGCAAAGTTTTCGTTGCTAAGAATGGATCCTTTCTTGAGAAGGAGTTTCTCTCGAAAGAAGTGACTAGAAGGAAAGTAGAACTCGACGAGGTTGTTGAACCTTCTCTCGGATTTGAGAGTAGCACAGCACCGGAAGATGTTTATGTGCTGCCTGCACCAATAAGAGAGGAAGCTAATGATGATGATCATGAAACTTCGAACGAAGTTGCTGCTGAACCTCGCAGGTCGACGAGGGTTCGTGCCACTCCTGATTGGTATGACCTTGGGTTGAATGTCATGTTGGTGGAAAACATCGATGACCCTGTGACATATGATGAAGCTATGATGAGCCCAGATTCCGACAAATGGTAAGAAGCCATGAAATTCTAAATGGGATCCATGTACGAAAACCAAGTATGGGCTTTGGTAGATTTACCGGATGGCCACAAGGCTGTCGAGAACAAATGGATCTTTAAAAGGAAAATAGATGCTGATGGTAATGTTACTGTCTATAAAGCTCAACTTGTCGCGAAAGGTTTCGACAAATTCAAGGAGTTGACTACGATGAGACCTTCTCACCGGTAGTGAAGCTAAAGTCTGTGAGGATTTTGTTAGTGATCGCTGCATATTTTGATTATGAGATTTGGCAGATGGATGTCAAAACGGCGTTCCTTAATGGTGACATTGAGGAAGAGTTGTATATGGTACAACCCAAAGGTTTTGTCGATCCTAAAGATGCTAACAAGGTGTGTAAGCTTCATTGCTCCATTTATGGACTGAAGCAAGCATCCCGGAGTTGGAATCAACGTTTTGATAAGGTGATCAAAAACTTTGGATTTATACAAACTTATGGAGAAGCTTGTATCTACAAGAAAGTGAGTGGGAGCTCTGTAACATTCTTAATACTATATGTGGATGACCTATTGTTGATTGGAAATGATATAGAACTTCTTGAAAGTTCAAGGCCTATTTGAATAATAGTTTTTCAATGAAGGATCTTGGCGAAGCGGCATACATTTTAGGCATCAAGAATTATAGAGATAGATCAAGATGCTTAATAGCGCTTTCACAAAGTACATACCTAGACAAGGTTCTAAAGAGATTTAGAATGGAAGAAAGCAAGAAAGGGTTCTTGCCCATGTTGCCAGGTAAGACCTTGAGTAAGACTCAAAGTCCAACTACGGCAGAAGATAGAGAGAAGATGAGTAAAATCCCCTATGCCTTGGCCATAGGATCTGTCATGTATGACATGCTGTGTACAAGACCGGATATAGCACACATTGTTATTTTGACTAGCAGATATCAAAGTGATCCTGGCATGGAACACTAGACAGCGGTCAAAAATATCCTCAAGTACCTGGAAAGGACTAAGGATATGGTTCTTTCTTATGGAGGTGATGAACAGCTTGTTGTAAACAGTTACACTGATGCTAGTTGGAACACCAATCCGGATGACTCGAAGTCACAGTCTGGATACGTATTTATTTTGAATGGTGCTGCAGTGAGCTGGAGGAGTGCCAAGAAGCGTTGTGGTGAAATCTTCAACTAAATCAGAATACATAGCTACTTCGAAGGCTGCACAAGAAGCGATATGGATGAAGGAGTTCATTACTAAGCTTGGTGTGATTCCTAGTGCGTTGGACCCGATGGCCATCTATTGTGATAATACGGGTACCATAGCTAATGCACAGGAGCCAAGATCACACAGTAAGCTGAAGCACATCAAGCTACGTTTCCATGCCATTCACGAGTATGTCCAAGATGGCGACATAAAGATTTGCAAAGCACACACTGATCTGAATGTGGCAGATCCGTTGACTAAACCTCTCCGTAGAGCAAAACATGACCAACACCAAAACGCCATGGGTGTTAGGTACATTACAATGTAATCTAGATTATTGACTCTAGTGCAAGTGGGAGACTGTTGGAGATATGCCCAAGAGGCAATAATAAAGTGGTTATTATTATATCTTTGTGTTTATGATAAATGTTTACATTCATGCTATAATTGTATTATTAGGAAACACTAATACTTGTGTGTTTTGCAAAGATAAAAGAGTCCCTAGTAAGCCTCTTATTAAGACTAGCTTGTTGATTAATAGATGATCATGGTTTCCTGATCATGGACATTGGATGTTATTAATAACAAGATCATGTCATTAGGAGAATGATGTGATGAACACACACCCATAGTAAGCATATCATGAGATCAAGTCATTAAGTTTGTTTTGCTACTAGCTTTTAAATACATAGTAACCAAATCCTTCGACCATGAGGTTATGTTAATCACCATCACCGGATGAGTGCTTTGATGACATCAAACGCCGCTTCATAACTAGGTGGTTATAAAGGTGGTATTAGGTATTCTGAAAGTATATGTTGAAGCGCATGGATCGAGACTAGGATCTGTCCATCCATATGACGGATAGATATGCTCTGGGCCCTCTTGGTGGAATGTGATCTAATTAGGTTGCAAGCATGTGACTAGGTCACAAGGGATGACATATCACGGAACAAGTAAAGAGTACTTATCGATAACGAGGTAGAACTAGGTATAGAGAAACCGATGATCAAACCTCGAATAATTAGAGTATCGTGTGACAAAGGGAATTGGTTTCGTATGTTAATGGTTCTATCGATCACAAAGTCATCGTTGTGTATGTGGGATCCATTATGGATCTCGATCATGTCTACATATTCGAGAACTATAGGGTGACACACTTAAGGTTCAATGTTGTTTTAGGTAGATATGGAATATGCGTTGGAGACCGAATGTTGTTCGGAGTCCCGGATTGGATCCGGGATATCACGAGGAGATCCGAAATTGTTCGGAGAATATGATTCATATAATGGAGATCATTTTCTGGGTTTTGGAAATGTTCCGGAGTATTCATATGGAGGTTCTAGAAGGTTTCAGAGTGTTCTAGAAAGTTCTAGAAGGGTCCATAGGGTTTACTTGAAAACCAAGAAAGAAAGAGGGAAACTTGGGGGGAAGAAATCCCCCCTCCCTTGGCGCGCTGGCCCTAGAGGGCCAGCCCTAGGCCGCACCCCCTATATATAAAGAGGGGTGGGGGCGCCTCCCCCCTTGCTCCTTCCACCCCAAACCCTGGCCGCCTCTCTCCTCCTCCTTCCTCCTGCTCCGGCTTAGGCGAAGCCCTGCAGGAATCCTTCTCCACCACCACCACCACCACGTTGTCATTCTACTAGGATTCCGTGGAGATCTACCACCTCCGCTGCTCGATGGAACAGGGTGAGGAAGATCTACATCGAGTCCACACGTGTGACCGTCTGCGGAAGCATTGCCGGAACATAGCGCCGGAAGGATCGTCTACTCAATCTTGAGATCGGCAAGTGATCGTATACATCAACCACGAGATCCAATCTCGAACAAGGCTTTGGATCTACAAGGGTTAGTATAGATCTATCTCGTTGCACTTATCTCATAGATTAGATCTTGGCTTTTCCATAGATTAGATCTTGGATTTGTTCGTTCTTGTGGTAGATTTTTTTTGTTTTCCCTGCTATGAATCCATCAAGGAGATCGTGGTGATAATATGTGAGCTAAAGATCTACTTCCCTCTCGCATTCTTCGACGTCATGCTTCATCTACTGCTCCATGTCGTGGAGGATATTGTCCAACTCAGGCCTCCGTTTCTGCGAAGCATGATGCCGTTCGAAAGGCTGGATGGACACATCAAGGGATACATTCGTAACAGGTCCCGTCCAGATGAAAGCATAGCAAATGGCTTCCTAGCCGAAGAGCGCATCTCATTCTGCTCGAACTTTCTACAAAACGAGACCCCTATCGGTTTGCCATTCAACAAGCACCTTGGGAGGCTCGCTGGATGGGGTCACCACGAGGGTCAGCGCGCAAAGCATGTCGACTTCGAGGAGCAAACCAAGAAATTTGAAAGAGCAAACCTGGTCGCGCTACAACACCTGCAGGTGGTGGATCCATATATACATGAGCATAAAGAATTTATCAAGAAGAAGTACGCTGACCACGACCTGGTGAGGATGGAGGAAGATGTAATCAAAGAGCACAACTCCGGTTTCACGCAGTGGTTTAGGAAGAAGGTTCTTGATAGTCCACCACAGGGCGAGTCTTTGGAGGATGATAAACTCATATCCTCTTTGTCACAGGGCGCAGGGCACTACCTGATGACCTATCAGGCATACGATATCAACGGATACACGTTCTACACTGAGGAAAATGACAATAACTGTGATTACGAGAACTCAGGGGTAACGAGGATATTCTACACCATGGACACCCTGGAAAGATACTACAGAAGGATCGAGGAGATATGGGAGCTCGACTACATTATGGAGAAGGTGCGGACATTTCGTGTCAGGTGGGCCAAGAGCGTCGAAAAAGAAGACCGGTATTTCACCACCATGGTTATACCTCCTGACATGGGTATACCCTGCAGGTACTCGAGTTTTGTATATACGGTCCAGATATGGTGGAAGCCCACGGCGCTGCCACGGCCCGATAAAGACTTCGAGTGGCCCACGGACTCTCGATTACTTGCGAGACAAGAAGAAAGATTAAAGATAGAAATTTTAAAGGGAAAACCCTAATCTATAACCAACTCAACCTGCGACCCAAGACCTAGCCTATCTCTATATAAAGGCTAGGAGGGGGCGGCGAGGAGGACACACGCAACCCTAGTTTCCACAACTCTCGCTAGATTGCATCTGCGCATGCCTGTAATCTTCGATTCCTCCATTAATTCCAAGAGCAGACAAGCAGGAGTAGGGACCTCTACGAGGCCTGAACCTGGGTAAACCTTGCGTCCCTTTGTGCTTGTTTTCTAGCCGACTGATGCCTCCAGCGCTCCCTCCTTCTCCAAAACCCAAGTCCATAACAATGGGCATTGATGAGTTGAACCCTCGTCAATTGGCACCGTCTGTGGGAATTGGGAGTGCTGATGTCGCGGCTTCTTCGGCCCCATCAACCGCGATCTACAACTCCTCAACAACGGAGATTCGCCAGCTCTTCGGCGCGTTCGACTTCACCGTACACACGCCGGCCACTCGCTCGGCTTTTGAGTCTGTGGGCGATAGAATCAGCAAGGCGATTGGGAGCTTCCGCTTCCAGGTGGTCAGATGGGCATGCTTCGCATGCCTGACCAGCCAACAAAACCCACGATTTCTCCAGCATCGTGGTTCCCGCCACCAATCGGCACCCTCAGCGAGCTCAACACCTCAGCAGCAGCTGAGAGCTCGGGCAGTGATAACAGTCACGGATCCAATCTGGGTGACCTAGCGATGGAAGATGGAGCCTATGACTCCGGATTCGAAAGTTGCGGAAGCAACAGTTTCCCCAAACACTTCATGTGCGCCGTCATCAACGCTGGTGAAACCAGTGCCAATCGCGAAAACGGTGGCAACGGTCCTGATCTGCCCAACGGTAGCACACCTAATGGCGAACTGCCCAACGGTGGCCCCACTAACGGTGGCAATGGTGGGCCCGTCAACAATGGAGGAGCAGTCGAACAACCAACCATGGTTAACGAACACACTGGCAAACGTGTCGTGATCAGGCTCAATGACAATGAATGGGCCCGTTGCGGAGAAGCACTGCGAGGCAATCCTCTCCCCCTTGGTACGTTGCAGGACCTGCTGATGGGCTACCATTGGCTACTAAAGGAGGAGTACATATGCCAGCTGCACACAATCGCACAACTCGAGGCGCGTAAAAAGGTGGCGGATGAATCAAGTCTCTGACGGGCCGAGCTCTCCTCCCACGGAGGATCCTCCTCCAAAGGCAACGAGTACATCACCAACAAGAGGCGATCTCGAATGGCTCATCTCACCGAGCAGGAACGCATCGAAGCTACAAAAGTCCTCGACTTCAGCTCTATGACAGTCGATACGCGGGGCAACGTGGTCCCAAAGACGCCGCAAGCTGCAGTGACAGTGGCCACCATGTACCTCCTCAACAACCAGCCGCCAGCTGGGGATCCCCGAGCCGCCATGCACCAATCTACGATCGCGGGCTTGGGGTTAATCGAGGCTGCTCTCGACAAAGAGCTGACGCCGGAGCCGAAGAAAGGCATGGCTCTGGCAAAACGCTATTCCTCACCCTCATCCAGCGACGACAGTCACTATCTATCTCGACATCGCCGCTCACGGCGGCACGACCACGACTATGACACGCGCGATGACCTCACGCAGCACAAAATCGACAAGTCAAGGGCACGACGTGCCTGTTCTACTGACTCAGAGGACCAAGACGTGGAGCTCTATGGCGCCAGATGCTTCAGCAGAGCTATCAGGCAGAAGCGAATGCCCAAGGGGTTCAAGCTCCCATCGGGAACCCTAAATTTGACGGTCTGCAGGACCCGAAAATATGGTTGGAGGACCACTTTTCCTCCGTCAAGCTTCACGGCGGGAGTCGAAGCACGGCCATGCAATGCCTACAGCTACAGTTGTAGGGCGCCGCCCGAGCATGGCTCAACAATCTCCCACGCAGATCCATTCGCAGCTAGGAAGAGCTCGCCTACAGTTTTGTGCGCAACTTCAAGGGCACTTACAAAAGGCCCGCATCAATCGAAGAACTGAGGAGCTGCCAGCAAAGGACGTGCGAATCGCTATGCTCGTATATCCAGAGGTGGTCCATCATCAAGAACTCCATAGAAAATATCTCAGAGGATCGCGCAATCGACGCATCCAACAGTGACGTTCGCCGCATAGAGCTCAGAGAGGCGCTGGGCCGCTCGAAGCCCAAAACAATCGACCACTTGATGGAAATCGCGAATCAGTGGGCCGATGGAGAAGATTCAGTGAGAAACCGTACCTACTCCAACGATGATGAAGACCTCGGGCGCATACGCGATCGTCCAGGCAAGTGGCGAATGCGCGCCTACGATGACCGCGACGACGTCAACATGGTCACATCTGGCTACGCTGAAAAACGCGACGACGGCCGCAATAGCGGCTATCGCAGCGGTGGATACCACGACTCCGGGAAAACCACGCAAGTATGGCAACGCCGCACTCGCGAAGAAGCACACGTAGCATCCATCGAAGACAAACTGTCCGGGCCATGCAATGTGCACTTCTACATCGACAAGCATGACGGCAAAAAGAAATCCAGCCACCTCCTCAAGGACTACCGCGAGTTCCACAAACTCCATGAAGGCCTGGCTCGGATGTATCGCGACGCGGTCAACAAGGGCTATGGAACCGCCCCAGGCGCCGTGGCACATGGAGCTCCTCCACCACCGCCCGAACCACCACCGCCCGTGGCTGTGCCATACCAGCATCACGGAGGCGAGCCGTACCCACGGGCCGTGGGCAACATGATGATCTAAAAGGGACGCCCTTCGAATAGGGTGCAGAAGGCCATTACTCGCCAAGTCAACTTGGTGACAAACTCCCCACCGTCCACCACTGAGTACCTCAGCGGAAGCGACTCCTGAATCACCTTCGACAAGCGTGACCATCCGCGCCAAGTCCCTCGTCCAGGCCACTGTCCCCTCGTACTCGAGGCGTAGATAAGAGGCTTCGACATGAGTCACGTATTCATGGACGGAGGAAGCGGCATCAACCTCATGTTTTCCAGTACCTTGCTTGCAATGAGGATCCCTCTGACATGCCTGGAGGTATCAGACACGACATTCCACGACATCATCCCAGGCAAGGGCATATATCCCCTGGGCAAAATCAACCTCGACGTCATCTTCGGCATGCCGAAACACTTTCGGCATGAACGCATCGACTTTGAAGTCGTCGGCTGGCCTTCATAGTACCACTGCATCCTCGGACGTGTCGCGTTCGCTAGGTTCATGGCAGTACCACACTACGCCTACTTGCAGATGAAAATGCCAGGTCCAAACGGCATCATCCCAATCAACGGGAGCTTCGAGAGGTCCGACAGCTGTGACAGGGAATTCAACAGAATATCCCAATCTTTCGGCATGCAGGGGGAGCTCGCAAGATTGAAAGAGTTGACGGACAACAGTCTGCCTCCCCTGAGCTGGCCCAGTTCACCCGACCTATTCTTTGACTCGTCGGTGCACACGAAGAAAGTCCAGGTCCATCCATCAGACCCAAGCAAGACGGCCCTCATAGCAAACAACTTGAGTTCCGCATAGGAACTCGTGCTCGTCGAATTCCTCCGTGAGCACTGGGAAATCTTCGCCTGGTGTCCTGCAGACATGCCAGGGGTTCCCAGGGAATTCGCCGAGCATGCACTCAACATGAACCCAGACGGCAAGCCAGTCAAGCAGACAATACGGCGACTGTCTGAACCACAAGCAAAAGCGGTCGGGATAGAGATCAAAAGAATCCTCGATGCCAATTTTATACGCGAGATCAAGGGAAGCACTTGGCTCGCTAATACAGTGCTGGTGCCCAAAAAAGACACGGATATCCTGCGTATGTGCGTGGGCTTCGCCTCCTTGAATAAGCACTGCCCAAAGGATCACTTCCCGCTGCCACGAATCGACCAAATCATCGACTCTACCGCGGCACGTGAACGTCTCTGCTTCCTCGACGCCTACTCAGTCTATAATCAGATCTGAATGAAGGAGGAAGATCAAGAGAAGACGGTGTTTACAACACCCTTTGGCGTATTCTGCTACAACACCATGCCCTTTGGGCTAAAAAACACAGGAGCCACCTATCAGCGGTGCATGCAGGCCTGCCTCAAGAGCCAACTTGGTTGCAATATCCAAGTCTACGTTGACGACATCGTGATCAAAACCAAGGAAGAAGCCTCGCTAATCGACGATTTACGTGAGACCTTCGCCAACCTCGACCGCTACCGGATCAAGCTCAATCCGGACAAATGCGCCTTCGGCGTACCATCTGGGCAACTACTCGGGTACCTCATCTCCGCGAGGGGAATTCAGGTGAACCCGAAGAAAATAAAAGCCATACTGGCCATGGAGAAGCCGAAGAACGTAAGAGGCATCCAACAACTGGCTGGGCGAATCGCGATGCTCAGTCGATTCATCAGTCGAATGGGCGAAAAAGCGCTGCCCTTCTACCAACTTCTCTGCAAAACTGACAAGTTCGAGTGGACCGACGAGGCGCAGGAAGCATTCGAAAACCTCAAGCGTCCACTATCTACCTCACTAGTACTAGTGACTCCACGCGAAAGAGAACCATTGCTGCTATACATCTCCGCCACCAACCAGGTGGTCATCACGGTACTCGTGGTGGAACGAGCCAAAGAAAACAAAGTCCACGGGGTACAATGCCCAGTCTACTACCTCAGCGAGGTGCTCACGCCAACAAAGCAGCGGTACCCGCATTACCAGAAGCTGGCATACGACGTCTTCATGACAGCCAAGCGATTGCATCACTACTTCTAGGAGCACCCAATCGTGGTGTCAACGACACCCCGCTTGGACATATTCTCAATAACCCTGACGCCACCAGACGAGTCGCGCTTTGGGGAATCGAGTTGTCTCCACGAGACATTACATACGAGAAGCGCGACGCGATCAAGTCGCAAGTCCTCCCTGATTTCCTCATACACTGGATGGAGAACCAGCTCCCCGAAAAGCCAGATATGTCTTACCTATGGACGATGCACTTCGATGGATCAAAGTGTAAGGACAGGGCTGGCGCAGGTGTCATACTAACATTGCCCCAAGGAGACAAGCTGAAATACATTCTGCGAATACAGTTCACCGCCTCCAACAACGAAGCTGAATACGAGGCCCTATTGCACGGGATGCGGATGGCAAAAGCCTGTGGCGCCAAGAGGCTCATCATCTACGTCGACTCCAAGATGGTCGTCAACCAGACAATGCACGAGTGCGACACACTGAATGACAATATGATCGCTTATCGCGACTTCTACGACACACTCGAAGGGGACTTCGACGGTTGTGAGCTGCGGCACGTAGGCCACGAAAGCAATGAAGAGGCAAACGCACTCGCCAACATTGGCTCCACCTGCGCCCCCATACCACCTGGGGTATTTCTCGAGCGTATCTGCGAACGCTCCATCAAGCCAAAGGCCACAAGAAGAAAATAAGCACAACAACAGACTCGGGGGCTATGCCACCCAATGAGCCAATGGCCCTCGACGACCTGGAGCTTGACACAGGACTTGAGGGACCAATGGGGGTCATGATGACCGAGCCATCTTGGACTCAACCCTACATCACATATCTTCTCAGCAAGAGGCTACCAGACGACCCGACTGACGCGCGACACATCGCACGGCGATCCAAGGCATTCGTCGTCATCAACAGCGAACTATACAAGCGCAACATCACAGGAGTACTGATGGGGATATGCCAAAGGGGGTATGCTCAGCAGTAGGTTTCGAGTGGGCCGGAAGGACCGCGAGTACGCCTGGAGGACAGCGACTGGACTCTGAGGAAAGAAGAAGCCCATCGACTGGCGACTGGAAGCCCAGGAGCATAGCAGAAGCCCAGTCAGATTAGGTCAAAAGCCCCCGGATCCTTATCTTGTTCGGGGACAACTTGTAAACCCTGGGAGGTGCTTCATATATAAACCTCCCTAGGGTATCGTAGAGACTTACATTCCATCATACACCCCCTCAAACGACTCGCTGCCCAGCCGCCGAGCTCGCTACCCTTGTAACTCGCTCTCTCATAATCAAATCTAGCAGGAGTAGGTATTTACCCTCCGGGGGGCCGAACCTGGGTAAACCCCTGTGCACCTGCCCCCATCTCGCACCGCAGATGGCCGCCAACTCTTCCTCACGAAACTCTCGATCGCTTCCTATGGCAGCGACTGCCGTGGCCATTTCCACGACAGTGGCGCCCACCGTGGGGCATAGCGGGACTGGCCTGAGTTCTGCGGCGAGACCCTACTCGCCGATTGAGCGGCCGTTCGCCACCAGACGCATGATCGCCTTCGGCGGGATCTTGCAGATCCTGCCCAACAGCTACATCCCGGTGTCGCGCCCAGTCACACATGCCACGGTGATGCCGGTCGGCTCCATCAACCTCTTCGTCGGCTTTACCGGCGCGGTCGACCCAGCCGCGACCATGATCGTCGTCGGATCGCCTCCACACCGTGATCTGCTTTTGGAGGAGCAGGTCCGCTCCATCAGGGCCCTCGTCATCGAGTACGACCCGGCCGCAAGCGACGCGGTCGAGACCAACGTCGCCACCAACGACGACGCCTTAAACGATGACGCCGACTCTGCGACCCCTGCATCGGCCAACAGATCCATCACCGCTGCGTCACGGGAGGACTCCATCACGCGAGTTTCCAACCCCGAAGACTTCGAGGACCCCTCCATCCTGGGGATCTTCGACTCCGACTCCAGCTCGGAATCCCCCGAGGATCTTCGTGCCAGATCCAATCGCTTCAACGCGATCTACATGGCGGGTAGCACGGCCGCCCCGCCAGATACGTTCTCCACGCCGATTCCGCCGACCGCGACAACCACGGAGGTGGAACAAGTCCGCTTGCGGCTCCAGGAGGCACAACGCAACGAACTCGCCGAGCGCGAGAAATACCGCCTCGAACGAGAGATGGCGAAGGAGCTGTCACTCTATCACCAGCGCCGCAATAGGACCCGCCTGAACCCCGACGTTCAGGGCCATGTCCTGAACTTCAACGACGAGGGCGACCCCACACGCGCCGCCGAGCGCGAACACGGCGAGAACGTGCCGCCAGGAGGAGGCAACCCCGCAAGACCACCACCTGGAGCACCGGCAAATGGGGCCCCTCCACCACCCATGGGCCGTGCGCCCCCACCAGACCAACCACGGATCATCATCTCGCCCCAAGCCCGGGACACCAACGGGCTACCACTGTACTCCACCCCGATGGACAACGTCGTTGCGGCCGATGCCGCGATCGCCAACCTCGATGTCCAAGGTGACGGCGCGCTACAGATCTAGTATGCCAAGGCCCTACTTGTCCGGGCTGTCGAGCAACAAGCCGCGGGAGTCGATCCGCGAGGGTGGATGTACTCCCGCTCGTCAGCAAGCAGGGCGGCATCAAGCGGCCACCCCACCGTGGCCAACGTGATAGTTTGCCCACCACCCCAACCCCTGGCAAACCAACCGCGGGCCGCCAACCCCGCGTTGTCGACCTGCGAACAACACCGTCGCTGCAAACGGGCAACCACTCGACGCCCGAACGCACATCTTCAACAATCAGGCGTGGCGATCGCGCCAACCCTACGACCTACGACACACCCTCGCCAACCGCGGCGACCCGGAGCCAAGAGGCTCGCTCAGCCGAGTCGGGCCACAATGCTTTGGAGCCATGATCCACGGGGAAAAATACCCCGCCAACTTCAAGGCCCCCAAGGAGATCAAGAAATACGACCCGACGTACGACCCCGCCGTTTGGCTGGACACATATCTCATGGCAATGGGGATCGCAGGCCACACCGACCTGCTCACCGCTCGCTACCTCCCCCTGATGATGGAGGGTGCGACCTGGCAATGGATCAACACGCTACCCGCTGACAACATCGACTCCTAGGAAGAAATGCGGGACGCCTTCGTCAGGCACTTCGAGGGCTGCTACACCCGCGCCACCACCATCGAGGACCTGGAGCGATGCATCCAGGGACAACACGAGTCGACCCGCCGGTGGATCCAAAGGTGGCAAGAGCCGTGGATAAACGCCTCCGGCATCCACCCAGACACGGCGATACACTGCTTCAAGAACGTGTGCCGGTACGAACCTCTGGTCGCCAAGATCAAGAGGGTCTACCGGACGCTCGATAACATCCCCGACCTCCTCGAGATTGCCAAGCACTACGCAGAGGAAGACCCCAACCAAGACTCCGACGACGAGTCGGGAGGAAGCCGACGCACTAGCATCCACGACAGCGGGCGCCTACGCGATATGCGCTACAGCAACACCCGCATCATCGGCAAGCGCCGGACCGACGTGCGACTTGACTTTGTCGCCAACGCCGGCTATGGCCAACGCGACTCCAAGAACTACTGCCGCAATGGTGGAAACTACCGCGCCAACAACGCGACGAGGCCGAAATTCGACCCCGCCGCCCTGCTCAATCAGCCCTGCATCTACCACAGCAGGGAGGGAAAACCAGCCACCCACACCACCGCTGACTGCCACTCTCTCAAAGAGATCGAGAAGGCGAGACGTGCAAGGGAGGACCCCAACAACAACCAACCGCGGGACAACGGGAACGGCAGCGGCTTCGGAACCGCTGTCGGGTCGCTACATACCTTCACCGGGCTCGGCACCAAGCGTGAGAAGAAGGTACTCGCCCGCGCGGTCGCCGTCAATGCGGTGACGCAAGTCGAAATCCCCCGCTTCCTAAACTGGTCCGAACAGAGCATCACCTGGAGTCGCCAGGACCACGCGCCAAGAATCGAGTATCCAGGGCGAGTCGCCCTGGTGGTCAGGCCAAAGGTGGCCGACTACTGGCTGCCCAAGACGCCGATGGACGGTGGGCCCTCCATCAACATCCTGTACCTCGACACCTTCAAAAGGCTCCAGCTCCCAGAAACAGCCATCGAGCCAACACTGACGACCTTCCACGGCATCGTCCCCGGTCGGAAGGCGTACCCGATCGGGAAGGTGACGCTGCCAGTCACCTTCGGCACCCCGGCAAACTACCGCACGGAGAGGATCGTCTTCGAGCTGGTAAACTTCCATAGTCCCTACCACTGCGTCCTGGGCCGCCAGGCATTCGCAAAGTTCATGGCGACCCCGCACTACGCCTACAACATGATGAAGCTCCCCGGGCTGAGCGGCATCATCACCGTCCACGGCGACCCCGATATGGCCGTGGAATGCGAGGAAAAAGGCACCAAGCTCGCCGACGCCGTCATCGCCGTGGAGACTGACCATGCGGAGGAGCTCGCGAAATACATGGGAACATCAACAAGGAAAATCCCACCATCCTGAAGAAACCAATCGCCGCGAACTCCACGTTCGAGGCGACCACGCACACCCGCACCGTCGAGCTCGTCCCAGGCGGCTCTAGCCAGACGGTCACCATCGGGGCGCATATGAGCCCCGCATAGGAAAGCGGGCTCATCGGGTTCCTCCGTGAGAACCGCGACATCTTCGCATGGAAGCCATCTGACATGCCAGGTGTCCCGAGGGAACTCGCTGAGCACAAACTCAATGCCGACCCCAAAGTGCGACCAGTAAAATAGTCGCTACGGCCCTTCAATGAAGAGCGCCGTCGAGCAATCGCCGAGGAAGTCCAGTGCCTGCTAGCCCCAGGCTTCATCCGGCCAATTAAGTACTCCAGGTGGCTGGCAAACCCAGTCCTGGTCCTCAAAAAGAACAACACCTGGAGAATGTGTATAGACTACACCAACCTCAACAGCGCCTGCCCGAAGGAGGAGTTCGTCCTACCGCGCATCGATCAGATCATCAACTCGACCGCGGGATCAGAGTCGCTGTGTTTTCTCGACGCTTACTCTGGTTACAACCAGATCAAGATGGCGGTCGAAGATGAGGAGAAGACGGCGTTCATCACGCCATTCGGCGCGTTCTGCTACACGGCCATGACATTTGACCTCAAGAACGCAGGCGCCACATATCAGGGGTGCATGCAGGAGTGTCTCGCGAGCCAAATTGGCCGCAACATCCACGTCTACATCGATGACGTGGTGGTAAAATCCACCTGCCAGGACGATCTGCTCGCCGACCTAGCAGAAACCTTCGCAAATCTGCGGAGGTACAACATCAAGCTGAACCCCGGAAAATGCACCTTTGGCGTACCCACCGGACAACTTCTGGGGTACGTAGTCTCCAAGCGAGGCATTGAGGCCTACCCCACCAAGATCGACACCACCGCGCGACTCGGGAAACCCGAGTGCCTGTGCAACGTCCAAAAGTTGGCAGGGCGAGTCGCGGCTCTTAGTCGCTTCATCCCCTGGCCAGGCGAGAAGGCAATGTCCCTATACCGCCTGATGCGCAAAAACCCAACGTTCCAATGGGACGCAGAGGCTGACAACGCACTGAAAGCACTCAAAGAAGTGCTACTCGCGGCACCACTACTCGCCGGGCCACTCAACAGAGAGCCAATGCTCGTCTACGTCGCGGCCTCCAATCGGGTCGTCAGCGCCGTGATGGTCGTCGAACAACCAGAAGAGGGCAAGGAGTGCCCCATACAGCGCCCAGTATACTACATCAGCGAAGTCTTAACAGACTCACGACAGCGCTACCCGCAATACCAAAAACTGGTGTACGCGTACTTCGAGCACAGCGGCGACTCCCGCACTACTTCCAGGAGCACCCAATCACGGTGGTATCCTCCGCGCCCCTGCAAGACATCATACGCAATCGCGATGCGACTGGGCGAGTCGCCAAGTGGGCCGTCGAGATCGGCGTCCACAACATCAAATACGAGCCCCAAAAAGCGATCAAGTCGCAAGCCCTGGCCGATTTCCTCGCCGACTGGGAAGAGGCACAGCAGCCAGAGAAGCTCCCATACCTCCACTACTGGTCGCTCCACTTCGACGACTCCAAGAACGCCGACGGCGCGGGGGCTGGGGTCATACTGACCTCCCCCAAAGGAGACAAACTCCGCTACGTGCTCCACCTCAACTTCAAACCCTACACCAACAACGCGGCGGAATACGAGGCCCTCCTCCACGGCATGAGAGCCGCCAAGGAGATGAACATCAATCGCCTACGATGCTACGGAGACTCTGACCTAGTCGCCGGCCAAGTGGCCGGGACATGCGACGCTATTTCCCCAACAATGATAGCGTACCGCCAAGCCGTCGACCAACTGGGAGGACACTTCGACGGCTACTCCGTCGAGTGGATCGACAGGCGTAAAAACGAGGAGGCGAACGCCCTTTCCCACATCGGGTCAGCTCGACAGGCGCCACCAGTAGGCGTCTTCCTCAACATCATCCGCAAGCCCTCCGTCAGCCCACCGAAGGAGATTGACGTCGGGATCCCACTACAACCAGAACCGGCCTTAGTCGCCATGGTTGTGGAACCTAGCGACTGGACAGCGCCATACGTCACCTTCCTAGAACACAAACTCCTACCGAGCAACGAGACAGAGGCGCGAATGATCGTACGCCGCTGCAAATCCTTCGTCATCATCAACGGCGAGCTCCACAAGCGCAGCGTGACCGACATGTTCCAGCGCTGCGTATAGCTAGAGGAAGGCCGCAAGATCCTCCAGGACATCCACGCCGGCGACTGCAGCCATCACACCGGCACCAAGTCGCTAGTCGCCAAAGCCACGCGGCACGGTTTCTACTGGATCACCGCACACGCCGATGCCACCGACGTCGTCCAAAGATGCGTTGGATGCCAGAAGTAGGCCAACCAGACGCACCTTCCTGGTTTGGTGCTCAAGACAATCCCCATCACGTGGCCATTCGCCGTATGGGGCATGGACATGGTCGGCCCGTTCAAGAAGGACCCATCGGGCTTCACTCACCTCCTGGTCACAGTCGATAAGTTCACCAAATGGGTGGAGGCCAAGCCGATCAAGAAGTGCGACGGTAAGACGGCTACCAAGTTCCTCCGCGAACTCATCTACCGGTACGGCTACCCACACAGCATCATCACAGACAACGGCACCAACTTCGCCAAGGGGGCCATGGCAGAATTCTATGAGGAGCACGGTATACGACTCGACCTCGCATCAGTCGCCCACCCGGAGTCAAACGGCCAAGCAGAGCGCGCCAACCAGAGCGTCCTCCACGGTCTCAAGCCGCGACTACAGGTGCCCCTCGAACGCACCACAGGATGTTGGGTCGACGAGCTCCCCTCTGTGATATGGGGGATTCGCACCTCCGTCAACCGATCAACCGGGTTCACGCCTTTCTTCATGGTGTATGGCGCCGAGGCCGTAATGCCAATAGACCTGGAGCACGACTCCCCTCGAGTCACCAACTACGTCGAGGTGGCCAACGAAACCGCCCGACTCGACGAAGCACGCGACCTGGCTCGCTCCCGCACCGCAATATACCAGCAAGGACGTCGCCGTTATCACAGTCGTTGAGTGCGAACTCGCACCTTCCAGGAAGGCGACCTGGTCCTACGACTGGTCCAAGACAAGAAGGGCATGCACAAGCTATCCCCCCCATGGGAGGGGCCATTCGCCATAGGCCGAGTCCTTAGCAACGATGCCTACTACCTCATCGACATACGGGATGACGGCCAATTGGAGGTCGGGAGGCCATGGAATATAAACCTCCTCAGAAAGTTCTATACTTAGAACCTCACACTGTACTCCACCGGAATATATAATGAAATTCATTCGGATCGCACAAATTGTGTCCACTCACCATATTCTTGTGCCACTCGCACTCGTACATGCTAGCAATATGCTACTTACGGAAGTCAACCTCTGGTCGAGCGACTGACACGGCCAAGTAGTGCGGCACAAGGGTACCGGAAATATTCGGGCCTTGGGTCGTGCACGAAAAACACCAACCCGGAGCCGCCATTGGAGTCGCCTAGCCTGACTGGCCCGCCGGGCCAAGACATCCGATACACGCTTCTCACAGCGATCTGTCCCTCCCACCCTCGCGCAAAGCGACTCAAACGGTTAAGTACCACGCATGGGGACTCCGCAAAATGGGAACCCCACGCGGCCCGGGAACACACCTAGGAAGAGAGCTGCCTAGGGCTCGCTAAGCGACTGGCTCTCCGGGCCAGGGGAGGAGACGCGTTACAAACAACGCATTCACAACCTGCAACAGGATCACGACCAATACGGTCTAGCACAACACTCGGGGACTCGTTCACAAATGAACCCCACTCGCGCTCGGGGACTCGCCGCTCAGGAGACGTGAGGGATAAAAACAAATGCGAAAACAAATCAAACACATCGAAGTACACAATCGAGTTATACCCCATTAAAGGGCGGACGCGCTCGGGGACTCGCTCAAATTGTCGAACAAAACACTCCCTTAATCATAACACAAGTCGACCAAGTCCCTGCGACATGGATTACAAAAACATCATACAATGTTCGCCACTTGGAATCTATTACAACTATTACATTTGCTTAATCCACAGGCCCTGACGAAGAAGAAGCGCCACCACCCTTGACGCGCACAAAGGGCCGCCACGGGTTCACCGGGTACGTGGTCAGCGACTTTGCCAACGACGACCGGAAGGGCTGCTCCAACTTCATGTCGTGGTGCTCCGGCTCGGGGTCGCCAGGCGCCAGCACCGTCTCCTGGTACGGCAGAAGATCCCCCATCGCCAAGACACGGTCGGCGTAAGGAGTGGCCTTCGCAGTCAGCTTCAACACCTCCGACATCTCCACCGTACCGGTCGCCGAAGGATACCCACTCGTGACGTCGTCTAGATCGAAGTCGTCCGGGAAGTGCGCGAGGCCCAAGCTCAACACCGTGGCGGCCCCGCGCCTGAACGCGGAGCGCGTCATCCACTCCACAGCCGCGGGCACCTCCTCCAGATAGCGCCACACCTCCGTGAGCCCCCCGGGTATGACTTAGGTGGGAGACATGCCCCGGAGAGTTGCCTGGACACACAACGCCGAGGCCGTGGCAGCATTCACCACGACAGTCACGCACTACGAAGCGGTATACGTTTGCACCACAGGGTCGCTTTGGCCTACCATAGCTGGAAAGTCAGATGCCAGTGAAACAATGGAACCCCCAAAAGCGGAGAACCGACAAAAGGACAAGGCAAATGACAGAAACTCACGAAGAAGCTTGCGGTAATTCTCCTTGATGTGCTTCTCCAAAGCGGCTTGGTCGTTATGCAGCCCCATGATAATGGAGTCCATGGCCTTACGTTCCTCTTCAGCGGCGGCGACGGCAGCCTTCGCACATTCTTTCGAAGAAATTGAGGCTGCCTTAGCATCCTCCAACTCGTTGACTAGGGAGGCCACTCGCTCATTCACCGCGTCCAGTTCGGCGAGTGGGACATACCCCTCACGGGCCTTGGAGATGTCAGAGTATTGCACAAAACCAGCTCATAACAAGCAAAGAATAACAACGTCAAACACTCACCGATCCTCTCCTGAAGCCGCCGGTTCACCTCTTGCGCCCCGCGCAAATCACGCTCCAGGCACTCTCGCGCAGCCTGCCGATCAGTCGACTCCCGCTGTAACCCCTGCAAAACAATGAGACCAGCTAAGCATTGGGAGGAAAAGAAAGACCAATTCCCAGCCGCTGACATTCAGCGACTAGGAACTCGGGGACTGGAGAATACAGGAAAATTAAGACCAGTTCTCAGCCGCTGAAATTCAGCGACTAGGAACTCGGGGACTGGAGAATACAGGAAAATTAAGACGAGTTCCCAGCCGCTGACATTCAATGACTAGGAACTCGGGGACTGGAGAATACAGGAAAATAAAGACAATTCCCAGCCGCTGAAATTCAGCGACTAGGAATTCGGGGACTAAACATACCTGAATAGCAGCGTCGAGCATCTTGTGAAGTTCAGCAGCGCCAGTCGATGGGACTGTGAAGGAGGTGCGCCCGCGGCGGGCCTCAATCTCCACGTCCACGATCTCCGGGAATTGCAGAGATTGTGCATCCGCACCGCCTGGAAACCCCTTCGCCATAAAGCGAGGGAACGTCGCTGATGCCCTGGCAGGGGCGCTGGCCGCCGGGACCGGCACCTCCGGCGCGGACGCAGCTGGTGCTGGCTCTGATCGCGTCGCCGCCCCCTGTTCGACGAGCAGCGCAGCAGCTGGCTCCGCGGCGCTTCGCCCGGTCATGGCGTCGTCAGTGCCCCTCGTCTATTTCTTCGCGACTTCAGCAGACGCGACATCCTCAGAGGCCTTCCTCTTCTTGGGCAGATCACCCTCTCCCGCGACAGTGGCCTGGGGAATCTTGGCAACCGAAGGGCGACCAATTTTCTTAGCCCCCGACCTGCACGAGCCCTTCTAATCAGCACATCACAGGAAAGAAGCAAAGCAAATTGGGACAAGGAAGTATAACTTACTTGGCAACTGGAAGAACGCGCAGCCCGGTACTGATATGGGCAGGCTTATCCAACTCGGGACCCAGCTTGCGACTGAGCCCTCGCTCGAATACGTCCGAAGCCCACGAAACCGAGGGCTTCCTTGATGACGAAGCCGCAGTCGCCGGGATATCCAGCTCCGATGCCGCTGCCTTCGACGGCAGCGGCGACTTGGGCGGCACTACGTCGGTCGCTTCTTGGCTTGGCACCCCCGAGGTCGATGGTGCGATCGAAGCCAGGGCGCCTTTACCACCACCTCTGCATCCTCGCCCTGCAACCCCTTCGTCGGGATTGCGGCCCTCGGGACCTTGTGCGGGACTTCAGGAGACCCTTCGCCGTCGGAGTCGTCGTCCGACCCGAACACCACTAACGACCTGACTGGTGATGCAGGCCTTTTTGCCAGCGACTTGGGCCGGCGTGGGGGCTTCAAAGGCGTAGCGGTGCACCGAGACGTCTGCTCCTGGGCGACCTCGTTGCCTTCTTTGAACTCGTCCAGACTGCGGCTTGCTTCGACCTCTCGCTGTTTCTGCATTCCGGTCTTGCGAGCCACAGGCGCTGGGGGAGCGACCTCTTCGTCTTCCCCGTCGCTATCGGAAGGATCCCCCCCGGAATCTTCCTCCAGCTCCCGGGGGACTTCTTCATCGAGCGGAGGGAGCCAACCCTCCAATACCTAAAAAATCTGAGAACCACTGCGAGTCAAAAACATGACAAGCGAAAAGATTGAAATTGGAATATGAACGGAGCGATTGGAAAGAAGACTTACTGTAGGGGCTTCGTTCTTCACGGGAGTATACAGGGCAACTCCGACCGCCACACCCGTGAACTCCGCGTCAGTGATCTTCTTCAGGGTGGCCTTGTAATCTTCGGCCTCCCACGACTCCTTGCTGGTGCGAGATGGATCAAGCTTCCCGCTGTACTCGTACATCCAGTGTGGATGAGCCGCCAGCGGAACCAGGCGCCGCCCGAGCCAGCAATTGTAGAGGCTGATCGGAACCAACCCCTGGTCCTTCAGCTTCTGGATCTGATCCATCATTTTCGCGACAGCCATCCGATGATCTTCAGGGAGCTTCTTTGGCGCCAGTCGGCGGGGCTCGCTCCTCTTGGCGATGAATTCAGGAAGGGAGACCTCGCCAGAGGGAGTAGCTTCCTTGACGTAGAACCAGCTTTTCTTCCACTCGCTGGCTGCCTTCTTTGGCAGGAGGAGCTTAACAAAGTTGGCCTTCAGCTTCAACTGGAAGGTGACCCCGCCTGCGGCCAGCATCAAGCTGCTGGACGCCTCGCGCCCGATGCGGCCGTGGAAGAGCTCCAGCCACAACGGGAAGTATGGCCTGCAGCCGAGGTAACACTCGCAGAAGGCGACGAAGATCGCCAGCTGCTCGATGCTATGCGGACCAAGATCTGAGGGCTTGATCGCGTAGTACGCGCAGAAGCGGCGGAAGAAGAGTGAAGTGGGGAACCCTAAGCCCCTCTCGAGATGGCTGGTGAAGCAGATGAACTCGCCGGGCCGCGGTTTCGGCTCGGTCTCGGAAGGGGGGGGAACTCGCCAATTCCCCTTGCGAAGCACCCCGGCGTCCTCGAAGGATTTCAGCTGGGCTGTGGTGCACTTGGATTTTCCCCACGAGCCTTTGGGAGGCGCCATTGAGTGAAAAGTGGAATCGCGCGATGCGAGGAGAATAGGTCGGGGGTGAGCAGAGAGGAAGAGCAAATCGAAGAATGCGAAGCAGGATCGCGAAGCTGATCCATCACTCCCCTTATATGGGAAAGGTCACCCGCCAAAATCGGGATAGCCGTTACCCACGGTAATTGCACCATAGTTACCGTTGAAAATTCCAACGGATAGTTTGACTAAGGTTGACGGTCCAACTCCTGTGGTCCACTCGCCACCCGCCAATCTCTCTTCTTGCCGAAATGACGACTGGGCAGCAATGATGTTCATTAAAGTGACGAGTGGAGCTGTGGAGAAATTCTCCTCGGCATTAATAGAGTCCATCGCCGATTCGACTGGGCGCCCAAATTGGGCTCGCCTACTTCAAGCACCAAAGGACGCCTGCGCCTGCATCAACGATGGCCTCGGGGACTACTGATGGGGATATGCCAAAGGGGATATGCTCAGCAGTAGCTTTCGAGTGGGCCGGAAGGCCCGCGAGTACGCCTGGAGGACAGCGACTGGACTCTGAGGAAAGAAGAAGCCCATCGACTGGCGACTAGAAGCCCAGGAGCGTAGCAGAAGCCCAGTCGGATTAGGTCAAAAGCCCCCGGATCCTTATCTTGTTCGGGGACAACTTGTAAACCCTGGGAGGTGTTTCATATATAAACCTCCCTAGGTTATCGTAGAGACTTACGTTCCATCATACACCCCCTCAAACGACTCACTGCCCAGCCGCCGAGCTCGCTACCCTTGTAACTCGCTCTCTCATAATCCAATCTAGCAGGAGTAGCTCTTTACCCTCCGGGAGGCCGAACCTGGGTAAACCCCGGTGCACCTACCCCAATCTCGCACCGCAGATGGCCGCCAACTCTTCCTCACGAAACTCTCGATCACTGCGTATGACAGCGACTGCCGTGGCCATTTCCACGACAAGTACTCCAACGGTGTGTCTCCAACACAGACGGAAGGGTCGTCCTCCTCGACATACATGAAGGAACTTGTGGGCACCATGTCGACAGTCGCGCTATCGTCGCCAAAGCTCTACGAGCTAGATTCTACTAGCCCACGACCATGCGCGACGCCAAGGACATCGTCCAGCGCTGCAATGCTTGCCAGCGATTCGTGGATAAACCGCACACACCTGGCACGGAACTACGGCCAATACCATTGGCTTGGCCCTTTGCGCAATGGGGACTCGACATGGTCGGCAAGCTCCCAAAGTCCTCGCGAGGGGGATATGTCTACCTCCTAGTCGTAGTCGACAAATTACTAAGTGGATAGAGGCTATGCTGGTGACAAACCAGTTAGGAGCCAGCGCCGTCAAGTTCTTCGAATCCATCGTCTACCGCTTAGGCGTGCCGCATAGCATCATCACAAACAATGGGACGAACTTCACCTCCAAGGAGTTCTAGTATTTCTGCGAAAAGCTGGGAATCAACATAAGCTATGCCTCGGTGGCTCACCCGCAAACCAACGGTCAAGTCGAAAATGCCAACGGCCTCGTCTGCAATGGAATCAAGAAACGACTCCTCCGACCACTCGAGCAAGCTGCTGGATGCTGGCCGGACGAGCTGCAATCCGTACTCTGGAGCCTACACACAACTCCCAACATCGCCATGGGATATGCCCCATTCTTCATGGTGCACGGTGCCGAAGCGGTGCTACCCGCCGAAGTATGTTACAAAGCACCACGGGTAGTCACCTACAGCGAGAAGGAGTCAACTATCGCACTCAAAGACTCCGTCGACCTCCTCGACGAGGCACGAGAAATCACAGCGGAGAGATCAACGATCTATCAGCAAAACCTCCGCAACTACCACAACAGAAGGCTACACCCCAGGTCCTTCATCAAAGGAGACCTGGTCCTGCGACTGAAGCAACAAGGGCATCTCAAGCTCGAGTCCCCTTGGGAGGGACCATACGTGATTATAGAAGTAATCCCAGGTGGCGCCTATCGCCTTAAAGATTTTGAGACAGGAGTCGCCTACTCCAACCCCTGGAACGTCGCGCAGCTGCGGCGCTTCTACCCCCAGTCGTTTTTGTTGGGGGGATACCCCCGGGTAGGGTCACGCTGGGGTATAAAGGCCGAGTTAGCCGAGGTACGGCAAGGTCAAAGCAAGTGCTGGCCGAGTCACCTCAAGACAGGCCGAATCACGGAGTGACCTGGACCAAGGGATGTCCGCCTAACTGGGTCTCAGCCGACTGATGTTGTATGTCGGCAGGATGTATCTAACTTGTATGCAGGTACAGGTGTGGCCGGATTAACCAGGCATGATCCAGGTTATATCAGGCTTGCAAGAGAAGGAAGGTATCTCGCTGGTCAAAAGGTGGCCACTGTACGTAGAGCGTGAGCGAAGCGGACAGAGGCCAGGACCACCGAGGCATGGCAGACAAGGGTGACGATGCTTATGTCGGATGACGCAGGCGCCGCAGAGGCTCACAGCCTCTGCATGGCTTACGTTGGGGAAAAGTGACCCAGTCAGTTTGCTATTTCGGGAAGAGGCATATTCCCTGGAATATGCCTCCACGTATGCCCTAATTGGAGACCTAGCTACCCCTATATAAGGAGGGCTAGGGCCTCTATAGAAGGGGTTGATCTCGAGTGGGTTGGTCTTTACTTGTTGAGGACTAGTTTTCCTGAGAGCTAGCTAGCGGTGAGAGTAAGAGAGTTCCTTCTTCCTCCTCTCCCCAATACAGCTCAAGGAGCACTAGGGCACCTCAGAAAACCCTCTATCAGGCCATCCCAGAATCTGAGTCAATTTATATCCCGGCAAATCTGGAATCGGAAGCTATGCCCATGGACATTGACGTGGGAAGTGGTTCGTGAAACCCGGGGACTGCCTCGCAAGACCCGGGGACTGCGCAGCGTAATCCGGCTGAGGTTATGCCGGTGGATCAGATGGAAATTGATGAGGATGTGTTCCCAGTGTGAGCTATACTAGCATGGGCGCTGCCCATATTCCAATTCCTGAAAGATGGAACCTTACCCGCTGAGGAGGTGCTCTCTAGGCAAACTCAGAGGAGAGAAAAAGCATACACGATCATCAATTCCGAGCTATAAAAAAGGAGTGTGACAAACGTTCTCCAACGATGTGTTGACCTGGAAGAAGGGCTTGACATTCTCAGAGATATACATCAAGGGGAATGTGGGCATCGTGCCTCATCTAGAGCCTTGGTAGCAAAAGCTTTCCGTCATGGGTTTTACTAGCCAAGTGCCTTGGAACAAGCGGAAGATCTGGTAAGAAAGTGCAATGGCTGTCAAAGATATGCTACAAAGACACATATGCCAATGTCGGAGCTCAAGACCATACCAATTACCTGGCCATTTGCTGTATGGTGTTTGGATATGGTTGGCCCCTTCAAACCAGCAAGAGGGAACATGACCCACATCTTGGTCATGGTTGACAAATTTACAAAATGGACTGAGGTGAAGCCAATAAGAAAATGTGATGGAGCTACCACCGTGACATTCCTCAAAGATATCATCTTGAGATACGGTTATCCTCACAGTATCATAACAGATAATGGCACAAATTTTGCTGAAGGAGCATTTGCACGATTCTACCGAGATAAGAAGATCCGACTAGACATAGCCTCGGTAGCTCACCCCGCATCGAATAGACAAGTGGAAAGATCCAACGGATTGGTATTATCCGGGATAAAACCCCGGCTCATTGAGCCGCTGCAAAGGTCAGCGGGGTGCTGGATAGAAGAACTACCAGCGGTACTATGGAGTTTAAGAACAACTCCGAATCGATCAACAGGCTATACGCCATTCTTTCTGGTATATGGGGCAGAAGCTATATTACCAGCCGACATAGAGCATGACTCTCCTAGGATCACCCAATACACAGAAGCCGAAGTGCAAGAAGCCCGACAAAATGATGTTGATCTGCTGGAAGAAGCGAGAGAATTGGCATTGTCCAGATCCGCCATATATCAGCAAAATCTCCGACGCTATCATAGCTGGAAAGTAAACCCCCGAATTTTCCGGGAAGGTGATATGGTACTCCGGTTGGTACAACGTACTGCTGGCATGCATAAGTTATCCCCCCCATGGGAAGGGACATTCATTGTGAGCAAAGCATTGCACAATGACTCATATTATCTTATCGATGCAAAACCACAGAAGAAGAACAAGGTGGACAGGTCCGGCGAGGAATCTAAGCTTCCATGGAATGTAGCTCTACTTCGTCCTTTCTACACTTAGAAAAGAAGTGTATGTATCCGAGTCTCTCATATGTCGATATGTATGCCGGCAATGAGCTTATCAATGAAATGTTGGCACCTCGAGCAGTAACTCGGGGACTGCCTTAATAATATTTGTTGTTTTTTGTAGTTGTTATTTATATGTCGGTTGGCGTAAGTTGCTTCTACCTAAGCCGGATTAGTAGTGTGTGAGCACCAAAAACCCAACTCTTCGACTTGCTACTGTCCAACAAGATTTGGCTTCATGGCAAGCAAGAGAATAAGTTTGGAATTGCGTAGCACATGAAAAACGACTAAGGAAAGGAACTTAATCGAGCCGACGTTTGTTTTCCGGACCAACCTTGTGTTTACCTTATATTTATTATGCTTAATTATTTTGAGCTAATCCTAAAGTTTCCAAGTATTGTTAAGTCAATTTTTGAAACTCGGATTCGTAAGTCATAACCGAACCAAGGTGGACACGATCCGAGCCAAGAAATTGGAGAAACAAGAAAATGAAACTCGGGGAATACGCCCAAGTTAATGCGGCATAAAAACTTAGTAGCAAAATATAACTTGTGTGCTTAATACAATTGCACCAGGCATACTGGGGATCTGATAAACTTCAAAGTGTTTTCAATCAAGGGGCATCAGGAGGAGGTAATTCGGCGCCAGCATGTGCAGCTCTAGCCTCGGCTTCAACATCATATTCGCCTTCCTCGACGTCCGAGGCTTCGTCCTCTTCGTCATCACCCGAGTCATCTTCGACATTCTCATCGTCAGCGACGCCAAGGAAGCTTGGTCCCTCATTCCATTGATGGATGGGGGCATACTGAATGAGGTTATGGGCACAAGCGTTGCGCCGAGCTCTCCAATCCGGTTCATTGGACCACCTTGATCCGGTGCGCATCCGGTCAAGAAGATTGAGGTTGATTTTCTCATACCACGTAAGCACGTAGTGGAGAACGGTTTCAGCTCCGGCGTGACCGGCGGATTCCCTCCAAAGGTCTAGTTGGGTTTCACACTCCATTTACTTGGCAGCGAGAGCCGTGGCCCCCTCCGGAATGTCTTCATCAGGCCAAAAGGCATTGAAGATCCGGATTGCCACATCCAGGATATCCTTGACATAGTTCCTCACAATTTCGACACGGGAAGACAAGCTGACCAGCAAGTCCTCCATGTCATAGGAAATCTCTTCAGCACCAGGAACAATTGGAGTACCCCTCTGCTGGCGGAACTTGGCAACGACAGTAGTTGCAATGGCATTGCCCTCTGGAAATTTGTCTACAAACAAGACAAATGAAATAAGTGAGTGAGGTTGACCCGGAGAGATTCATGCCAGCTGAAGAAAAAGAACTTACGAGAGTTATGGCTGTGGATCCGGGTCAGCTCTTTGGTGCAATTGTCACACCTCTCCTGGAGTTGCGCAAGCTCAGCATTCGCCGACTCAAGCTTAACGTCGGCCTCCTTAAGCAGTTCCTGGTCCTTGGCGATCTGGAGGTTGAGGCGTTCTCACTCTTCAGTAAAATTCTGGCCAGCTTTATCGAGTTCAGATTGAAGGAGCGCCTTGAGTTTCTTCATGTCTGCCTTAAGCTTGGCAATCTCTTCATCTTTGGTCCGGAGGAGGGCAAGCTCGTCATCCTTCTTCTTGAGTTCGGCCTGGTGCTGCCCTGCTTGTTTGAGAAAATGTAGCATCATATCAGGCACGAGCACACTATCTTCAAGAGATGCTGAAACAATTTGTTGACCCGGCAAAGCCAAGGTATGAATATTTGCCGAGCCAAGGAGAAAAGGAGATAGAGCACGGAGGAAGATCAAGCAAAACTGACTTACCCTTTATCTGCTCCAAGTTCTTCCTCATGATGGTGTTCTCGGCCTCCACTCCAGCTGCGAAATCTGAACGATGGATTAGTTTGGCGGAAAAAGACGAAGAGAAATGGAAAAATGCCAAGGAAAAAACTTGCCCCTTGTCTCGTGTTCGGCGAGAAGCATAGTATGTTTCGCACGCAACATCTTGTAAGTATCCAAGAGACACTGAAACTCAGCGCTCCGACGATTGGTGGTCACTTGAAAAGAGTAAAAAGGGATAGCTTAGTCATGTGCATATTCGAAGTGTACAGAATCCGGGCCAAGTGGAACTTAACCCGGCTCTAGGTGTGTGCATATTCGAAGTGTACAGAATCCGGGCCAAGTGGAACTTAACCCAGCTCTAGGTGTGTGCATATTCGAAGTGTACAAAATCCGAGCCAAGTGGAACTTAACCCGGCTCTAGGTGTGTGCATATTCGAAGTGTACAAAATCTGAGCCAAGTGGAACTTAACCCGGCTCTAGGTGTGTGCATATTCGAAGTGTACAAAATCTGGGCCAAGTGGAACTTAACCCGGCTCTAGGTGTGTGCATATTCAAAGTGTACAGAATCCGGGCCAAGTGGAACTTAATCCGGCTATAAGTGTGTGCATATTCGAAATGTACAAAATCCGGGCCAAGTGGAATTTAACCCGGCTCTAGGTGTGTGCATATTCGAAGTGTACAAAATCCGGGCCAAGTGGAACTTAACCCGGATCTAGGTGTGTGCATATTCGAAGTTACTAAGGAGCCACACTAATTCTCTAAAGAGCATCCGGCAGAGTAACAAGTTACTCCCCCAGAGGCTCGGGGACTAATGATTATATCGCTGATATCTATACATGTTAAGGAAAAGGCGAAGTAACGTACCTCCATCATCCGACCTGCAAGGTTGATTGCCTTAGCAGCGGTGTTCATTTGTGTAGCAAACTCGGCGGGCCCGGACTTCTCCAGGAGATCATCATTGTGGACGAACTCCGCCTTGTTCCAGTTGTTAACGAACTCGATCAAGGTCGGAGGATATCGTTCGCCGCTAAGCATGTGGGGCGCCACCAGACCCTTAGCATGAGCTTCCCTCCTTTCAACCTGGGCAACAACAGGGTTGGTGTGCAAAACGAGTTGCACATCAGCTGACCCGGCAGAGGTGTCCGTTGTCGGTGGGGTCTTCTTCGAAAGCATGGACGCAAGTGTACGTTGTCTAGCCTCGATAGACGTTGCCTTGGCAGTGTCAGGAGCCTTTTTGCCCTTGGGCTGCTGCTGAGAGGTTGAAGTTGCTGTGGCGGATTTGCCCTTGGGAGCTGCCTTAGTGCTAGCCTTGGTGATGCTGGTGCCTTCTCGCCGAGGCTTGGAAGACTTGGACGAGGCGGACGGGCTTGGTGGTGCTGCTGGTACCTCTGTTGTTGCTGCTGGCGCTGGAGCCGATGTTGGTGCTGGTGTTGGTTTTGGTGGAGGCGCGGTAGATAACTCGGCGTTGGCTGGAGCAAACGCTGCCTCGGTAGAGCTGCTTCCCCATGTTCCAAGGTTACCCTCCTCTTGACGAGGTGGGCTAGAACCTGGAGCAGCCGCTGAGCCCTCCTGAATGGGGCTCAACGGGCGTGAATCGTCACCACGAGGGGGAGAGGGGCTATGTCGGAGTGGTGAGGCAATGCCTGATCCACTCCGAGGAACCTCCACTGCGGCCCTGCCGAATCAGATCATGAATGATGAGAAACTATAACAAAGAAAGAACAAATGAATATCAAAGGGAGAAGTGACTTACTCATCCGAGGTCAAAGGCTCCTTGGGCTTCCGAGCCCTCCGGGTTATGGCCTTGGTTGTAGGCTTGGTGGCAGCTTTGTCCGCGGACTTCTTTCGCCTTTTGGTTGGCTTAGAAGGTCCGGAGGAAGAAGCGGATGCGACTCCCCTTTTCTTTGGTGCGACTGGGACTGGCTCACCCATGGCAAGGGGAGAATCTTCATGGATCTGCCCACTGGGGTTAGCTGATGCCGGAAAAGCGTAAGAAAGGGGGACAACGTCAAATGCCTCCATCACCTCAATGTTCGAATCATCTTCATCATCAGGCCAATCTCTAATAGAAGAGAATTTACCGGTGTGTCGCTTGGTCACATCAGGGAACGGAAGGAACATCTCCTGCTCCGGCTCCTCCTCGTCCGAGGTATCTCGATCAGGCGCCCACTTGAGAGAAGGATCAGTGCCATCCTCAAGGTTTGCTGAAGAAACATCTAAGAGAAATAAAAGGCAAAGGGATCAAACCCACAACAAAATCCGACATATGATGTAACTCGGAAAAGGATTGGGGCACGAGACTTACCGCGGGAGGAAGCCTATCTCGGCAGAAGTGCTCGATCCCCCACACCCACTCAGCAAATAAGTTCTTGTTGGTGGTAAAGAGGGCCTTGACCCAGCGGTAAATTTCGGTGTTGCTTAACTCGAATGAGGAGGTTCGGTTGGGGTCACGACCCCAACTCATGTGGCAAAGTTTATGCGTGCGTTTCTGGAGGGGGAGATCCAGTTGCGAACGAAGGTGATCATTGCGTCCTCGTTGCGCAATCCCTGATCCTTCAGCTCCTGGAACTGTTTGTTGACTTGGTTCGCCAGGACAGTGGGTTTCTTGGGGATCTTGTCCCACAGATCCGGATTAGGAGGACCCGGAGCATAGGGACGCAGCCGGATCAGATCTTCATCCGTGACATTTCTGACATAGAAGAAGGTTCAGGCCCAGCCCTTGCAGGATTCAAGCCCCGTGACTCGGGGGAAGATGGACTGTTTCCGAGGAGAGATATAAGCTGCGCTGAATTGCGTGAGCTGCTTGTCCTCCGGGTCAAGCTCTCTATTCAGAATTACGTTCCGGCGGAGACCAAAAAACCGGATCCAGAGCTCCTTTGTGGGCCACAATCCGGCATAACCCTCGATGGTGGAAGCAAAGGCAGCGAGGGAAGTAATGGCGTTAGCCAGAAGATGATGCGGCTGAAGCTCGTAGGTGTTGAGCCAGTCCTGGAAAAAGTCGCTGACAGGGAGACTGAACCCAAGTGGGAGAGGAACACTACAAACTCACTCGGATTGGGTGAGGGAGCAAGTTTCTCGGCAGCGAGGCGGGCGATGACACCCTCTGGGATACGCCGGGTGCGATACAACCAATCGAGGTCGTCCTGGCACACCCAGGACCCAGCCCAAGCGCCGCGATCGGCGTTCCCCGCGTTCTCCTCCATTTCCTGCTCCGCGACGACAAGTTCCTCCTCTGTCATCTCTAAATCGCTGTCCTCACTGGCCCTAACGGTGGTGGGGGGTAGTGGCCTAGACTGACGCAGACCCGTGGCGGAGGAGATGCGCGGGAGGAGCGGCGACGCAGGCGCGCGAGACACGGTGCAGCGGCGGCGCGGCTAAGCAAGTGCTGCGGCAGCGACGCTGTTGCTAGAGAGGTAGAGGAAGAAGAAGAGGCAGAGGGGCGCTAAGGTGGGGAAAAGACCCAAGGGGCACCCCCTCTCCTATTTAACCACGCCCCAGAGGGGTAGTGGGATTACGCTGTGCAGACGGGCCACACGGTGTGGACGTGTATGACCCGGGTCCACCAATCAGAAACGAGCCACAGGAAGGGCCACAGGGCGCAGGAGATCCCACGACGTGACGTGGTGATACAGTTAACGAGGAGGCAGGCACGATGTGACGTACGCAACAATAATTTCTGACAATAACTGCGGCGATGACTGGCGCATGCCCTTAAAATGAGGCAAAGTAATGATTACCCTCCATGTGGGGAAGCGTAAGAGAGAAGGAAGATTGACTCGAATGAGTATGAGGTGACCCGGCCAACGAGAAAAAACTCGGAATGTGCCAAGGGAAAGTTAACCTATGGAATCCGAGGTATGAGGTAACTCGGAAAAGGGAGCGAAAGGCTCGGTAGAATTGAACCTGCTGTGGCCTTAGCGGCTAAGGCAGCTAAGATCGCACCAGCTTCGGGGACTAATGTTGGGGGGATACCCCCAGGTAGGGTCACGCCGGGGTATAAAGGCCGAGTTAGCCGAGGTACGACAAGGTCAAAGCAAGTGATGGCCGAGTCACCTCAAGACATGCCGAATCACGGAGTGACCTGGACCAGGGGATGTCCGCCTAACTAGGTTTCAGCCGACTTATGTCGTATGTCGGCAGGATGTATCTAACTTGTATGCAGGTACATGTGTGGCCGGATTAACCAGGCATGATCCGGGTTATATCAGGCTTGCAAGAGAAGGAAGGTATCTCGCTGGTCAAAAGGTGGCCACTATACATAGAGCGTGAGCGAAGCGGACAGAGGCCAGGACCACCGAGGCGTGGCCGACAAGGGTGACGATGCCTATGTCGGATGACACAGGCGCCACAGAGACTCACGTAGCCTCTGCATAGCTTACGTTGGGGAAAAGTGACCCGGTCGGTTTGCTATTTTGGGAAGAGGCATATTCCCTGGAATATGCCTCCACGTATGCCCTAATTGGAGACCTAGCTACCCCTATATAAGGAGGGCTAGGGCCTCTGTAGAAGGGATTGATCTCGAATGGGTTGGTCTTTACTTGTTGAGGACTATTTTTCTGAGAGCTAGCTAGCGGTGAGAGTAAGAGAGTTCCTTCTTCCTCCTCTCCCCCATACAGCTCAAGGAGCACTTGTAATCTGGGAATCTCATTGAACAATACAAAGCTTCTGTGTGTGGAATCACCACACTATCCCTCCCTGGATTCCTCTAGTGCATCTTGTCCCCACCTTTAGCCTATCCATGGCATCTGCCATGACACCACCACGACAGTTTTTCTTTCTTTTACATTACAAATAAGGCTTTTCAGCCAGGCTACTTAGCCACACATTGTACCTTCTGCTGTTTTACGAATAAATAAAGCTAAGTGCCCCAAACACTGTGTTTTTCTATTACTTTTCGCAATCTTATTACTCGGGGGCTGCGCCACCCTTTACGCACCTATCCTATGAACCAATCACGATATCCCGAGTAGCTGATGCAATAATCGAGCCCTTGACAAACAACAACCCAGCTGCAACACACCTGGCAGGTTGGCAAGGTGCTGAGATATACACACGTCAGGCTAACGAAAAGGACTCGCATAGTGCAACGCACTCGCAAAACAAATAAGCTAGCAAGCTCTTTACATATCAATATAAAATCAATTACACCCAGCATATCAATATAAAATCAATTACACCTCTTCCGAAGCTGCTCGAGCTCAGCATTTGCCGACTCAAGTTTGACCTCGGCTTCCTGAAGAAGCTCACGGTCCTTAGCATTTTGGAGTTTGAGGCGCTCGCGTTCTTCCGTGTAGTCCTGGCCAGCCTTTTTTAGATCGGTTTGGTGCTGCGCCTTCATTTTAGCCATCTCAGCCTTGAGCTTGGCTATCTCATCGTCTTTGGTCTGGAGGAGCGCGAGCTCATCATCTTTCTTCTTTAGTTCGGCTTGGTGCTGCCCTGCTTGTTCGAGAAAATATAGCATCACGTCAGGCACAGGCACACTATCTTCAAGCGATGCTGAAATAGTGCGTTGGCCCAGCAGTGCCGAGGAATGAATGTTTGCCGAGCCAAGGAGGAAAGCCAATGGAAACCGCGGTAAAGGCAGACAAGAAGGACGTACCCTTGATCTGCTCCAAGTTCTTCCGCATTATCTTGTTTTCAGCTTCCACCCCAGCTGCGGAAACCGAACAATCAGATTGGTTCGGCAAACGAAGTTGAAGAAAATTGAGGAAAGGATGAGAAAGAAATTTACCCATTTTCTCGTACTCCGCGATGAGTGCAGCCTGTTTCGTGCGAAGATTCTTGTGCGTATCCAGCAAGCCTTGGAATTCAGAACTCCGGCGGTTGGTGGTTACCTAAAAGAGATACAGAAACTTAAGTCAACCTAGTGCATGTTCGAAGTGTACTAAAATCCGGGCCAAGTGGAACTTAACCCGGCTCTAGGTGTGTGCATGTTCGAAGTGTACTAAAATCCGGGCCAAGTGGAACTTAACCCGGCTCTAGGTGTGTGCATGTTCGAAGTGTACTAAAATCCGGGCCAAGTGGAACTTAACCCGGCTCTAGGTGTGTGCATGTTCGAAGTGTACTAAAATCCGGGCCAAGTAGAACTTAACCCGGCTCTAGGTGTGTGCATATTCGAAGTGTACTAACATCCGGGCCAAGTGGAACTTAACCCGGCTCTAGGTGTGTGCATATTCGAAGTGTACTAAAATCCGGGCCAAGTGGAACTTAACCCGGCTCTAGGTGTGTGCATATTCAAAGTGTACTAAAATCCAGGCCAAGTGGAACTTAACCCGGCTCTAGGTGTGTGCATGTTTGAAGTGTACTAAAATCTGGGCCAAGTGGAACTTAACCCGGCTCTAGGTGTGTGCATATTCGAAGTGTACTAAAATCCGGGCCAAGTGGAACTTAACCCGGCTCTAGGTGTGTGCATGTTCGAAGTGTACTAAAATCCGGGCCAAGTGGAACTTAACCCGGCTCTAGGTGTGTGGATATTTGAAGTTATCATGGAGCTACATTAGTTCTATAAAAGAGCATCCGGCCGAGTAACAAGTTACTCCCCCGGAGGCTCGGGGACTAATGGTTATTATCTACAATTTGCAAAGGAGAAACGACGTACCTCCATCATTCGTCCAGCGAGGTTAATGGCCTTTGCGGTGGTATTCATCTGAGCGGAAAACTCGGCGGGGCCGAACTTTTCCGGCAGATCAGATTCCTGGACTACCTTTGCCTTATTCCAGTTCATGACAAATTCCATCAGGCTCGGGGGGGTACCGTTCTCCGGTGGGCATATGGGGCGTCACCAAGCCCTTTGCATGTGCTTCCTTCCTCTCCACTAAGGCAAGGGCGGGGCTGCTATGCAGGACCAACTGATGGGCATCGGTTGGCTCGGCAGGGGCGTCCTTTGCCGCATGTGTTTTCTTAGGAAGCATCGATTAGAGGGTACGTTGCCCAGGCTCGGCAGCACTGGGCTTGGCAATGTCTTGAATCTTCTTGCCCTTGGCTTGCTGGGAAGAAGAAGCCGTAGCAGCGATTTTCAGAGATTGAGAAGATTCGGAAGATGTAGAGGAACTGGGCGCTGGTACTCTCGTTGCTGGACTTGGTGTCGGCGCTGATGTTTTCGCAGCCGGAGTGGGTGCTAACGCCGGAGTTGGAGATGGTGCTGGTTTGGCTGCTGGTACTGGAATGGATGCTGGAGTCGAGGTAGCCTTAGTGGTTGCTGGTTGTGGCGTTGCCGAGGTGGTGGGTGCCGTTGCTCCGGCTGGGCCAGTTCCCCCCGCTCCAGGATGACCCGGAGCGGCCGCAGAGCCCTCCGGAATAGGGCTCAGCGGACGTGACTCATCGTCACGACGGGGTGAAGGGCTAGGCCGGAGAGGTGAAGAGATGCTGGATCCACTTTGAGGGACCTCCACCAGAGCCCTGCGAAATCAAATAACGTCAGAAGAAAAATTACGACGAAATAAGGAAGAACGAGTTACAGAAGAAAGAAGGACTTACGCATCTAAAGTTTCGGCCGCTTTGGGTTTCCGAGCCCTTCGTGCTGGGGCCTTGCCTGCTGGTTTGGGGGCTGTCTTGTCCCCGGATTTCTTTCGCCTTTTAACAGGCTGAGAGGGTCCGGAGGAAGAACTCAAAGAAGCCCCACGTTTCTTCTTCGTGGCCACCGGAACAGGCTCGCCCGTAGCGAGAGGGGGATCCTCGTGAATATGACCGCCGGGGTGAGCTGATGGCGGAAAAGCAAAAGAAAGGGGGACAGCCTCAAAAGGTTCAATCACCTCGATTTCCGAGTCATCTTCATCATCGGGCCAATCTCTAATAGAAGAGGATTTACCCGTGGGTCGTTTCGTGGCGTCGGTCATAGGGAGGAACATCTCCTGGTCCGGCTCTTCCTCATCCGGAGTCTCCCGGTCCGGCGCCCACTTAAGGGACGGATCGTTGCCGTCCTCAAGGGTCTGCTGAAGGAATTGCTGAGGAAAAGAGCGAACAAAAGAGTCAAAAATTGCAACAATAAATGACATGTAATTAGTCCGGGTTAAGTTTGCAGCATGAAACTTACCGTGGGAGGAGGCCGGTCACGGCAGAAATGCTCAATCCCCCAAGACCAATCAGTGGAAAAGTCCTTGTGAGTGGTGAAGAGACCCTTAACCCGACGATAAATCTCCGAGTTGGTCAGCTCAAAGGATGAGGTCCGGTTAGGATCGCGGCCGTAGCTCATGTGGCACACCTTGTGGGTGCGCTTCTGGAGGGGTGAGATTCGGTTACGCACAAAGGTGATCATGGCATCCTTGTTGCATAGCCCGAGCCCCTTCAGTTCCGCAAACCTTTTGCTCACTTGGTTGGCCAAGGCTGTGGGATTCTTGGGGATCACATCCCACAGGTCCGGGTTAGGTGGACCCGGAGTGTAGGGAAGAAACCGGATCAAGTCTTCGGCGCCTGTATTCCGGACATAGAAGAAGGTCCGGGCCCATCCTTTGCAGGACTCTAGCCCGGTGACCCGGGGAAAAACAGAAAATCGCCGGGGTGAAATGGAGGCCGCTCCAAATTGAGTGAGCCGCTTGTCCTCCGGATCAGCGTGGATGTTGGGAATGACGTTGTGACAAAGGCCGAAGAACCGGATCCATAGCTCTTTCGTGGGCCATAGTCTGGCGTAGCCTTTGATCGTAGAAGCACAGGCAGAAAGAGAGGTGATGGCGTTGGCTGGAAGGTGGTGTGGCTAGAGTTGGTACGTACCGAGCCAGTCCCGGAAAAAATCACTCACCGGCAAGCCGAAGCCCCGTTGGAAATGGGACAGAAATACGACGAACTCGCCCGGATTAGGCGAGGGGGCCCGTTCGTTGGAAGGAAGACGCGCGGCGACGCCGGCCAGGATGCGTCTGGTCCGGTAGAGCTAGTCCAGGTCATCCTGGCAGACCCAGGAGCCGGCCCACGCGCCGCGGTCCGCCGCCGCGGCGTCTTCTTCCATCTCCTGCTCAGCAACAATGAGTTCCTCTTCAGTCATCAGGTCCTCAAGGCCCTCGCTGGCACTGGAGGTGGCGGGGGACAGTGGCCGGGACTGGCGCGGACCCGTGGCGAGAAATTCGCGTCGTGGTGGCGGCGACGCGGAGGTGCGACGGAGAAGCGCGGCGGCGACGCTACTAATTGGCGATGCTGGCGGCGGCGTGGTCGCGAGGAAGAGGAAGAAGAATAGAAGCGGGCAGAGGGGTGCGGAGGGGGAAAAATCCTAAGGGACGCACCCCTCCGCTATTTAACCACTCCTGTCAAGGGTGAGTGGGATCGCGCCCTGTGGACCGGCCACACGCAGTGACCATATATCACTCGTCCGGACCAATCAGTGAGGAGCCACACGGAGGGCCACAGGGCGGAGAAAGTCCTGTGACGTGACGCACTGATGCGGTAAACGAGGAGGCAGGCGTGACGTGACCCGCGCACAGTGATAACTGACAATTACTGTGGCGGTTACTGTACCGTCCCTTAAAATAAGATGACATAATGATTACCCTTCACATGGGTTAGCGTACTAGAGAAGTAAGTAAGACCCGGATGGAATTGTGGTAACCCGGCCGGCAAGTGAAAACTTGAAATGTGCGAAGGGAACGTAAATCCAAGCAGTCCGAGGTACAGAGGTAACTCGCAACAACGACAGGGGCACAAAATTGAACCTGGTGTGGCCTTAGCGGCCAAGGAAGCTAAGACCGCACCAACTTCGGGGACTAATGTTGGGGGGATACCCCCGGGTAGGGTCACACCGGGGTATAAAGGCCGAGTTAGCCGAGGTTCGGCAAGGCCAAAGCAGATGCTGGCCGGGTCACCTCAAGGCAGACCGAATCAAGGGGTAACCCAGACCTGGGGGCGTTCGCCTAACTAGGTCTCGTCCGATTTAAGCGGTAAGTCGGAAGTACATGTTCTACCTGTATGCAGGAAAGGGTGTGGCCGGATGAACCGTCATCCGGGTCACGGCAAGCTTCTAGGAGGAGGAAGGAATCTCGCTGGTCAAAAGGAGCCCCGGTACGCACTGCTTGAGCGAAGGGAGCAAGGACAGGACCACCGGGGCGTGGCCGACAAGCGTGACGACACCCGTGTCGGCTGCCGAGGGCGCCGTCAGAGGCTCACGTAGCTAAAGCATGTGTGACGCGGGGGAAAAAGCACCCCGGTCAGCTTACCACTTTGGGAGGAGGCATATTCTTAGGAATATGCCTCCACGTATGCCCTAGGCAGAAACCGAGCCTCCCCTATAAAAGGGGGGCTAGGGCTTCTGCTGAAGGGGCTGGTCTCTCTACGATTCTGTTTTGGTCAAGGGTTTCAAGTGAGATCTGTGGGTGAGAGTAAGAGATCTCCTTCTTCCTCCTCTCGCCAATACAGCTCTAGGAGCACTTGTAACCTTGGAAGTAAATCAATACAAGCTCTTGTGTGGAGAATCACTTAGCTATCCCTCCCTGGATTCCCCTAACGAGTATTAGTCCCCACCTTTAGCCTATACATGGCATCTGCCGTGACACCACCACGACAGTTGGCGCCCACCGTGGGGCAAGCGGCGCTAGCAGGGGTCAAAATCCAGACGGGAAACTTCATCGCCACCGGCGAGCGCATCATCTCCAGGCTCGTTCAGCGCTTTGGAGCACGGGATTTCGTCAGCGACAACGCAGGCTGCTTCGGCACGCGCCCTCTCCCGCGCAACGGCATCTTCGTCAAGCTCAGCGCGCACAAGGTCTACGTTGCGGTGGATGTATCCTGCATTCATCCGCGCCATGTCGTCGAAGCAGGCGAACCGCCCCTCACTGTGGCTCGCGGGGAGCGTATCGCTCGTTCCCCGGACCATGCAGAGGTAATGATGACAGCGCCAGGTGCGGCTGCGAGCAAAGATCCGGCGCCAGATTCGGAGGCAACACCCAAAGCACCAAGGAAAGGTAGAGGTCCTCCGCTAGAGAGACCGGAAAATGTGTTGAGAGAGGCAATGGATAGCTTGGCAAACCCTATAGTAGCAGCAGTAGATCCGGCTCGTGCGCAGGCCGAGCTGGAAGAAACTAGGAAGAAAATACTAGAGGGCGCAAAGAAAATAGCCGCGGCCCAGCAGTCGTTGAACATGACGCTGCGTGAGTACGCTAAGGTGAACAAGGTTGATAATGTAAAAATCAAAGGGAGAAATCTCATGAGCGAGATGAACAGAGAAGGTGATGCTGGAATCGAGGAATCAGAAAACTGTTTGTCCGTGGGGCTGCCGAGGTATAGTACCCCGGCCAAGAACCTCAGAGCGGCGGATGCAGCTGCATCCGAGTTAGAGAGACTGACGGGTGAAGCCCGGCAAAGGCAGCAAGATCGAGTAAACGAGCTGGTTCGGATTGCAAATAGGCAAAACGAGGAACTGCTCAGGGCAAACCCGGAGAGAGCTGGAGCCTCCAAGATCGTCCATTCGGCGGTGGGTAACCCGGAGAAATCTGCTGGAGCCGCATCGTCCCCTCATGGTGGTTCAAGGAGAGAGGAGGTGGTAACCTCGGCCAGACGGAACAAACAGATTGTCCCGTATGACCCGACATGGGCAGGGAAAGAAAAAGAAGCGCAGAAAAATGATGATCGACGGAGTGTGAGCCGAGGCGAAGCTGGCCGAGGTAACCGCGACCAAGGCAATGCCGGTCAAGGGAACGTTGTGAACGGCAATGCCGGGCAGCAAAACTCAGCTGGAACAAGACAACCGCAACAACGGAACATACCAAGGCAAGAGCACAGTGCCGGCCGAGGTGTGCAACAGAAAGGTACGCCGCAAGAGCAAAACCGGTATAACGACGGTGATTCGGAGATGGCAAATGCGGGATACTCGAGACCGGACTATCATGTGATAGGGTCGAGATTGGGAAGTAGGAATTTGATGCCGGACGATGCAAGGTTGAAACTGGATCGACTGTATCGGTCGGAACAGATTGAATGTCAAGGTCCACCGGGTCCAGCATGTTTTGGACCCCGGATCATGAAAGAGCCACCAGTACCGAACTTTCAGCTGCCCAGGGGCACCAAGACCTATGACGGTAGTACTAAGCCAGAGGATTGGCTGATAAACTATGCTACGGCTGGAAAAATTGCCACAGGCAACCTGAGATGGGCTGTACGGTATGTACCCCAGATGTTGGAAGGCCCGGCAAGGGTGTGGTTGAACAATTTGCCACCAGGAAGCATCAACTGCTGGATAGATTTCGAGGAAATGTTCATCAGCAATTTTTCGAGTACGTATCAAAGTCCAAATAGGCCACAGACCCTAGCTATGTGCAAGCAAAGACCCAATGAGACAGACCGGGAGTTTTTGACCCGGTGGTGTACCGTGAGAAACTCATGCGAGGGCGTGATAGAATCATAGGCCATAGCATGGTTTGCACAAGGGTGCATATATGGAAGCGAGCTGTGGATGAAGTTGCAACGGAAAATGCCAGCTACGTTGGCAGAAATGATCCGGATTGCAGATTCGTATGCGTTGGGTGACCCGACCCAACCAAGGCTCGCATCAAACGAGTCAAGCGATGAGTACTATCAGAGGGATGGATCCGAATCATCCCGGAGGAATGATTATAGAGGAAAAAGGAGAGATGATAGACCGGACCACAGGTACGGTTCGCACCAGGTTGCAGCTGTGAATCAAGATCAACCCGGAGCAGGGGGTAGCCAGCGCTAGAAAACTAGAGGTCAATGGACTCCAAGGAACGATGGGAAGAAAACTTGGACACCAGAACAAAAGAAGCAGTGGCAAGAAAGGAAAGACCATCCGAGGTATACTTACGAGTCGATGTTGGACCAGCCATGTAAGTTTCACACGCCAAATCCGAACAATCCGGCGGGTCATACGACGAGGCAATGCGAGTGGATGCGCAAGATCAAGCAAGGTGGTTCGGGGAATGCTCAGGCACCCCGGAATGATCAGCCTCGGCAGGAGTTACCCCGGCAGCAATTGCTCTCCGGAGCGAACACGCAACAGCTGATGTTGCCTCCCCCTCCGCTGATGTTGCCTCCCCCTCATACATCGGTGTGTTGACCCGGAAGAAGGGCTTGAAATCATCCGAGATATACATCAGGGGGAATGCGAGCATCACATTCTGGTAATGGTGGACAAGTTTACGAAGTGGATTGAGGTAAATCCTATAAGAAAATGTGATGGAGCTACGGCCGTAACGTTTCTAAAAGATATCATCTTGAGGTACGGTTATCCCCACAGTATCATAACTGATAATGGCACAAATTTTGCGGAAGGAGCTTTTGCTCGTTTTTGCCGGGATAAGAGGATCCGGCTCGACGTAGCTTCGTTAGCCCACCCCGCATCAAACAGACAAGTGGAAAGATCCAACGGATTAGTATTATCCGGGATAAAACCCCGGCTCATTGAGCCACTGCAAAGATCAGCGGGGTGCTGGATAGAAGAACTACCAGCGGTACTATGGAGTTTAAGAACAACTCCGAATGGATCAACAGGCTATACGTCGTTCTTTCTGGTATATGGGGCAAAAGCTGTATTACGAGCCGACATAGGGCATGATTCGCCTAGGGTGACCCAATACACAGAAGCCGAAGTGCAAGAAGCCTGGCAAAATGATGTTGATCTGCTAGAAGAAGCGAGAGGACTGGCACTGTCCAGATCCGCCATATATCAACAAAATCTCCGACGCTATCATAGCCAGAAAGTGTGCCCCCGAGTCTTTCGGGAAGGCGATCTGGTGCTCCGGTTGGTACAACGTACCACTGGAATGCATAAACTATCCCCCCATGGGAAGGGCCATTCATCGTGAGCAAAGCATTGCACAACGATTCTTACTATCTTATAGATGCAAAGCCACAGGAAAAGAACAAGGCGGACAGGTCCGGAGAGGAATCTAAGCGACCATGGAACATAGCTCTACTTCGGCCTTTTTACACCTAGCTAAGAAGTGTATGTATCCGGATTATCTCATATGTCGGTATGTATGTCGGCAATGAGCTTATCAATGAAATGTTGGCACCTCGAGCAATAACTCGGGGACTGCCTTAATAATGTTTGTTATTTTCTACGCGTCAACTGGAGTAAGTTATTCTACTTAACTCGGATTAGTAGTGTGTGAGCACCAAAAACCCAACTCTTCGACTTGCTGCTGTCCAACAAGAATTGGCTTCATGGCAAGCAAGAGACCAAGTTTGGAATTGCGTAGCACATGAAAAACGACTAAGGAAAAGAATTTATTCGAGCTGACGTTTATGTTTCAGACTAACCTCGTATTCATTTTCAAATTGTTATACAGTTTTATTTGTGAGCTAAGTCTAAAAGTTTCCCAGTATTGTTAAGACAATCTTTCAAACTCGGATTCGTAAGTTGTAAAACCGAATCAAGGTAGACACGATCCGAGCCAAAAGATTGAACGAACAAGAAAAAGAAACTCGGGGACTACGCCCAAGTTAATCTGGCATAAGTACTCAGTAGCAAAATATCACATGTGTTTGGAATACAATTCCACCCGGCATACCGGTGATCTCATAAATTTTCAAGTGTTTTTACTTAAGGAGCAGCGAGAGGAAGTTCGGCATCAGCGTCGCCCTCTTCGATATCCGAGGCAGTGTCCTCTTCGTCTTCACCCGAGTCATCTTCAACGTTCTCAACTTCCTCTTTGCCTGCGACTTCCAGGAAGCTCGGACCCTCAGTCCATTCGTGAATAATACTAATCCGTTGGATCTTTCCACTTGTCTGTTTGATGCGGGGTGGGCTACCGAAGCTACGTCGAGCCGGATCCTCTTATCCCGGCATAAACGAGCAAAAGCTCCTTCCACAAAATTTGTGCCATTATCAGTTATGATACTATGGGGATAACTGTACCTCAAGATGATATCTTTTAGAAACGTTACGGCCGTAGCTCCATCACATTTTCTTATAGGCTTTACCTCAATCCACTTCGTAAACTTGTCCACCATTACCAGAATGTGAGTCATATTTCCCCTTGCTGGTTTGAACGGGCCAACCATATCCAAGCACCATATGGCAAATGGCCAAGTGATTGGGATGGTCTTGAGTTCCGACATTGGCATATGTGTCTTGGTAGCGTACCTCTGACAACCATTACATTTTCTCACCAGATCTTCTTCTTGCTCTAAGGCATTTAGCCAGTAGAATCCGCGTCGGAAAGCTTTTGCTACCAAGGCTCGAGATGAGGCGTGATGCCCGCATTCCCCCTGATGTATATCTCGGATGATTTCAAGCCCTTCTTCCGGGTCAACACACCGATGTAGGACATTGGTCACACTTATTTTGTATAACTCAGAATTGATGATCGTGTAGGCCTTTGCCCTCCTCTGTGTTTGCCTGGATAGCACCTGGACAGCACCTCCTTAGTGGGCAACATTCCATCCTTCAGGAAATGAAATATATGCAGTGCCCAAGCCGGTATTGGCCGCATGGGGAACACGTCCTCGTCTATCTCCATCTGATCCACCGGCATAACTTCAACTAGACCATGCTGAGCAGTCCCCGGAACTTGCGAAGCAGTCCCCGGGTTTTGCGCACCACTTCCTATGTCAACGTCCATGGGCACAGCTCCGGATTCGGTGTCCTCCGGGACATATATTGACTCAGATTCCGGGGATGTCCTGATGGATGGTTTCTTGAGGTGTTCTAATGCTACACCCAGTGGAATTGCTTGTCTGGTTGACCTGAGCTTTGACAGCATGTCGGCAGCCTCATTTTCCACCCGGGGTACATGATGAAATTCGCATCCCTCAAAGTAACCAGAAATCCTCTGCACATGAAATCTGTATAGTGCCATGTTTGGATCAAGGGCGTCCCACACTCCGGACACTTGCTGCACCACCAAATCCGAGTCGCCAAAGCATATGATCGACGTATACCAATTTATTTTGCTACCTTGAGCCCATGCACAAGTGCTTCATACTCAGAGACATTGTTTGATGCGGTGAAGTGGATCTGCAGCACATATCTCAACTGGTCCTTCTTCAGCGACGTGAGTACAACTCCGGCACCCAGCCCGGTTTTGGTCTTTGATCCATCAAAGTACATTCGCCAATAGTTCGGATCAGGAAGCGGTGGTTCGTACTGCACCTCGGCCCAGTCCACAAAAAAGTCCGCCATAGCTTGAGACTTGATGGCTTCTCTCCTGTCATATTGCGGAGCATAAGGAGCTAGCTCAATTGCCCATTTTGCAATTCTGCCGCTTGCATCCTTGTTACTCATTATCTCAGATATAGGGGCCTCACATATGACCCGGATGGGATGCTCCTCAAAGTAGTGCTTCAGTTTCTTGGCGGCCATGTACACGCCATATGCCACATTTTGATAATGTGGGTAGTTCTGCTTTCAGGTTGACAACACTTTGCTCAAATAATACACCGGCCTTTGCACCGACTTACCTTCCTCATCGCGCTCCACCACTATCACTGCACTTACAACCCGGTTGGTTGCGGCTATATATAGTAACATTGGCTCCTTTGATAGTGGTGAAACTAGCACTGGTGCCGTGGCTAACATTTTATTTAGGTGGGCAAAGGCTTCATCGGCCTGCGGTGTCCAAATGAACTTATCCGACTTTTTCATGAGTTGGTAAAGAGGCAAAGACTTTTCTCCCAACCGACATACAAACCGACTTAACGAGGCCAGGCAACCTGTGAACTTCTGGACATCGTTAAGACACTTCGGCAGTTGCATTCGCTTGATGGCCCGGATTTTGGTTGGATTAACCTCGATACCTCGGCTGGAGACGAGAAAACCGAGCAATTTTCCAGCCGGGACACCGAAGGTGCATTTTTCCGGGTTAAGTTTCATCCGGAACCTTCTTAGGTTTGCAAACGTTTGCCTGATGTCGTCAAGGAGCGTTTTGCTTTCCTTGGTCTTGATAACCACATCATCCACGTACACCTGTACATTTTGACCTATTTGGTCGTGCAAACATTTTTGCATACACCTCTGGTACGTTGCCCCTGCATTACGTAACCCAAACGGCATGGTGCGATAGCAATAAGCCCCATACGGGGTAATAAACACAGTCTTTATTTGATCATACGGATTCAGAGGTATCTGGTGGAAACTAGAATAAGCATCAATGAATGACAACAATTCACATCCAGCAATTGAGTCTATGACCTGATCTATTCTTGGTAGCGGAAATGGATCTTTCGGACATGCCTTGTTCAGGTTCGTGTAATCGATACACATGCGCCAAACCACTGCTACGTTCGGGTCATCCTTCTTCTTTTCCACCAGCACCGGATTAGACAGCCAATCCGGGTAAAGAACTTCCATGATAAATCCTTCAGCTAGCAACCGAGCTATCTCATATCCAATGACTTTTCTCCTATCTTCGGCAAAGCGGAGGAGAGGTTGCTTCACCGGCTTGGCTCCGGGTCTCACATTCAAAGAGTGCTCGGCCAACTCCCTCGGAACACCTTGCAAGTCCTGTGTGGACCAAGCAAAAATATCCCGATTCTCACGGAGGAAGGTGACGAGCTCGCTTTCCTATTTATCACTTAGCCCGGCACCAATTGTTACGGTGCGGTCTGGGAACATGTCATCAACGGGAACCTTCTTGGTATCTTTCGTGGCCTGGAAAGAGACAGTTCCATGCGGGTTACTCAGCGCCGGCATATACTGCTGCGCGGACTGAGCCAATGCCGCCACCTCTCGAATTTTTCTCTTTTCCTGCGCGATCACAAGTGACTCGGCTAAGTTTGATCCGGCTGACGCACACTCCATGGAACATTGGAAGTCCCCAGCAATGGTAATCACTCAGTTTGGTCCGGGCAATTTCATCTTCAAGTAGCTGATATGACAACTTGCCATGAACTTGTTCAGCGCTGGCCTTCCGAGCAACGCATGATACGCGCTTTCTAAGTTCACCACTTCGAACTCTAGATTTTCGGTTCGGCAATTATCCCTCGTGCCGAACAAGACGTCGACCCGGACCTTGCCTATGGGCTCGCAAGAAATGCCGGGGACAATGCCATGGAAAGTTGTCCTCGTGGCCTGGAGCATGTTCTCCGAGATACGCAACCTTTTCTCATCCCCGAGCCACATGGAAGGTTCTTGAACCCTACTGCTGTGGTTGAAGGTTACAAGAAAGTCACCTTCTGGATTACAGATGATCTCAAGTTATATAAGATTTGGTTGGAACCTGAAGATGGAGATATTACTGACCGTGATGTGGAGGTCGAATTTTATGAGAGCGTAGGACGTCCAGCAGACGCCGTTGTAAGTGTTAGAGAAGCTGCAAAGGAGCAGTCTTATTCCCTTTCATAGTAGAAATGCGAGGACTGATTCTTGTTATTCGACAGGCTCATCCCTCCCTCTTATTTCAGTATATAGCACTTCTTGTCCGCGGGACCTAACTAACTACCCGATCGATGGAAAATAAGGGCAAGTCAATACCAGATCGCACGACCTGCACTTTTTTCATCAATTGTGGAAACCCCGGGACGAGAAGTAGTAGGATTGGTACTCATAATTATCACATAATAAAAAAAAAATTTGTCGAAATTTTTCTTTTTTTCTTGTTGAATAATGCCAAATCAAATCCAAAAAAATATCCAAAAATCCAAAAGTAAAAAGGAAATGAATTAGTTAATTCAATAAGAGAAAAAAGGAGACCGGGACATATTGTCATTCAATATCTTTTTGATAAACCATTTGCGAGGAATTATCCTGAAATCGTTTTCACACGGTATGAGCCTATCGTCCTCTCCCCTCCCCCCTCCCAAAGTATTGGAATGGCTAAAGCTAGATCTATTCTTTTACAAGTGACTAGCTTTGCCTTCTACTTGGACTTGAATTCATCTACCCCTGCCCCTATCAAGGGGTTCTTGCGCGTTGTGTCCGCATACATGATACTTATGCTACTGCCGTTGTCGATCAGTACCTTGGAGAACCTTACATTAATGCTAGGTCCAATGAACGCGCAAGAGGTACCCACTCCGGGTCATCCGTCCATTTGGATCCGGTGCGCAGGCGTGTGAGGAGGCTGAGATCTATCTTCTCATACCACTCCGGGTCAGCCTTGAGCTTGGCTATCTCATCATCTTTGGTCCGGAGGAGCGCGAGCTCATCATCTTTCTTCTTTAGTTCGGCTTGGTGCTGCCCTGCTTGTTCGAGAAAATGTAGCATCACGTCAGGCACAGGCACACTATCTTCAAGCGATGCTGAAATAGTGCGTTGGCCCAGCAGTGCCGAGGAATGAATGTTTGCCGAGCCAAGGAGGAAAGCCAATGGAAACCGCGGTAAAGGCAGACAAGAAGGACGTACCCTTGATCTGCTCCAAGTTCTTCCGCATTATCTTGTTTTCAGCTTCCACCCCAGCTGCGGAAACCGAACAATCAGATTGGTTCGGCAAACGAAGTTTAAGAAAATTGTGGAAAGGATGAGAAAGAAATTTACCCATTTTCTCGTACTCCGCGATGAGTGCAGCCTGTTTCGCGCGAAGATTCTTGTGCGTATCCAGCAAGCGTTGGAATTCAGCACTCCGGCGGTTGGTGGTTACCTAAAAGAGATACATAAACTTAAGTCAACCTAGTGCATGTTCGAAGTGTACTAAAATCCGGGCCAAGTGGAACTTAACCCGGCTCTAGGTGTGTGCATGTTCGAAGTGTACTAAAATCCGGGCCAAGTGGAACATAACCCGGCTCTAGGTGTGTGCATGTTCGAAGTGTACTAAAATCCGGGCCAAGTGGAACTTAACCCGGCTCTAGGTGTGTGCATGTTCGAAGTGTACTAAAATCCGGGCCAAGTAGAACTTAACCCGGCTCTAGGTGTGTGCATATTCGAAGTGTACTAAAATCCGGGCCAAGTGGAACTTAACCCGGCTCTAGGTGTGTGCATATTCGAAGTGTACTAAAATCCAGGCCAAGTGGAACTTAACCCGGCTCTAGGTGTGTGCATATTCAAAGTGTACTAAAATCTAGGCCAAGTGGAACTTAACCCGGCTCTAGGTGTGTGCATGTTCGAAGTGTACTAAAATCTGGGCCAAGTGGAACTTAACCCGGCTCTAGGTGTGTGCATATTCGAAGTGTACTAAAATCCGGGCCAAGTGGAACTTAACCCGGCTCTAGGTGTGTGCATGTTCGAAGTGTACTAAAATCCGGGCCAAGTGGAACTTAACCCGGCTCTAGGTGTGTGGATATTTGAAGTTATCATGGAGCTACATTAGTTCTATAAAAGAGCATCCGGCCGAGTAACAAGTTACTCCCCTGGAGGCTCGGGGACTAATGGTTATTATCTTCAATTTGCAAAGGAGAAACGACGTACCTCCATCATTCGTCCAGCGAGGTTAATGGCCTTTGCGGCGGTATTCATCTGAGCGGAAAACTCGGCGGGGTCGAACTTTTCCGGCAGATCAGATTCGTGGACTACCTCTGCCTTATTCCAGTTCATGACAAATTCCATCAGGCTCGGGGGGGTACCGTTCTCCGGTGGGCATATGGGGCGTCACCAAGCCCTTTGCATGTGCTTCCTTCCTCACCACTAAGGCAAGGGCAGGGCTGGTATGCAGGACCAACTGATGGGCATCGGTTGGCTCGGCAGGGGCGTCCTTTGCCGCAGGTGTTTTCTTAGGAAGCATCGATATGAGGGTACATTGCCTAGGCTCGGCAGCGCTGGGCTTGGCAACGTCTTGAATCTTCTTGCCCTTGGATTGCTGGGAAGAAGAAGCCGTAGCAGCGGTTTTCAGAGATTGAGAAGATTCGGAAGATGCAGAGGAACTGGGCACTGGTACTCTCGTTGCTGGACTTGGTGTCGGCGCTGATGTTTTCGCAGCCAGAGTGCGTGCTGACGCCGGAGTTGGAGATGGTGCTGGTTTGGCTGCTGGTACTGGAACGGATGTTGGAGTCGAGGTAGCCTTAGTGGCTGCTGGTTGTGGCATTGCCGAGGTGGTGGGTGCCGTTGCTCCGGCTGGGCCGGTTCCCCCCGCTCCAGGATGACCCGGAGCGGCCGCAGAGCCCTCCGGAATAGGGCTCAGCGGACGTGACTCATCGTCACGACGGGGTGAAGGGCTAGGCCGGAGAGGTGAAGAGATGCTGGATCCACTTTGAGGGACCTCCACCGGAGCCCTGCGAAATCAAATAACGTCAGAAGAAAAATTACGACGAAATAAGGAAGAACGAGTTACAGAAGAAAGAAGGACTTACGCATCTGAAGTTTTGGCCGCTTTGGGTTTCCGAGCCCTTCGTGTTGGGGCCTTGCCTGCTGGTTTGGGGGCTGTCTTGTCCCCGGATTTCTTTCGCCTTTTAACAGGCTGAGAGGGTTCGGAGGAAGAACTGAAAGAAGCCCCACGTTTCTTCTTTGTGGCCACCGGAACAGGCTTGCCCGTAGCGAGAGGGGGATCCTCGTGAATATGACCGCCGGGGTGAACTGATGGCGGAAAAGCAAAAGAAAGGGGGACAGCCTCAAAAGGTTCAATCACCTCGATTTCCGAGTCATCTTCATCATCGGGCCAATCTCTAATAGAAGAGGATTTACCCGTGGGTCGTTTCGTGGCGTCGGTCATAGGGAGGAACATCTCCTGGTCCGGCTCTTCCTCATCCGGAGTCTCCCGGTCCGGCGCCCACTTAAGGGACGGATCGATGCCGTCCTCAAGGGTCTGCTGAAGGAATTGCTGAGGAAAAGAGCGAACAAAAGAGTCAAAAATTGCAACAATAAATGACATGAATTAGTTCGGGTTAAGTTTGCAGCATGAAACTTACCGTGGGAGGAGGCCGGTCACGGCAGAAATGCTCAATCCCCCAAGACCAATCAGTGGAAAAGTCCTTGTGAGTGGTGAAGAGACCCTTAACCCGACGATAAATCTCCGAGTTGGTCAGCTCGAAGGATGAGGTCCGGTTAGGATCGCGGCCGTAGCTCATGTGGCACACCTTGTGGGTGCGCTTCTGGAGGGGTGAGATTCAGTTACGCACAAAGGTGATCATGGCATCCTCGTTGCATAGCCCGAGCCCCTTCAGTTCCGCAAACCTTTTGCTCACTTGGTTGGCCAAGGCTGTGGGATTCTTGGGGATCACATCCCACAGGTCCGGGTTAGGTGGACCCGGAGTGTAGGGAAGCAACCGGATCAAGTCTTCGGCGCCCGTATTCCAGACATAGAAGAAGGTCCGGGCCCATCCTTTGTAGGACTCTAGCCCGATGACTCGGGGAAAAACAAAAAATCGCCGGGGTGAAATGGAGGCCGCTCCAAATTGAGTGAGCCGCTTATCCTCCGGATCAGCATGGATGTTGGGAATGACGTTGCGACAAAGGCCGAAGAACCGGATCCATAGCTCTTTCGTGGGCCATAGTCCGGCGTAGCCTTCGATCGTAGAAGCAAAGGCAGAAAGAGAGGTGATGGCGTTGGCTGGAAGGTGGTGTGGCTGGAGTTGGTACATACCGAGCCAGTCCCGGAAAAAATCACTCACCGGCAAGCCGAAGCCCCGTTGGAAATGGGACAGAAATACGACGAACTCGCCCAGATTAGGCGAGGGGGCCAGTTCGTTGGAAGGAAGACACGCGGCGACGCCGGCCGGGATGCGTAAGTAAGACCCGGATGGAATTGTGGTAACCCTGCCGACAAGTGAAAATTTGAAATGTGCGAAGGGAACGTAAATCCAAGCAGTCTGAGGTACAGAGGTAACTCGGCAACAACGACAGCGGCACAAATTTGAACCTGGTGTGGCCTTAGCGGCCAAGACAGCTAAGACCGCACCAGCTTCGGGGACTAATGTTGGGGGGATACCCCCGGGTAGGGTCACGCCGGGGTATAAAGGCCGAGTTAGCCGAGGTTCGGCAAGGCCAAAGCAGATGCTGGCCGGGTTACCTCAAGGCATACCGAATCATGGGGTAACCCGGACCTGGGGGCGTTCGCCTAACTAGGTCTCGTCCAACTTAAGCGGTAAGTCGGAAGTACATGTTCTACATGTATGAAGGAAAGGGTGTGGCCGGATGAACAGTCATCCGGGTCACGGCAAGCTTCTAGGAGAAGGAAGGAATCTCGCTGGTCAAAAGGAGCCCCGGTACGCACTGCCTGAGCGAAGCGAGCAAGGACAGGACCACCGGGGCGTGGCCGACAAGCGTGACGATGCCCGTGTCGGCTGACGAGGGCACCGTCAGAGGCTCACGTAGCTAAAGCATGTGTGACGCGGGGGAAAAAGCACCCCGGTCGGCTTACCACTTTGGGAGGAGGCATATTCTTAGGAATATGCCTCCACGTATGCCCTAGGCAGAAACCGAGCCTCCCCTATAAAAGGGGGGCTAGGGCTTCTACTGAAGGGGTTGGTCTCTCTACGATTCTGTTTTGGTCAAGGGTTTCAGGTGAGATCTGTGGGTGAGAGTAAGAGAGCTCCTTCTTCCTCCTCTCGCCAATACAGCTCTAGGAGCACTTGTAACCTTGGAAGTAAATCAATACAAGCTCTTGTGTGGAGAATCACTTCACTATCCCTCCCTGGATTCCCCTAGCGAGTATTAGTCCCCACCTTTAGCCTATACATGGCATCTGCCGTGACACCACCATGACATGCAGGGTCGCAGGTATGATTGCGCGATCATGATCCACCTAGAAGTACCCACTTGCCTGAAGATGTTCCTGGGTCAGGTCGTTCATTCGAATGGCGATCCTGTCCTTCTCATCCTGCGGATGACGAGCACTGACAACTACACCAACAAAAAGGCAAAGTATGAAGACAAGGAACTACTACAATTGACTACTAGAGAAGATAAGAGGGCAGGAGGCTAACACTTGAACTGATCACCCAGCTGCGTTACTTCCTCCAATAGATACTATCCTCGGGCAGTAGCTTTCTCCGCCCTCGACTTCCATACATCTGCATTACCGCAGAGGATGGGCAACTCATGTTCGAGATGCTTAACGTGATCACGCAGTCACGAGAGCAGGGACAACTCGTCCACCCTTGAACGCGACTGCGGCAAGGTCTCACCAGTGGATGGCGGATCCTGAGGCTCACTCGAAGGACGACTCGATGTACCCTATCAGAAGCCAAGCAAGAGAGAATAAGGGACCAAGCGACACATGGACAAAAAAGCTCAAGTGCATTCAAGCATGAAAAAAGTATCAACATAGACACTCGGCCAGCGGCACGTTTTCAACAAAAGGAGTCGAACTATTAAAATATTACAATATAACTACTGAGGAGCAGCCTGCTTCTTCGACTTAGACTTCGGTTCCGGGGGCCTCATCGAGTCCATGGCAGTCTCAGACGCCACAGACTTCCCGCTAGCCCCTGATGACATTGCCTTCGCTACCTTCTTGGCTCGTTGCAGCTCCTCATAATACTTGGCGACTGTGTTGATGAGTTGTGGCCCATACTTGCCGCAGGCAGTTGCAAAAGGAGCAAAGACTACCTGTTGACCATCTGCGCTGACGGGCATCGCCTTGGAGACCGCAGCAGGATCCACCTCCACGCCATGGGCTTGCACCATTGCGAGTGCCATGGAAGCGCCAACCGCATGATGCGATTTTTGAAGTCCGCGGGGATACCTCCAGCGAGGGACTCCACTAGGTCCTCCAAGTTCTCAATTAGCTCAGCTTTGGGCATCAGCTCCTCGCGGATGCGACTGAGCACAGCCTTGGCCTTTGTCAGCGTCCCCTGAATAGAAGTGTTGTGGTCCTCGACTGTCGTGATGGCACCTGCCAAGGCATCATCGTGACGAAGTGCCTGGGCATCGAAGCTCAGCATCTACACAGAGCAAAGCGTCAACACAATAGCAAGATAAAGAAGAAAGAAACAATCAAGATCTAAAAGAAAAAATACCTGAAAGAGACTTGGCAATCGAGAAGAGCTGTTCTTCGAATAACTTTTCCCTTGCAGCGATGGAGGTGCGCAAATCCTCTTCGCGTTTCGGTGATTCATCTAGCGTAGTGACTGCCTCGTCGCAACTCTTCACCGCCGCGGCAAGCGTCTTTTCAAGAGAAGCAGCATCATGAAGAAGTTCGTTGTGCTCGGCTGCAAAAAATAAAGGATGGACCATCAGTCGAATATACAGAAACCCACAAGAGCAAAAGAAGAAGAAGTAAAAATACTAACCTTCCACGACGCGATGGAGATTGTCCTACATTGCGTGCTGACGACCCATCGCAAGTACCTGCTCCGCCAAACGGGCAGCTTCCTTCACAATGAGCTGCCTCAAGGAAAAATAAAGGATCAGCAGATAGCATGGACCACAAATTCGACTGCAAAATGCAAAATCACACTTATGTGCTCCTTTAGAGACTCCGAACTCGATTGCCACGCAGTCGTCCGGGCAACCATCTGGTGCTGCCCAGCGTGTGTAGAACTCGACGAGTTGTGCCTGGAGTGGGACACCAATGGAGGAGAGGAAGATCACTCAGCCACTTCCTTGGCTTTGGAGCGCGCAACTCCAGGTTTCTTCAAAAATTGGATGTTGCCAGACGATGACGACACCTCTTGACTACGAAACAAAATCCAGCATCAGGAAATGCAACTCCAAGAGGAACAAAATGAGAGTTACATACTTACCAGTCAAACTTATCAAAATCGAAGGTTTGCTCCTCCGACTCCGATGACTCCTTCGGCAGCCGCATCTTCTTGCGAGCAGAGGGCGCCATGGAGCTCACAAGAACAGCAGGAATCGGCTCCTCTGCACCAAGGGATGGACCTTATGGAGTCGAAGGAGATGAAGCGTCCGAATCCTTGCTACGAGAACGCTTGCGAGTGTCCGACCCGCTGGACTAGGGGGATTCCTCCTCTTCAACTGGGACGGTCGATTGCGACTCGTCCTCTTCCTCTACTTCGCGAGGAATAATCCCCTCAGGAAGAGGGGGCAAACTAGGAGACACCTTCCAATCCTGCATATAGAAGACAATTCAGTACACGTCAAGAAATCAGAAGCAATCGACAAATAAAGCTACTTCGTAGCACAAAACTACCTCAGGAGGAGGGTTAGAGGCGTCGAAGGGAGGCACGACTGGCTCGCCCGAGAGAACCTCGTTGGCGGTGTACTTTGTCACCAGTCACAACCTATTGTCTACTTCACCCGTGGAAATGCCATCGGCAGATACGCGAGTGACATCGTCTGCACTAGCCCATTGGAACATGGGGTGGACTCTGGCCTGTAGAGGCTGGATGCGACGGTGCAACCATGTGCGAATGAGGGCGACACCTCCCTCTTCTTTACCTATGTGACTCTCGAGGTCGCAGACGCGCTTGTACAACACTTCCGTCTCCTCGGATTCGCCAGGCATCACCATGTTCTTCCAAGAACACCTTCTCTTGCACGGTGTCGCGGGGTCGAAGGGTGCGAGTCCGTATTGCTCTCTGTCGGCCTTCTGGTCGCGGATGTAGAACCACTTATCCCTCCACCCTTGGACGGACGCCATGAGCTTGATATCAAAATAGGTGGCGGAGGAATCGACATGGATCCCGTAGCCTCCTACGTCATAGACTACAGAACCAGATGCTGATTGGCGCTTCAACTTGAAAAGGCCAAAGTGTGGCTCGATTCTGAGCCAGCACTCACAGAAGGTAATGTAGCAAGCGATGTGGAGGATAGAGTTTGGGGACAGCTAATGCAGTTGGAGCCCATAGAAACAAAGGAGGCCCCTGAAGAAAGGATGTAGGGCAGGGAAAGACCGCGGATGATGAACGCTAGGAACATCACTCGGAAACCAGCAGGAGGACAAGGAGTTACCTCGCCACCTGGCACTCGTGAGTCATACAACACGGGTGACAGAACTCCATCTTGACGGAGAAGACGGAGCTCGGATGACTTGATGATCGATGCGTGCCACACACCATTGGTGACGCGGGTGCCCATAGTGGCAGAGCTGCCCTTCTTCTTGGCAGCAGCAATGGCAGCGGCGGACTCAATGGCGGTGCCTCCTTTCTTCTTCCCCATCTTGTGGTGGCGGTGCGAGCGAAGGAAGTACCTCGAGAATACACGGAGTTGGTCCAGCGCCACGAAGAAGACGATCTCTAGAAGGCAGAGAGCAGTGGCAATGGCGATGGAAGCACAAGCACAAAAAAGAGTAGATGGGAAAATTACCGTAGCTGCGTTGCTACTTAACCCCATTGCGGATGCAATCCAACGGCCAGCAGAAACCCTATTGGACGCGTGACGCACATCGCGATCGACACGTGGAGAGGCCAAAACACGAACCGTCCCCCACTATCTCCATTACGCATGGAAAACAAGGAGACGCGGTTAAAACGAAAGATTACGCACGCCCGGGCAAATCAAGGTCAGAAAGTGGGACCCACAACTCCTCACGTCCCGTCAAAACCACTCACGCGGGCAACTGAGGTCATCACATCGTCAGCACTGATGTCATCAAGATGAGCACTACAAGACTTTGACTACTTTAGTCCTTGCTCGAGTCTTCGAATCCACCAAGCACTAGGGGCTACTCCCATAGCGAGCGCTGGTCGCGCACCCTACGATTTTCTTTTTTTGCAGGAATATGGACATTCAAAGCATACCTAACCACTCGAATCCACGATTCGACTATGGATCATGGGTTACTCCCATAGGGAGCGTCGGAAGCAAATTCGACTGAAACAAGCAAACCAAAGACGACAGCAGTCGCAAAATACTTATAGTCCCTGCCTGAGTCTTCGACTCAACTAGGCACTCGGGGGCTACTCCCATAGGGAGCACTAGCTGCGCACCCTATGATTATTTTCACGTTGTACTATGTGTTGATCACACCCACACTCAAAGTCTATGGCGACACTGCCTCATATTTTCCCTACAAAGAGATTATGTCTCCTGGGCCACCCGAATCATCTCCACGATGATCAAAAATTCGGATGCCGCGCTTACAGCGTGAAGATAAGACCTGAACAAGGCCTAGCAACGCATTTGCTGCGAACTACCAGAAATATATCCGTGCCTACAAGCACTATGAACATGCCTTGACGGACGCGTCGAGTGCTCACACACATATACTAGAATTCGACTCCTGTAAGACCTCCGCGGCTTGAGTCGAATTACACCAGCACTTTTCCGAATTCGAGTCCGGGGACTCGAGTTCGAGTAGATTGTGTTGTTTTGCCCTAAGGCTGTTAACTGATACCGATACATCGGCTAAATCAGGCACGCATATCGACGATCCCTATGACATAAATGGAACACTCGAAAAAAATACTCAGTCATGCACTCGAAAGGCTTCATAAAGTCCCTAGTCGAATCTGCGATTCCACTGGACACTCGGGGGCTACTGACACGGGTATACCCTGCAGGTACTCGAGTTTTGTATATACGGTCTAGATACGGTGGAAGCCCATGGCGTTGCCACGGCCCGATAAAGACTTCAAGTGGCCCACAGACTCTCGATTACTTGCGAGACAAGAAGAAAGCTTAAAGATAGAAAGTTTAAAGGGAAAACCCTAATCTGTAACCGACTTGACCTGCTACCCGAGACCTAGCCTATCTCTATATAAAGGCTAGGAGGGGGCGGCGAGGAGGATACGGCAACCCTAGTTTCCACAACTCTTGCCAGATTGCATCTGCGCACCCTTGTAATCTTCGATTCCTCCATTAATTCCAAGAGTAGACAAGCAGGAGTAGGGACCTCTACGAGGCCTGAACCTGGGTAAACCTTGCGTCCCTGTGTGCTTGTTTGCTAGCCGACTGATGCCTCCAGCGCTCCCTCTTTCTCCAAAACCCAAGTCCATAACAATGAGCATTGATGCGTTGAACCCTCGTCACCTCCAAAGTTAAAGACCACCGGCGCGAACGTACCGGCAAGAAATGAGCCATGTGTTTTGGCTAGTAAAGTCGACCAATGCTTCTACATTATTGACCCGTCGAAGCCAAGGCATGTTGTCATTAGGAGAGGCAAAAGGAACATCATCGAAATGGACAAAGTCGCCAACGAGCAAGACTGTGACCAGTATAGTGATCTGAAGATGGAAGATGGATACGGCGACCAAGAACCATACGCCACTAGCCAAGCTAAGAAAGGAATCTTGTTCAAAAGAAAATGTGAAGAAGTTCTGGACCTAACATTTCAACCACGACAAAGAAGGGCAAGAAGATAATTGTCAATAAGAAACACTAACTAGCTCCGACGAAAGCACGACGTGCTGTGCACGTGCTTGTGTGTGTGGCATTATTATGTATTGACACATTCTTAATTATCTCTTTTGTATGCTAATTGGATGGAATATTATGTATCGAAACATTCTTAACTATCAGTTCTATTGGTTTGACAATATTTGGATATTTAAAATATTTACACTATTTTTTAGACTATTTTTTATAGCTCATATTAATTTTAGACTATTTTATACTTCATATTTGTTTTTTTAGTTCCAAAAAATAGTCTATTTTTTGGATATTTAAAATATTTACACTATTTTTTATAGTTCATATTAATTTTAAACTATTTTTTATAGTTCATATTTGTTTTTTAAGTTCCAAAAAAGGTGTCCACCGGGATTCGAACCTAGCAAGCCAAGGGAATAGGTGTCTAGCCACTGAGCTAGCAATCGTTTTGTGATAAACACTGCCTGTGTATGCTATTTGACTAGGGCATAAGCTTCTACCGGAGGCGCATCCTTCCAGAATGTGACTCACGTAATTGTCTACTAGAGACTCGCTTAAGTTTGCCTATCGACCCAGGCTCGACCCGTCGCCAGCAGCGCGCATCTTCGTGATTCAACAAGATTGTCGTCCTCCCCTATAATCGCCGCGCTCAGGATTTAACACTGCCGCACGCCATCGAGTCCACCGTCTACACGTGAGCCGCCCCTCCCCCTTCCCTTTTCCCCTTTCCCCTTCCCCCTCTCCCTCTCTCCGTTGCTCCCCCTGCGCCGCTCCTCCTACAGTGACCTCCTGCCGCCACCACGAGAAGGAGGAGGAGAAGAGCCGCTACCTCGTCTCTGACGTGCACCGTGACGATGAGCCACCTCTCCCTATCCCTATCCCCCTCCCCTTTTCCCTCTCCCCCAACTCACACATGATGCGCCTCCTCCTATAGTGACCTCCTGCCGCTGCCTACCGCTGCGAGAAGGAGGAGGAGAAGGAGCCCCGGAGCGCCCTACATCGTCAACTTCATCTCTGACCTGCGCCATGACGGTGAGATCCTCTCCCTCCCCCTTCACCTTTCCCCTTCACGGCCGCAGCGGGCGACAACAGTTCCGTCACGTCGTACCAGGCCAGGGTCCTCAAAGCCGACGAACTAGACGAGGCAGCAGCAGAAAAAGCTTTGTGCACTAGGGAGCAACAACAGTAGTATGATTTTGGTCCATCCCTTTTTCATGATTGTTACTTCTTCAGAGTGCCTGCTTAACTTGAGCATATTTGGGTGAGGCTTTTTGTAGTGTGTTAGATAGTCCTACTGTTACATTCATATCTCATGGTCTGTTTGCCAAAAAATTTCCTTGTTATAAGGCCCTGCTAGAGTGTGAAGAAGACTATGGGTGCTCTTGTTTTGAGTTTCTCTTGTAGGTGTGCTCTATTTTGAGTAAGTACAATGTCATGGTGTTGTACTGAAGTCTTGAGACCTTTTGTTTGGAAATGCAAGAGTATATTCTACTCCAAAGCTTGCTGAAATCTTTCTTGGTAATTGTTCCCACAAATTCATTTCAATAGAGATCTATTCTGGTAGAAACTGTATTTTTAGTTCATTACCACAACATAGTACTGCAACTCGTGCATAGGCATAGCTGATAAAATAAAAAATAATAGTAGATATTGATGTCTACACACTTCTATTCTTGTAGACAGTTGTTGGACCTCCAAGTGCAGAGGTTTGTAGAACATCATCAAGTTTTTCCTTAAGTGGATCACCCAAGGTTTATCGAACTCAGGTAGGAAGTGGTCAAAGGTATCCCTCTCAAGCAACCCTGCAATCAAGATACAAGAAGTATCTTGTGTCCCCAACACACCCAATACACTTGTCATATGTATAGGTGCACTAGTTTGGCGAAGAGATAGTGAAATACAAGTGGATGGATAATTATAAGTGGCAACGGTGATAGAAATAGCTTGCTGGCGTGTGGTTGACGTGGGAAAAGACTAAAGGCAAACTGAAATAAAGATGGAAGCAAGCAAACATGTAATAGATCTAATTGCAAACGGTGTTTTAATTCTTAGAAACGAGGCCTAGGGATCATACTTTCACTAGTGAACACTCTCATATAAATATCTTCTCTTTATGATACTACTCTTAACTACTCTTCGGTTGGACACTCTAATCCATGGTAGGGCTATAACAGCACACCTCAAAGTAAGCCTTTCCCATCTAGATAACCCCACACTGTCACCTTGAGCACTAGATGGTTCCAACAAACACCAAAATTTCATAAAGACATCAAACTCCAAATATAACTCATAACAAGTATCTGTAATCTCTAGCCTAAGTGCCACCATGGTGTGCATGCTATCACTTTCACACACATGGGGAGAGAAGAGATCTATTAAAGCACTTGAGTAGCAAGGTAGATCTACTTGATTACAAAGCTCATGATCACAATATGATCATGCATAAAGAGAGAGATGAACACATAGCTACCGGTAGAACCCTTAGCCTCGAGAGAGAACTACTCCCTCCTCATCATGGGAATCAGCAATGGTGATGGAGATGGCGGTGGAGATCGATGGAGATGGCTCCGGGGGCACTTCCCCATCCCGGCAGGGTGCCGGAACAGAGACTTTCTGTCCCCCGAATCTCCCCTTCGGTGGCGGCGGCGTGGTGGAACTTTTCGTGGCTGGAGGCTTGACGATTTAGGGTTTTTGCATTGGGAGGCTTCTTATAGGCGAAGAGGCAAGGTCGGTGGAGGCTAGAGGGGCCCACACCACGTGGTGGCGCGGTCAGGGCTAGCCCGCGCCACCACATGGTGTGGCTGCCCTGTGGCCCCTCTCTAACTCTCCTTCTGGCTCCGTGAGTCTTCCGGGAAAATAAGAACTTTGGCTTTTGTCCGGTCCAATTCCGAGAATATTGATTTTCTGACTTTCTGGAACCAAAAACAGCAGAAAACATGCAACTGGCACTGTGGCTCTTGTTAATAGGTTAGTCCAAGAAATCATATGAAAAGTACTCCAAAGTGTGGACAAAACATAAGAAAGTAGATAAAACCAAGCATGTGATCATATGAAAAGTACTCCAATGTATCAACATCCCCAAGCTTAACTCCTGCTCGTCCTTGAGTAGGTAAGAGATAAAAAGAAAGAATAATTTTTGAGGTGACATGCACCATCATAAACTTGATCAAAGTATTTGTAAAATATTCAAAGCTGGGACCATAGTACTTCAATCATAACATGAAAGACAAAGTTCTAGCAATAAGACAAAGAAACCATGTTGCAACATGAAAAGGCACAAACAAAATATTCCTGAATAACAATGCTTTGAAAGACGTTTGTTTGTTTCACATAAAGAAAACATAGCATAGTGGCATTCAGCTTGTCCCTCATAGAGTAGCAAAACATAAATGCATAGGAAACCTTCAAAGTTTATAAGAGTGACTAGATACAAATAGTTTATAACAAGCAATATCAAGGTATGCATCAATCAACAAGTCTTGGGACAATGCACATAGAATTAAGAATGGCCACTATGCTCTCAAAGTAGGTGCATAAAGATAGAAGGTGGAGACTCAATATAATGGTGGAAGAAAGGCCTTCATAGAAGGAAGCAGAGATTCAAGTTTCATAAAGAGCTTCCAAAAATTATGGTACTTATAGCTTTCAGCTCTCATTGCCCCTATCATAAGCATCTTGAAGTGATTAAGGTTAAAGTGACACAACTAAGAGGATATGCTTGACAAGTTATAAACCAAAATCTCATGCCCCTTACTTACGGAGACCGGACCTCATGCTACTCAACTTTAGTCACAAGTAAGCTCTTGTCATTGTAAGTACATATGTATCATAAAGAACCGCCAACGGGGTACCCCTTGCACATGATACAGGAGCTATCCCATAATCAAAATGACAAGGCAAGCAGACAATGAGCATCTCAGCAATCTTTTTATTTGCTATCTGCATAGGTTTTTATTGAGGATGCTTCATAGAGTGCTCATTATGGTTATGCTGCAAGTTTCCACCATGATTAGGCATGACTTAGGCTAGCGGCTCAGGCGTTTCTCTAACACCCATACAAACTCCATGATCTTAAAAGTTCCACTTTTATTTCACACCGCCGAGATCCATAAGCAAAAGAACATGATATCAACGGGGTACAAAGTACAAGTGCAATGTTGAAAGCGTTGCCCATGATACATGGTTCTGCTAATTTCAACTTATAAAGCGCAAGCATATACGCAACAAAGATGGACACAGTGGGTCAAGTTTATTAATTGCAAGAAAGGTAAAGTGTGCCATCAAGTTCGTGAGAGCTTTAATCACTAGTTTTCTCATAAAAAGTTTAATTCGGAAGGTAGATAAAAACATGAATATACTTGGAATATCATAAGCTAGTAGGTAGGTATTGTGGAATCTTTGGAATAACTTGGTTTTAGGAGTTGGATACATGAGTAGAACTCATACTTGGTTGTGGAGGCTAGCAAAAGACTAGGAGCGACAAACTAAGAGAGCAATAATGGCCATAATCATGTAGAGCGACAAAACATCATTGATCAAAGCATAAAGTGATACTACAAGTTGAAAACTAAAGGATCATAAAGGCTATGGTGACTTGGGATAGTCATAACATGGTGTGAGCATGTGCCAAGTCAACCCAAATAAAGCATCAAAGGAGAATACCACAATGCCATGCTTTAATATTCTAAAACAACACATGATTCTTCCAAGGCACATTAAGCAATCTCAATTGTTTATAACAAGTCATGCTACATCAAAGAATACTAAGCATAAAGCCAAAACAATATCAAGCATGGCATGACAAAGCACGGGCCATAGTCAAAAACAAGCTCTCTTTACCACTTAAGCATGGACTTTCCTACTCTTTTCCAATCCAAACCAAACTATTTGAAAACCAATGTATGAAATAGGGGGTACAACCAATTTATTCAGCAAACTAAGCAAACCAAGCAAACGAAAAACCAAAATGAAAACGAAAAAGAAGACGCTCCAAGAACAACACAACTGTGTATGAAACAATAAAAATGAAGTGTTTGGAAGAAACCTGGGATTTTTATTGATGAAGAAGGGGATGCCTTGGGCATCCCCAAGCTTTGACGCTTGTAATTCTTGGATATTTCTTGGGGTGACACGCGTGGAATCCCCAAGCTTGAGCTTTAGTCCATTTTTCATCTCATTACTCATTCCTTCCATACACCTGAAATTTTTCCTTCATACAAAACTTCACACAATCTTTATTAGCAATATTAGTGCACTCAAGATAATACGTCTTTGGGTTCAGTTTCAACACCAATAAAACTTCCATTAAAACACAAGCTACTGTAGCACTTCCCTCAAAAGGCTCAATTCCCCAAAAGAACTCAAAAAGAAACCAACAAGAAGCAAATTCAAATAATGGCAGAAATCTGTCAAAACAGACCAGCAGGTAAAAACCAATATTTTCTAAGACCTTCTGTTCCTCAAATCAAAAAGTGTTGAACTAACGAAAGTTAGATAACAACCTGGGGCAGAAGCACAAAAATTCATGCCTCAAAAGTACGTACAGCGATTTTACACGAATTGTTACGGTGAAGCACATAAATCTATTTCGGGACAGCAACTTTCCCAATCATTACTTCTCTCTCATTAGAGGTTACTCTTGGCACAAAAAGCAAATAAAAAGGATAAGGAGCGGTTATTACAGAGGTAATAACTTCGAAGACTCATCTAAAACTTTTGGGTTATCTCCCAATAACTACTTTTCTTTAATGCCTTTAAGTTAGGCATGATAGTTTGAGAAGATGCTCACATAGGTAATATGAATTGAAGTAAAAGAGAGCATCAAGAAGCAAATTCAAAGCATATTTAAGTCTAACCCACTTCCTATGCATAGGAATCTTGTAAAGAAACAAATCATGAAAGCACAAAGCAACAAGCATAGGAAAGCAAAACAAGTGCAGCTTCAAAATTTTCAACATAAAGAGGGGAAACTTAATATTATTGAGACACATAAAACCATGTTTCCCTCTCTCATAATAACTTTCATTAGCATCATGAATAAAAGTAACAATATAACTATCACAAGAAACATTCTTATCATGAGCCATATGCATAAAAGAATTAATACTCCCCACATAAACATAGTCATTCTTATTGATTATAGTGGGAGAAAATTCAACAAAATAGGTATCATTATTATTTTCATCACCATAATCCTCAAATATAGGAGGAATATTGTAATCATAATTAATTTCCTCCTCAAAAGTAGGTGGACTGAAAATATCATATTCATCATTGCAATCATCATATATTGGAGGTATAACATCATCATAAGCAATAGAATAGTTATCTTCCCAAGTGTGTTCATTTGTAAACATATCATTATCAGAAGGATCATGGATAGCACTAATAGTATAGCAATTATTAATATCATCATTTTCAGAATTGGTACCAAAGAGATTTTCAAAATCAAAAGTAGTGTGCTTTTCCCAATCATGATCACTACTATAGGTAACAGGCATAGGAACATGATCGAGTTCAGACTCATCAAAAACTATAATAGGAGCAACATGCTTAGGGGAAAATACCGTTTCCTCTCTCCTTTTACTCCTCCTTTGCTTATTTTTCTTCTTCTCTTTAGGAGGGAGAGGCTTGAAAGGAAGCTTCTCCATATACCCTGATTCATTGTTAGAGACAATAGAAGAAACTTTGGAGGATTCCTCCTTTTCATTAATAAGACCAAAACACATATTAGTCATGTCATATTTTGGTAAGATCTCATCTTTTATAATATTTTGTATGTAAGTATTTGTGTGGCAATTATCAACACAATAAAGATGACAACCATGCATGCCACTATTCATATCAAAAGAACCCATATCTACCAAAGAGGTTTTTCTTGATAACTCTTCACACCCCAAAAATAATGTAAGTTCATCATGCTGATTAGGAGTGATCATGTCATCACAATACAAACTTGCAGTACTCATTGGATTAGAAGGGCTATTATTATGGCCTGAGCATTGAAAATTGAAATGACCCACTTCAAAGCAAAGTTCACAAATAAAAGGATAGAGGGCACAAACTTTTTTACCAAGATCATTTAGAGCCCTATACCACGTTCTAGTTTTTTCATTCCTGTGGGTGATACAATATTCTTCTTCAATTTGATTATTCTCACAAGGTCTATGTATTCCACAAAAATTAACATGCTTATAAGAAGTAGTACTTTCAGAGGTTTGAGCATGTTTATTTCTATCATTAATAACAATTTCATTTTCCATGCAAGTGTCTTTATAAGGCTCATGATACATGTCCCATTTTTCTTTAGGAGCATTAATATGAGAAGTAAAGGTTCTATAACAATCAACAAGAATTTGAGGATCAACACCATATTTAGCACTAAGCTCTTGAAAATCAATAGTTTCAGCAAAAGACTTAATGCAATCATACTGATAGTTTATACCTGGTTCTTACCCTTTGTTGTTATCCCAATCTTCGGTATTGCTTTGAATTGTTTCAAGAAGATCCCACTTAGCTTTGACCTCCTTACTTGTGAAGGATACCTCTAAACAAGTATCTACATAGTCCTTGTAATGTCCTGAAAGCCTTGCATATAAATTATTAATAACAATATTACTGGGGAGTTCATGAATGGGACATTTGAGCATTAGTGACTTCAATCTCCCCCATGCTTGGGCAATACTTTCTCCATCATGAGGATGGAAATTATAAATGTAATTCCTATCTTTATGAATTTCATGAGGAGGATAAAATTTAGAGTAAAAGAGAGATTCAAGTTCCTTCCACTCCAAATGATGAGGATCATCTAGTAGCTCATACCACTCCCTTGCTTTGCCCTTAAGTGAAATAGGGAATAGCTTCCTCTTAACTTGGTTCATTGAAATACCTGCACACTTGAACAACTCGCATAATTCATGTATAAGGAGTAAATGTTCACCAGGATGGATAGTTCCATCTCGAAAGTAGCAGTTATTCATAACAGGTTTAACAATTTTTATAGGTATTTTAAAAGGGATGCTTTCAGTATGTGGATTTAAAATATCACAAGTATCATCAGAATTACCACATATGAGAGATAAAGTATCATCAGAGCAATTTTTTTCTTTAAAGCTGGGGAATTAAAAAAATCATTTTCATAAAAACTAACTTCCCCAAGCTTAGACGTTTCCATAGCATTAGTAACAAAGGTATTCAAAAGATTCATACTAATAACATTGCTATTAGCATGCAAAGAAACTTCCATGGGTTTTTTAATTTTCTTTTCAGACAATTCAAGTTCTATCTTAGGAAAAATACTAAAAAGCTCTCTGGTTTTTGTTGTTGTTTTCCATTAAGCCTAACTAGTGAAAACAAGAAACAAAAAGACAAAATTGCAGAATCTAAAGGAAATAACTTCGAGCACTCACACCGGAGGATGTGAGTACCTTTTACCTTACCTCCCCGGCAACGGCGCCAGAAAATAGCTTCGGGCGCGTGGTTGACGTGGGAGCTTCTTCTTCTTCAGTCCCCGACAACGACGCTAGAAAATAGCTTTTCCGGTGCGGTGTTGACGTGGGAGTTTCTTCTTCTTTGTTCCCCGGCAACGGCGCCAGAAAATAGCTTGATGTCTACGCACTTCTATTCTTGTAGACAGTTGTTGGGCCGAAATGTAGAGGTTTGTAGAACATCAGCAAGTTTTCCCTTAAGTGGATCACCCAAGGTTTATCGAACTCAGGGAGGAAGTGGTCAAAGGTATCACTCTCAAGCAATCCTGCAATCAAGATACAAGAAGTCTCTTGTGTCCCCAACACACCCAATACACTTGTCAAATGTATATGTGCACTAGTTCGGCGAAGAGATAGTGAAATACAAGTGGATGGATAATTATAAGTGGTAATGGTGGTATAAAATAGCTTGGTGGTGTGTGGTTGACGTGGGGAAAGACTAAAGGAAAACTGAAATAAAGATGGAAGCAAGCAAACATGTAACAGATCTAATTGCAAATGATGTTTCAATGCTTAGAAACTAGGCCTAGGGATCATACTTTCACTAGTGAACACTCTCATATAAATATCTTCTCTTTATGATACTATAGCACACCTCAAAGTAAGCCTTTGCCATCTAGATAACCCCATACTATCACCTTGAGCACTAGATGGTTCCAACAAACACCACAATTTCATAAAGACATCCAACTCCAAATATAACTCATAACAAGTATTTGTAATCTCTAGCCTAAGTTCCACCATGGTGTGCATGCTATAACTTTCACACACATGGGGAGAGCAGAGATCTATTAAAGCACTTGTTTAGCAAGGTTGATCTACTTGATTACAAAGCTCATGATCACAATATGATCATGCATAGAGAGAGAGAGAGAGATGAGCACATAGCTACCGGTAGAACCCTTAGCCTCGAGAGAGAACTACTCCCTCCTCATCATGGGAATCAGCAATGGTGATGGAGATGGCGGTGGAGATCGATGGAGATGGCTCCGGGGGCACTTCCCCATCCCGGCAGGGTGCCGGAACAGAGACTTTCTGTCCCCCGAATCTCCCCTTCGGTGGCGGCGGCGCTGTGGAACTTTTCGTGGCTGGAGGCTTGACGATTTAGGGTTTTTGCATCGGGAGGCTTCTTATAGGCGAAGAGGCAAGGTCGGTGGAGGCCAGAGGGGCCTACACCACCTGGTGGCGCGGCCAGGGCTAGCCCATGCCACCACCTGGTGTGGTCGCCCTTTGGCCCCTCTCTGACTCTCCTTCTGGCTCCGTGAGTCTTCCGGGAAAATAACAACTTTGGCTTTTGTTCGGCCCAATTCCGAGAATATTGATTTTCTGACTTTCTGGAACCAAAAAACAGTAGAAAACATGCAACTGGCACAATGGCTCTTGTTAATAGGTTAGTCCAAGAAATCATATGAAAAGTACTCCAAAGTGTGGACAAAACATAAGAAAGTAGATAAAACCAAGCATGAAACATCAAAAATTATAGATACACTTCCAATGTATTAGTTATAAAAATGGAGGTTGTTCAGTAGCAAAAGTGTTCTTATTAACAAGAACAAACAAATGGATTGACTATGTGATAGTGGTGAGATTTGACATATTTTTCATGGTTTTTATTGGTGGTTTCCCTCGAGATTTAATTGTTTTCTAGCTTACCTAACACTAATACTTCGATAGCGAAGACAACTTGGTTTGTAATGTGTGTTTCAGGTTCTGAACATCAACAAAAGGTTTTAACAAGGGAAATACAATATTCAGGCGAAAACAAGCAAGTGTGTTTTTTGGAAGCAATCAAGGGAGGCAAACAGACGCTTTAACGTGCAACTATACGGCAGGAACATTTTTCTGGCCGTATAGTTCCCGCTGTATAGTTGTCGCCACCTCCGTCTTGTCAAAAGGGACAACTTTCATGAAGAGGCCATACGCGAAAACAGAATACAGAAGTTGCCATCCCATCCAGAAAGGAGAAAGAAGAGATCCAGAGAAGGAGGAGAAGACGTTCTTCATCTTGCTCCACGATTTTCGACCTCCTAGCCAACACACCCCATAGCCATTACTTGTACTTGAGAGAGAGAGAGAGATCTTCACCTTGCAAGACTAGGGTTTGAGATTGTTTCTTCCTGCCTTGAATTGTGTCGGATTACTTTTCTATTCTTATTTTGGACCTTCATGGTAATATTGAGAAGAACTCCATTTATTTAATTATATCAATGATGCTTTCTTCTATCATGTGCGAGTAAGTTCCTTGGGTGTGGGAGATGTAAGGGATTGGTGAGATGTGATGTGCCTTCATATATTTTCCATTAGTTTGTGATTTATTTTAATTACTATATTATGTGTGCTTGACTATATGTGGGATGCCTAACAGTTGTTGTCCAATTAAGGGCCCAGACAACATGATGCTTTGTTCTACATGGATAGGATCTTGCTCGCTAGCAGACCGTAAACCACCGAGTGATACAGGGATATCAATGGGAAAGTAGTATACTCGAGGATAACGAGGAACCACCGTGCTTATTGCATTAGTCCGATCCAAGGAGCTTAATTGCTAAGCAACCTGAAGGATCTTAATTGTCTAGTGACTGACCATGGTTTTGGTAACAGACTAGTAGGATTATTGAAGTTGGGATGAAATCTACCAAGAGGAGTTCCGGCTAATTATGGGTTGCTCACCTACACACATACTTATAAGATTATAATTGTTACACTTACCACTCACCCACCTAGCACAATCACTATCACCATGAACTGTATCTCTCGCGCCATCTTTGTCATCTGTAGAAAACCACAAACAACCGAATCGTTCTTTACTTTTATGCTTTTTATTTCTGAAGTTTACATTTCTATTTTACTTAAATATATCCAGTTTAATCCAAATTCCATTCTCATTTCCACACTTTCAGTCAATTCACTCGAAGACCTGTGACAACTTAGGTGTTATAGAGACTTTATGCATAAACACTTACCTTTGGGCTCCCTGTGGGATCGACATCTTTACTTTGAAACTAGCTATAAATGATCTGTGCACTTTAAGACATCATGCTATTTTCTGGCGTCATTTTCGGGGGAGCTAAGCGCTAAGTGCTTGTCTCTTGACATTTTAGGTGTTACTACTAAAAATGTTCTCCCTAGGAGACAAAGGGTCTACACGCTCTGGTAGGACCTATTTACCAGATTATATTGAGCGTGTTCCTGCTCAAAGGCGCGAGGAAATTATTGAAAAACTTTTAAGATCAAATAAGGTTAAAGTTGAAAACCTGAGTGATATTATGGAAATCATGTCTATTTACAGGACAACTCCAAAGAAACCTGAGAAATCTCTCAGAGAATACAGTTCTGAATTTCTTAAACAACCAATAGAATTCCCTGATCCTAGAGTTAGAGAATATCGATTTGATGGTGGAATTATTAAAATTTTGCAGGAAAAAGATTTTAGTGGAAGGGAAGATGAAGACCCAGGAAGACATCTTAGAGAGTTCTACGATGTGATAACATCACTTGGACCAAAAGGTTTGCCAAAAGACATCTCTCGTCTAAAATTATTTCGTTGGTCTCTTAAAGGTAAGGCTCTAGATTGGTTATATTCTGTCCCTCATCATTACATTAAATGTTGGGAAAACTGCATTGTTAAATTCATAAATAGGTTTAATCCTTTTAAAAAGGTAACTGAGATTAGAAATAATGTAGGCAACTTTAGCCAGAACGTGGGAGAAAACTACCCACAAGCCTGGCATAGATTCTTTGGAATGATCAATAGTATTCCTAATCATGGCTATTCTGAATCAACTATTTGCCATTTATTTTACCACGGTCTTAATATTCAATGTAGAGAGTTGCTTCACTTCTCAACAGGAGGATCGATAAATACTCTAACTATTAAAGAATATTTGGAATTGATGTCTACTAGGGCTAAGAATGATTCTTTATATAATCTTGATTTTGGCACTAAGTTGAAAAAAGGGATACTTCGGATAACTCCTGATCTTATGCCTGAAGTACGCAAAACAATGAAAGAAAAAGGTATACCTGCTGAACTTGTTAAGGAAAATAAAGTAGACTTGTTACAAGTTTTTACCGAAGAAGATGAAACTAGAAAAGTTTTTCAAGAATTAAAACATCGACAAGCAAAATCTCATAATAACCTGCATAAGCACTTTCAAAAACATAAAAAGATTTTGGCGGAACTCACGGAAAGTTATGATGAGATTGGCCAAGAAATAAAATTATTTCACAAGTACCTTAGTATGATTGAAACCCAATGTGAATAAATAGCATCTGGTTATGAAATTTTTCTTCAAGATGATATAGATATTCATGTTTCTACTAATGTTGTTACAAGGAGAGGTGTAGTTGTTATAGGACCATTAGGACCACCAGAATATGAAGCTGAAAAAGATCGAAAGGAAAAACCCACACAAGATCAAACCATGGAGGAACAAAATGATACATAGGACGGCCGTTATGACTCTGATGCAGAGACGGTTGATCCAAGAGAAGAAAAAAAAATAACAATGAAGATGATGTTTTCGTAGTAGAGAAGAAGTAGAGCGATAAGCAGCAACAAAATAGAGCAACAAAAGAGCTTGACCACCCACAAAAGGTAAAAGACAAGAATAAGAAAGGTGAGCAAAAGCTTCCTTATCCAGATCAAAAAAGAAAGCATCCGATCAAGTAATCTATGATTCCTTTAAAAAGGCACTTGGTGACCTTCATCTGGAAATTCCATTTGCAGATGCAATCAAAGTCCCCACCTATTCTAAATTCCTCCGTGATATTCTTAGTAGAAAGAAATAAATAACTAAAACCGTTGCCATGGTGACTAGTTATCCTGCTAATGGGAAGCTATTGTCTAAATCAGGAGATCCCAGAATACCAACTATTTCATGCTCAATAGGCAAAACAGACATTTATAATGCCTGTGTCATTTAGGTGCAGAGTTAGTGTAATGACATACTCCCTCTATAAAAGGTTAGGATTAGGGGAGTATTCCCCTACTACTATCACTTTACAGATGACTGACAAGTCCACTAAATAACCCATTGGTATGATTGAGGATGTTCTACTTAGAATAGATGAGCATGTTATTCCCACTGATTTTATTATTCTTGAAATGCTAGAGGATGAAAAATTATCCATAATACTTGGAAGACCTTTCCTTAGTACTGCAGGAGCTTTAGTGGATTGTGATGGGGAAAAATAATCTTCAATGTTTATGATGCTGAAATCATCCGATATTTTCCAAAGATGCTAGAAGCGGGAGAAACATATATTCCACCGACAAACGAGTTCATATGGTAAGTGCCTTTGATAAGGGGCAACCCAAGGTAAGAATTCAAGAGCAGAGAAGGGGTTGAATTATTCAACCATTCTTAATAAAATGCTTAATAGGAGTCAATCCATCACATTACTAAAATAAATTAAAAAATAAAATGTTCATCGCATTCCTACAATTTTTTCATAGACATTCTTGCGGAAGCGTGCCCGTGAAGATGCAACTTTCAAAAAGTAGTAGAAACATCGATTGAACAAGTTTAGGATAAGTATAAAAATAAAAGTGTGTGTTTTATCTACAAAAACTAGCTTAATCATTTAGTTTAGACTAAAAAGTAAATCTCAAGTTGAGGAGAAGAAATTAGGTTGTACTAAAATCCTGCTCATTACATGCTAATGTTGGTCGTTAGTTTCTACTGTCATTTTTCTGTCAAAAATAAGGTATTTCGCTAAGTTTCAGGATAAGAAAGAATTTTAGAAGAAATGGATTTTTTTATGAGTACTGATGGTTTAACGACCAACTATACGATGGGAATAAAAATTCCGGCCGTATAGTTTGGCCGTATAGATATCTTTGTCATCGACAAATTTTCTTTATTCAGTACAAAAGGTTTAACGACCAACTATATGGCGAGAATAAAAATTCCAGTCGTATAGATATCGATGCCTTCGTACAATTTCTTTTCTATTGTATTGATGGTTTAACAACCAACTATACGGTGGGAATAAAAATTCCGACCGTATAGTTCCAGTCGTATAGATATCGATGCATGTTTTAGAAAATTTAGCTCGAGGGTTTGACGACCAACTATATGGAGGATTCCGGTCGTATAGTTGGTTGTTAAACTATCAATACCTTTCGTGGATAGTTGATCGTTAAACTATTAGTACTTAGAAAATAGTTTCTTCAAAGGCATCGATATCTATTCGACCGCAGCTATACGGGCGGAATTTTTAATTCCGGTCATATAGTCGGTCGTTAAACTAATAGTACCTTTCATGGATGGAAGGGGTGATGTTGAAACAACTATACGATCGCAGTTATACGGCTGAAATTTTTATTCCTACCGTATAGTTGGTCGTTAAACCTTGTGTCTCCACCAAATTTTTTCCACTTCTCCAAGGATTCTTTATTAATCTGAAACTTAACGAAATATCAAGTTTTGACAGAAAAATGCCAGCTTAGATTTTCTACCAATTTTGGCATTCTTCTTCACTAGAGCATCAAATGTTCGTTATTTAACACAATGCTCAAATAAAACATTAATTAAAAATTTAAAAACTTACTCAAACCTTTACTTTGCATGGGTTGCCTCCCATGAAGCGATCTTTTATGGTTAATAGCTTGACCGTAGTGTTGCTCATTCCGTCTCGAGTCCATTCTTCTTGTAGTTGCCATTCCTTGTATATCTTTTCTTAATCACTTCTTCTGGGGTGATCACTTCTATAATGACTGCACTTTTATTCGACAATGCTTCAAGCATTGTCCATTTACCACCCATGCAAGAGAAGGTGTTTTTCCCTGGAGCTTCACTGCTCCCGATGAATAAGATTCTTCAACTATATATATGGGCCTTCCCACTTCGATCTGAGCTTCCCTGGAAATAACTTAAGACGAGAATTATAGAGAAACACTTTGTCTCCACTTTTAAAGGTCTTATTCTTTATTTTTCTATCATGCCATCTTTTCACTCTTTCCTTAAACAACCTAGCATTCTCATAGGCTTAAATTCTAAACTTATCTAAAGCATGAATATCTAATAAACGCTTTGCTCCTGCTGCTTTATGTAACACCCCATCCACTGGGCCCGGGGGTGTCACTCCTGGTAGCTTAATAGGATATCTAGACTAGCCCCACAAACCAACACTAGTCTTTTCTACACACTCTGTCCTCACTCGTGAGCACCCGGTACCCACTTCCCGGTTGGTCACCCATCCTAAAATTGCTGTAGGCCAAGCATGTTTAACCTTAGAGTTCTTTTCAAATGAGCTTCCGAAAAAGAAGTTGCAACTTGTTGGTATGAGTATTCTATCAATCCTATTAAGCCATGTGCCTGGTCTCACATACACCCACCGTTTTAGAAGATCGATGCCCTCATCGATCGAGCACACGCTAGGAACGTTCCCTCTTGGCACGCGTCTGTGCGTCTAGTGCCGGCACATGTGCCATGTCGTGTCCACTCTAGGCCACACGCGCCATGATCCACATGTCCCGCCACTGACCCGCACACACCCGTTTAACCGCGAGGATCAGCTCTGATACCACTTGTAACACCCCGTCCACTGGGCCCGGGGGGTGTCACTCCTGGCAGCTTGATATGATATCTAGACTCGCCCCACAAACCAACACTAGTCTTTTCTGCGCACTTTATCTTCACTCGTGCGCACCCGGTACCCACTTCCTGGTCGGTCACCCATCCTAGAATTGCTCTAGGCCAAGCACGCTTAAACTTAGAGTTCTATTCGAATAAGCTTCCGGAAAAGAAGTTGCAACTTGTTGGTACGAGTATTCTATCAATCCTATGAAGCCATGTGCCTGGTCTCACACTTTAAGATCATAATTTAGGTTCTTGATTGCCCAAAAAGCTTTGTGTTCCAATTCTAAAGGTAAATGGCATGCCTTACCGAACACCATCTTATAAGGTGTCATACCCATTGGATTTTTAAACGTAGTATGATATGCCCATAGAGTATCATTTAACTTGTATGACCAATCTTTTCTTGATTCATCCACCGTCTTCTCGAGTATGGTCTTTAATTCTCTATTAGAGAGTTCCACTTGACCACTTTTTTGAGGATGATATGGTGAAGCAATGCGGTGAGTTACTCCATATTTGTTGAGGATTTTCCTGAAAGTTCCTTTCATAAAATGAGAACCACCGTCAGTGATTAAAAATCTAGGAACTCCAAACCTGGGAAATATGACATCATTGATCATCTTCACTGAGGTGGCTGCATCTGCATGACTTGTTGGAATAGCTTCAACCAATTTAGTAACATAATCAACAACAACAAGAATATGAGTATAACCATTTGATTCTATAAAGGGTCCCATGTAATCCATTCCCCATACATCAAAAGGTTCAATTATGAGACTATAATTCATTGCCATTTCTTGTCTCCTTCCTATATTACCTCTTCTTTAGAAAGCATCGCATTATTCCACATACCTGTGTGCATCCTTGAGCAAGGTGGGCCAATAGAATCCGGATTGAAGTACCTTTGCAGCAGTTCACTTACCTGCATGATTCCCTCCATATGGACTGTCATGACAAGCTTTCAATATTGCATTCATTTCATGGTTAGGAACACACTTCCGAATCATTCCGTCAGGTCCAGGACGATTGATGGCTCAATGCACGACGCCCAGAAAAATGCTTGATGGCGGTGTTGATGTAGAGCTCGTTGGGAACCCCAAGAGGAAGGTATGATGAGCACAGCAGCAAGTTTCCCTCAGTTATGAAACCAAGGTTTAATCGAACCAGTAGGAGCAAGGAAACACCCCAAAGGTGTTGCTAGCTGAGCCTTGGTAGGGCGCACTACCGGTGCTAGTAGCAACATGGAGACCTACACAACACAACCACAGAACTTTGTCCCCAACTTGCGATGAGGGTGTCAATCTCACCGGTTTTGCTGAAAACGAAGGATTAAATGTATCGAATGGAAGAAAGTAAACACAAAGAAGTAAACAGTTTGTAGATTGTATGTAAAAGACAAGGACCGGGATCCATAGTTCACTAGAGGTGGCTCTCCTTAGATAGATAACATGCTGGGTGAACAAATTACAACGGGGCAATTGACAAACATCAAGAAAGCAATACATGCATATACTAATCATCTCGACTCCTTTGAGACTTGATTGGGCATTACAACATAATACATAGACCGCCATCCAACTGCATCTATGACTAATAATCAACCTTCAGGTTATCATCCGAACCCCCTCCAGTATTAAGTTGCAAGCAATAGATTATTGCTTTATGGACTGCGTGTAAAGTAAACAATACGATTGTTCTATGAACAAAGGATTGTTGTTTTCTCCCCAGTAGCAACAGCACATCTAGTACCTTAGAGATTTCTGTCACTTCCCCAGATTACTAGAGGCATGAACCCACTATCGAGCATAAATACTAACTCTTGGAGTTGCTAGCATCTACTTGGCCAAGATAGCTACTAACAACAGAAAGCATGCAAGATCACAAATAACAAAGACATGATAGAATCAATAATCAATCTGAAATAGAATCTCAATATCCATCGGATCCCCGCAAACACAACATGCAGAATTACAAATAGATGATCTTGATCATGAATGGAGCTCACAAGATCTAAACATGAAAGCACAAAGGAGGAGAACCAACCATCTAGCTACTACATGGATCCGTAGTCCAAGGATGAACTACTCACGCATCACACCGGAGGCTTGCATGGTGATGAAGAAGGCCTCCAGGGTGAATTCCCCTCTCCGATAGGGTGCCGGGAAGAGCTTCAGATCCCTCCCGATCTAGGGATGGAGAAGACGGCGACTATAGACTCTTTCATGAATTTTTGATCGGGTACTTAGGGTTTTCGTCCCGAGGGCAATATATAGGCGGAAGGAGAGGCCGAGGGGTTGCCGGGAGCGGCCACACCACCCCCTGGCATGGGCCAGGCCTGGCCACATGGCCAGGTGGTGTGGTGGCTCCCTGGGCCTTCTCTGTCTCGTATTCTGGCACTTGATGACTTCCGGAAAAATAGGCACTTTGGCTTTTGTCCCGTCCAATTCCGAGAATATTCATTTTCTGACTTTCCTGGAACCAAAAACAGCAGAAAACAGGCAGCTGGCACTGTGGCTCTTGTTAATAGGTTAGTCCAAGAAATCATATGAAAAGTACTCCAAAGTTGGAACAAAACACAAGAAAGTGGATAAAACCAAGCATGGAACATCAAAAATTATAGATACATTTGCAATGTATCAACGATATAGATACAGATCATCCCAAAAGTAGTATTTAAGATCATTAAAGAATTTCATCCTTTGGTTTCTTTTCATACCAGGAGGTATAACTTTTTTTGCGAGATAATTAGCATAATCTGCATACCACGGTCAACAGTTTCAATATTTGCTAAATATTCTCGTGAAAATGATTAATTTATAGGTACGGGGTTAGTAATTATTCCCTCCATCCTAGAGAGGTGATGTGCTACCAGATTATCTTTACCCCCTCCTATCTACTATTCGCAAATCATATTCTTGTAGTAATAAAACCCACCTAATCAACCTGGGCTTAGCATCCTTTTTCACAAGGAGGTGATGCAAAGCTTGGTGATCCGTATGAATTATTACCTTAGAATTAATGATGTAGGATCTAAATTTATTGGAAGCAAAGATTATAGCTAGGAACTCTTTTTTTGTAGTAGCATAATGTTTCTGAATCTTATTAAGAGGTCTACTGGCGTACTAAATAGCATTCAAATTCTTTCCGTTTCGTTGTCCTAACACAGCCCCTAAAGCATAGTCACTAGCATCACACATGATTTTGAAAGGTTCATCCCATTTTGGAGGTTGCATGATAGGTGCTGAAACTAATTTATTCTTAAGGTTCTCAAAAGCTGCAATGCAATCATGATCTAAGTAGAATGGAGTTTCTTTATCAATAAGGTTGGTGAGAGGCATAGCTATTTTAGCAAAATCTTTTATAAAAGGCTTGTAAAAATCTACATGTCCCAGAAACATTTTTAAGTTTTTAATGTCCTGAGGTATTGGAAGATTTTCTATAGCATTTATATTATATTTATCTATTTCTATTCCCTTCTCCAAAACCTTATGCCCAAAAACTTTACCTTCTCTTTCCATGAAACGACATTGTTCCCAATTCAAAACCAAATTTGATTGCCTGCATCTCTGCAAGACTTTGGTTATATTGTAGAGGCAATTATCAAAGGTTGTTCCACAAACAACAAAATCATTTTTTAGAACTTCCATAGTCTTCTCGACAAAATCATCAAAGATCTTTAGAACACATCCTTGAAAAGTTGCTGCTGCATTACCTAAGCCAAACAGAATTAATATATAAGCATATGTGCCATAAGGGTAAGTGAAAGTTGTTTTCTCTTGATCTTACGGTTGTATGGCAATTTGAGAATATCCAGAATAACCATCAAGAAAACAGAAATAAGAATTATTACTAAGTCTTTCTAAAATTTTATCCATGAATGGTATAGGTTTATGATTTTTCTATGTCTCGCGGTTTAGCTTCCTAAAATCAATGCACATACGATATTCTACAACGGGCCTTACAGGAAGTAGCTCACCATCCTCATTCGTAGCAGCATCAAGACCACCTTGTCTTAGTATGCAATGATCTGGGCTAACCCACTTACTGTCAGAAATAGGATATATTATGCCAACATCTAATAAGCATATAACCTCTTTTCTTACTACTTCCTTCATTTTCGGATTAAGCCTCCCTTGTGTATCCACTACAGGTTCAGCATCATCAAGCATGGTAATCTTATGTGTTACAATAGATGGATCTATTCCTTTAATGTCGCTTAGAGTATATCCAAAGGCTTCACGATGCTTAACCAAAACAGAAATGAGTTTACTTGTTTCATTCTCTGATAAATTTTTGCTAATAATAACAGGACATTTATTTTCATTATCTAAAAACTCATACCTCATATCATCTGGAAGTTGTTTCAATTCAATTGGTGGAGGTTCTTCATCTCCTTTTCTTACCAGTTCTTCATAGTCATGTGGATTTTGTGCTTCCAGAACTGAATCAAGGTAATCATCCATGTCTTCTCTCTCCTCATCATCTGGTGCTTCCTCCCAATTAATCAACTCCTCTCTAATTCATCTTGTGGAGTACTGAAATGAATTACTGCCAGCTCGACAATCATTTTCTCTTCCTTGATATCTTCCACCTCATATGGCCTTTTCTTTAGTTTGGCAAAGTGGAATGTCATTTCCTCTTCTCCAAACATCAGTGAAATAGTCTCCTTATTATCAACTCAAGCTTTGGTTATGGAAACAAAGGGCCTTGATGACTACAAGTATAGGGGTGTATCGTAGTATTTTCGAGGGAAGTGAAACTCAATTTATTGATTCGACACAAGAGGGCCAAAGAATATGTATAAGCCTTAACAACTGAGTTGTCAATTCAGCTGCACCTAGAAATAATCTTGCTCACAACAGTTTATCAGTAGCAATAGTTTTGTAGTAGCAACAGTAAAGTAATAACAATAGTAAAGTAAATACAATAGTAACAATTGCAGCAAACAGTAGGATTAAAGCGCGGTAGGCATAGGGATGGATGGATGGGTGTTTCATGGAAAAGACAATTCACATGGCAATCAGAACATAGGGCAATTGCAGATAAATAAGATAAAGCATCCAAGTACTAGATAATCCTAGGCATGTGTTCCATAAATAGTCATACGTGCTCGCAATGAGAACTTGCACAACATCTTTTGTCCTGCCAGCCCGTTTGCAGCGGGGCCTCAAGGGAACTACTCGCAATTAAGGTGCTCCTTTTAATAGACAACCGGAGCAAAGTATTAACACTCCGTGAACACATGTGATCCTCACATCAAAGCCATTCCCTCCGGTTATCCCAATTTCTGTCACTTCGGGGCCTTTCGTTCTGGACAACAACGTGTGTATACAACTTGTAGGTAAGACCATAAACAATACTATGATAATGAATCAATAACATGTTCAGATCTAAAATCATGGCACTCGGGCCCTAGTGACAAGCATTAAGCATAACAAGTCGCAACAAAGTCAAAAAGCACTAATAGTAGATACTAGGCACCACACCCTAACAATCCGATGCCATTACATGAACGATCTCATCCAATCCCTATCATCCCCATAGCCTACAGCGGGGGATTACCCACTCATAGATGGGGGAAACATGGATGGTCGATGGAGAAGCGATGGTGATGATGATGTCGATGATCTCCTCCAATTCACCGTCCTGGCAGGGTTATAGAACGGATTTTCAGGTGCTGTTTCGTGGAATCTGGTGGTGGCGGCGGAGCGGAACTCTTCCTGGAAAAACATCGACCCTCCCGAGTTTTTAGGTCAGAAGGCAACTTATAGGCGAAGAGGGAGACCGAGGGGGTGTCTGGGGCGGCCCGACCACCCCCTGGCGCGGCCAGGCCCAGCCCGCGCGGCCAGGTGGTGTGGCCAGGCCCTAGCCCCACTCTGTCTCATATTCTGGCTTCATGAGTCTTCTGGTGAAATAGGATTTTTGGCATATTTTCCGGGATTTTTCCCGATAGTTGATTTTCTGCACAAAAACTAGACACCAAGGCAATTCTGCTGAAACAGTCCGTGTTAGTTACATCCAAATCACACAAGTTTAGAGGAGAAACAATAGCAAAAGTGTTCGGGAAAGTAGATACATTTTGGACGTATCAAGTCCCCCAAGCTTAGCTTATTGCTTGTCCTCAAGCAATTCAGTTGAAAACTGAGTGCGATAAAAGAACTTTCACGAACACATTTCCTTCATATGATGTATATATTCTCAGCATGTCATCAACTACTTAAACAATTCATAATAAGGAGTATGCAACTAAGTTTACTTAATAGGCATTGCAAGCTATGAAGATATTCCAGCTCAGAAATAATAAGTAGCAAGAAACATAAACATAAGCAACATTGCAGTGCTCATAACAAGGTATGATAGAGTGGTATCTCGCTTGCCTTTGATTGTGAATGCCAAGGCACCTCTGAATTTCAAGTGAAGACTAGGAGTAAAGATATCAAAGATACAAGCATCATAGTGATAACACAAATAATTAAGTTTTGAGACAAGCACATTATACTAAGAATGACAACTATGCTCTCAAGAAAGTGCTCATAGAATATGTGGAGACTCAACAAGGAAATGAAAAAGGTTTTGAAAACTTTGAAAGGCTTCCAAATGCTGAAAGTATGGTACTTATTAGCTTTGAGCTCTCATTGCCCCTATCATAAGCATCTTTAAGTGGTTAAGGTTAAAGCGACACAACTAAGAGGATATGCTTGACAAGTTATATATCGAAGTCTCATGCCCCTTACTTACGAAGACCGATCCTCATGCTACTCAACTTTAGTCACGAGTAAGATCTTGTCATTGTAAGTATATATGTATCATAGAGAACCGCCAACAGGGTACCCCTTGCACATGATACAGGAGCTATCCCATAATCAATATGACAAGGCAAGCAAACAATGAGCAATCTCAGCGATCTTTTTATTTACTATGTGCATAGATTTTTATTGAGGATGCTTCATAGAATTCTCATTATGGTTATGTTGCAAGTTTCCACCATGACTAGGCATGGCTTAGGCCAGCGGCGCAGGCATTTCTCTAACACACATACAAACCCCATGATCTTACAAGTTCCACTTTTATTTCACACCGCCAGGATCCATAGGCAAAAGAACATGATATCAATGAGGTACTAAGTACCAGTGCAATGTTGAAAGCGTTCCCCATGATACATGGTTCTGCAAACTTCAACTTATAATGCGCAAGAATATACGCAACAAAGAAGGACGCAATGGTTCAGGTTTATTAAGTGCAAGAAAATAAAGTGTACCATCAAGTTCGTGAGAGCTTTACTAACTAACTTCCTCATAACAAGCTAACATTTTATTCGGAAGAAAACAAGGCATATTGAATATGCACGGAACAAGAAATGATGCTAATAGGTAGGTATGGTGGACACTTTTGGCAATATTGATTTTGGGGAATTGGAAACACGAGTAGAGCATACTCAGTGTAAGTGAAGGCTGGCAATTAGAGAGGGATCGACAAACAAGAGAGCAATAACTGTCATAATCATGCTTGCAACAAAACAGGACTAATCATGTCATGAAAGTGATGCAAGACCTGTGAGGCAAAATAATTCACTGAGGCTTAACTGATTGTTTCAGTCATATGCATGCATGAGCATGTGCCAAGTCAATTCAAATGAAACATTCAGAGGAGGATACCACAGTGTCATACCAATTTATGAATAGAGCAATGCAAGCGAACATTCATATGACATGCTACAAACTATTAGCAAGATGGAACTAATCATATGAAAGCAAGAACTACTAAGCATCCATAAATAAAATACAACCTACACGAATAGGCTAAGCATGCCCACAATGACACGTATATGTACAAAAATGAAAACAAATAGAGTTCGTTACCAACCTCTTACCACACCTCAAGTTGTCATTAACCCTCATTATTGCCCTTCACTTGTGTGGCTTGAATAATAATATGAAACCAAATCCCACTGAGAACTGCTGAACCCTACAACAAACTTACAAAACCAAAGAAGAACAACAAATATTTTCGGTGTTTTCGATTTTTAAAAGCAAGAACCAAAAAGGAAGAACAAGCAAAGCAAAATCTTTTTGGGTTTTTCGAATAGTCAAAACAAAGCAAAGAGGAAAAAGCAAACCAAGGCAAAAGGAAGAAGAAGCAAACAAAGAGAAACAATAGAAATATTTTTGGTCTTTTTGTGTTTTAGAAAGCAAAAGCAAAGAGAGAACGAAAACTAAAAAAGAGAACGAAACATGAATATACAAAGTACCGACGCAAAATGATATGGAGATGAGTGTGATGTCGGTGTACCTCCCCCCAAGCTTAGGCTTTTGGCCTAAGTGGGTATCAATCCCAAGATGCCCAAGATGAAGTGTCTCCATGGTACGACGAGGAGGTACCCTCGTCCTGGTGCAAGCTCGAGTACATCCCTCCGTAGTGCGCAGAGAAATCGTAGGAGGGCACATCCTCCTGGTGCTGCCCGTGGAACCCAGCAAGCGGAGCTGCTCGTCCACCTCCTCCTTGGAGCGCGAGCATGGCCTCCTGTGAACACTGAACAAAGTAGACTACGGCAAATGAATCTCCCTTTCATCACCATCAGTAAACAACATCCTATATACTACACTTTCCATATCAGAATCAGTAGTGACAAAGTGATGTGTTTTCATAGCAGAAAGGTCTAGCCTTTGTGGTGCCAATATAGTATCATTGGGATCCACCGAAAGCTCTAATGCATTGACCATACGTGAAGCGATGATGCCCCCACAAATAGGCCCCCTAGCATCTAGGCGGCGAGCAATAAGAGAGCCAAGGTTGTACCGATTATCATTGTTAAGCGTAGCAGCAAGGAAGGCTAAATGATAGTTGGAGATATTAATCGTATTCTCCCTACCAAGAACGCTAGTAGCAAGATAATAGGCAAAGTATCTAAGAGCAGGGAGTTGGATGTTTCTTATCTTTCTGCGTTGAGCTACGCGGTCGTCGTCGTTGGTCACACCCTGATAGAGTTCCAGAAAATCAGCGGGTCGCCCTTGAATCTTCTTCACGGTCCCTATCATGCCCACACATATAATACTACAAAATCTCTCCAATGGCATGGTAAAGGGCAGATTATATATTCTAAAAGAAACAGTTGACTGATAGGGCGTGTTAGTAAAAACGAATCTCTCAACAAAAGTTTTGGTGAGCATAGCGTATTGCTCACTCTCATCTTGCATATATGAGGTCAAACCAACCCTCTGAATCAGTAGAAAGAAATCATCAAGAATCCCTATAGCTTGTAAGAAAGTAAAACAATGAAAAGTAGATGGGTGAGCATCCCATCATCTCGTTAATTACCAATGCGAGGTGGAATGAGATCTTTGTTGTATGATGGCCTAAACTAAGAGGCTGGTCTTGAGGGCCTTGACCTCCAAGGTGCATCTCTCTCAAATATTTCTCCAAAGGTATGGTTGTTCATGTTTGATATTCTGAAATTTAAACATCTATTAAACAAGTGATTGCAAAGTGAATATATAATGAAGGGCACTACTCATAGGGACTTGTAGAGGCCTAAACATGCATCAAAACTATATCTCTAAGCATCAAACAAGCTTACAAGCTCTCATAACCTATCACCTACAATAGCAAAATACTCAAGATATAAACCACTAAACACAACTCTACTTGGACAAGCGGAGGAGTCACATACCAGAGAACAAATGCTCCAAATTTCAGCAGCAAAGATGGGCTGAGCAAGGAGATCGAAAAATCGAGGGCAAGCACAACAAGAACGCGATTTCGAGCAATGAATTGGTGTTTACTTAGGAGAGAGAAGAAAGTGGCAAGTGAGAGAGTGAGTGGAGGGCTAGGGGTGGCCCACACCATAGGCAGGCGCGCCCTAGGGTTGGTCGCGCCACCAGGTGGTGTGCCTGCCTGGTGGGCACCCCTCGTAGCTTCCAGGCACTCCTCTGCCCCTTTTTTCATGTAAAAATTTAATATGAATTTTCTGGAATTTTTCGGGACACTTTATTTTTGAGCAATTTTCAGGTATAGATGAATGATTTTCTGACAGAAAGATTTTTTTTTGGAATGATGCAATGATAAAACAAGGCTAAAACTTCAGAAGTTCTAAGACACTCTAACATGCAAGCAACTAGCAAAAAGAAAAGAAAACTAAACGAAAGCAAAAACTAAAATAGATAAAGTAAAAGTAAACGGAGATAATCATGGTGAAAACATTGTTTTGTTTAATGAAATCCTTTTGTTAACAAGGTTGATCAGGTCTTGTTACCAAAACAATTTTATATGAAACAAAACTTTGTATTCCACTAATGATTATGTTACCGCAATCTTGATAGCAATGGTCCCAATCATAATAGTTTCAAATTTTTCTCTTGGTATGGGACAATATATTTCTCCAACTTGAATGCCCTCAACATGTTCAATTGAATTCAAACCATAAGTCCTATCAATATTCTTGGGGAAATGGACAGTATGTTCCTTGTCATTAACATTAAAGGTCACCTTTCCTTGATTACAATTAATAATAGCTCCTGCGGTATTAAGAAAAGGTCTCCCAAGAATAATAGACATATTATCATCTTCAGGCATTTCAAGCACATCAAAATCAGTTAATATCAAGCAATTATGAGCCACTTGAACATGCACATCCTCACACATACCAACAGGAATAGTGGTAGATTTATCAGCCATTTGCAAAGATATATCAGTTGGTAATAATTTTTCTAGTTGAAGCCTCTTATAGAAAGAAAAAGGCATAACACTAACTCCTGCTCCTAAATCACACAAAGCAGTTATAACATAACTATTCTTAATAGAGCAAGGAATAGTTGGAATCCCTAGGTCTCCAAGTTTCTTAGGAACCTTACCATTAAAGGAATAATTAGCAAGCAAAGTAGAAATTTCTTCATTAGGGATCTTCCTTTTATTCGAGAAAATATCCTTCATATACTTTGAATAAGGAGGCAATTTAATAGCATCAGTCAAAGGAATTTGCAAGAATAAAGGCTTCATCCACTCACAAAACTTATTATGGTGTTCATATTCCTTTGACTTGTGTTTCTTATCAGGGAAATGCATAGGTTTTTGGACCCAAGGCTCTCTTTCGCTACCATGTTTCTGGGCAACAAAATCTTCTTTGGTGTATTTAGTATTCTTAGTGTGCTTTTCTGGTTCTTCTTCAACTTTTTCTTTATCAGGAGCATCATTTTCTTCATTACCACTTTCAGTTTCAGCATTAGACATAGATATACTATTAGGATCTTTAGCAGGTTCAGAGGGTTCTACAATAGTTTTATGTTTCGTTTTTCTTTTTCTTACGAGTAGTACCACTATTTTCTTGTTGAGAATCCTGCTCAATTCTTTTGGGATGCCCCTCAGGACATAGAGGATCCTGGGTAGCAGCACCACTTCTTGTTCTAATCTCATAAGCATGTTTTTCTTTAGCAGCATTAACTAGCAAGTCTTTTTGCACTTTAATAAGTTGATCTATTTGAGTTTGAACCATTTGAAAATGTTTAACAAGCATTTTAACTGCATTAGACGTTCTTTCCACAATATCCTTCAACTCAACAATAGCTCTAGAGTTTTCCATTAGATGATTTTGCACCCTTTTATTAAAATTATATTGCTTAACAATGACAATATCGAATTCTTCTAAGCATTGATCAGGAGGTTTAGAGTAAGGGATATCACCTTCGTCAAAGTTTGGAGAGAGTGTACCTCAATAGTGGATGAATGGGGAATGGCTTACATAATTCTTCTATAGGAGATAAATTCTTGACATCTGCAGCTTTAATTCCCTTCTCCTTAAGACATTTCTTAGCTTCCTTCATCAATTCATCATTCAATTCAATAACTCCCCTCTTCTTAGATAATGGTATAGGCGCCGGTATAGCTTGTTCAGGTATAATTACTTCAGGTATAGCTAGTTCAGAAGGAGTCCAATCTTCATAATTCTTGCTTATTTTAGCCATTAATTCCTCAGCTTCCTTGGGAGTCCTATTCTTGAAAACACAATCAGCACATCTATCCAGGTATGTCCTAGATTCTTTAGTTAGTCCATTATAAAATATATCAAGAAGCTCATTCTTAGGTAATGGACATCCAGCCTGTGCATGAATGAAAGCTCAAAACCTTACCCAAGATTCGGGCAATATCTCTTTTTCTCCCTGTTTAAAATCAAAAAGTTCCTGCAAAATAGCATGTCTAGCACTAGGAGGAAAATATTTCTGCAGGAAAGTACTAATCAAGCAATCAGGGCTATCAATAGATCCAGGAGGTAAATTACTAAACCAAGTTCTAGCTTCTCCTTTCAATTAAAAGGGGAAAATCTTAGCAACAAAGTAAGTACGCATCTTAATATCATCAGAAAATAAGCCACTCATGGTAGAAAGTTCAGTCATATGTGCTACCGCACTTTCATTCTTAGTCCCACAAAAAGGTTCTTTCTCAACAATAGCTATGTAAGATAGGTCAAGAGAGAAATCATAATCTTTATCTTTAATGTTTATGGGAGAAGCACCAAACTTAGCATTAGGAGATGATTTGGGTCTAATAGTACGCCTCTCAAGGAGATTCTTAGCAGCGCTCCTATCATGGGTGTTTTTGCATTCTTTAATAAATTCATCGGTCATCTCAACATAACCGTCTTCAATATCATAACTCTCACAAGACTCAGGTGAGCTAACATGTGTAGTAGTGTCTTCATTAGGAGTTTCAGTATTTCTAGCTATAGTTCTAGCAATCGTAGCATCTAGGAAAGGACCTAATAAACCACTCTTAGCAAGCACAGTAGAGCAGCATCATAAGTATCAGAAGTTTCAGATTCAGCAGGAGTAGCAGTGTGTGTAGCATGTGTATGTGGTGGTGTAACGAGCTTACTCATAACAGATGGTGAATCAAGAGCAACAGAGGTGTTCAGAACCGTACCTCTTCTTGTAGTGGATGGTAAAATAGGAACCTTGCCATCACGATTCTTACCCATGATGGATGGATGGCAGCGAACAATAATGAATCCAAGTGAACTTGATAAATAAAGCTATGCTCCCTGGCAATGGAGCCAGAAAATAGTCTTGATGACCCACAAGTATAGGGGGTGTATCGCAGTATTTTCAAGGGAAGTGAAACCCAATTTATTGATTCGACACAAGGGGAGCCAAAGAATATTTATAAGCCTTAACAACTGAGTTGTCAATTCAGCTGCACCTGGAAACAATCTTGCTCACAGCAGTTTATCAGTAGCAACAGTTTTGTAGTAGCAACAGTAAAGTAAAAACAATAGTAAAGTAAAGACAGCAGTAACAATTGCAACAAACAGTAGGATTAAAGCGCGGTAGGCATAGGGATGGATGTACAGGCGTTGCATGGACAAGACAATTCACATGGCAATCAGAACATAGGGCAATTGCAGATAAATAAGATAAAGCATCCAAGTACTAGATAATCCTAGGCATGTGTTCCATAAATAGTCATACGTGTTCGCAATGAGAACTTGCACAACATCTTTTGTCCAGCCAGCTCGTTTGCAGTGGGGCCTCAAGGGAATTACTGGCAATTAAGGTGCTCCTTTTAATAGAGAACCGGAGAAAAGCATTAACACTCCGTGAACACATGTGATCCTCACATCAAAGCCATTCCCTCCAGTTATCCTGATTTCTATCACTTCGGGGCCTTTGGTTCCGGACAACAACGTGTGTATACAACTTGCAGGTAAGACCATAAACAATACTATCATAATGAATCAATAACATGTTCAGATCTAAAATCATGGCACTCGTGCCCTAGTGACAAGCATTAAGCATAACAAGTCGCAAAGTAAAAAAGCGCTAATAGTAGATACTAGGCACCATGACCAAACAATCCGATGCCATTACATGAATGATCTCATCTAATCCCTACCATCCCCATAGCCTACAGTGGGGGATTACTCACTCATAAATGGGGGAAACATGGATGGTCATGTAGAAGCGATGGTGATGATGATGGCGATGATCTCCTCCAATTCCCTGTTCCGGTAGGGTGCCAGAATGGAGTTTGAGGTGCTGTTTCGTGGAATCTGGTGGTGGCGGCGGAGTGGAACTCTTTCTGGAAAAACGTCGACCCCCCCCCCGAATTTTTAGGTCAGAAGGCAACTTATAGGCGAAGAGGGAGACCTAGGGGGTGTCTAGGGCGGCCAGACCACCCCCTAACAAGGCCAGACCCATCCCGCGTGGCCAGGTGGAGTGGCCAGGCCCCAGCCCCACTCCGTCTCATATTCTGGCTCCGTGAGTCTTCTGGTGAAATAGGATTTTTGGCATATTTTCTGGGATTTTTCCTGATAGTTGATTTTTTGCACAAAAAAGTAGACACCAAGGCAATTCTGCTGAAAATAGCGTTAGTCTGTGTTAGTTACATCCAAATCACACAATTTTAGAGGAGAAAGAATAGCAAAAGTGTTCGGGAAAGTAGATACGTTTTGGACGTATCAGGCCTGCCTAAAAGAATAGGATAAAAAGAATCTCGGGGCATATCAATAATATGAAAATCAAGGGTGTACATGAGTGATCTAATAAAGACATAGATATTTCTTATTACACCTTCCGGTTTTATATTGGTCCTATTAGACAATTTAATAGTAGTGTCTACCAGTTCCACATCTGGATTATTTAAATTATAGCGGAGTTCCTCATAAAGTGATGAAGGCATAATATTTATAGTGGAAATCGGCTCACAAATTCTGTATAAGAAAGTTTGTCCACAATATATAGGAGTCATTGGTTTAGAAGTTTCGTTACCTCGTACCTTACCTTCGATGAATTATGATGTTTCAAGGTCTAGCATAACCACTTCATTGTCCACTATTCGTGCTTCCATAAGATCCTTTAATATAACATTATTTATATTGGTAGCTTTGGTGTTCTTTTCTGGTTTCTTCGGTCTCTTCTTTATTTGTTCTTCCTCCTTTTGCCTTTCCTTGATGATCTCTTGAATAGGTACTAAGGAGAATTCTTCCATTAGCGCTCTTACACGCTTCTTTTCTTCAAGGGGTTTACGCGGTTCCCATTCTGTTGATACCTGCAAATGTCCTCCATAATTGTCAATAATTTTCTTTACTGAGTAAGAATCAATATTGGGGGTTTTAATCATTGCACCAGTCCTTTCATCTCCAAGGAAATCGTTAACGCAAGCATATCCAAAAAAATATTTGTAATGTTTTCCTTATCTTTAAGATTTTCTGTTGCTTCCCTCATTTTTATTATTAGATTCCAAGCTTCATCATAGGTATAAGATAGAAAACTGCCATTAGAAGCAGTGTCTAGATTCAGTCTATTTTCAATATTTAGCCCTCCATAAAAAGTATGAGTGATTAACCAATAAGGCAAATGATGATGGGGCAATTATCTAGGTAGCTTTTGTACCTTAGATATCCTTCATATAAGCCCTCACCAGGATTATTTTTGAAACTGATAATAATACCTCTCATCCTGTGAGCTTTGCTTTCTTAGTAATATTTTGATAGGAAATTGGTTGTCGATTCCTTCCAAGTCCTCGGCGCGTCTGCACAAAAGATCTATACCAGTCACAACATTATTAGAGAGAGTTTGTCTGAACAACTGGGTTTTAAGCATATCAAGATTATAGTCATCGAATATAGAGGAACTGAGAATGTCTTCAAAGAATTGTAAGTGTCCATATGGACTCTCTTCATTGGTTCCTGCAAATTTCTTAGAGTGCAGTTGTTCAAACAATAAAGGGTGGATCTCAATTCCATCCGGATTTATGCTTTTATTGACAACTATAAAAGCGTCCATGGGTGAACCCATTTTCCATACTGCCTCAAGCTGGTTTAAATGCTGAGTGTTATCTATTGTTGCGGTCCTCCAACTTAAGTAAAAATTAGTACAACGAAAGTGAATAACTAAAACTAAAGTGACTTATAGGGCTAAGCTCCCCGGCAACGGTGCCAGAAAATAGCTTGATGACTGCAAGTGCATAGATTGTTTGTAGCTAGTTTCGAAATAAAGATATCGATCCCACATGGAGTAGTAGGCGAAAGACTAAAATGATTTTGACTACAACTAAATGAAGTACTTAAGAAATAACTTTAAGATGCAAGAAAAGTAGAGTTGTTTTTGGGTTTTTGATTAAACAAGGTAATATAAAGTAAAGTAAAACTTAATGCAGAAAGTGAGAATCGCGTGTTGTAATAGAACTTTGGAACTGCAATAGGGAAAAAAGGCGTTCAGTAATTTAGACTGAGCAATCAAGATTATTATAACAAATATTCTCATAATATGTATGTATGTGGGAGGATCTCGATATATGGATAAATAGGCAGCAACCGCTGCTCACATCATCCTTCATAACCACATCTGATGGATAAACGACATCAATCGTATTATCCCGCTATTAAGTGATTTCTCCCGTGGCATGGACATGGCTTTATGAGTTCTCCTTGATTCCCCAAGTTAGTATGTAAATAATGACAACAGCTTTATAGTCACAGTAAGTGCTATCATCCCTCCGTCTACCAACAAGCAACCCCCTTCATCGAGTCCCCATAGGAGGCAAATATTAAGGAGGTGCACAACTCCTAACATCAAGATGAAGACAATTAACACATACACATAATGATGTATAACATAATAATCTCTATCTCATCTCAATCATATGGTAGGGTTTCTCCATCTCCCCAAGAACTAGAGATCTACTCAGACATGGAGGCAATCAACATAATGGCAATGGTAATGGAAACAATCATAGATGAATAATACTTGTAGAAATCCACAACATGTACGGGAATTACAACAAGATCTAGACAAGATGTAGATGGGATGGATGGAGATGGTGGTGATGTAGTGGTGGATGTTGAAGATCGATGCCTTAGCCTCCTGGATCTGCGCAGGGCGAAGATGGATCCCTGGTGGATGAGTTCCCCCTCCTGATGCCTTCCGGAGGTGAGGTTTCGGCGATTTATGGGTGTTCTGTATGTCTTCTCCTTGATCCAGTTGCACGGGGTGAAACTATTTGAAGAGGCGGTGGCAGCGCCAACTATACACCCGGTTGTATAGTTGGTCGTTAAACCGTTTGTAAGCCTTGTTCGCTTCGATTTTCTTCTGGTATTATTGATATCTCCCAAATAAGCGATTTACGTTGTTTTTGACTCCTTTTCTCCTCAGTACAACTGCTCCAAGAATTGTGTCTATTGGATCCATCATCTGTCCCGATCCTGGTGAAAACAAACATAAAATGTGCGCATGAGCGCTGTAAAATACCAAGATCCTGCATCTACAATGCAAAATAATAATGTAAAACATGATGCAAATATGCACTAATCAACGAGAAGGTTTTGTTGCCCTGTCCACAAGCCTTCTCGATTGTGGAGAAGGACACCTGAATCCTCACCAAGGATCAAGCGGTGGAGATCATGGCCCAATTCCAGCCTAATCAAGAAGAAGATGAAGAAGAAGAGCAGCAGTATGAGGATGAGCAGGAGCCGGAGCAGGAATACAACCCTGCTTGGGAAGGACAACATCAGCAGGGGGATCCTGGGACCCATGGCCCAATCAGTCGTAGCAGGGGTTCAACTACGTCCCCTATCAAGAATTTTAGCAGCTCAACCAGCGCGTTGGGCAGATTGACCACACTCTACAAGGAGTGAATCAAGATGTGAGTGTCTTAACTCACAACTTCAGTCACTTCATGACCCCCCGACTACTACCAGCAGTATCCGCACCAGCCGCCAAACGACGGCAACAACTAAGCCTGGCAAACAACCTAAGCTTGGGGGAGGTTCGAAAACCTCCAAACCTTGCATTCATATTTTCATTTCTTATTTTGATTTATTTTACTTCTTCAAAATTCCATGTTTACTTTCGTTTGCATTCTAAACCAAAAACACACACAAAAATTAGTTGTAACCTTTATTGCAAATTTGTTTCGTTGTTTCTCTCGGAGATTGCACAATTTTAGGTGACTTGGCAATAGGGAAATATAGAGGGGATTCGACTCAAGTACGAGAACGAAGCAAGCAAGAGGAGGTATCACATTCCTTTCATCACCTTTTCTCCAACTTTAAATTCACCCTACAATTATTCACTCACTTGCACTTGAGTCACTCCCCACTTAGCTTGTTATCCAATAAATTCTATTCCTTTGCCAAGTGTCTCCTTTTTAGCTTTGAAATAATGAACAATGAACTTGATTAAAAATATTTCCGACATTTTTACAATAGGAAAAAGCATCCAAAAGATGACTTGAGTCCATGTTTATCCCAAAGGATTTTATTATAGAACTACTCAACCCCATTTGAGCTTAATATAGATAGACTCGATAGCACTCTTGAATGAAATTGTCTGATAAAATGGATGCTTCTAAGTAGTAAAGATTATGCCACTTCTTTTTCTAATAATTACCATAAGATATTGCTTTACACGTGTCATTACAACACTATCGTACTTCATGGGGAACTATTAACTCTGCAGGCCAACGAACGATCTAAATGTGGGAAACCACTGATTTTGGCTATTAAGTTATGTAAGCGTCTGTAGTAGCAATGCTATGCCAGGTAAAATTTTAGTCTCCTCGTGGTTTCACGTTCCAAGTGAAGCTGTAGTACTCCTCTGACCCATTATTGCTCAACAATTATATATTGGCATGGTCACGAGTGCGCAACACAGTCCCAATTAACATGTTAAAAATAGTGGCATGATTTATCTATGAAAGGGCTGAAGTTTTTGAAAAACAAGGAAAGGAAAAAGGTGCTTTGAGAGTCTTGAAATTTTGACATGGGTATAGATGAGTTGTTCTTAAATTGAATGTTTTGGTGCCAACTTGGGTACTCTTAATTTATTAAAGAAACAAGAGCAAAAGTTTTCATCTCTCAACAAAGAGAAACACCAAAAGAATTTGTTTCACTTTCCTAGCTAAACTTTTGACACTTGCTCGGGCATATGATTTATTGCTAGCAAGATATACATGGTTAGGAAGTGGAATCAGTGCAATCTTGTGAATACTTGTATGATCATGTTTAAGATTGCAGGAATTGTGAAGAAAAGAATTTGACACCAATTCGACCTTGTAAGTTCTTTTATTTTAGTCTCGAATCTCTGCTATTCTTCCTTATTTTCTTGTCACTCAAGGGCGAGCAACATCTAATCTTGGGATGATAGCTGTGAGATTCGACATATTATTGATGGTTTTTATTGATGATTGTCTTCTATATTTGATCATTTGCTAGCTTTACCTAACACTAATACTTCGGTAGCAAAGAAAACTTGGTTTTTAATGTGTGTTCCAACCTCTGAACGTCAACAAAAGGTTTTAACAAGGGAAACACAATATTCAGGCGAAAACAAGCAAGTCTCTTTTTGGAAGCAATCAATGGAGTCAAACAGACGCTTTAACGAGCAACTATACAGCGGGAACATTTTTTTGGCCATATAGTTCCCGCCGTATAGCTGTCGCCGTCACTGTCTTGTCAAAAGGGACAACTTTCATGAAGAGGCCATATGCAAAAACAGAATACAACAGCCGCCATCCCATATAGAAAGGATAAAGAATAGATTCGGAGAAGGAGGAGAAGATGTTCTTCATCTTGCTCCACAATCTTCGACCTCCTAGCCAACACAACCCCATAGCCATTACTTGTACTTGAGAGAGAGAGAGAGAGATCTTCACCTTGCAAGACTAGGGTTTGAGATTGTTTCTTCCTATCTTGAATTGTGTCGGATTACTTTTCTATTCTTATTGTGGATCTCCACGGTAATATTGAGAAGAACTCCCTGTATTTAATATATCAATGATGCTTTCTTCTCTCATGTGTGAGTAAGTTCCTTGGGCGTGGAAGATGTAAGGTATTGGTGAGATGTGATGTGCCTTCATATATTTTCCATTAGTTTGTGATTGATTTTAATTACTATATTATGTGTGCTTGACTATCTGTGGGATGCCTAATGCTTGTTGTCTAATTAAGGGCTCAGACAACATGATGCTTTGTTCTATATGGATAGGATCTTGCTCGCTAGCAGACCAGCGATCCCCGAGTGACACGAGGATATCAATGGGAAACTAGTAGACTCGAGGATAACAAGGAACCACCATGCTTATTGCATTAGTCCGATCCAAGGAGCTTAATTGCTAAGCAACCTAAAGGATCTTAATCGTCTAGTGACTGACCATGGTTTTGGTAATAGACTAGTAGGATTATTGAAGTTGGGATGAAATCTACCAAGAGGAGTTTTGGCTAATTATGGGTTGCTTGCCTACACACATACTTATAAGATTATAATTGTTACACTTACCACTCGTCCACCTGTCATAGTCACTATCACCATTAACTGTATCTCCCTGCGCCTTCTTTGTCATCTGCAAAAAACCACAAAAAATCGAATCATTCTTTACTTTCATGCTTTTTATTTCTAAAGTTTACATTTCTATTTTACTTAAATGTATCCAGTTTAATCCAAATTCCATTCTCATTTCCACACTTGCAGTTAATTCACTCGAAAACCTGTGACAACTTTGGGTGTGACAGAGACTTTTTTCATAAACACTTACCTTTGGGCTCCCTATGGGATGGACATCTATACTTCAAAACTAGCTACAAATGATCTGTGCACTTTCAGACATCACTATGCTTGAATCCAAATTATCTGCAAGTTCATTATCTCTAGGCCACTGAACACTTGGTTTTTTTGCGACCATGAGCACTTTGGTTGTAGGTAAAATGACCTGCAATGCAACAGTAATAGTTTGTTAATCCTTTGGTTTGTCTATTTGCCATATCCTACTTGCTCCCACTAGTCTCTGACAAACTGGTTGTAGATTAACAAATAAGCAGAAATAATAGGGTACTCGTTCTTAACAAATAAGCAGAAATATGCATTGATATAATAGCATTTAATTTTAGCTTACATCCAACAAAAATGGTTATTGGCAGTGGGAGGGGAGGTCAGATATCTAGAACATCTAGAATACAATGGCTCTCAAGGGTGGCAGTTCTCACACCACAAAGTTATACCAACAAAATTGAGATGGGTGTCAACAAAATTGAGATGGGTATCAACACAATCAAAATTTCTCTATCCCAAACCACCTACTAGATACATTGTTAAGAACAAATGCTATGGTTGGTTTTGTGGATGGAGCTCATTACCTGATGGTTGCTTATTCAATTACTTGAATATTTTCCCATGTATTTCTACTAGGCTAGATTTAAATCCGTGGTGCCTCATAGGTGTGTGCACAGGGTACACCTATTGAGGGAGCTCATTACCTACTGTTGTTGGAGTAGTTTGTGCATCTTCTTGTACTGCTAGCTTCATATAATCTGTATAGCTTCACATAATCTTTACATCTTCTTGTACTGCTAGCTTCATATAATATGTACATCTTCGTCTTGTACTACTAGCTTCATATAATCTGTACATCTTCTTCTTGTACTGAAAAATGATGTGAATAGATGTTGTACTTGATTTTCTACAGAGTAACTATGTTGGAGTTTTATTTCTAGTACTGAAACTTCCTTAGGCGTGTACAGTAGCTCTATCTAGTGGTGTATGCTGGTGGTGTTTGTGCCTGTAGTTGTGTATGCTGGCAGCAAAGTTGCTGGCAGAAAAGGATCCACAGACTCATATTGTGAATATGGTTGTGTATGCTGGCAGCAAATTGCTAGTTGTGTTTGTGCCTATTTATGCTTTTTTGTGTAGGTTTTTTTCTTTTTGAGATGCCAATGTTTCATTGGAATGTTGATTCATTTTTGTGTCGGCGAATTTCTGACACTCCTAGGCCTTGAAAATTAGCAAAGGTCATGCCCAATTTTTTGTGAATTTGGATGTTTATTAGTTCCATTTCTTTTTGTGTTTAGATATGTCAGGTAGTGGACAGCATGACACCGAGGCGGGCACTTCTAGAAAGAAGGCCTATTGGGAGCATTTGGATGAGATGGAATTACAAGCAGACCCAGAATTCGTGCCACGGGAGGAAGAGGAGATGGAGGACGAGGATACATCATCCGATGAGGAGATGGGGGACGATGCCGATGGCGATGACGCCACTGCCATTGATGGTGATGGCGGTGGTGAAGCCACAGATGGTAGCCGCCAACCAAAGAAGCCTCGGAAGGAATGGACCCCAATCACGGTCGGACTCAAAATGTCCATCTTCACAAGCATGAGCGATAAAGGGGTGCCTTTGGAGCCATAGGAATTTGTTGCGTCGTACTCACTACAGCTCTCTGCAATTCTCTGAAACACCGTCATGATCAACACTGAGAACCTAAAAGCCCATGAGAACGAGCATTACCACCATCAGTTGTTCAGGAAGCTACGTGCAAGATATGCATACCCGGGTGATGAGGAAAACAAATACAACAATGACAATCTCAAAGGGAATCCAGTAAAGAAGTACGCCCTCAAGACGATGACCAAGGCCTTGTCAAATTGGAAGGCGTGGGTGAAGAGGCTCATTTACAAGAAAAAGCTAAGTTACGAGCAACTCGTCAAGAAGGAGCCTCTGGTCAAGGAAGAAGACTTCAAGGTGTTCAAGGCCGGATGTGACTTCGCCACGGGCAAGGCCAAGAGTCTGTACTTCAAGGGGTTGTATGAGATGAACATTGGTACCCACCATCTCGGCTTCGGCAGTTAGAGAGTTGTGATTCCCAAATGGGAGAAGGGGGACAATGTAGCTCGTGAGAAGGGGGAGACACCTCCCTTTGCTAATATCATCTAACCTCAGGAAAGGAACTTTGTCAGGGCCCGGTTTCGCAAGCCGAAAGGGAGTTATGAATATTCCTCGGAACTCTGTGGCCCATTTGCTCCAAAGGTGACGGACTTCATCAAATATATGTAAGTAATTTTCATGCAAGTCGATTAATTGCATTCACAATTAATCAATGAAGTCCAATTTCTCAAATGCTTCACGTTCCTTATGCGCAGGACATGAAATGTAGGAGCCCCTCATCCCAGGGGTCAGCGAAGGTCGCCAAGTGGGACACCACTTTTAACAGGGCGCTGAACCGGGTCAAGAATGCCGAGCCCCAGGTGCCACCTAAGTCGGCTGGCCGTGTGCCCGGCTTTGGCGGTATTCCATGGTTCGAATACTATGGCACCTTGCTGTAGAAGGGCAGGAAGGCTAAGAGCGCTGAGGTAAAACACCTAAGGGAACAAGTGGAGAAGTTTCCGCAGCTACTCCAAGATACAATGAAGGAGGTTGTGACAACAGTCCAGACACAATTCCAATCACAAGTCCAGACACAACTGACCGAGAAGCTCAACACCATCCTTCCTGCCTACTTTGAATAGTACGCCAAGTGGAAGAAGAGTGGTAAACGGGGGTCGCCCCCGGTTTCCAACATCGCCAGCGCCTAATCAGACAATGCGGCACTAGAGGTGTTGGTGAGTCCTCCGGTGGGGCCCGAAGGTCCAGAGCTTACCTTGTCTGGTGCGGCGAAGGCGCCGGGCTCGCACCTTGCCAGCAATAAGCCACTCCGTCACTTGTGCGCTTGACGTTGGTGGTGGTGCCTCGACATTGGCCGACCTCGATGCCCTCAAGGTAACTAATTAAAGCGAGAGTTGGGAGGCTCAACTAATGACTTCATCTCCCTTCTCTGCCCATTTTACTAATGACTGGCCTATACATGTCTTTCATAGGAAGACACTCCTTGCACTCTAATGCACTAGGTGAACGGCGAGTTGAAGGATGTTTCCAAGGGTTTTATCGTTCAACCGGCAAACCGCATCTTCCACATCAAACCAATGGTACCCGACATGCTTTGGGTCAAATACAATATGGTGCTTCCGGGCTATGAGGGCTTGGATCTTCCCTCTTAACCTCATGGATGGGATAGTGACGAGCTGATAGTCCTCAGTACCGTCTTCGGCTACATGTTCCTATGGTCGAATAGCCAGATCCGTTTGGGAACGAAGGGCCAGGGCACCACCCTAGAGGCAGCAAAACCAGCACATCATGAAGACATTGAGATGGCACAGAATCCCGCCGACGATGATGAAATTGATGAAAACTTTGGTGACCAGTTCTTGAACACAAGGTTTGGTGATGATGACCATGGGCAATAGGGAGACCAGTGATGAGTGCATATTTGCATCATGTTTTATATTATTATTTTGCACTGTAGATATAGGATCTTGGTATTTTACGGCGTTCACGCGCACATTTTATGTCTATTTTCACTAGGATCAGGACAGATGATGGATACAATGGACACAATTCTTGGAGCAGTTGTATTGGGGAAAAAGGAGTCCAAAACAATGTAAATCGCTTATTTGGGAAATACAATAACACCAGAAGAAAACCCGAAGCGATCAAAGCATACAGACGGTTTAACGACCAACTATACGACGGGAATAAATTTTCCAGCCATAGAGTTCCCGCCGTATAGTTGGCACCACCACCACCTCCTCAAATAGTTTCACCCAGTGCAACTGGATCAGAGAGACGCCATACAGAACAACTAGAAATCGCCGAAACCTCACCTCTGGAAGGCATCTGAAGGGGGAACTTGTCCACCGAGGATCCATCTTCACCCTGTGCAGATCCGAGAGGCTAAGGCATCGATCTTCGTCGTCAACTGCTGCATCACCACCATCTCCATCCATCCTATCTACATCTTGTCTAGATCTGGTTGTAATTCCCGTACTCGTTGTGGATTTATACAAGTACTATTCATCTATGATAAATTCCATTGTTATTGCTATGATGTTGATTGCCTCCATGTCTGAGTAGATCATTAATTCTTGGGGAGATGGAGAAACCCTAGTATGAGATTGAAATAAGATAAAGTTTATTATGATATTCATCTTGATGTTGAGAGAAGTTATCCTCTCAATATTTGCCTCTCATGGGGACTTGATGGAGGGAACTACTTGTTGGTAGAAGGAGGTGTGTTAACAGTTACAGTGACTATAAAGATGTTGGCACCCCTTATGTATCAACTTAGGAACCGAGGAACCTCACGGAACACTATCCATGCCATGGGATACGTCCTACAGGATTATGTCGCTTAATAGCGTAGTAATTCGATTAATGTCAATTGCTGACTGCTCTGGTTATGAGGATGATGTGAGCAGTGGTTGCTACCTATTTGTCCAAATACAAATTTCCTCGCACACATACATAGTTGAGAATGTTCTTGATAATAATCTTTACCTTAGGTCTTTATAATGCTAGTGGTATATCCGCTACTTCCTAAGAATGCTTTTTTCCCTATTGCAATTCCAAATCTCTTTTACATATGTGATACTTACTTTATGTTTACTTATTGTTCTCTTATACCAAAAACCCCAAAACACCTTTTTACACAATACTCGCATTTTATCTTGTTACTTAGAACTTTATTTAGCATTTCTACTGTAGTATTTAATTCAAGAGTTATTAGAGTTCAGACTCCTGCTCCCTATGGGATCGATATCTTATTTTGAAACTAGCTACAAACGATCTGTGCACTTGCAGTAATCAACCAACTTTTCACGCAGATAGTTGTCGAGCTCCAACCAGCACCTAGACCCTCGTCGAAACCCACTCGCCAAGTGTGTCTCTTCCCATCTAGTCAGGAGACGCTGCCACCTGTCTCCTTCACCAGGCCTCAGATGCCAGCTCATCCTATGATCAGCCCCAGCACCCTCCATAGGGCGGTCGAGGAGGTAGCGGTGGCCGATGACGCTGTAAAGGGCAAGAAGGGTTGCAAAAGGAAGCCTAAGGGTGTAATGCATTCACTTGTGAATTTCCCCTTCTTCACAACCCTCTTATCGAGCTCATGTGGCATAGGTGTAATGTTTGCAGCTGACTCATATCTTCTATTGTTGTCTGCATTCACTTGATTGTTCTGTGGCTGTCTCATATCTTCTGGTTGTTTCGTTTCAACTAGCTCATTATCCTCTTCTTGTGTATCCAGTTCAAATGTAGGGGGGTTAGGGGCTCACTTCAATGCTTCTTCAAACCTCTGTCTCTACTTCTCCGACTCTGTGTTGTTGTTGTCAAAATTTAGCTGCTTGTTCATCGAGTCTTGTGATGTAGAGCTTGGCACATTGGTTGACAGTATAGTTGGTGCAGATCCTTCAATGTTCACCCTTGTTGACCTTGTTACTCTTTGTGTTGTTCTATTTGATGGGCTTCCTTGAGAAGAAGATTCTTTCCTTGGTGACTATACTTGAACTATGGGTTTGGGTGATAGTTCAAGTTCTCCCCGCGCAACAGATCTTGTTCTGTATCTGCTTGGTGAAGGTGAGGCATCTACCTAGATTTTTGTTTTCTTTGGTTCATGATTATAAATAAAATTTCCTTTTTAATGACACTGGTTTTGGTGTTTCAAACTCTGAAATTATCTTCTTCAATTCCTGCCTTGCACTCCCTTCCTCCAATTTCGAGAAGACATCTGTAATGGGACCTTGCTTCATCATGCGTAGTCTTCTGGTGATGGATTCTGCCTTTTCTTGTGCACCTCTGTTGTACTTAAGGTCGAAGAATTCATGTGTTTCAAATATTGGATGTTGCATACTCACATCCTTGGGGTAAGTCCTTGATACGTTGCAAACGTATCTATAATTTTTGATGTTCCATGATTGTCTTATATCTACTTTTTTATGTTTTGTCCACACTTTGGAGTATTTTTATAGACTTTCTTGGACTATCATATTAACAAGATGCCACAGTGCCAGTTGCCCGTTTTCTGCTGTTTTTTGGTTCCAGGAAAGTTAAAAAATGAATATTCTCGGAATTGGACGGGACAAAAGCCAAAGTCAATATTTTACTGGAAGACTCACGGAGCCAGAAGACGAGATGGAGAGGGGCCACAGGGCGGCCACACCATGTGGTGGCGCGGGCTAGCCCTGGCCGCGCCACCGGGTGGTGTGGGCCCCATGGCCGACCACCGACCTTGCCTCTTCGCCTATAAGAAGCCTCCCAATGCATAAACCCTAAATCATCAAGCCTCCAGCCACGAAAAGTTCCGCAGCGCCGCCCCCACCGAAGGGGAGATTCGAGGGACAGAAAGTCTCTGTTCCGGCACCCTGCCGGGATGGGGAAGTGCCCCCGGAGCCATCTCCATCGATCTCCACCACCATCTCCATCACCGTTGCTGATTCCCATGATGACGAGGGAGTAGTTCTCTCTCAAGGCTAAGGGTTCTACCAGTAGCTATGTGTTCATCTCTCTCTCTCTATGCATGATCTTATTGAGATCATGAGCTTGTAATCTATAGATCTACCTTTCTACTCAAGTGCTTTAATAGATCTATGCTCTCCCCATGTGTGTGAAAGTGACAGCCTGCACACCATGGTGGCACTTAGGCTAGAGATTACAAATACTTGTTATGAGTTATATTTGGAGTTGGATGTCTTTATGAAATTGTGGTGTTTGTTGGAACTGTCTAGTACTCAAGGTGACAGTGTGGGGTTATCTAGATGGGAAAGATGAACTTTGAGGTGTGCTGTTATAGCCCTACCAACGATTAGAGTGTCCAACCGGAGAGTAGTTCAGCGTGGTATCATAAAGAAGAATATATTTATATGAGAGTGTTCACTAGGAAAGTATGATCCCTAGGCCTTGTTTCTAAGCATTGACACTTCGTTTTCTACTAGATCTGTTACATGTTTTGCTTGCTTCCATCTTTATTTCAGTTTGCCTTTAGTCTTTTCCCACATCAACCACACGCTAGCAAGCTATTTTCTGGCACCACTACCACTTATAATTATCCATACCACTTGTATTTCACTGTCTCTTCGCTGAACTAGTGCACCTATACACCTGACAAGTGTATTGGGTGTGTTAGGGACACAAGAGACTTCTTGTATCTTGATGGCAGGATTGCTTGAGAGGGAATACCTTTGACCACTTCCTCCCTGAGTTCGATAAACCTCGGGTGATCCACTTAAGGGAAAACTTGCTACTGTTCTACAAACCTCTGCACTTGGAGGCCCAACAACTGTCTACAAGAATAGAAGTGCGTAGACATCAGTCCTCATGAAGTCCAGGAACTTCTTCCCGTTAATATCCCAATCCTTATATCTGTAACTATCTTGAATTTGGCCCTCATCGAGTTCTTTAAGTTTGTCCGAACTCTTAGTTGTAGTCTGATAAGTTTGGCACAAGTTGACCAAACCATCTGGAAGTATTCTCGGCTCTGCCTCTATGTGAAACTTGTTGGAGACATAAGTTGTTTGGTCTGTAACTATTTTTTTGTTGGTGTGCTTGAACTTCTTGAGGTTCCTCGTGTGTATCATGAACTGGGAGAATGATCATTGTGGGTGTAAGTTCTTTTGTATGGAAAAAACATTCTAAATGGGTGTGCTTAGGACGTTCTCGCAATGTTGCGTGATCTTCTATAAGTTACATCTCTCTGGTAGGTTTCAACCACAGGATAGGTATTCCCATCATTATCACCAAGCAGAATATTCTGCCCCTCAAAGATATTTATTGCCCAGACGCTTCTTCTGTTCCTTTCATCCTCTTTGTCCTGTTGTGGTGGTGGTAAGCTCAGCTACACTAACTCATCGTCCAGTGACACTATTGTCTAATTTCCTTGTTCCTCTTCGACCACCTTGCAATCATCACCTATTTTGTTATATTCCCCAAATGGTTCTGGACTTTGGTTGGCTATTGGTTTCGCTTCATTTCCCCTTCCCTTATCAGAACTTTGTTTCCTTTTCTTTGCATACTTCCTTGGTTTGAATGAAAGCTGCTTCACAAGCATCTATAAACTTGATTCAAAATCATGGCAAGCTTTCTGGACTGCTTCTTTATATCTTGCTCTTTCCTGTATTGTGATATATAAAAGATGGTCAAAAAGCTATTGTAACTAATTTTAAAGCAACCTAGATATGCAAGGAAAAACCATTTCTTATTGTACTCTAGAAAACCCACCTTTGAGGTACAGCCTGGAGGTGCGTTTGCTTGGATGAACATGTCAAACTTTTCTCCGTCTAAAAAGAGGATGCTCCCTTCCATTTCTTCTTCATAAGTTCCTCCACGTGGTTCCTCATCTGCTTCTTCAGAAGCTTTACCGCTACTTGTTCCTTCTTCTCTTTTAAATGGAACATCTTCTTCTTCGTGTGTTTCTTCGCATGGTTCCTCATCTGATTGACCTATATTGATAAGTACTTGTTCTTCTTCAAGCTCAACTACTATATCTAAATTTGCTAATTCAGGTTTGAGCTTCAAAACGAAAAAGTGAAAACAAAAAAGAAAGAAAAGGTATATACTCAGTCTCGAAGTCAACCCCCTATTTTTTGAATGTAGTTACTGGGGGAAACTCATGGTATTTTCAGGGAAAAAGAAGAGAGTAGAAAAATACATGTGCTACACCAAAAGTTCCATCACTACTTTGGTGCTTCTTAATAGCCTTTAGCACCATTGCATTGGTCCATGTTGTTACTCTTGTTCCTTCACTGGGCACATCTATGCCTTTTAAATCTAATGAGTCTATGTATTTTACCCAGGGAAACACATTTGTGAGATTGAAAAAGAAATGATATTAAAAGTGGTTCACGTGTAGGTGAATGTAGATAACACGCACACAAAAAGGTAAAAATGGTTGATAGTATGGGAATGTACCATTAAATAGGGCATGCTGGATTTGAGAATTCCTTTTGCTGCCTTTGATTTAGTTGCTTTCCAAAGCATCATTGGAACAAACCTACACATATTTAACCAGCACGCATATTTGATTTTTACCAATGATGGATATAGCCTAGGGCTGATGTGAACACCAATTGTTGGCGCGAGCACGAAACTCATGGCATAAGTGATGTACAACCTGAGATACTTCATGTCTGCCTCCTCCATTTCTGCAATCGCATTCTTAAGTGATGTGATGGTTGGTTGGTTGTCTCTTGCCCTTCATTTCCAACTGCTTTTTCATAAACTTGATTGACGATGCATCCATCCCGTGGCGAACTTCTTTGTCACCGTTCGACACACCTATGACCTCCTTGATAGATATTTCTATGATGTCGATGGAGCCTCTTCTAGGTAAGACAATCTTGCATGTTGACGGATCAAAACTCTCCATGAGGAATTTGCATAGATTGGGCTGAAGTTTTGAACACTTTATGTTGACCAAGCCTTTGTAACTCCACTCCTCGATTAATTTTTTCTATTTCGGTGAAATGCTTGGATAGAGGCTCACAAGTTTCATTGGTGCTGCATGCTGAAACGGTTTGTCTTTTTACCCTGAATGGAAAATTTTAAAATGGTTGAGCAAAAGTTCTGGGATTCAAAAACCAGAGACAGTGTGTGGATAAAAAAGTAAAAAACTAACATTTTCGGTTGTTGCGTGGTCTATCATGGGTGTTGCTTCAATGTCTACTGGAGCACTCCTTGCTGAGGTACTTGGAGATATCCGAGTACATAGACTAAGTTTTGCATGCGGCATTTTGAGTTTCTTTGTTGACTGGCCCTTCTTGTTACTATTTGACTTTGTCATTTGCACGCTGCCTTAACTGAACTAGCATAAAAAAAGCACTGAATTAAATTATAAAAATATGGAAAAAAACTACCATCACCACTAAATCAAAAGGGCAGAATTATCTACTGTACATTTTTGCAAAAAGTGGGTGGGTGAAAAAAGAACTATCCACTGCACTTTTTGCACACATATGCCTATAGTTCCTTGCTATCATTCAGAGTTCAAGATACCATCAATAAACATACAGACATGTAAGATGCAACCTTAAACTGAACTTAACATCAAAAGGGCAGAATTATCTAATGCACTTTTTTGCAAAAAAGTTGGTGTGTAAAACACAGAACTATCCACTGCAATTTTTTTGCAGAGATGTGCCTGCAGTTCCTTGCTATCATTTAGAGTTCAAGCTACCATAAAAAATACACAAACATGTAAGAAGCAGCCTTAAACTGAACTTAACGTCAAAAGGGCAGAATTATCTACTTCACTATTTTTTTTGCAAAAAGTGGGCATGAAAAAAACAGAACTATCCACTACACTTTTTTACAGAGATGTGCCTGCAGTTCCTTGCTATCATTCAGAGTTCAAGCTACAATCAAAACACATAGAGACATATAAGAAAAGCATCCTTAAACTGAACTTAACACCATAAATGTTACCCACTTGAACTACCAGGGAACTACCAAGGGGCTACAATCCTACCAACAAAAATGTAAGAAGCAACCTTAACTGAACTAACATCAGAAAACACTAAAATTAACATCATAGAAACATGAATAAACACTGAATACTACCATCACCACTAAAAATGAAGTGCAGAACTATGTACTTCACTTTTTTGGAAAGAAAATTAGAGTTAAAAAATCATGGAACACTGAAAAAAAGGACTACCATCATACCAGGAAGGAACTACCATCCTACCAACAAATATACTATCCAAAGATATCATCTCCCATGAATATAAACCTATCATCCTACCAACAAAATGTAAGAACCGACTTTAACTGAACTAACATCGAAAAAACACTAACAAAGCATGTAAGTTTTCATGGGCTATTTGCCATCCCTAAACTACCATCCAGAACAACATATCACCAAACATATCATTGACACCCTCCCCTTACAGTTAAAAACTACCATTAGAATAGGGAACTTCCATCCCTAGCAACAAAATTAGCTAGGAGGGGTGGGATTTACCATCCCTAGCAAAGAATCTGCCATCCCTAGCCATACAAGAAACTACCATCCCTAGTAGAAATCTACTGTCTATCTACCACCCCCTAGCAAAGAATCTACCATCCCTAGCAGAAATCTACCATTCTCTACGCATAGGCATGTACAAAAGGAATGTGATTCATCCCCACGGTGGGGGGATCTACCATCCTAGAAATATTTCACCTTCGCTCATAGGAAGGGACTACAATCCTAGAAATATTTCACCTTCGCTCATAGGAAGGGACTACAATCCTAACACAAACCTGTGAGTTTCCCGGGTCATCTACCGTGAGGAACTACCATCCTATAAAAAATCGGATAGATGCAAGGAACGCACAAGCAAAAATCTCTATCAAAATTCGATTTTGGAAGCACGAATCATTGCAAATCACATCCCTAGGACAACTCCAATGCACACATGGAGGTAGATACTCACCATAGAGAGGGGATCTACGGAAGATGTTGTTCACTGGAGCGACGAGTGGTGCGGTGATTTTGGATGGCGCGGCCAATGGTGCGTCCAGCCATGCTCCTCTTCATAAGCAAATCGCCACGCTCGTCGGTGTTGTCAAGGTGGTCGGGCAGATGGGGAACAGACTGGGCACCGGCACCGACCGTGCGACACGTATCTTCAATGGGTCGGTACCCAATGTTTGAAATTCCCTGCTACGCATACCCCAGAAATGTACACACAAGAAATACTATGTGACATGGGTATACCCTACAGGTACTCGAGTTTAGCATATATGGTCCAGATACGGCAGAAGCCCATGGCATTGCCAAGGCCCAATGCAGGATTCGGGTAACCCACGAACTCTTCGATTGCTTGCAGCACAAGATAAAGCTTAAGATAGAAAGTTTAAAGGGGCGAACCCTAATCTGTAACCGACTCGACCTGCTACCCAAGACCTAGCCTATCTATATAAAGGCTAGGAGGGGCAGCGAGGAGGACAATCACAACCCTAGTTTCACCATCATCGCCAGATTGCATCTACGCACCCCTGTAATCTTCGATTCCTTCGTTAATTCCAAGAGCAGACAAGCAGGAGTAGGGACCTCTATGAGGCCTGAACCTGGGTAAACTTGCGTCCCTGTGTGCTTGTTTGCTAGCCGATTCATGCCTCCAGAGCTCCCTCCTTCTCCAAAATCCAAGTCCATAACAATGGGAATTGACGAGTTAAACCCTCGTCACTATGGGAATAGGAACTCGCTAAGAGACATCCCATCGCGATCGTGCGATTCTGAAGACTGAGCTGACTATAGCATCACGTTCAGGTCAATAGACAGATAGATTTCCCGTTCTTTCTTTCTGTTTGTGCAACATATTATAGGAAGGAGGGAGTGTGTCAGATTTTTTCTTCGACATGATGCTGCAAGATTGAGCAGATCAGACAAAGTGAACTAGTTTTGGTTTCCAATAGGATAGCCCGCAAAATTGCATATAGTTAAATGTTGTTAATCTCGAATAAAAATTGCACCTCTTGATTTTTAGAACACTTACCATTCACGAATTTATGCGTTCTCTTACTCATAACCCTAGTCGCCAACGACAACAAACAAAAGGGTAGGCTATTGTTGCTAGGTACATGATGTCTACGCACTTCTATTCTTGTAGACAGTTGTTGGGCCTCCAAGTGCAGAGGTTTGTAGAACAACAGCAAGTTTTCCCTTAAGTGGATCACCCAAGGTTTATCGAACTCAGGGAGGAAGTGGTCAAAGGTATTCCCTCTCAAGCAATCCTGCAATCAAGATACAAGAAGTCTCTTGTGTCCCCAACACACCCAATACACTTGTCAGGTGTATAGGTGCACTAGTTCGGCGAAGAGATAGTGAAATACACGTGGTATGGATAATTATAAGTGGTAACGGTGATAGAAGATAACTTGATGGCGTGGAAAAGACTAAAGTAAAACTGAAATAAAGATGGAAGCAAGCAAACATGTAACGGATCTAATAGCAAACAGTGTTTCAATGCTAAGAAACAAGGCCTAGGGATCATACTTTGACTAGTGAACACTCTCATATAAATATCTTCTCTTTATGATACTACTCTTAACTACTCTTCGGTTGGACACTCTAATCGATGGTAGGGCTATAACAGCACACCTCAAAGTAAGCCTTTCCCATCTAGAAAACCCCACACTGCCACCTTGATTACTAGATGAGTTCAACAAACACCACAATTTCATAGAAACATCCAACTCCAAATATAACTCATAACAAGTATTTGTAATCTCTAGCCTAAGTGCCACCATGGTGAGCACGCTGTCACTTTCACACACATGGGGAGAGCAGAGATTCAATAAAGCACTTGAGTAGCAAGGTAGATCTACTTGATTACAAAGCTCATGATCACAATATGATCATGCATAGAGAGAGATGAACACATAGCTACCGGTAGAACCCTTAGCCTCGAGAGAGAACTACTCCCTCCTAATCATGGGAATCAACAATGGTGATGGAGATGGTGGTGGAGATCGATGGAAATGGCTCCGGGGGCACTTCCCCATCCCAGCAGGGTGCTGGAACAGAGACTTTATGTCCCCCGAATCTCCCCTTCGGTGGCGGCGGTGCTGCGGAACTTTGCATGGCTGGAGGCTTGATGATCTAGGGTTTATGCCTCGGGAGGCTTCTTATAGGCCAGAGGGCAAGGTCGGTGGGCGGCCAGGGGGCCCACACCATGCCCTGGCGTGGCCTAGGGGGACCGGCGCCATGGGGTGGTGTGGCCACCCTGTGGCCCCTCTCAGACTCTCCTTCTGGCTCCGTGAGTCTTCCGGGAAAATCTCAACTTTGGCTTTTGCCCGATCCAATTCCAAGAATATTGATTTTCTGACTTTCCTGGAACCAAAAACAGCAGAAAACAGGCAACTGGCACTGTGGCACTTGTTAATAGGTTAGTCCAAGAAATCATATGAAAAGTACTCCAAAGTTGGAACAAAACATAAGAAAGTAGATTAAACCAAGCATGGAACATCAGAAATTATAGATACATTTGCAATGTATCAGTACAAAATTCATTTCTTTTAAAAAATGAATGTCGTAGCCTACGATACATAGAGAAAGAAAAACACTAAATATAGAGTGCATACACACAACTTACAAGTGTAGGAAGAACAAACAAAACATAGAAAAAATTCCAATTGAAATGTTGAAGCCATCTTCTTCTAGAAAGGTCGACACCAGAAGAGAAGCGGGGATGGTAGGAGACACCATCAACAAAATAACATGCTCTCTTTGCTTCCAAAAATACCATCAGTGACTATGTCTTCAAATATGGGATTTTCCCTCTCGCCATGTTGCGGGTGCCTTGGGGATTGACACTTGGGTGGCCTAATGTTCACAGATTTGGGTTGGAAGTGAGGAGAAACATGAGGAACATGATAAACTCAACAAAAAATTCAAGATAAAGATACAAACACACTCAAACACACACTGACTGATTTGCTCCCCTTGGTTCGAATAACCAATCCAATAGAATCCTGAGGCGAGAGACCTAGCGGTAGAATCACTTGAGGGAGATACTAAGTATCACCAAGTAGACCCCAAAGGGAGATACTAAGTAACTACTAGAATCCTTAACTTTATAGAGACCAAGTTCCTGAGGAGGTCCTTGTGCAACTCACATGTTCAATCTTGAGAGGGGTTCCCATCTACGGTTCTTAGGCACATGCCAAGATTCTCAACTCAATTCATCTCTAGGGTTTCTAGGAGGAGGTGGTGGCTTATTTATAGTCTATCCACTTAAACATGGTATTCTAGGCATAAATAGGAAGTTTGGGGCGTTACATGGGTTTTAGTGCGCGCATGCACTACCATGACCGGTAGTACCGGCCCTTGGGTCCGGTAGTACCGGATAGCCGCAATCGGGGTGGTAGTGCCGGGATTTGAAGGGGTGTGTGACCTCCAGGTCCGATAGTAATGGTGTCATTGGCGGTTGTACTGGCTATCAGTACCGAGAACGCCCGGCGAGTTGGCGTAGCTCATCGAGTCAGGCTAGTAGTATCGGTCATGCGGAGAGGTAGTACCGGTGCATGTGGTAGTTCCAGATTTGTATACCGGTGGGTCCATAGGCATTGGGTGCATCTCGGTGGTTCGGGCCGGTAGTACCGGTCGACTGAGTGGTAGTACTGGTGGCGCATGTTTCTGCTGCTTTCTTGAGTCGCCTCTTCTAGGCTTCTTGCTTGGTGGTCTTGGCTCCTTGGTCATCCTTTGTATCCCCTCTTGGCATCATGATCATGGGTAGGGACCTAGGCATGTGACACACATTTGGCTCGAGTAGGATCCCATTCACTTTGAATTTTATCTTGAGGGATCCATTGTTATCAAGCCATTTGATATGATATGAACGGGGATTCTCCATGTATGGCAACTTGATTTTCTCACAAAGTTCGTTGCTCGTGTGGTTGTGACAACCTCCTTCATCGATGATCACTTTTATGGACTTTCCATCAAGTTCTTCTCGAGTTTGAAAGATATTGAGTCGTTGGTATCCTCTTGGAATGGAGTTATTTTTCAATACTTGTGCGATGACTAGTGAAGTACTTGGATCATGCTCGCATACAAGTGTGTCCTCATCTTTGATGGCGGCTTCTTTTTCTAGATTAGCTTGTGCCAATGCTTCATATTCTTCATTCATGGAATACGGTTCGTCGTTTTCATCTGTAAGCATAACTATTGTATTGATGTACTCATATGATTCGTAGCCCTTTCCTCCACACTTGTAGAAAATGATGTCACTATATGTTGTTGTCTTGGATGAGCTTAGTACTTGATCTGTTGACTTGTTGGATGCATTTTAATTGATTGAAGCAAAGTATGCTTTGGTCTTCTCGTAAGCATTTCCCTTTTGCAAGTGGTGCTCGACTTTGGTGGCTTGGCATAGAAGCTCGACAAGGTTCTTATATGGTTGGAAGTCAATAGTTTTCTGTATTGGGCGGCTCAAACCAATCAAGAACCTTGCCATCGTTTTCTCTTCGAGCTCTTTCACGTCGGCTCTCATCATAGTCATCTCCATTTCCTTGTAGTACTCTTCTATGGACTTTGAGCCTTGCTTCAAGTTTTGTAGCTTGTCAAAGTGGTCTTGCCTATAGTGGTCGAGGACGAACCTTGCATACATTACTTACTTCATTTCCATCCAAGTGCTCACCAAAGGCTCTTCTTGCTTATCATGATGGCTTTGATAGTCTTCCTACCAAACATTGACGTAGTCCTCAAACTCAAGGGATGCCATTGAAACTTTATTATCTTCGGAGTAGTTGTGGACTCGGAAGATCTTGTCAATTTGAGTTCTCAGTCAATATATGCATCAACATTTTCTTCTCCTTTGAACTTGGGCATCGAAAACTTTAGCTTCCCAATCTTGCCATCATCATGCTCACTGTAGTTGTTGCGGAGTCCTTGTCTCATGTTTGCTTCACTTGGTTTACGTGGTGGTGGTGGAGGAGGAGGATCTTGATTGCCTCTACATCATGTTGGCGGAGGAGCTTGATCATCTCTCTCGTGGTCCCTTCGATGCCTTTGCTTGGGATCATTTGCATTCACTGCTTGCTGGTGCCAATGGTGGGGTTATGCATGCTAGTTGTTGAACCTGTCATGTCACACATCCTCATCATCATCGCTAAGATCCCATGCTGGTTCGTGATGGTCTTGTTTTTCTACATCACCTAAGTGGGAACCTAGTTTTCATGTTCACAACCCTGTTGTGGTCAAGTCAAGGTCATAGTTCAATTCACAAGTTATTTTGAAAACATCTAACAACGGAACAGTATGGCCACTCCAACTGTCCATGACCGCAAACACGGCTATTCGAATAGTTTGACACTCTGCAGAGGTGGTACACTTTCACCACAATATTCGATACATCCGTCAGGGATAACCCTGAATCATCATACTTAGTATGCATATAATCAATCATAACCTTTCAATTACACACTCTAGTATAGGCACCTCCCCTATGAGCTTGGCCTCCCAACCATGGCCATCTGCCATCCTGGGCACTGCATAGGTGGACATTCACATTCACATTCACGAGGTAGCCTCAGCTCAACCTCTTTCTGCGAGGGAACCCATACTAAGGCATACAAACTTCCAGTTAAGCCCTACCCAATTCAGGTATTGCAGTTGTGTGGTAAAATTGGAATGGTATCGCATCCAAACCCAACCATCAGTTTTTATCAAAACTAAGGCTCATACCTCAAGAAGTTTCATCATCAAACCATTGTGTTTCAGAACACATGTCAAAACATTTCAATAGAATGAATCATCATTCCAAGGTTTTCATAATCATTTTCTCCAAGTATTCCCATCTAAAGTGATCGATAGTAGTTTAGCACTAGCAACTATCAATGGGGCTGGGTGTCACTAATAAGGGGTGCTAATCAAGTATAATTATCCAACTCTATTTTTATGATTTTTATGGCATCTAAGTATAACTACCTAGGCCTAGTTTTATTCTCTTTATGGCATCTATCCTATTTTTCCAATACTCACAAATCACTAACTAAAGGTAAAGAACTTTGGTAAAAGTAAAAGAATCAAGCTTGCAAGTAAAACCTGGGATTGGTATAATCAAGGTTGCATAACCAAAGCATGCCTACTGCATCTTACATAGGTTATCTTGCAAGGATGGCTTGCATAGTTAATTTGTAGTGTTAGGCTTGCCTTGAGTAGTGCAGTGGTTGAAGATCTCTTCTTCTTCATAGTACTCCTCCTCCTCGTAGTCTGGGTTGGTACTAGCGTCTATAAAGGACTACGAGGTATACAATCACCAAACAATACTTAACTACTTCTATTTAGCACACTAAGGCTCACACTTGATGATCTAGCATCATCACAAACATCACATGAAATAAAGACCTAGTCTTATTTAACTTATTTTGGAAAAGTAATTTCTACTCATTGAAAATACTTAAGATTTAATATTCTCCAATTAAAATATGGGACCATGTTGACACATGTCATCACCACATATTCTAATACTTGAGAATAAATCAGGGTTTTGAAAATAAAAGAAAAATCCAAATTTAAATGCGGGGCAAGCGCGGGAACAATACTGAGCCGGCCCAACTACACAGCGCGTGCGCAACGGCTACAGACAAACGGTCCTACTGGTCAGTGACTTAACTAAGCTGAATCGGTATGTTTCAATCTTAGCCCTACGATTAGAATAGGATCTAATGATTGGGGTTCGTCGTCTCCGGCAAAGATCTCTAGCGAGAAACAAACCCTGAAACGGCGGTGGGGGTCGTGTGAGGCTTACCAGGGCTCCGTCTAGACTTGGCGATGGGGGCGATCGAACGTGTCGAGGCCGGCGAGTGGAATGGTGGTCGCGGCGGTTCCTGGGGCGGCTCCTAGCTCTAGTTCCTCTTCTCCTCTGTAGCGGCAGGCTCCGGTGAAATTACGGTGGGCTGGTGCTCGCCTTGCTCCGGGGAGAGGTGTGGGAGGTTTCGAGAGGGAGGGAAGTGATATGGTGTGGCAAATGAGGGCTGGGGTGGCCTCTATTTATACACTGGCGAGAGGGGCAGAGTGGCATGGCTCGGGCTCGTCGGCGACGTTGTTGCAGTGAGCCATTGGCATGGCTGATGGTAGGGGTTGACGCGGTGCTTCATGGCGGTAGTCATGCGAGTGATGGCATGACAAGGGGCGGTCGAGAACGGTCGGGAGCGGTCCGTTCTCTGTACGGGAACGGTGGCATTGGAGATGATGCACAGTGGCCACGGTTCGCGCGGCGGCGAACAGGCGTGTCTGTGGGGTAGCTAGGGTCGTGGTGAGTCCGTGCATGCGCGGAGAGGGCAAGGCGCAACGTGTGTGCACGTGTCGGCTACGGCGCTCTGGCGCGCTCTCGGCATTGCATACAGAGAAGTGGGCGCGGCAATTACGGCTGGTCCACGGCTTGTCTCTAGTTGACTGGTGGACAGGGGAGAGGGCGGCGCGGTCTGTGGCGAACGGTGCTTGGTCGACTGGCATGGTGAGCTCGGGTGGTGCTGCACTAGTGCGAACGGCAAAGGGAGAGGCTTGTCCACTACGCTGTTGAACACTGGGGCGACCAGGGGAGAGAATTGAGGCACTAGTGGCGATCAATTACTGCTCCAAACAGTGATTGTTAGGCAAGTGTTTACTGGTGTCTACCAGGTGCTCGACCAAATGGCCGCATGAATTCAAAGTTTGAATTTTTGGATGAATTTTGGTGAGTGTTTTTGTCAAATGCTTGGGTGTCTATGGTTGCTTGGGTTTGCCAAGGTGAATTGATTTGAGTGGTTTTTGAAAAGTGGTGATCTTACGACATACATTTGATTCAATTTTGCAATATCTTTTCAATAGATTTAAAAAGAGTTTCTGCCACTTTGTAAAGTTTGTTTGGATTCACTTTTACTTGATCTAGCAAGGGGTGAAAAAATTTGGGAAAGTTTCTTTTAGAAATCTTTTACTAGAAACACTCAAAGTTGTCTAGTGGATGATTTTGGTCAAAATGACCATTTGATCATATGATTCATATTTGATTTTCTTTTCTTTTGATTTTGTTTGTAAATGTCCTAGATGATGTAGTATCCATCTTTAAACTATTCCTTATCATTTCTAGCAATCAAACATGGCAATTGCACTCATTCATGCACTAATGCAATTCACACGTACACTCATATGAGATTTGATAAGAAAAGTTTTTGTTAACCCTAAACTTGGGTTATTAGAACTTGCTAATCTTGTTTAATATTTTTGGGGTGTTACAAACCTTACCTCCTTAAACAAAATCTTGTCCCGAGATTTAAGAAAAACTAGGAACTAAAGAGATTTGGAAACTCAGTCCTAATGTAATCTTCTCGCTCCCAAGTAGCTTCTTCTTCAGTATGGTTGCTCCACTAGATCTTGAGAAACTTGATACTCCGGGTCCTGGTGGTTCTGAAGGCTTCTTCCAAAATACGAACATGATTGGTTAGATCCTTGTTGATATCTATGGCTCGGTGATCGATGTTCTTGAACACTTCGGTCTTCTCCGGAACTTCTAGGAATTTCCTAAGTAACGAGATATGGAACACACCATGTATGGATGACATATCCTCTGGCAGTTCCACTTGATATGATACTTCTCCTCGACAATTCAAAATTTTGAAGGGTCCAATATATCTAGGGGCTAACTTCCCTTTAAGTTGAAAACGCAGCATTGCATTCAAGGGTGATACTTTGACATTGACAAAATCTCCGACATTAAAGATTAGGTCTCGACGTCTTTTGTCAGCATAACTCTTCTGTCTGGATTGGGCGATCTTGAGGTGTTCACAGACTTTGTGAACCTTCTCTTCGGCTTCTCGTAGGATGTCGGGTCCGAAGATCTGACTGTCTCCTACTTGCGACCAATTCAAGGGGGTTCAACACTTCCTTCCATACAGAAATTCAAAGGGGCCATTTGCAAACTAGCTTGATAACTATTGTTCTATGAGAATTCTGAGAAAGGGAGACAATCTTCCCATTTTGATCCATATTCTAGCACACAAGTTCTCAACATATCTTCTAATATTTCGTTGACTCTTTCAGTTTGTCCATCGGTTTGCGGGTAATATAATGTGCTGAAATTTAGCTTGGTTCCTAATCCTTCTTTGGACTTTCTGCCAAAATCTTGAGGTAAACTGGGTTCCTCGATCCAACACTATGGTCTTAGGGGTTCCATGCAAACTGACGATTCTAGCAATGTACAGCTCTGCTAGCTTCAAACTTTTGTAGGTGGTCTTGATAGGTATAAAATGGGCTACCTTGGATAGTCTATCAACTATGACGCAAATAGAGTCACCCCTACTAGAGGTAGGCAAACCGATAATGAAATCCATTCCGACAGAATCCCATTTCCATTCCGAAATCTACAATGGTTGCAGAAATCCTGTGGGTCGCTGATGTTCTGCTTTGACTCTCTGAAAGATATCACACTTGGCGATGTAGCTTCCAATTTCTCTCTTCATCTTGTGCCACCAAAATTGCTCCATCAAATCATGATACATCTTTGTTCCTCCCGGGTGAATAGAATAAGAGTATCATGAGCTTCCTGCATAATGACTTGTTTCAACTCTGAATCTGCTGGAATGCAGATACGTCCTTTGTACCACAAAACTCCTTCTTCATCTTCGGTGAATCCAGGTACCTTCCCTGTTCCGGCACGACACTTGATTCCATCGATAGTTGCGTTTCCTTTCTAGGCTTCCTTGATCTGACTGATCAAAGTGGGTTGAAGTTCAATACAGGCTAGGAATTCTTCACTAACTAGCTCCGTTCTAAACTGCTCCAACTCTTCATGCAAACTTGACTAGGCTTCTTTAATCATGGTGTTTAATCTACATGGCAGTCTACTAAGAGCATCTGCTACCACATTGGCTTTGCCGAGGTGATAGTGAATGTCAAGGTCATAGTCCTTGATTAACTCTATCCATCTCCTTTTCCTCATATTCAGCTCCTTCTGGGTGAAGATATACTTCAGGCTCTTGTGATCCGAATAAATCTCACATCGGTTACCCATAAGGTAATGACGCTAGGTCTTCAAAGCTAAAACTACGACTATTAGTTCTAAGTCATGGGTAGGGTAATTTTGCTCATGTTGCTTCAGTTGTCTAGATAGATATGATATGACTTTGCCTTCTTGCATCAACACACATCCGAGACCAATCTTGGATGCATCACAATACACATCAAAATGCTTCTTGATATTCGGCATAATCAGAATTGGGGCTGAAATCAATCTCTTCTTGAGCTCTTGAAAACTTGCTTCACATTTGTTCATCCATTCAAACTTTTGATCTTTCTTCAACAACTAGTTTAGCGGTCTTGCGATGCTTGAAAATCCTTCTACGAACTTGCGGTAATATCCCGCTAATCCGAGAAATGCATGGACTTGGGTTTGAGTGGTTGGGGTTTCCCATTCTTCAACATCATTAATATTGGTGGGATCGACATCAATTCCTCTTGCCGACACGATATGTCCTAGGAATCCTACTTCCTTCAACCAGAACTCACATTTGCTAAACTTGGCATACAACTAATGTTCTCTTAGGGTTTCAAGGATGGTTCTTAGGTGTAGCTCATGGTCTTCTTCTGACTTGGAATAGATCAGAATATCGTTGATAAAAACAACAAAAAACTTATCCAGGAAGTTCATAAAAATCTTATTCATGAGATTCATGAAATAAGCGGGGGCATTGGTTAATCGAAAAGACATGACAGTGTACTCATACAATCCATATCTCGTGGTGAAGGCGGTCTTTGGGATATCCGTTGCACGAATCTTGAGTTGATGATAACCAGTTCTAAGATCAGTCTTAGAAAACACTCTGGCACTAGTCAACTAGTCAAACAGATCTTCTATCTTCGATAGTGGGTACTTTTTTTTGATGGTGACATCATTCAGCTTCCGGTAATCCATGCACAAACGGTTACCTCCATCTTTCTTATCCACAAACAAAACAGGCGATCTCCATGGCGATGCACTTGGTTGAATCAAACCTTTTTCCAGCATAGCATCAAGTTGCTTCTTCAACTCTACTAATTCCGATGGGTTCATACTATAAGGTCTCTGAGCTATGGGTCCAGTTCCAGGAACTAGTTCAATGATGAACTCGATATCCCGATCTGGGGGCATACCGGGCAATTCATCTAGGAACACGTCGGGGTATTCACAGATTACTCTGACTTGGTCTAGGGTTGGTTGGGCTAGACTCTTGTTGTATTTGAATTGACGGGGCAGCGTCTCAGATACATGTTCTACTAATACTCCAGTGCTACTGGTCATGGTTATGGCTTTCTTGGCACAGTCGATCAATCCTTTATGTTTTGACATCCAATCCATTCCTAGTACTACTTCCAAACCTTTGGTTCCAAGTACTATTAGATTAGCATAAAAATCTATTCGATTGATTCTTATAGGTACAACCTTGCAATTTTTTCTAGCTTTGGTGGTTGACCCAGGTATTTGAACTATCATAACATGCTTCAACTTTGTTGGTTGAATCTTACTAGTGCATGCAAATTCTTCTGTAACAAATGAGTGCGATGCTCCAGAATCAAACAACACTCTTGCAAGTATTGAGTTAACAGAAAACATACCCAGCGCGACATCTAGCGCTTCCTGAGCTTCTTCCACATTCATGTGGAACAAACGGCTGTTGCAGTTGAGCGGGTTTCCTGGGGCAAATCTCCTTACAGGCTGGACATGGCACTGCTACTGAGCGGGTGCATTCACATTGGTGGTTGCTGCAAGCTTCTTGGGTCACTCTTTGGACTAGTGACCCTTGACTCTGCATTCAAAGCAAGTGATCATGGACTTGTCTTTTCCTACAATAGGCACAACATTGCTTCCAGTCCTTGGGGCAGTATTGTTGTTGTTGGACTTCGGTGATGCACGGTTGAAGTTATTGGAGTTGCCGGGGTTATTGTTGTGGTTTCCTCCAGACTTCAAGTTTCCTTCGCCACGATTAGGATAGTTTGGACGGGACATAGGGGTCTGTTGTTTCTTGGGGCATATCCTGCAGACGGGTTGGGGCGATACTTCTATGTATGGTTAGATCCAGGTTGGTGCATCATGCGACACTTACTGTTGTCATTGGCTTGGTTGATCTTTGCTTCCATCTGGATAGCAGAGTCCACTAGTTCTTCTAGATCCGCAAAATAGATGTTGACTAACACTGTCTGCATCTCATCATGTAACCCATTCAGGAACCTTTCCTTCTTCTTTGCTTCGGTGCTAATCTCATCAGGGGCATACCTAGCCAATGATAAGAATATGTCACGGTATTCCACCACAGTCATTCTCTCTTGCTTCAATTCCCTGAACTCATCCCTCATCCTAGTCAGCAAACCTTGGGGCACATGGGTCCGGCTGAACTTGATCTTGAATTCTTCCCAAGTCATCGTTTTCCCTTCGTTCATGGTACAAGTGCTATTCCACTAGGCTCGTGCATCACCTGCCAGATAATGGGTGGCAAATAGTACTTTTTGATTGGTTCCAACTCCTGCGACCTCCAAATTATTCTCCATGGTTTGCAGCCAGTCATCAGCATCTAAGGGCTCCTCAGACTTACTAAATATAGGTGGGTTGGTATTCTGAAAGTTCTTGAGCTTGGATCCATGGTTATCCTGGTTTCCGTGACCTTGATTACTGTGGGCCATCTGCGCTATCTATTTAAGAGTGGATAAGTTGGCTTGGCATTCGGCTCTACTAGCTTCATCGTCAGAAACTAACATTTGCAGAATCCACAACATTGGGTCCTGAGATGAACTGCTTCCACCGGCGTTACCGTGAGGCATCTGAAGATTGAGATAGATAATGAGACAAGGGGGAAATTTCTAGGGTTTATGGGTTTGTTTTAGAAACTTTAAACTTGGAGTTTGACTCAACTTTTGCAAAGTAACAACTTTCTTTTCATTCATTCATTCATAGAACCCAATACAAACACACACTACAACATGGAAACATATGGTTTTAAGAACCATTCTGTGAAACTACGATACAATGGGACCGAGTACAACTCACTCCTACGGTAGTGCTCAAGTGAAGGAAATATGCCCTGAGAGGCAATAATAAAGTTGTTATTATATATTCCTTGTATATGATAGATGTTTATTTTGCATGCTATAATTGTATTGATAGGAAACATCAATACATGTGTGTTTAATAAACAAAAAGGGTTCCTAGTTATGCCTCTCTTATAGACTAGCTTGTAGATTAACAAGATGATCAAAGTTTCCAGATCATGGACATTGGATGTTGTTAATAACAAGGTCACAGCATTTGTGAAATGATGTGATGAACATTCATCCGAAGTATAGCATTACGATCAAGTCATTATGTTTATATTGCTATAACATCATACAAAGTAGTCTTAGTCCTTAGACCATGAGATCATGTTAATTGCTAACACCGGAAGAGTATCTTGATAACATCAAACGTCACACCGTAAACGGATGACTATAAAGATGGGTTCAGTACTACAAAGGTGTTATGTTGAGGCTCATGGATCAAGAGTGGGATTTGTCAATCCAGATGACGGATAGATATACTCTGGGCCCTCTCGGTGATATCACATTAAGATAGCTTGCAAGCAAGTGATGTGATCACTAGAATGTTATATCACGGGAACGAGAAAAGAGTCCATGTCGGTAACGAGATCAAACTAGGTATTTGGATACCGATGATCGAATCTCGGACATGTATTATATCATGAGACAAAGGGATTAAATTGCTGACGTTAAAGGTTCTCACGATCACAGAAGTCATCGTTGAATGTGCAGGAGTCAGTATGGATCTCCAGGTCCAGCTTCTGATTATTGATCTGAGAGGAGTCTCAATCATGTCTGCATTATTCGTGAACCGTAGGGTGACACACTTAAGGGTTGCCGGACACCATTTAGGAGCACATATGTTCCAGACAAAAGGTTTGCAAAGCGCAGGAAATGTTTCAATAGAAACCGGAATTGTTTCGGGTGAAATTGCAGAAAGTGGTTCTACATGTAATATTGAAATGTTGCAAGGGGTGTTATGTGAATCTTTGTTAAAGTAATTAACAAAATTCTGAATAAAATAAATAAAAGAGTTTTATTAAATGAGAGAGCATTAAATTTGGAGAAATGCGTCTTCATAGGATACCCTAAGGAAACGATTGGGTATACCTTCTATCACAGATCCGAGGGCAAGGTCTTTGTTGCCAAGAATGGATCCTTTCTTGAGAAGGAGTTCCTCGCGAAAGGTGTGAGTAGTCGGAAGGTAGAACTCGAAGAGGTTATTGAACCTTCTCTTCATGAAATGGCGAGTAGCGCAGCACCGGAAGTTGTTTCGGAGTTGACTTCACCTAATGAAGAGAGAGCTAATGATATTGATCATGAAACTCCGAAAGAGGACACTACCAAACCTCGCAGGTCAATCAGGACACGTGCAGCTCCTGAACTGTACGGCAATCCTGTTATGAATTTCATGATCGATGAAATAGATGACCCTGCGACGTATGAAGAAGCGATGATGAGCCCTGATTCCAACAAATGGCTAGAAGCCATGAAATCCGAGATGGAATCCATGTACGAAAACCAGGTTTGGACCTTGGTGGACTTACCTCACGATCGAAAGGCCGTTGAGAATAAATGGATTTTCAAAAGAAAAAATGATGCTGATGGTAATGTAACCATCTATAAGGCTCGACTTGTCGCAAAGGGGTTTCGACAAATTCAAGGAGTTGACTACGATGAGACATTCTCTCCCGTAGTGATGCTTAAGTCAGTTAGGATTGTGTTAGCAATTGCTGCATATTTCGATTATGAAATATGGCAGATGGATGTCAAAACTGCGTTCCTCAATGGTAATATTGAAGAAGAGTTGTATATGATACAACCAAAGGGTTTTGTCGATCCTAAGGATGCTAATAAGGTGTGTGTTGTGGTGGTGTCACGGCAGATGCCATGTATAGGCTAAAATTGGGGACTAATACTCGCTAGGGGAATCTAGGGAGGGATAGTGAAGTGATTCTCCACACAAGAGTTTGTAATGATTTGCTTCCAAGGTTACAAGTGCTTCTAGAGCTGTATTGGCGAGAGGAGGAAGAAAGAGCTCTCTTACTCTCACCCACAGATCACACCTGAAACCCTAGCCCAAAAAATGAATCGTAGAGAAATCAACCCCCCCTACAGAAGCCCTAGCCCCCCTTTTATAGAGGAGGCTCGGTTCCTGCCTAGGGCATATGTGGAGGCATATTCCTAAGAATCACCGTCGTTATACCGCATTTGCCATCTCCGAATCACCGTCGTTATACCGGTTTCGTTCCTGCGGCGCACCTTTCTGTTGCATACCTCGGCCGGCACTGTGCTCTTGCTTCGGCATGTTCCGCTGCTGCGGTTGTCTTGCCCCTGCTGAGTTTTGCTGCCCGGCATTGCCGTTGACAACGTTCCTCCGACCGGCATTGCCTTGGTCACGGTTACCTCGGCCAGCTTCGCCTCGGCTCACACTCCGTCGATCATCATTTTTCTGCGCTTCTTTTTCTTTCCCTGCCTGTGTCGGGTCATACGGGACAATCTATTTGTTCCGTCTGGCTGAGGTTACCACCTCCTCTCTCCTTGGATCTCCATGAGGGGAGGACGCAGCTCCAGCGGATTTCTCCGGGTTATCCATCGCCGAATGGACGATCTTGGAGGCCCCAGCTCTCTCCGGGTTCGCCCTGAGCAGTTCCTCGTTTTGCCTGTTCGCAATCCGAACCAGCTCGTTAACCCGGTTTTGCTGCTTTTGCCGGGCTTCTCCCATCAGTCCCTCTAACTCGGATGCAGCCGCATCCGCCGCTCTGAGGTTCTTGGCCGGTATACTATACCTCGGCAGCCCCATAGAAAAACAATTTTCCGATTCCTCGATTTCGACATCACCTTCTCGGTTCATTTCGCTCATGAGATTCCTCCCTTTAACTTTTACAGCATCAACTTTGTTCGCCTTTGCGTACTCACGCAGCGTCATGTTCAACGACCGCTGGGCCTCGGCTATTTTATTTGCGCCCTCAAGTATTTTCTGCCGAGTTTCTTCCAGCTCGGCCTGTGCGCGAGCCGGATCTATCGCTGCTACTACAGGGTTTGCCAGGCTATCTATTGCCTCTCTCAGCACGTTCTCCGGCCTCTCTAGCGGAGGACCCCTACCTTTCCTTGGTGCCTTGGGTGTCTCCTCCGGATCTGGTGCCGGATCGTTGCTCGTAACCGCTCCCGGCGCTGTCATCATTACCTCCGCACGGTCCGGGGAACGAGCTATACGTCTCCCGCGAGCCGCAGTGAGGGGCGGTTCGCCTGCTTTGACAACGTGGCACGGATGAACGCCTGACACGTCCACCGCGACGTAGACCTTGTGTGTGCCGAGCTTGAGGAAAACGCCGTTGCGCGGGAGAGGGCGCGTGCCAAAGCAGCCTGCATTGTCGCTGACGAAGTCCCGCGCTTCAAAGCGCTGGACGAGCCCGGAGACGATGCGCTCTCCAGTGACGATGAAGTTTCCCGTCCGGATCTTGACCCCTGCTAGCGCCGCTAGCCCCACGGTGGGCGCTAACTGTCGTGGTGGTGTCACGGCAGATGCCATGTATAGGCTAAAGTTGGGGACTAATACTCGCTAGGGGATCTAGGGAGGGATAGTGAAGTGATTCTCCACACAAGAGCTTGTAATGATTTGCTTCCAAGGTTACAAGTGCTCCTAGAGCTGTATTGGCGAGAGGAGGAAGAAAGAGCTCTCTTACTCTCACCCACAGATCACACCTGAAACCCTAGCCCAAAAAATGAATCGTAGAGAAATCAACCCCCCCTACAGAAGCCCTAGCCCCCCTTTTATAGAGGAGGCTCGGTTCCTGCCTAGGGCATATGTGGAGGCATATTCCTAAGAATATGCCTCCTCCCAAAGTGGCAAACCGACCAGGGTGTTTTTCCCCCTCGTCAGCTATGCTTTAGCTACGTGAGCCACGCCCCTCGTCAGCTACGCTTTAGCTCGTCAGCTGACACGGGCGTCGTCACGCTTGTCGGCCACGCCCCGGTGGTCCAGTCGTTGCTCGCTTCGCTTAGGCAGTGCGTACCGGGGCTCCTTTTGACCAGCGAGATTCCTTCCTTCTCCTAGAAGGTTACTGCGACCCGGACGATGGTTCATCCGGCCACACCCTTTTCCTGCATACAGGTTAGACATACACTTCCGACTTACTGCTTAAGTCGGATGAGACCTAGTTAGGCGAACGCCCCCAGGTCCGGATTACCCCGTGACTCGGCCTGCCTTGAGGTGACCCGGCCAGCATCTGCTTTGGCCTTGCCGAACCTCGGCTAACTCGGCCTTTATACCCCAGCGTGACCCTACCCGGGGGTATCCCCCCAACATTAGTCCCCGAAGCTGGTGCGGTCTTTGCTGCCTTGGCCGCTAAGGCCACACCAGGTTCAATCTTGTGGCCCGGTCGCTATTGCCGAGTTACCTCTTTACCTCGGTTTGTATGGATTTACATTCCCTTCGCACATTTCAAGTTTTCACTTGCCGGTCGGGTTACCACAGTTCCATCCGGGTCTTGCTTCCTTCTCTCATACGCTAACCCATGTGAATGGTAATCATTGTGATGTCTTATTTTAAGGGATGGTACAGTAATCGCCGCAGTAACCGTCAGTCATCACTGTGCGCGGGTCACGTCACGCCTGCCCCCTCGTTTACCGCATCAGTGCGTCACGTCCCAGGATTCTTTCCGCCCTGAGGCCTTCCGTGTGGCTCCTTACTGATTGGTCCGGACGGGTAATACACGGCCACAGTGTGTGGTCGATCCACAGGGTGCGATCCCACTCGCCGCTTACGTGGGGGTTAAATAGCGGAGGCGTGCGTTCCTTAGGATTTTCCCCTCCGCACGCCTCTGCCTGCTGCTACTCTCCTTCGTCTTCCTCGTGACTGCGCCGCCACCAGTAGTGCCAAAAAACAGCGTCGCCGCCGCACTTCTCCGTTTCACCTCTACGTCTCCATCACTACGACGTCAATCTCACGCTACGGGTCCTCGCCAATCCAAGCCGCTGTCCCCCGCCGCCTCCAGCGCCAGCGAGGGCTTCGAGGAGCAGATGACTGAAGAAGAGCTCGCCATTGCTGAGCAAGACATGGAGGAGGACGCCGCCGCTGGGGACCGCGGCACATGGGCCGGCTCCTGGGTCTTCCAGGACGATCTGGATTGGCTCTACCGGACCAGACGCCTCCCTGCCGGTGTCGCCGCTCGCCTCGCCTCCGCCGAGCTAGCTCCTTCGCCCAACCCCGGGGAGTTCGTTGTGTTCCTGTCTCATTTTCAGCGGCGCTTTGGACTCCCGGTGAGTGACTTCTTCCACGATTGGCTCAGCACCTACCATCTCCAGCCGCACCATCTTCCGGCTAATGCCATTACTTCCCTCTCTGCTTTCGCCTCTACGATTGAGGGCTACGCCGGATTATGGCCCACAAAGGAGCTGTGGATCCGGTTTTTCGCCCTTCGCCGCAAAGTTATCCCCGACATTCATGCTGACCCGGAGGACAAGAAGCTCACGCAGTTCGGAGCAGCCTCCATCTCACCCCGGAGGTTTTCTGTTTTCCCTCGGGTCACAGGGCTAGAATCCTGCAAAGGTTGGGCCCGGACGTTCTTTTATGTTCGGAACACAGGCACCGAAGATTTGATCCGGTTGCTTCCCTATACCCCGGGTCCGCCGAACCCGGATCTGTGGGACGCCGTTCCGAAGAAACCTACGGCCCTGGCCAACCAAGTGAGCAAGAGGTTCGCGGAGCTGAAGGAGCTCGGGATGCGCAACGAGGATGCGATGATCACTTTCGTGTGCAACCGAATCTCCCCTCTCCAGAAGCGCACCCACAAGGTGTGCCATATGAGCTACGGCCGCGATCCCAACCGGACTTCATCTTTCGAGCTAAACAACACGGAGATCTTCCGCCGGGTTAAGGCTCTTTTCACCACTCAGAAGGATTTCTCCCCTGATTGGACTTGGGGGATTGAGCACTTCTGCCGTGACCGGCTTCCTCCCATGGTGAGTTTCATGTAGCAAACTTACCCCGGACTAGTTACTTGTCTATTATTGTTGCATTTCTGATTCGTCTGTTTATTCTTTTCCTCAGCTATTCCTTCAGCAAATGCTCGAGGACGGCACTAATCCGACCCTTAAGTGGGCACCGGACTGGGAGACTTTGGACGTGGAGGAGCCGGACCAAGAGATGTTTGTCCCCATGACTGACGCCACGAAACGACCCACGGGTAACTTCTCTTCTGCCAGAGATTGGCCCGATGATGAAGATTACTCGGATATCGAGATAATTGAACCGTTTGAGGCTGTCCCCCTTTCTTTTGCTTTTCCGCCATCAGCTCACGCCGGTGGCCATATCCACGAGGATCCTCCTCTCGCCACGGGCGAGCCAGTTCCGGTGGTGCCGAAGAAAAAGCGCGCGGCCTCCTCAAGCTCTTCCTCCGGACCTTCCGAGCCTGCTAAAAGGCGAAAGAAGGCCCCAGTACGAAGGGCTCGGAAACCCAGAGCAGCCGAAACCTCGGATGCGTAAGTCCTTCTTTCTTCTGTAACTCGTTCTTCCTTACCTCGTCGTAACTTTCCTTCTGACGTTACCTGATCTCACAGGGATCCGGTGGAGGTCCCTCAGAGTGGGTCCAGTATCTCATCGCCTCTCCGGGCCAGCCCCTCGCCTCGTCACGACGACGAGCCACATCCGCTGAGCCCCATTCCGGAAAGCTCTGCGGCCGCTCCGGATCAACCTGGGGCGGGGGAAACTGGCCCAACCAGAACAACTGCAGCACTACCTCGGCGACGCCACAACCAGCAGCCTCCAAAGCTACTTCGACTCCAGCATCTGTTCCAGTACCAGCAGCCAAAACAGCACCAACTCCAGCCTCGTCAGCAGCACCAACCTCGGCAGCGAAAACATCAGCGCCGGCACCAAGTCCAGCAACGAAAGTAGCAGCGCCCAGTTCCTCTGCATCTTCCGAGTCCTCCCAACCTCGGCAGGGGAAAACTGCTGGTACGGCTTCTTCTTCCCAGCAAGCCAAGGGTAAGAAAACTCAAGACGTTACCAAGCCCAGCACTGCCGAGCCTGGGCAACGTACCCTTGAGTCCATGCTCCCCAAGAAAACACCAGCGGCAAAGGACGCGCCTGCCGAGCCAACTGAGTCTCAGCAGTTGGTTCTGCATACCAGCCCGGCCCTTGCCTTGGTGGAGAGGAAGGAAGCACACGCTAAGGGTGTGGTGACGCCACATATGCCCTCAGGCGAACGGTACCCCCCAAGCTTGATGGAGTTCGTCATGAACTGGAACAAGTCCGAGGTAATCCAGGAGTCTGATCAAGTGAATACCGCCGCCAAGGCCATTAACCTCGCTGGACAGATGATGGAGGTACGCCGTTTCTCCTTCGTAAATTGTAGATAATAACCATTAGTCCCCGAGCCTCCGGGGGAGTAACTTGTTACTCGGCCGGATGCTCTTTTATAGAACTAACGTAGCTCCATAATAACTTCGAACATGCACACACCTAGAGCCGGGTTAAGTTCCACTTGGCCCGGATTTTAGTACACTTCGAATATGCACACACGTAGAGCCGGGTTAAGTTCCACTTGGCCTGGATCTTAGTACACTTCGAACATGCACACACCTGACTAAAGTTTCTGTATCCTCTTCAGGTGACCACCAACCACCGAAGTGCCAAATTCCAGCACTTGTTGGATACACATAAAAATCTTCGCACGAAACAGGCCGCACTCATCGCTGAGTATGAGAAAAGGGGTAAATTTCTTTCTTACTCCCTTCCTCATTTTGCTTCCACTTTACTTGCCGAATGAATCTGATTGTTCGGTTTCCGCAGCTGGGGTGGAAGCTGAAAACAAAATCATGTGAAAGAACTTGGAGCAGATCAAGGGTACGTCCTTCTTATATGTTCCTACTGTGCTTCTCATCCTTTTACCTCCTAGGCTCGACAAATATTCATACCTCGGCTCTGCCGGGCCAACACACGGTTTCAGCATTGCTTGAAGAAAGTGTGCATGTGCTTGACATGATGCTGCATTTTCTCGAACAAGCAGGACAGCATCAAGCCGAGCTGAAGAAAAAGGATGATGAGCTCGTCCTCCTCCGGACCAAAGATGATGACATAGCCAAGCTCAAAGCTGAAATGGCTAAAATGAAGGCGCAACACCAAGCCGAGCTGAAAAGGGTTGGCCAGGACTTCACCGAGGAACGCGAGCGCCTCCAACTCCAAAGTGCTAAGGATCGCGAACTCCTCCAGGAAGCCGAGGTCAAACTTGGGTCGGCAAATGCTGAGCTCGAGCAGCTTCGGAAAAGGCGTGATGCTTGCATCAAGGAGCTGACCCAGATTCACAGTCATATCTCTCGTAACTTCTCTTCCTTTGTCCACCTTACTTCTCCGGGTTACGTCTCATGTCTTATTTTCTCAACTTTGTCCTTTTCCTTGTCTCCCAGGCCACTCTCCAGAGGGTACGGCCATTGCACGTGCTGCTGTTGCTAATTTCCGCCGAGAGAGAGGTACTTCGGTCGCTGCTAAGGGTGAGTCCATTCCCTACGACACGGAGGACATGTTGGTCAGCCTGTCATCTCACGTGGAAATTATCAAGAACTACGGCCGGGACCTCCTCGATGTTTCAGTCCGTATCTTCCACGCCTTCTGGCCCGCCGATGACGCTCCGGAGAGAATCACGCATCTCGCTGAAAAGCTTTCAGAAGTTGAGACCCAGCTCGACCTCTGGCGAGAATCCGCTGGCCGTGCTGCTGCCAATACCGTCCTTCACCATGTTTTGACATGGTACGAAAAGATAGACCTCAGCCTCCTCACACGGCTGTGCACCGGGTCCAAATGGACAGATGATCCGGAGTGGGTAGCTCGGCGCCAGGCTTGCGCCCACAGCCTCATTGAATATGCCCCCATTCATGAATGGACTGACGGTCCGAGCTTCCTGGAAGCCGCAGGCGAAGATGACTTGGGTGAATCGGAGGAGGACACAGCCTCGGATATCGATGAGGGCGATGATGATGCCGAACTCCGTCCTGCTGCTCCTAAGTAAAAACACTTGAAAATTCGTGAGATCCCCGGTATGCCGGGTGGAATTGTATTCCAAATACATGCGATATTTTGCTACTGAGTACATATGCCGGATTAACGTGGGCGTAGTCCCCAAGTTTCTTTTTCTTGTTCGTTCAATCTTTTGGCTTGGGTCGTGTCCACCTTGATTCGGTTTTACAACTTACGAATCCGAGCCTAAAAAATTGTCTTAACAATACTAGGAAACTTTTAGACTTAGCTCGAAAATAAATACGGGATTAGTCCAGAAAATAAACGTCGGCTCGAATAAATTCTTTTCCTTAGTCGTTTTTCATGTGCTACGCAATTCCAAACTTGTTCTCTTGCTTGCCATGAAGCCAATTCTTGTTGGACAGCAGCAAGTCGAAGAGTTGGGTTTTTGGTGCTCACACACTACTAATCCGAGCTAAGTAGAATAACCTATTCCAGCCGATGCACAAATAACAAAAGACAACAAATATTATTAAGGTAGTCCCCGAGTTACTGCTTGAGGTGCCAACATTTTATTGATAAATTCATTGCCGACGTACATACCGATATATGAGATAGTCGGGATACATACACTTCTTCGCTAAGTGTAGAAAGGATGAAGGAGAGCTACATTCCATGGACGTTTAGATTCCTCGCCGGACCTGTCCGCCTTGTTCTTTTCCTCTGGCTTTGCATCTATAAGATAATAAGAATCATTGTGCAATGCTTTGCTCACGATGAATGGCCCTTCCCATGGGGGGGATAGTTTATGCATTCGAGTAGTACGTTGTACCAACCGGAGCACCAGATCGCCTTCCCGGAACACCCGGGGGCACATTTTCCGGCTATGATAGTGTCGGAGATTTTGCTGATATATGGCGGATCTGGACAATGCCAGTTCTCTCGCTTCTTCCAGCAGATCAACATCATTTTTCCGGGCTTCTTGCACTTCGGCTTCTGTGTATTGGGTGACTCTAGGCGAATCATGCTCTATGTCGGCTGGTAATACAGCTTCTGCCGCATATACCAGAAAAAATAGCGTATAGCATGTTGATCGATTCGGAATTGTTCTTAAACTCCACAGTACCGCTGGTAGTTCTTCTATCCAGCACCCCGCTGATCTTTGCAGCGGCTCAATGAGCCGGGGTTTTATCCCGGATAATACTAATCCGTTGGATCTTTCCACTTGCCCGTTCGATGCGGGGTGGGCTACCGAAGCTACGTCAAGTCGGATCCTCTTATCCTGGCAGAAACGAGCAAATGCTCCTTCCGCAAAATTTGTGCCATTATCAGTTATGATACTGTGTGGATAACCGTACCTCAAGATGATATCTTTGAGGAACGTTACGGTCGTAGCTCCATCACATTTTCTTATAAGCTTTACCTCGATCCACTTCGTAAACTTGTCCACCATCACCAAAATGTGAGTCATGTTTCCTCTTGCTGGTTTGAACGGGCCCACCATATCCAGGCACCATACGGCAAATGGCCAAGTGATTGGGATGGTCTTGAGTTCTGACATTGGCATATGCGTCTTTGTGGCGTACCTCTGACAACCATTACATTTTCTCACAAGATCTTCTGCTTGTTCTAAGGCGTTTGGCCAGTAGAATCCATGCCGAAAAGCTTTCGCTACCAAGGCTCGGGATGAGGCGTGATGCCCGCACTCCCCCTGATGTATATCTCGGATGATTTCAAGCCCTTCGTCCGGGTCAACACATCCCTGGAGGACATTGGTCACACTTCTTTTGTATAACTCGGAATTGATGATCGTGTAAGCCTTTGCCCTCCTCTGTGTTTGCCTGGACAATACCTCCTCAGTGGGTAACGTTCCATCTTTCAGGAATTGAAATATAGGCAGTGCCCAAGCCGGTATTTGCCGCACGGGGAAGACGTCCTCGTCTATCTCCATATGATCCACCGGCATAACTTCAACCAGACTACGCTGAGCAGTCCCCGGGTTTCCCGAATCAGTCCCCGGGTTTTGTTCACCACTCCCTGTGTCAATGTCCATGGGCGCTGCTCCGGACTCTGTGTCCTCCGGGACGTAGATGGACTCGGATTCCGGGGATGGCCTGATGGATGGCTTCTTGAGGTGCTCTAATGCTACACCCGGTGGAATTGCTTGTCTGGTTGACCCGAGCTTCGACAGCATGTCGGCAGCCTCATTTTCCACCCGGGGTATGTGATGAAATTTGCATCCCTCAAAGTAACCAGAAATCTTCTGCACGTGGAATCTGTATAGTGCCATGTTTGGATCAAGAGCGTCCCATACTCCGGACACTTGCTGCACCACTAAATCCGAGTCGCCAAAGCATATAATCTGACGTATACCAATTTCCTTTGCTACCTTGAGCCCATGCACAAGTGCTTCATACTCAGCCACATTATTTGATGCGGTGAAGTGGATCTGCAGCACGTATTTCAGCTGGTCCTTCTTTGGCGACGTGAGTACGACTCCGGCACCTAGCCCGGTTTTGGTTTTTGATCCGTCAAAGTGCATCCGCCAATAGTTCGGATCTGGAAGTGGTGGTTCGTACTGTACCTCGGCCCAGTCCACGAAAAAGTCCGCCACAGCCTGAGACTTTACGGCTTCTCTCCGGTCATACTGCGGGGCGTAAGGAGCTAGCTCAATTGCCCATTTTGCAATTCTGCCGCTTGCATCCTTGTTACTCATTATCTCGGATATAGGGGCCTCACATATGACCCGGATGGGATGCTCTTCAAAGTAATGCTTCAATTTCTTGGCGGCCATGTACACGCCATACGCCACTTTTTGATAGTGTGGGTAGTTCTGCTTTGAGGTTGACAACACTTCACTCAAATAATACACCGGCCTTTGCACTGACTTTCCTTCCTCATCACGCTCCACCACTATCACTGCACTTACAACTCGGTTGGTTGCGGCTATATAGAGCAACATTGGCTCTTTTAATAGTGGGGAGGCTAGCACTGGCGCCGTGGCTAACATTTTCTTTAGGTGGGTAAATGCCCCATCCGCCTGCGGCGTCCAAATGAACTTATCCGACTTTTTCATGAGTTGATAGAGAGGCAATGCCTTTTCTCCTAACCGACATACAAACCGACTTAACGAGGCCAGGCAACCTGTAAACTTCTGGACATCGTTAAGACACTTCGGCAGCTCCATTCGTTCGATGGCTCGGATCTTGGTTGGATTAACTTCGATACCTCGGCTGGAAACCAGAAAGCCGAGCAACTTTCCAGCCAGGACACCGAAGGTGCATTTTTCCGGATTAAGTTTCATCCGAAACCTCCTTAGGTTTGCGAATGTTTGCCTGATATCGTCAAGGAGTGTTTTGCTTTCCTTGGTCTTGATAACCATATCATCTACGTATACCTGTACATTTCGACCTATTTGGTCATGCAAACATTTTTGCATACATCTCTGGTACGTTGCATGGCAGTGGAAATGGATCTTTTGGACACGCCTTGTTCAGGTTCGTGTAATCGATACACATGCGCCAAACCACTGCCACGTTCGGATCATCTTTCTTCTTTTCCACCAGCACTGGATTAGACAACTAATCCGGGTAAAGAACTTCCATGATAAATCCTGAGCTAGCAACCGAGCTATCTCATCCCCAATGACTTTTCTCCTATCTTCGGCGAAGCGGCGGAGAGGTTGCTTCACCGGCTTAGCTCCGGGTCTCACATTTAAAGAGTGCTCGGCCAACTCCCTCGGAACACCTTGCAAGTCCTGTGTGGACCAAGAAAAAATGTCCCGATTCTCACGGAGGAAGCTGACGAGCTCGCTTTCCTATTTATCACTTAGCCCGGCACCAATTGTTACGGTGCGCTCTGGGAACATGTCATCAACAGGGACCTTCTTGGTATCTTTCGCGGCCTGGAAGGAGACAGTTCCATGCGGGTTACTCAGCGCCGGCATACACTGTTGCGCGGACTGAGCCAACGCTGCCACCTCTTGAATTTTCCTTTTTTCCTGGGCGATCACAAGTGACTCGGCTAAGTTTGATCCGGCCGACGCACACTCCATGGAACGTCGGAAGTCCCCAGCAATCGTAATTACTCCGTTTGGTCCGGGCAATTTCATTTTCAAATAGCTTATATGACAACTTGTCATGAACTTGTTCAGCGCTGGCCTTCTGAGCAACGCGTGATACGCGCTTTCCAAGTTCACTACTTCGAACTCCAGATTTTCAGTTCGGCAATTGTCCCTTGTGCCGAACAAGACGTCGACCCGGACCTTGCCTATGGGCTCGCAAGAGATGCCGGGCACAATGCCATGGAAAGTTGTCCTCGTGGCCTGGAGCATGTTCTCCGAGATACCAAACTTGCGCATTGTGTCCGCGTACATGATGTTTATGCTACTGCCGTTGTCGATCAGTACCTTTGAGAATCTCACATTAATGTTAGGCCCAATGAATGTAGGATCTAGCACTAACGCATACGAACCAGGGCTCGGCATGAGCTTGGGATGATCCCTAATGCTCCAAGTGATTTCCTGATCTGACCAAGGCATGTACCTCGTCACCGCTGGCATTACCGCATTCACCTCCATATGTCTACGCTGCAAGCTTTTTTATCAGTTTCTTCTGTGGTAAATACACAGTAGCTCTGGTGATGCTCCCTGTACTCGTTTCTCCCCTCATTTCCGGGGTGCCTCTGATCCGGCTGCTGCTGATTTTCTACTTGATGCACTGCATCCCTTCTTTCATTGTTATCATACCTCGGCGGAGGGGGAGGTAACATTAGCTGTTGCGTGTTCGCTCCGGAGAGCAATTGCTGCCGGGGTAATTCTTGCCGAGGCTGATCATTCCGGGGTGCCTGAGCATTCCCCGAACCACCTTGCTCGATCTTGCGCATCCACTCGCATTGCCTCGTCGTATGACCCGCTGGGCTGTTCGGATTTGGCGTGTGAAACTTACACGGCTGGTCCAACATCGACTCGTACGTATACCTCGGACGGTCTTTCCTTTCCTGCCATTGCTTCTTTTGCTCCGGTGTCCAAGTTTTCTTCCCATCTTTCCTTGGGGTCCACTGACCTCCAGTTTTCTGGCACTGACTACCCCCTGCTCCGGGTTGATCTTGACTCATGGCCGCTACTTGGTGCGAACCGTACCGATGGTCCAGTCGATCATCTCTCCTTTTTCCTCTATAATCATTTCTTCGGGACGATCCGGATCCATCCCTTTGATAGTACTCATCGCTTGACTCGTTTGAGGCGAGCCTCGGTTGGGTCGGGTCACCCAATGCATACGAATCTGCGATCCGAATCATCTCTGACAATGTTGCCGGCATTTTCCGTTGCAACTTCATCCATAACTCGCTGCCATACCTGCACCCCTGTGCAAACCATGCTATGGCCTGTGATTCTATTACGCCCTCACACGAATTTCTCACGGTACACCACCGGGTCAAGAACTCCCGGTCCGTCTCATTGGGTCGCTGTTTGCACATAGCTAGGGTTTGTGGCCTATTTTGCCTTTGATACGTACTCGAAAAATTGCTGATGAACATTTCCTCGAAATCAATCCAGCAGTGGATGCTTCCTGGCGGCAAGTTGTTCAACCACACCCTTGCCGGGCCTTCCAACATCTGGGGTACATATCGTACGGCCCATCTCAGGTTGCCTGTGGCAATTTTTATAGCAGTAGCATAGTTTATCAGCCAATCCTCTGGCTTGGTACTACCGTCATAGGTCTCGGTCCCCCTGGGCAATTGAAAGTTCGGGACTGGTGGCTCTTTCATGATCCGGGGTCCAAAACATGCTGGACCCGGTGGACCCTGACATTCTATCTGTTCCGACCTATATAGTCGATCCAGTTTCAACCTTGCATCGTCCGGCATCAAATCCCTGCTTCCCAGTCTCGAACCTATCACATGATAGTCCAGTCTCGGATATCCCGCATTTGCCATCTCCGAATCACCGTCGTTATACCGGTTTCGTTCCTGCGGCGCACCTTTCTGTTGCATACCTCGGCCGGCACTGTGCTCTTGCTTCGGCATGTTCCGCTGCTGCGGTTGTCTTGCCCCTGCTGAGTTTTGCTGCCCGGCATTGCCGTTGACAACGTTCCTCCGACCGGCATTGCCTTGGTCACGGTTACCTCGGCCAGCTTCGCCTCGGCTCACACTCCGTCGATCATCATTTTTCTGCGCTTCTTTTTCTTTCCCTGCCTGTGTCGGGTCATACGGGACAATCTATTTGTTCCGTCTGGCTGAGGTTACCACCTCCTCTCTCCTTGGATCTCCATGAGGGGAGGACGCAGCTCCAGCGGATTTCTCCGGGTTATCCATCGCCGAATGGACGATCTTGGAGGCCCCAGCTCTCTCCGGGTTCGCCCTGAGCAGTTCCTCGTTTTGCCTGTTCGCAATCCGAACCAGCTCGTTAACCCGGTTTTGCTGCTTTTGCCGGGCTTCTCCCATCAGTCCCTCTAACTCGGATGCAGCCGCATCCGCCGCTCTGAGGTTCTTGGCCGGTATACTATACCTCGGCAGCCCCATAGAAAAACAATTTTCCGATTCCTCGATTTCGACATCACCTTCTCGGTTCATTTCGCTCATGAGATTCCTCCCTTTAACTTTTACAGCATCAACTTTGTTCGCCTTTGCGTACTCACGCAGCGTCATGTTCAACGACCGCTGGGCCTCGGCTATTTTATTTGCGCCCTCAAGTATTTTCTGCCGAGTTTCTTCCAGCTCGGCCTGTGCGCGAGCCGGATCTATCGCTGCTACTACAGGGTTTGCCAGGCTATCTATTGCCTCTCTCAGCACGTTCTCCGGCCTCTCTAGCGGAGGACCCCTACCTTTCCTTGGTGCCTTGGGTGTCTCCTCCGGATCTGGTGCCGGATCGTTGCTCGTAACCGCTCCCGGCGCTGTCATCATTACCTCCGCACGGTCCGGGGAACGAGCTATACGTCTCCCGCGAGCCGCAGTGAGGGGCGGTTCGCCTGCTTTGACAACGTGGCACGGATGAACGCCTGACACGTCCACCGCGACGTAGACCTTGTGTGTGCCGAGCTTGAGGAAAACGCCGTTGCGCGGGAGAGGGCGCGTGCCAAAGCAGCCTGCATTGTCGCTGACGAAGTCCCGCGCTTCAAAGCGCTGGACGAGCCCGGAGACGATGCGCTCTCCAGTGACGATGAAGTTTCCCGTCCGGATCTTGACCCCTGCTAGCGCCGCTAGCCCCACGGTGGGCGCTAACTGTCGTGGTGGTGTCACGGCAGATGCCATGTATAGGCTAAAGTTGGGGACTAATACTCGCTAGGGGATCTAGGGAGGGATAGTGAAGTGATTCTCCACACAAGAGCTTGTAATGATTTGCTTCCAAGGTTACAAGTGCTCCTAGAGCTGTATTGGCGAGAGGAGGAAGAAAGAGCTCTCTTACTCTCACCCACAGATCACACCTGAAACCCTAGCCCAAAAAATGAATCGTAGAGAAATCAACCCCCCCTACAGAAGCCCTAGCCCCCCTTTTATAGAGGAGGCTCGGTTCCTGCCTAGGGCATATGTGGAGGCATATTCCTAAGAATATGCCTCCTCCCAAAGTGGCAAACCGACCAGGGTGTTTTTCCCCCTCGTCAGCTATGCTTTAGCTACGTGAGCCACGCCCCTCGTCAGCTACGCTTTAGCTCGTCAGCTGACACGGGCGTCGTCACGCTTGTCGGCCACGCCCCGGTGGTCCAGTCGTTGCTCGCTTCGCTTAGGCAGTGCGTACCGGGGCTCCTTTTGACCAGCGAGATTCCTTCCTTCTCCTAGAAGGTTACTGCGACCCGGACGATGGTTCATCCGGCCACACCCTTTTCCTGCATACAGGTTAGACATACACTTCCGACTTACTGCTTAAGTCGGATGAGACCTAGTTAGGCGAACGCCCCCAGGTCCGGATTACCCCGTGACTCGGCCTGCCTTGAGGTGACCCGGCCAGCATCTGCTTTGGCCTTGCCGAACCTCGGCTAACTCGGCCTTTATACCCCGGCGTGACCCTACCCGGGGGTATCCCCCCAACAGTGTGCAAACTTCAGCGATCCATCTATGGACTGAAGCAAGCATCCCGGAGTTGGAATCTCCGCTTTGATGAGGTGATCAAAGAGTTTGGATTTGTCCAAACTTATGGAGAGGCTTGTATTTACAAGAAAGTGAGTGGGAGCAATGTGGCATTTCTGATATTATATGTGGATGACATATTATTGATTGGAAATGATATAGATCTCTTAAACAGTGTTAAAAGTTATCTAAACAGGAAATTTTCGATGAAGGACCTTGGTGAAGCTTCATATATATTAGGCATTAAAATCTATAGAGATAGATCAAGACACCTAATTGGGCTATCGCAGAGTACATACCTTGATAAGATATTAAAGAAGTTTAATATGGACGAAAGTAAGAAGGGGTTCTTACCTATGATGCAAGGCAAGACATTGAGTAAGACTCAAAGTCCGGCTACGGCGGAAGAAAGAGAGATGATGGATAAGATCCCCTATGCCTCGGCCATAGGCTCTATAATGTATGCCATGCTATGTACAAGACCGGATGTGGCACATGCTATTAGTTTGACTAGTAGGTACCAATCTGATCCAGGTTCGGAACACTGGATAGCGGTAAAGAACATCCTCAAGTACTTGAGAAGAACTAAGGATATGCTTCTTATATATGGAGGTGAAGAAGAGCTAGTCTAAGTGTTATGTCGATGCTAGCTTTGACACCGATCCGGATGACTATAAGTCTCAATCCGGATACGTATTGCACTTGAACGGAGCAGCAGTTAGTTGGAGGAGTTCCAAACAACCTGTGGTGGCTGGATCAACAACGGAGGCGGAATATGTTGCTGCTTCAGAAGCGGCGCAGGAGGCAGTTTGGATGAAAGAGTTCATTACAGAACTGGGTGTTGTTCCTAGTGCATTGGACCCGATGGTGATCTATTGTGACAACAATGGAACCATAGCCAACGCAAAGGAACCAAGGTCTCACAAGAATTCCAAACATATTAAGCGTCGGTTTCACTCCATCCGCGAGCATGTCAAGGATGGAGATATAAAGATTTGCAAAGTGCACACAGACCTAAATGTAGCAGATCCATTGACTAAAGTACTCCCTAGGGCAAAACATGATCAACACCAGAACTCCATGGGTGTTAGATTTATCACTATGTGAACTAGATTATCGTCTCTAGTGCAAGTGGGAGACTGAAGGAAATATGCCCTGAGAGGCAATAATGAAGTTGTTATTATATATTCCTTGTATATGATAGATGTTTATTTTGCATGCTATAATTGTATTGATAGGAAACATCAATACATGTGTGTTTAATAAACAAAAAGGGTTCCTAGTTATGCCTCTCTTATAGACTAGCTTGTTGATTAACAAGATGATCAAAGTTTCCTGATCATGGACATTGGATGTTGTTAATAACAAGGTCACAGCATTTGTGAAATGATGTGATGAACATTCATCCGAAGTATAGCATTACGATCAAGTCATTATGTTTATATTGCTATAACATCATACAAAGTAGTCTTAGTCCTTAGACCATGAGATCATGTTAATTGCTAACACCGGAAGAGTATCTTGATAACATCAAACGTCACACCGTAAACGGATGACTATAAAGATGGGTTCAGTACTACAAAGGTGTTATGTTGAGGCTCATGGATCAAGAGTGGGATTTGTCAATCCAGATGATGGATAGATATACTCTGGGCCCTCTCGGTGATACCACATTAAGATAGCTTGCAAGCAAGTGATGTGATCACTAGAATGTTATATCACAGGAACGAGAAAAGAGTGCATGTCGGTAACGAGATCAAACTAGGTATTTGGATACCGATGATCGAATCTCGGACATGTATTATATCATGAGACAAATGGATTAAATTGCTGACGTTAAAGGTTCTCACGATCACAGAAGTCATCGTTGAATGTGCAGGAGTCAGTATGGATCTCCAGGTCCAGCTTCTGATTATTGATCTGAGAGGAGTCTCAATCATGTCTGCATTATTCGCGAACTGTAGGGTGACACACTTAGGGGTTGCCGGACACCATTTAGGAGCACATATGTTCCAGACAAAAGGTTTGCAAAGCGCAGGAAATGTTTCGATAGAAATCGGAATTGTTTCGGGTGAAATTGCAGAAAGTGGTTCTGCATGTAATATTGAAATGTTGCAAGGGGTTTTATGTGAATGTTTGTTAATTAAAGTAATTAACAAAATTCTGAATAAAATAAATAAAAGATTTTTATTAAATGAGAGAGCATTAAATTTGGAGAAATTTAGTGCATTTAAAGTGGAGACTTTAAAAGAGAATGTTAAGGGGCATTTTAATGTGGAGGGGTTACCACCACATGAATGGGGGAGGTGAGGGGTCACCCCCCATGCGCCGGCCATGGAGAGAGGGGGCACCCCCCTCCTCCTATAAAAGGCCACCCATTCCCTCCTTCATCCTCACACCTCCTCATGAAGGATCTATCTCCCCCTCTAGATATTCCCCCATGGTCTCGGATTAGCGAGATACATGTTCCTGGTGGCCTTGCGTCTGGAAGGAGTTGTTGCTTCCGCTGATTCGCTGGAGTGAGGAGGTGGAGGTTGTCCGGTGGCTTGAACGTGTGTGCAAGGACGGATGCGCTGCTGTTTTGCGGCGCTCGGACTTCCACACGATCTTGAGATCGGCAAGCGTACGACTACATCAACCACGAGTTCCTACTCATTAACAAAACTCGTTGTCTTTGAGGGTAAGTTCTCTATGGATGTATGTCCACCCGTTGCTCTGTATCTAGTAGATAGATCTTGGCTAGTTCTCATCGTAGGAAATTTTTTGTTTTCTATGCTGCGGACCCAACATCAAGTGCATCTAATCATCATCAATGAAGGCGGCATCATCTTCATCAGTGTGATCCTCCATGGCCTCGTCCTCCAGGTAGTCGTCATCATCACTGAGGTAAGAGTAGAGATCTCCACGGATATCTTCACCTTCCTCCTCCTTCGCTTCAAGCTAGATATCCTGTTCATGGATGGTCTTCTCAAGAGTGGCCACCTTCTTACGAAGACGATCAATGATGTGATCCTTCTTGTCACGCTGATGACAAAATGAATAGAGCTCCTTGGCAAGGATGGCGAGGGTCTGGTCCTTCTTGACTGCAATGGCATGGTTATGGTTGGCGTAGGCACGAGCATTGTCCAACTCCTTCTATCTATCATACAACATGAAGTCGAGATTATCCACCTAGTGCTTCAGCTCCCGGTGTCCTGGCATCTCCAAGGGCAGTCCCATAGAATCACGCCTTGCGCAGTGAGCAAAGAGAGTGCCATTGATCTGGTTGATCTTTTGCCCACATAGACGGGCAAGAGCTAGTCCGTGTAGCCAGTTGTTCTCCCTTAAGATGAATTGGATCTTCTCTGAGGTGGGTGCTTCTATATTGCCTCTGAGATCTGCAACTATCAGCCACTGTAGCTCTCCTCCTAGCTAACTGTTGAGTTGTGTGATACATTGCAAATGCATCTATAATTTTTGATGTTCCATGCTTGGTTTTATCTACTTTCTTGTGTTTTGTTCCAACTTTGGTGTACTTTTCATATGATTTCTTGGACTAACCTATTAACAAGAGCCACAGTGTCAGCTGCCTATTTTCGGCTGTTTTTGGTTCCAGGAAGTCAGAAAATGAATATTCTCGGAATTGGACGGGACAAAAGTCAAAGTTACTATTTTACCGGGGGACACTTGGACCAGAATACGAGACAGAGAAGGGCCAGAGGGTGGCCACACCACCTGGTGGCACGGGCCGGGCTCCAGGGGTGGTGTAGGCCTCTCCGGCACCCCCTCGGTCTCCCCTCTCGCCTATAAGAGCCTCCCGATGCATAAACCCTAAATAGTCAAGCCTCCATCCACGAAAAGTTCCACAGCGCCGCCGCCACCGAAGGGGAGTTTCGGGGGACAGAAAGTCTCTGTTCCGGCACCCTGCCAGGATGGGGAAGTGCCCCCGGAGCCATCTCCATCGATCTCCACCACCATCTCCATCACCGTTGATGATCCCATGATGAGGAGGGAGTAGTTCTCTCTCGAGGCTAAGGGTTCTACCGGTAGATATGTGTTCATCTCTCTCTATGCATGATCATATTGTGATCATGAGCTTTGTAATCTATAGATCTACCTTGCTACTCAAGTGCTTTAATAGATCTCTGCTCTCCCCATGTGTGTAAAAGTGATAGCGTGCAAACCATGGTGGCACTTAGGCTAGAGATTACAAATACTTGTTATGAGTTATATTTGGAGTTAGATGTTTCTATGAAATTGTGGTGTTTGTTGGAACCATCTAGTGCTCAAGGTGACAGTGTGGGGTTATCTAGATGTGGAAAGCAAACTTTGAGGTGTGATGTTATAGCCCTACCATGGATTAGAGTGTCCAACCGGAGAGTAGTTCAGCATAGTATCATAAAGAGAAGATATTTATATGAGAGTGTTCACTAGTGAAAGTATGATCCCTAGGCCTTGTTTCTAAGCATTGATAAACCGTTTGCAATTAGATATGTTACATGTTTGCTTGCTTCCTTCTTTATTTCAGTTTGTCTTTAGTCTTTTCCCACATCAACCACACGCCGGCAAGCTATTTTCTGGCACCGTTACCACTTATAATTATCCATACCACTTGTATTTCACTATCTCTTCGCCGAACTAGTGCACCTATACACCTGACAAGTGTATTGGGTGTGTTGGGGACACAAGAGACTTCTTGTATCTTGATTGCAGGGTTGCTTGAGAGGGGATACCTTTGACCACTTCCTCCCCGAGTTCGATAAACCTTGGGTGATCTACTTAAGGGAAAACTTGCTGCTGTTCTACAAACCTCTGCACTTGGAGGCCCAACAATTGTCTACTAGAATAGAAGTGCGTAGACTTCAAGCTATTTTCTGGCGCCGTTGTCGGGGAGGTAAGGTAAAAGGTATTCACACCGAAGGATTAAAGAAGAAGAACCTCCCACGGCAAACGCCTATTTTCTGGCGCCGTTGCCGGGGAGGTAAGGTAAAAGGTACTCACATCCTCCGGTGTGAGTGCTCGAAGTTATTTCCTTTAGATTCTACAATTTTGTCTTTTTGTTTCTTGTTTTCACTAGTTAGGCTTAATGGAAAACAACAACAAAATTAGAGAGCTTTATAGTATTTATCTTGAGTTAGGACATGAAGTGTCTGAAGAGAAAATTAAAAAACCTATGAAACTTTATTTGCATGCTAATAGCAATGTTGTTAGTATGAATTCTTTGGACACCATTATTGCTAATGCTATGGAAAAGTCTAAGCTTGGGGAAGCTAGTTTTTATGAAAATGATCTTTTTAGTTCCCCAGCTTTGGAAGATAGCTATTCTATTGCTTATGATGATATAAAACCTTACCTCCTACTATGATAATTTCAGTCCACCTACAATTGAGGAGAAAATTAATTATGATTACAATATGCCTCCTATATTTGATGATTATGGTGATGGGAATAATAATGATAGCTATTTTGTTGAATTTTCTCCCACTACAATTAATAAGAATGACTATGTTTACGCGGAGAGTATTAATTCTTTTATGCATGTGGCTCATGATAAGAATGTTTTATGTGATAGTTATATTATTAATTTTATTCATGATGCTACTGAAAGTTATTATGAGAGAGGGAAACATGGTTTTATGTATCTCAACAACATTAAGTTTCCCCTCTTTATGTTGAAAATTTTGAAATTGCACTTGTTTTACTTTCCTATGCTTGTTGCTTTGTGCTTTCATCACTTGTTTCTTTACAAGATTCCTATGCGTAGGAAGTGGGTTAAACTTAAATGTGATTTGAATTTTCTTCTTGATGCTCTCTTTTACTTAAATTCATATTTCTTATGTGAACATCTTCTCGAACTATCATGCCTAACTTAAAGGCGTTAAAGAAAAGTACTTATTGGGAGATAACCCAAAAGTTTTAGATGAGTCTTGGAAGTTATTACCTCTGTAATAACCGCTCTTTATCCTTTTTATTTGCTTTTTGTGCCAAGAGTAACCTCTAATGAGAGCGAAGTAATGATTGGGAATGTTGCTGTCCCAAAACAGATTTCTGTGCTTCACCGTAAAATTCGTGTAAAATCTCTCTACGTCCTTTTGAGGCGTGAATTTTTGTGCTTCTGACCCAGGTTGTTATATAACTTTCGTTAGTTCAACACTTTTTGATTTGAGCAACAGAAGGTCTTCGAAAAAATTCGTCTTTACCTGCTGGTCTGTTTTGACAGATTTCTACCATTATTTGCATTTGCTTCTTGTTGGTTCCTTTTTGAGTTCTTTTGGGGAATAGAGATTTTTGAGGGAAGTGATTCAGTATCTTGTGTTTTAATGGAAGTTTTATTGGTGTTGGAACTGAACCTAAAGACTTATTATATTGAGTGCTCTAATGTTGCTAATAAGATCGTGTGAAGTTTTGTATGAAGGAAAAATTTCAGGTGTATGGAAGGAATGAGTAATGAGATGAAGGATGGACTAAAGCTCAAGCTTGGGGATGCCATGCGTGTCACCCCAAGAAATATCCAAGAAGTACAAGCGTCAAAGCTTGGGGATGCCCAAGGCATCCCCCTCTTCATCAATAAAAATCTCAGGTTCTCTTCCAAACACTTCATTTTTATTGTTTCATGCACAATTGTGTTGTTCTTGGAGCGTCTTTGTTTTTGTTCTTAGTTTTAGTTTGCTTGGTTTTCTTAGTTTGCTGAATAAATTGGTTGGACCCCCTCTTTCATACATTGGTTTTAAAATAGTTTGGTTTGGTTTGGAAAAGAGTAGGAAAGCTCATGCTTAAGTGGTAAAGAGAGCTTGTTTTTGACTCTGGCCTATGCTTTGTCATGCCATGCTTGATATATAAAATGTTTTGCATTTATGGTTAGTATTGTTTGCTGTAGCATGACTTGTTATAAACAATTGAGATTGCTTAATGTGCCTTGGATGAATCATGCGTTGTTTTAGCATATTAAAGCATAGTATTGTGGCATTCTCCTTTGATGCTTTATTTGGGTTGACTTGGCACATGCTCACACCATGTTATGACTATCCCAAGTCACCATAGCCTTTATGATCCTTTATTTTTCAACTTGTAGTATCACTTTATGCTTTGATTAATGATGTTTTGTCGCTCTGCATGATTATGGCCATTATTGCTCTCTTAGTTTGTCGCTCCTAGTCTTTTGCTAGCCTCCACAACCAAGTATGAGTTCCACTCATGCATCCAACTCCTTAAACCAAGTTATTCCAAAGACTCCACCATACCTACCTATTAGCATATGCTATTCCAAGTATATTCATGTTTTTGTTTACCTTCCAAATTAAACTTGTTATGAGAAAACTAGTGATTAAAGCTCTCACGAACTTGAAGGCACAGTTTACTTTTCTTGCCCTTAATAAACTTGAACCATTGTGTCATCTATGTTGTATATGCTTGCACTTATTTGTTGGGGATTAGCAGAACCATGCTGTCATGGGGAACGCTTTCAACATTGCACTGGTACTTTGTACCTAGTTGATATCATGCTCTTTTGTCTATGGATGTCATCGGTGTGAAATGAAAGGGGAGCTTGTAAGTCCATGGAGTTATGTATATGTGTTAGAGAAATGCCTAAGCCGCTGGTCTAATCCATGATGACATGGTGGAAACCTGCAGCGTAACCATAATGAGCTGTCTATGAAGCATTCTTCTTATAAAAAAGAGTCCTATATTGAGAAAAAAAGAGAAAAAGAAAAAAGATATTATGAAAAGAGGAAAGAGAGAAAAAAGCATCATATTCCCATGGTGAATAAGAAGATTGCTGAGATGCTCATTGTCTTCTTGCCTTGTCATTTTGATATGGGGATTCTTCTGTATCATCAGGCAAGGGTACCCCGTTGGCGGTTCTCTATGATACACATGCACTTACGATGACAAGAACTTATCGGTGACTAAACTTGAGTAGCATGTGGAGCGGCCCTCGTATTAAGGGGACATGAGATTTCTAACTTATACTTCGTCAAGCATGTACACCATAGTTTGTTCACTTTAACCTTAGCTGAAAGCTATTAAGTACCATAATTTTTGGATGCTCTTGATGAAATTTGAATCCCTACTTCCTTCTATGAAGGCCTTTCTTCCACTTTTATGTTGAGTCTCCACCTTCTATCTTTATGCACCTACTTTGAGAGCATAGTGGCCATTCTTAGTTCTATGTGCATTGTCCTAAGACTTGTTGATTGATGCATAGCTTTGATATTGCTTGTTTTAAACTATTTGTATCTAGTTACTCTTATAAACTTTGAAGGTGTCCTATGCATTTATGTTTGCTACTCCATGAGGGACAAGCTGAATGCCACTATGCTATGTTTTCTTTATGTGAAACAAACAAACGTCTTGCGAAGCATTGTTATTCATGAATATTTTGTTTGTGCCTTTTCATGTTGCATCATAGTTTCTTTGTCCTATTGCTAGAACTTTGTCTTTCATGTTATGATTGAAGTACTATGATCCCAGCTTTGAATGTTTTACAAGTACTTTGATTAAGTTTATGATGGTGCATGTCACCTCAAAAGTTATTCTTTCTTTTTATCACTTACCTACTCAAGGACGAGAAGGAGTTAAGCTTGGGGATGTTGATACATTGCAAATGTATCTATAATTTTTGATGTTCCATGCTTGGTTTTATCTACTTTCTTGTGTTTTGTTCCAACTTTGGAGTACTTTTCATATGATTTCTTGGACTAACCTATTAACAAGAGCCACAATGCCAGCTGCCTGTTTTCTACTGTTTTTGGTTCCAGGAAGTCAGAAAATGAATATTCTCGGAATTGGACGGGACAAAAGTCAAAGTTACTATTTTACCGGGGGACACTTGGAGCCAGAATACGAGACGGAGAAGGGCCAGAGGGTGGCCACACCACCTGGTGGCGCGGGCCAGGCTAGGCCAGGCCGCATGAGGGGGTGGTGTAGGCCCCTCCGGCACCCCCTCGGTCTGCCCTCTCGCCTATAAGAGCCTCCCGATGCATAAACCCTAAATAGTCAAGCCTCCATCCACGAAAAGTTCCACAGCGCCGCCACCACCGAAGGGGAGTTTTGGGGGACAGAAAGTCTCTGTTCCGGCACCCTGCCAGGATGGGGAAGTGCCCCCGGAGCCATCTCCATCGATCTCCACCACCATCTCCATCACCGTTGATGATCCCATGATGAGGAGGGAGTAGTTCTCTCTCGAGGCTAAGGGTTCTACCGGTAGATATGTGTTCATCTCTCTCTATGCATGATCATATTGTGATCATGAGCTTTGTAATCTATAGATCTACCTTGCTACTCAAGTGCTTTAATAGATCTCTGCTCTCCCCATGTGTGTAAAAGTGATAGCGTGCAAACCATGGTGGCACTTAGGCTAGAGATTACAAATACTTGTTATGAGTTATATTTGGAGTTAGATGTTTCTATGAAATTGTGGTGTTTGTTGGAACCATCTGGTGCTCAAGGTGACAGTGTGGGGTTATCTAGATGTGGAAAGCAAACTTTGAGGTGTGTTGTTATAGCCCTACCATGGATTAGAGTGTCCAACCGGAGAGTAGTTCAGCATAGTATCATAAAGAGAAGATATTTATATGAGAGTGTTCACTAGTGAAAGTATGATCCCTAGGCCTTGTTTCCAAGCATTGATACACCGTTTGCAATTAGATATGTTACATGTTTGCTTGCTTCCTTCTTTATTTCAGTTCTCCTTTAGTATTTTCCCATGTCAACCACACGCCAACAATCTATTTTCTGGCACCGTTACCACTTATAATTATCCATACCACTTGTATTTCACTATCTCTTCGCTGAACTAGTGCACCTATACACCTAACAAGTGTATTGGGTGTGTTGGGGACACAAGAGACTTCTTGTATCTTGATTGCAGGGTTGCTTGAGAGGGGATACCTTTGACCACTTCCTCCCTGAGTTCGATAAACCTTGGGTGATCCACTTAAGGGAAAACTTGCTGCTGTTCTACAAACATTTGCACTTGGAGGCCCAACAACTTTCTACAAGAATAGAAGTGCGTAGACATCATTGTGCCCCAAATAACTCCGGGTGCGGGCGCTCAAGATGCTTTATGTGTGCATCTAGATCCCTCTCAAAGATCAGGTGGCCTCCGTTGCCCAACTGGTAGAACTTGCTATACTTGACCTCCATCTATAAGAATTTAGGGTGAGCAAGTTAGTGGGGTGATCAAGGGTGTCAAATTTTATGTAGGATTGCAAGACTTTTTGAGGAACATGAATTTTTTGAAAGAATCTCAAGGATAAGAGTGGGAATAGGTTTTCATAAATACTCACTTGTTTTGTTTTGAAACTAAGTTTTTTTTGTTCAGACGTCCATTCTAACTAGGGCCTCCTATGGTCATGATGGCTCTGATACCAACTTGTCAACACCCGGATTTTTAATCCTAGATGCTTGTTATGCCATACCTCGCAATCCCAGGATTACCATTTTTGCGAGACATAACAGAATTGGTACCACAGTACATCATCCATTACAAACCATAATAAAGGACTTACAAATAAAGGATCTTATGATCCAGTCTTAATACAATCAAAGCAGTAGAAAGTAAATAGTAGGGGTTCCATCTTCAGGGTCACAGGAAATGCTAACAACGGGAGATGATCCTAGTTGTCATAGACCTCCTATTGTCCATCTTCCTAATAGTCCTCCTCATAGTTTGGCCACGGGAATAGCCAGGGACAAAGCCATGAGTACTCTTTAAGTACTCACAAACTATCACTAACAAGTAAGGTAGTTCTAGTAGGAATCTTAAGCTCTAGGTTTATTTGCAAAAAGGTAGGTTTATTTCCTAAGGAGTTTAAAAGTAAAGAACCTAATTTAATTTTCTACATCACCTAAGTGGGAACCTAGTTTTCATGTTCACAGCCCTCTTGTGGTCAAGTCAAAGTCATAGTTCAATTCACAAGTTATTTTGAAAACATCTGACAAAAGAACAGTATGGCCACTCCAACTGTCCATGACCACGAATGCGGCTATTCGAATAGTTGATACTCTGTAGAGGTGGTAGACTTTCACCACAATATTCGATACATCCGTCAGGGATAACCCTGAATCATCATACTTAGTATGCGGATAATCAACCATAACCTTTCAATTACACACTCTAGTATAGGCACCTCCCCTATGAGCTTGGCCTCCCAGCCATGGCCATCTGCCATCCTGGGCACTGCATAGGTGGACATTCACATTCACGAGGTAGCCTCAGCTCAATTTCTTTCCGCGAGGGAACCCATACTAAGGCATATAAACTTCCAGTTAAGCCCTGCCCAATTCAGGTATTGCAGTTGTACGGTAAAATTGGAATGGTATCGCATCCAAACCTAACCATCAGTTTTTATCAAAACTAAGGCTCATGCCTCAAGACATTTCATCATCAAACCATTGTGTTTCAGAACACATGTCAAAACATTTCAATAGAATGAATCATCATTCCAAGGTTTTCATAATCATTTTCTCCAAGTATTCCCATCTAAAGTGATCGGTAGTAGTTTAGCACTAGCAACTATCAATGGGGGCGGGTGTCACTAATAAGGGGTTCTAATCAAGTGTAATTATCCAACTCTAGTTTTATGCTTTTTATGGCATCTAAGTATAACTACCTAGGCCTAGTTTTATGCTCTTTATGGCATCTATCCTATTTTTCCAATACTCACAAACCACTAACTAAAGGTAAAGAACTTTGGTAAAAGTAAAAGAATAAAGCTTGCAAGTAAAACGTGGGATTGGTATAATCAAGGTTGCATAACCAAAACATGTCTACTGCATCCTGCATAGGTTATCTTGCAAGGATGGCTTGCATAGTTAACTTGTAGTGTTAGGCTTGCCTTGAGTAGTGCAGTAGTTGAAGTTCTCTTCTTCTTCGTAGTAGTACTCCTCCTCCTCCTCGTAGCCCGGGTTGGTACCAGCGTCTATAAAGGAATACGAGGTACACAATCACCAAACAATACTTAACTACTTATATTTAGCACACTAAGGCTCACACTTGATGATCTAGCATGATCACAAATATCACATGAAATAAAGACCTAGTCTTATTTATCTGATTTTGGAAAAGTAATTTCTACTCATTGAAAATACTTAAGATTTAATATTCTCCAATTAAAATATGGGACCATGTTGACACATGTCATCACCACATATTCTAATACTTGGGAATGTGATTTAAAGTGGTGGTCACATTTTATAAAGTTTAAAATTACTATTTAATAAAATTAAAGTGACTAGAAATACCTATATGGCATTCTTTTAGTACTAGTCCAAGATCACTGCATGTAAACCTAAATATTTTTACATATTTAGATAGATTGGCAAATGTGATTTTTGAGAGTTGGAATCAACTCAGAAGAATTTATGGTTGATTTTCGAAAAATGTTTGAAGTGGCAAAAGCCTCTGTTTTGTTATTTTTACTATAGGTGATCTATAATTTCAAATGGATTGAATCTAATGGGCTTGGGTAGATAATTTTAATACCTTTCCAACAAAATTGGAATCATGCAATTTGGTTTAGCAGATCTCTTTGAATTGAATTTCAAAGTCACTAACATATTAGGGTTTTGAAAATAAAAGAAAAATCTAAATTTAAACGCGGGGCGAGCGCGGGAACGATACTAGGCCGGTCCAACTACACAGCGCGCGCGCAACGGCTATTGACAGACGGTCCTACTCGTCAGTGACTTAACTAAGCCGAATTGGTATGTTTCGATCTTAGCCCTACGATTAGAATAGGATCTAACGGCTGGGGTTCGTCGTCTCCGACGAAGAGCTCCGGTGAGAAACGAACCCTAAAACGGTGGTGGGGGTCGTGTGAGGCTCACCAGGGCTCCAGCTAGACTTGGCGATGGGGGCGATCGAACGTGTCGAGGCCGGCGAGTTGAATGGTGGTCGCGGCGGCTCTAGGGCGGCTCCTAGCTCCAGTTCCTCTTCTCCTCTATAGCGGCGGGCTCCGGTGAAATTCCGGTGGGCAGGTGCTCGCCTTGCTCCGGGGAGAGGTGTGGGAGGTTTCTGAGAGAGAGGGAAGTGAGATGGTGTTGCAAATGAGGGTTGGGGTGGCCTCTATTTATGCACCGGCGAGAGGGGCAGAGCGACATGGCTCGGGCTCGTGGGCGACGTCATTGAAGTGAGCTATTGGCATGGCTGAGGGTAGGGGTCGACGCGGTGCTTCAGGGTGGTTGTCATGCGAGTGATGGCACGGCAAGGGGCAGTCGAGAATGGTCAGGAGGGGTCCATGCTCTGTGCGGTAACGGCGGCGTTCGAGACGGCGCACAGTGGCCACAGTTCACATGGCGGCGAACGGGCGTGTCTAGGGGGTAGCTAGGGTCGCGGTGAGTGTGTGCATGCATGGAGAGGGCAAGGCGCGGCGTGTGTGCGCGTGTCGGCTATGGCGCTCTGGCGCGCTCTCGGCATGGCAGACAGAGAAGTGGGTGCGGCGATTACGACTGGTGCACGGCTTGTCTCTGGTCGAGGGGTAGACAGGGGGTGGTGGTGAAGTGTCGCCTATCTCCTAGACATCGTGGGAGAGGGTGACACGGTCTGTGGCGAGCGGTGCTTGGTCTATCGGCACGGTGAGCTCAGGCGGCGCTGCACTGGTGCAAAAGGCAAGGGGAGGCTTGTCCACTGCGTAGCTGGACACTGGGGCGACCAGGGGAGAGAATTGAGGAACTAGTGATGATCAATTACTGCTCCAAACAGTGATTGTTAGGCAAGTGTTTACTGGTGTCTGCCAGGTGCTCGACCAAATGGCCGCATGAATTCAAGTTTGAATTTTTGGATGAATTTTGGTGAGTGTGTTTGTCACATGATTGGGTGTCTATGGTTGCTTGGGTTTGCCAAGGTGAATTGATATGAGTGGTTTTTGAAAAGTGGTGATCTTAGTACATACACTTGATTCAATTGTGCAATGTCTTTTCAATAGATTTAAAAAGAGTTTCTGCCCACTTTGTAAAGTTTGTTTGGATTCACTTTTACTTGATCTAGAAAGGGGTGAAAAAAATTGGAATTTTTTTTGTTAGAAATCTTTTACTAGAAACACTCAAAGTGGTCTAGTGGATGATTTTGGTCAAAATGACCATTTGATCATATGATTCATATTTGATTTTGTTTTCTTTTGATTTTGTTTGTAAATGGCCTAGATGATGTAGTATTCATATTTAAACCATTCCTTGTCATTTGTAGCAATCAAACATGGCAATTGCACTCATTCATGCACTAATGCAATTCACACATACACTCATATGAGATTTGATAAGAAAAGTTTTTGTTAACCCTAAACTTGGGTGATTAGAACTTGCTAAGTTTGTTTAATATTTTTGGGGTGTTACAAATGGTAGTTGCTACCTCGCCTCACCTTGGTCAAAGATTGGAAATATTGTTCTCGTTGAGAGCAAAGCGGATAGTGGAAACACAAGACACGTGGAAAGGCCTATGGTTGAGGGTTAGGAAGGTGGATAGCAAATGGATCAACCAAATGAAAAGGTTATTGTCATAAGTGGGTAAAAATCCAACAAGAAACCAGTGACAAAGTAAAAGGTCAAAAGGGTGACGGTAACCTATGACTATACACAGACGATGGAGATAAATGTGGTTAGCAAGACTATGGAAATTGAGCAACGAACAAAATATTCCTAGCGAAGACTAATGCTCGGTGTTGTGACAACACAAGGAGAGATTGTAGCTCGTTCTCCAAAAGTTTGAGAAGCAATGGATTTGTACGCTTGCCTTACTCTATCTCGCATTCTTGCTTACAAGCTTGTGACTCTCTTTTGTATTGGTATACTTTCTTTTTCTTTTGATTTTCTCCTTTTTTGTTACTTTTCTCTCTTTTTATGCTATGCAATCAACCTTTTCTATTGACAATGCACTATCAATATGCAAGAGCAAGCGTACAATGCTTCAGCAAACACAAAATTTGCTACTCTTGATAGGTTATGTAAAACACCAAAGAAGAAATGGGGTTAACAAGGCTGGTGCAAGTTATACCTTGTGTTGATGTATTAATTGCAACCATTTGTGTAGCATATGGTTTGAGTTCGGTGGTGTCGACGTTAAGCACAAAAATTGTTGTGGAAGCTTTGTTAGATGATATACACACACACGAAACGCAAACAACAAAAGGATTGGTCAAACAGAAAAGAGGAGAAAAAGGTTTAAAAAATCTGGGATTTGGGGCCGGTAGTGCCGCCCTTCCACTGTGGTAGTACTGCTCATGATTGGTAGTGCAGCTTATGGGTCTGGTAATACTGCTTCATAGATTCTTGTTCGTGCAGATCTCGGACGAGAGCAGAAAATTGACCCAAAATTCCTAACATCCGAGTGGTTTTAACCAAATTGGCTAGGGTAAACGCAGGTGTCAAGGTAACCGGTACCGGGTAAGCACAGATCATCGAAAGGAGCCCATATGGAACTATTATGGCTAGCATGAACACTTAGGCCTCAGGCGGAGACCCGAATGAAGATGCCTTGGTGGCCAAGCCAGGGCGTATTGCCGAACAGATTTCATGGGATATTGTGATTATGTCATCATGATTAGATCTAATATTCTTATTAGGATATCAGATAGGTGCCTCCACTTGTAAATCATTTCGGAAAGCCTATAACCCTAGCCTCGACTACATATATAAGGGGGGCATGGACGCCGAATGATAGGGAGGATGCACAACCTACAACCTAGAACACCCATCTGATCCTTCTGATCGGACGACATCTTTCTGAGAATCCCTCAGATTGTCTTCTACCACAAACCACCATTGGTGCTATAGAGCCATATCTAGATTTCACTCAAGCACACTATGATAATTCTATCCACCACAAACAGGAAGTCGGGTATTTACCGAACACTATTCGTCTGGGTTCCGAACATGTATAAATCATTGTATTAGTGTGTGACATGGCATGACCCTTTGGGTGCCCACTATTGGTATATATGGTGCGACCCAATAGAAGGCTCACTCGAAGAAATACCCAGTTCCATGAAGCCCATGACGGTTTGGCTAATACGAAGCCTACAAGGACACCAACTCCAAGTATACAAGACAAGAAAAGTGCAATACTAGACTACATACAAACTCTAACTTGTAACCAACTTGTATTGGTACCCAAGACCTAGCCTCCCTATATATAAAGTCTTGAAGGGGCCAACGAGGAGGACACTGAACCCCCAATAGATCTAGACAATAGACATCAGATACACATGCCCCTCTCTCTCAATGAGATCGCATCTAGTCGACTCAATGAGTTTGTACTCTCCATTGATAATACGAGCCGGACAAGAAGGAAGTAGGGTTTCCTCTATGAGGGCATGAACCTGGGTAATTCGCCTCCCCTGTTTGTCTGTGGGCCGACGAAATCACCAACGCTCTCCTTTTCACGAAACCAAGTCCATAATCATGGATATTGCCGAGGTCACCTCTCGTCAATTGGCGTTGTCTGTGGGAACTCTGAGCGCTAGAGTCATGATTTGGCCGCTCCATCTTCATAGAGTAGCAGCCCGACGATTGGGGTTGGTGAGGTGCCCGCCCACCCCTCTTATGGCCTCCGACAATGTTGATCGTGAGACAGATCTAATGATCGGATGCTTCAACTTCAGCATTGGGTTAGCGGAAACTCTCTGCCTCTCGGATCCGATCTATTAGGGTCTATCGGCTGCAATCGCCACGCCTACGGCGACACCGGCATCATCGTAGACCGGGAGGATCTCGCCAATCTAAGCGACGTCGTCTCTTTCGGTTCCAATAACGATCTCACATCGCCTCCGACACTCCACACCGCGAATCCGGAAGTCATCATCAATCGTGAACTCGGTGACTATTTTGACTCTTCTGCAGACTGTTTCGACTCTCCCGTGGACTATTTCGTGAACTGGATGATCAAGGACGGCCAAATCCGTTTCGATTGAGTCAATTTCCTTGAAGAAGCTTGGGCATACATACATGCCCGATCGGTTCCATATGGTTGCTGAGTTTCCTGTTTAATCTACTCTCCCTCTTGATTGCTTCAATTAATTATTTTATTTGGACATAATCTTGCATGCATATTGCTTGTGCCCATCGTGGATTCATATTTCTTGTATGCATACTTTGGAGGATTGATTCATGGATGCAGGTTTGGATCGACTTGTGGCTGTTAATCCAGGAGTCAAAGAAAAAGAAGAGTCTGTGCAGAAAAAGAAGAGGATAAATAAATCGAGTCGGATTAAACCTTGGCAGCAACCGCGTAACCTTCTGACACATGGCGGAGAAGTCCTAGATAGGCAAACGTGAACCGATAGATCGCATGTGGATATGAAAAATAGATTTCTTCTATTCGATCATATTTTTGTCTTGCATTAATTAATACATAAATCAAATGATATTTTATTTTCTAACCTTTATGTTTGCTTTGGAATACATGCACTACACCTACGATGAATTCGGTCAAGGAGACCAGATGGAGCAAGGACGGCAAGTCCGCGACTACATCAAAGGCGGCCTTTTCGCGACCAGATTTAATAGGCTGACGTAGAGATGTGATGACGTCGACTTCGGTCCGCTCCATTGACTACGTCCGTCGCATGACTCCATCGACCATGACTACAGGTCCGCTGCATCGAATCTGTTCGACCGGCCGGTCACATCAGTTACCGCAACCGCGACCCGTCGGTTGTATCGGCTCCCGCGATCCATCAACTACATTTGGGGTTGTGCCGACTCTACCATGTGACCAGCTAAAATCTTCGGCTGCGGCGACCTGTTATAAATCTTCGGCCGCGGCAACTCACTTCTGTCATCGTCTCCAGCATCCCACTGCCGCATCGACTTCGTTCGCCGGCGACCTGCAGCAACCTTCAGCTCTAGTGACCCGCTCTGGTCTTCGACTCCGGCAATCCGCCAAAATCCTTGATTGCGGCGACCCGCTACAACCGTCGGGCACAGGAACCCGCTGCCAACATCGGATGTGGCGACCCGCTACAATATTCAGCTCCCACAACTCGTTGCCGTCATCGGCTCCGGCCTCCTGCTGCCGCATCAACTTCGCCTATCAGGCAACCAGCTACTAGAACAACTAAGTCCATGGAAATTACACATAAAGCAAAGTCTCCCTCTACTTAGAGTAGATTCTTTTTTAACTTGCACTCAAAACACTGGGGGTTGCGCCCTCTTCGAGTAACCTAAGTGCCATTGACTCCGCGACTTCTCGAGTAGTTGACTCTGTCTGAGCATCGAATTCTTGAACTCCAACCCATTTGCATCCCAACTAACAGGTCGGCCAGGTACCGAGACTAAGGGTGTCAGGATAATGAAAAGGTCTTGCATCTAGTGCAAAAGTGTCGAGTCCAATGGAACCAGAAAATATTATGACAAGTCGAAAGGCCAAAGTTCTTTACAAGGTGCAAGTACTTCACAATTCTTTATGTTTTCTACAAGGATGTCGACTACATCGAGTTATTCTATCAGTTCCTCCAAAGGAGTCGACTAACGCCACACGCGTCAACTTACGCCAAGACCCGAGTCGAGTACCTCCTCGTATGAATAAGATGCTCTGAGCCTATGCTTCGGTGTAAGCACCCGAGCATAGCCTCGGGGCCTACTCCCATCGGGAGCGCTGGTCGCATACCCGATAGAAAATAATTTCCTCCCACGGAGTCAACAAAAACTTTAAATTCTTAGACCGCGTTTGCAGTGATAACATGCCTGAATGTCGTGTCCACGACATGAAGATAAGTCCTCGGGATCCGTCCCATGAGGCCTGGTAATAGCACACGAATGCGCTCTGCTAGAAATTTTCTATATCAACGATATGATGAAAAATCCAGACGGACACGTTGGATACCCGAAACATAAAACTGAAATTCAGTACTCGATAAGATCTCTGCAGCCCGAGCTGAATTATGCCAGCATATACCTGTTCGAGTCCGAGGACTTGAGATTGATAAGGTTCACGATGTTTTTCCCAAGAGAAATTACTAGTTCCCGATCCGCCGGATGCACCAGACTCGTTATACTAAAATTCCCATGAAAACTTATTGAACTTACAGTTCTCCTATCCAGTAGAAAAAAAATCCCCCTACAGAGTCGACATAAAAGCGTAAGTACAATAAGAAGATGCTATGAGCCTATGTTCCGATGCAAGTACCCAAACATAGCATGGGGGGATACTCCCATCGGGAGCGCTGGCCGCGCACCCGATGCAAATAATTCTCCAACAGAGATGATGATTATTACTTGCAATCAAGAAGTAGAAGACCCAAGTCGAGTACCTCCTCGGACAAACAAGATGCTCTAAGCCTATGTCCGGTGCAAGCACCCGAACATAGCCTCGGGGGATACTCCCATCGGGAGCGCTGGTCGCGCACCCGATAGAAACTACAAGTCCTCCAGTTCATTTTTGACACTATGCTCGGCTACAAGAAGCCGAAAATAGCCTTGGGGGCTACTCCCATTGGGAGCACCGGCCGCACACCCGACAGAAAAAGCAAATATCCTCCAACGGAGTCGACAGAAGAATAACTTTGAGCCTACCCAACTGTAGCCTCAACAGTTACTCCCATCGGGACCATCGAATGAAAATTCCAACATCACTTCAAGAACAAGACAACTTCATCCATTGCATCATCCAGACAAGGAAGTCGAGAAGTTGACACATCCAAAGAAATCTTCGATTTCACCTTCTGGGAATATTAAAACAGACTTGGATACTCAACTCGAGTCCACGAATCAAGTGGAGTCTTAGGGGCTACCAACATGGGCATGACCCTTTGGGTGCCCACTATTGGTATATATGGTGCGGTCCGACGGAAGGCTCACTCGAAGAAATACAAAGATCCATGAAGCCCATGACGGTTTGGCTGATATGAAGCCTACACGGACACTAACTGCAAGCAAAAAATACAAGGAAATTCCAAGACTAGAGAACATACAAACTCTAACTTATAACCAACTCGTATTGGTACTCGAGACCTAGCATCCCCATATACAAAGGCTAGGAGGGGCCAACGAGGAGGACACCGAACCCACAATAGATCTAGACAATATACATCAATACACACGCCCCTCTCAACGATATCGTGTCTAATCGACTCAACAAGTTTGTACTCTCCATTAATAATACGAGTAGACAAGCAGGAAGTAGGGTTTCCTACATGAGGGCCTGAACCTAGGTAAATCGCCTCCCTTGTTTATCAGTTAGGCCGACGAAATCACCAGCGCTCTCATTTACACAAAACCCAAGCCCACAATCATGGAAATTGCCAAGGTCACCCCTCTATAGTGTGTTATCATCCTGATGTCCAAGCTTGACCCCTCCGAACATAAACCTATCGTCATAAATTACCTCGATAGCAAGCAAAATTTAGACCAACTCCAAAGGAAAGTTTTCTATGTACCAAAACCACAATCAACTCACAAAAACAATAGATCGAACCAAAAGAAATTTGGGTCTATATTTTTGGTATTTTAAAAATTATGGTGCAATTCAAAGAACGAAGTTAAATTAGTGGTAACCAAAAGCGTCTGATACCATTATGTTACGAGTTCCTTGGGGATTGACCCTTGGGGTGGGTCGATCTTCACGGATTTGGGATGAAAGTGAGGGGAAACATGAGGAATGTGACGAACTCAACACAAAATGCAAGGTAAAGATACAAACACACACTATCTAGTTTGCTCTCTTTGGTTCAAACAACCAATCCAATAGAATCCTGAAGCGAGAGACCTTGTGGTAGAATCACTCGAGGAGAGATTAGCAAGCAAATGGTAGAATCCAAATCAAGGATAAAGTAACACCAAGTAGAATCCCAAAGGGAGAGACCAAGTAACTACTAGAAACCTTGACTTAGAGAGACCAAGTTCTTGAGGAGGGCCTTGTACAACTCATAGGTCCAATCTAGAGAGGGGTTCCAATCTAGGGTCTATTGGCACATGCCATGAGTCTCAACTCAATTCATCTCTAGGGTTTCTAGGAGAATGTGGTGGCTTATTTATAGGACATCCACTTAAACATGGCTATTATAGGCATAAACAGTTAGTTTGGGGTGTTACATGGGATGAGGCCCAGTTGTAGTGCGCATAGGCACTAGCATGACCAGTAGTACCAGCCCTCAGGTCTAGTAGTATTGGGTTAGCCATGGTGAGAGCGGTAGCACCAGGATTCTAAGGGGCATGCAACCTCTAGGTCCGGTAGCACTAGTGTCGTTGGCGGTAGTACCAGTGTCGAGCGGTAGTTCTGGCTGTTGGTATTGGGAAGACCTGGCGAGTTGGCGTAGCTCCTTGAGTCGAGCCGGTAGTATAGATCGTACGGAGCGGTAGTACCGGTGCATATGGTAGTTCTAGCTTTAGGTATCAGAGGTTCTAGAGGCGTTGGGCATAGCTCGGTGGTTCGGGCTAGTAGTACCGGTTGGCTGAGCGGTAGTACCAGTGGCGCTTGTTTATATTGCTTCTTGTATCTCCTCTTCGACGCTTCTTGCTTGGTGGTCTTGGATCCTTGTTCGTCCTTTGTATCTCCTCTTGGCATCATGATCATGGTTAGGGACCTAGGCATCTGACACACATTTGGTTCAAGTAGGATCACATTCACATAGGGACTAAAGGAGGACAAGAGAGGGAAAGAATTCACCTTAGTACGAATGGTTTGTGTATGATGATGTGGTCCAATGGTGATTGCCATATGTTGGGTTGCATCACACGGTACTTTGAAAAGCGCCACCCGGAGGCAGGCAAAGAGGTCAGAGTAAAGCCCCAAAATGTCCATGGGAGAGAGATCAAGAACCATTGTCATGTTAGAGAACTCCCCACAAGCACTGCCATCTACCACATCACCACCATGAAGCAAGACGCAAAATGTTGAATGAAGGCGCATAGGAGGAAGACTATCACACATATAACATCACCATAGAAAAACAGTGTTGGGTATGGGGTGTTTTAGTGAATGGGTGTATTTTGAAAAGATCGAGCAAAACAATGTGATAATTTCACTTGTGTTGCATGCTTTTCTATGTGTATCCTTGGTGATGGTATCCGATGATGGAGGTGGTATCATACTGATGAGAGCATGCTATTACCTCATGGTGTTTCCATTAAGTACAAGTCAGAGGCACGTCAACTTTATCACCATCATGGACTTGCACCACTATAGAGCAACTCTATAAAATGGGTCGAAGCCCCCATCAGCAATGGATAAATGCTATATTGCCATATCCTTGTGGCAGATGTGAAGACACAAATGAGACGAAGATTCTAGTTGTTGGCTATAATATATTGCCAATGATTATATATAATCGTTGTCTAATGTACTTATATCAGTTATGAGGATTGTTAATGACCATTTCTAATGAGGATTATAGGGAATCAAAAATGGTGTGTCCTGCAACATTATGGCCGTCGGTTCATCACCAACATCTTTTCGTCCTCTTCTTCTTCGGCTCCTATGTTACTGCACAAAAGTCTTGTGATTCTTGGAGACGCCAGATTCACTGACCATTGACGGAGCCCCACTCCAATGTCTTCACAACCACTTCATCATTTGTAAGATTCCTCCTCGCCCAAAATGATTTAAAACATGTATACATTTAGTACATTAAACTAACAATTCAACGATGTGAAGAATTAAACCTTTAGTTGTGACAGAAAAGAAGTCATTCGGTTCTCTGACATAAGTTTTTTTACATAACTATTCTTTTAGTTGGATGAATTCAGTACATTCAACACATTAAGCACATTCAGAACCAAATTTATGTAAATAACATCACAATTAAATAGATGCAAGCTCATTCAAATTTGTGAAGCATTTAATCCAATTGCATTGCTAAACTAATTAAATGAAGTATTTAAACTAATTTCACATATAATATAATCAAGATACTTGCAGTATGGATCTAGGGTTAGGAATTTTGCCTTAGATGAGGTAGACTCACTTAGCATCACCGTACGATGCACCAACATCGGAACTGCCATCAGAGGAGTTAGTGTCATCCTTCTTCTCTTCCACATCCTTCTCCTCTACCTCGTCATCGTCCTCCTTTTCTTCAACCTCTTTCTCTTCCTCTGATGCATACTCCTCCTCTGACTCTCGCCCCTCCTCCTCCTCCGATGTCGTGTGGGGGATCATAGATATGGTTGCGATGTCCCGGAGCTGCGTATGGAACAATACCTCTTCAGCCTGCGGAATCTGGTGGTCAACGGTGGTCATGCGTATGGCCCTCGCCATTGCCACCTCCCGGATATGACCGTTGATGCCGATGCATGTAAAATACATACATGACCTTTGTATTTTATTGTGTTAAAATCCTTATTCTTTATCAATTTTGTTATATTACTCGGACTAACCTACTAATAGTTGCAAACATGCACAATTTGTTGCTTACACTTTATTGTGTAGGAATTGCACAAACGTGGAAGGAGATCGCTTATTATAGTGAGATTCAGAGTTTTCAAAAATCTTTCTCTGCAGAACAATTTTCAAAGATGTCAAGATCGTGACCCAAATACGACGTCTAACGAAAAAACATTCAACATGAAAGTTGTTGGAATTTTTTCAATGTTGATTGATATAAAATACATGCAAAACAAAGTTCTTATGCGAGCTACAGACCCGTTTTACTAAGGGATACAAAAATAGTTTCGTTAACCCGAAAGTTTGTGACATGGTTGACTCAAAATCCTTCCATACTTGATGGATTCGGCCAAGCCACGACTCTATGGACTCATGTGAAACCGAGGTAAATCCTAGGAAGGTTCTAGAGGTGACCAAGAGCCCATTGGATCAAAGCGGCTCAATCTCATGGCCAAAATACATTGCAAAAGTCTAGATAAAGAGGGAAAGCCCTAGTTTTTGGCCAAGCCACCACAAGCCATAAAATAGCCTCTCCATGGATCCCATCTACAAGGAGGAGGGCTCCTCTACAACACCAAGAAGGTCCAAGAAAAATGGGTCCAATGGCCGCCACCATCAAGAGCACCAGCCACCCATAGGAGGTTGCCGACACCTCCTTGCCACAGGCTACTGCCGCAGCGCCGCCTCTCCTCTTTGGTAAGGGCATCTCTCAATCACTGTCTACAATCCCTATTCTTCATCTCTACTATAATCTCTTGGCAAACATGATGTGTGATGCAATCTATTATTTTTCCATGATCTATTGTGTCTCTATGTCTTTGTTTGAGTAGTGATCTATTCATGGCAATTGTAAAATTGTTCATTGTTGGTTGCATACAAGTATGTTATTTTCTATGATAATATTATGTAGTTCCTCTATTTCAAAATATAAGATGTTTTAGCTTTGTGAAAGGAGTGTATCTAGACCTTTTTAATGTGTAGGTTCACTCAAAACCTACATGAACCTACACACCGAAAGGGGTCTAGATACACTCCTTTCACAAAGCTAAAATATCTTATATTTTGAAACAGAGAGATTACTAATATATGAGTGCACACATATTTTGGAGGATGCATAATCTTGTCACTGTTTCATATTGCTAGGAGGTGGGATGTCTAGAGGTACTTAAAAAAAACTGTGTCCTAAGTCTTAAATTTGCATGCTATATTAATTCATGGTTAATTAATGGGAGGATAAATCATGGGGACCTTGAAACTTACATTAGTGGTTGGACTTTATGTCTTAATAACTCTGTTGCTTGCATGGAAACAGCCTTGGGATCAATCACTAGGGGTCTAATTGTACAGTTACATTGTTGCACCTATTTATGGCTCCTCTATAGAATAAACAATAGAATATATATATACATAAATTATATATAGTGATGATTAGGTGTGTTGATGCTAGACTCTTTGCCTTAATTAATCACATTAGGTTAGGCTAGAGGTTTAATCACCAAGTTATTTATACTTCACGGTATTTAGTAATTATGCATCTTGCTAGTATAAAACATGACACGCTTCACTAATTGTGACAATCAAAACGAATGAAATAACAAGTTGCCAAAACACTTGCTCCCTTGAGTTACCTGCTTTTACCTTTATCTATTTTTACTTTAGCTAAAGTTGTTTTACTTTTAACATTTTACAGTATTCTAGTTAGAAGTAAAAAGTACCTTACACTTTCTAATTCTTTGCATTGCACGAAAGTCCATATAAGTGGGTTCCAGGGGTTTAGAGAATAGATAATTTACCTTTAGCTCCTCGTGGTTTTGATACGCAAATACTTATCGAATTATGCTATAGTGATTCATCGCCTTTGGGGATTATTAGCCGCGCTCACTCTCAAAGTTTGCACGAGAAGGAGGCATGCAACCTACGGATATGAACCCAACAAGGACGGGGAAAATTAGGAGATTGGGGTAGACATCGGGGGCTTTGTGCGGGGGTGCTCTGACATTGCAGGATGTACTTCCCGCCTAGAGAGCTCCGACGGCCGTCTGCGGAGGAGCTAATGTCGCCCGCCATGCACCATGATGGTTGGCGGAGGAGGATGGGTTCGCCATCACCAAGTAAGGGAGCGAAAAGGCAGAACTTATAGCCACTAAATCTCGTGGAGATCGATGGGCATGTGCAACTATGGGTTGTAGAGAGTGAGATTGAGAGCGATAGGAGTGGAGAATTTTTTATAGCTACTTCCTGGTGGGCTGCTAAACATGGAAAAAAGAAAGCCATTTTCCATTTGCGATTAGAGTAGATTGGAAACAGGCTAAAATTGTGACCTATTAATATAAGAAACGGTAACGGTCCATTATTTTTGCTATTGCCACTGAGTATGGGTCGTCGACAGCTAATACTGTTACCCCCTATGGACATATGTGAATTTATCTGACTGTTTGTCGTATCACTTTTTTTGTTATAGGAGATGTCTTTAATGTCGCTTTGTACTAGTGTTGTCATTCTAATGACTCCGTGGAACTCCTTCTTCTCAAGGTTCACACTTCTTTATTTTGGTTTTCTTCTTCATGGTTGTGTTGAAAACATGAGAAACAATTCATATGATTTAATCCGAATAAACTGGTAAAGTATAATTAAAGTAACTGTAATTAAATTAATCATGCAAACTAATAGAGCAGATAAACCGATTGCATTTATACAAAATAAACCAACAAGATCTACTCCAAATGCTAGAACAGGATATTCTAGCAGAATCTGAACATGAAGTTTAGGAGTACGTACGGTGCATCCTAAGCAGCAACAACGTTTGTGTTGTTGACCATGTTTCCGAAGATGTCGATGTCCAGGAAGAAGTCATCATCGGGGAACTCGTCGCTAGATGACGTCGGGGTTGCCAGTAGTCGCGTTGAGTGCTTCGCAAAAACCTAATCACCCCTCACTCATACAGGAGAGGCGGGGTTCCATAGGCCTAATGTCTCGATCTGCGGTGCATGCCACGGGACGGGATGGAGAATACAAAGGCGACTGTTCAAGGAACTAAAACTGGAAGTGTGTATGCACTTGTATGTCTCTATGTGCCTCTATCCTCTACTTATAAAGGATAAGAGGATACGATCCTCTTACTTCCCCAGGAAGCTTCATGGGGACAAGAGCCGAGAAAACCCGGACGCACAGCGACAAGGGACAACCAAGAAAATCCGGCCGCAAGCGGACAAGGAAGAGCCAAGAAAATCCGGATGGAAATGACAAGGAAAAATATCTCTAGAGAGATATGTTCTGGAGTGTTCCTGAACAGATTCCCTGACAACAAAACCAATATAGGAGCTCAGCTCGGCTCATTCCCACAACCCACGGTGCGTGTGTGTCGTGACGAGGCGAGGCAGGTGGCCTCGGAGGAGGTGTCCGCGAGAGTTACTCCAGTTTCTCACACTTTAATGCGTGGTGGAATAGTCTAGTATATACGTGTTGGGATCACATCGTAGAAAACAAAAAATTTCCTACGATGTGAACAACTAAGAACCAAGATCTATCTACCTAGATATAATCAACGGGTGGATATACATCCATAGAAATCTTACCCTTGAAGACCAAAAAGCTTTGTTTACGAAATCTGATTTCATGGATGATGTAGTTGTTCACTTGCTGATCTCAAGATCGTGACGAAGTTAACCAAGTCCAGCACCAGCAAGTCCAGCAGGTCCATCACTAGCAAGTCCAGCACCGCAAAGCAATGGTGCATCTGTGATTGCACATGTGTCTGGTATCCCAACAACCTCCGCGTCCTCGCTCCAACGATGCAGCGAAAGCAACAATAACTCCTTTCAGACAAATCCACCGGGAACATGTATCTCGCTAATCCGAGACCATGGGAAATAAACTAGAGGGGAGAGAGATCCTTCACGAGGAGGTGTGAGAGGAGGAGGAGGCCTCCTTTAATAGGGGAGGGGCTGCCCCCATGCCATGCATGGTGGCCATGGTGGGTGCCCCCACCTCTCCCTCATTCATGTGAGTGGAGCGTCCACTAAGCACTCCCACATGAATTCCATCTCCACTCGAAGTTGCATTAATTTTCCACCAAAATTAATGCATCTCTCATTTAATAAAAGTCTTTCATTTATTTTATTCAGAATTTTGTTAATTACATTAATTAACAAAAATTCACATAAAACCCCTTACAACATTTCGATATCACATGGAGAACCAATTTTAGCAATTTCATCCGAAACAATTCTGGTGTCCATCAAAATGATTCTAGCGCTTTCATGATCTTTATCTAAAAGATATTTGCTCCTAAATGGTGTCGGTATCCCTTAAGTGCGTCACCCAATGGTTCACGAATAATGCATACATGATCAGACCCCTCTCTAACCAATAATTAGCAGTGGGACCTGGATATCTGTACTGACTCCCACACATTCAACGATGACTCTAGTGATTGTGTGAACTTTTAATGCTTGTAACTAAAATTCCTTTGTCTCGCGATATATTACATGTCCGAGATTTGATCATCGGTAACCCCATACCTAGTTTGATCTCGTTACCGACAAGTACCCTTTTCTTGTTCTCGTGATATAACATTCTAGTGATCTTATCATTTGCTTGTGATGGCTCAATGCACGACGCCCAAAAAAGTGCTTGGTGCGTGGTTGATGTAGAGCTCGTTAGGAACCCCAAGAGGAAGGTATGATGAGCACAATAGCAAGTTTCCCTCAGTTCCGAAACCAAGGTTTAATCGAACCAGTAGGAGCAAGGAAACACCCCAAAGGTGTTACTAGCTGAGCTTTGGCAGGGCGCACTACCGGTGCTAGTAGCAACGTGGAGACCTGCACAACACAACCACAGAACTTTGTCCCCAACTTGCGATGAGGTTGTCAATCTCACCGTGTTTTGCGGAAATCAAAGGATTAAACGTATCCAATGGAAAGAAGTAAAAGTTTGCAGAAAGTAAACACAAAGCAGTAAAAGATTGTAGATTGTATGTAAAGTAAAGGACCGGGATCCATAGTTCACTAGAGGTGGCTCTCCTTAAGATAGATAACATGCTGGGTGAACAAATTACAGCGGGGCAATTGACAAACACCGAGAATTTGAAAAATACAATGGACTCAAGTTATGCGGAGCCAACTGTTTCACTCAGCGGATTTGAAAAGCCGCAGTACCCAAGGATTTTAAACTTCCACATGACCGTCAAAAATACAATGGACTCCAAGAACCCGAAGCTTGGCTAGCAGATTACCTGGCCACTCTCAAGCTACAGGGTGGCTAAATAGCCACAACAATGCACAGCTTACAATTGCACCTCACTGGCACCGCAAGGTCATGGCTCAAAAAGCTACCCGAAGATTCTATTCGCAGCTAGAACAACCTCGAAGACAAGTTCATCCGACACTTTCATTCCACATTCAAATGACCCGCATCTTTAGAGAAATTGCGGGCATGCAAATAGAAGCCCGGAGAGTCAATAAGAGCATTCATCCAGCGATGGAACATGATCAAAAATACTACTGAATCCATATCCGACGAAAGAGAAATTGATGCCTTCAATGACGACCTCCGTCGCCGAGAATTCAAAGAAGAACTGGGATGAGTCAAACCCAAGACAATCTCACAGTTAATGGACATAGAAAATCAATGGGCTAGTGGAGATGATGCGCTGCATAACAAACGAGCGCAGTCACCCAAAGAAGAAAGGGATAAACACGGCAAAGACAGGAGGCGACGAAACAATGACGGAAACACGGGACCAAGATACGGCGTGGCCAGTTTTTCGGGTGAAGGAAACAACAGGGTTAACGACTACAATAGCGGGTACTGTCGCAATAGGGACGAAGGCGGAGGAGGTCAATCAGCACAACGATATTAGCAAGGAACTCAGGACCCACCCATGTCCGCAATGCAAATACTAGAAGGGCCCTGTAATATGCACTTTTACATCGATTCACCAGGAAGAAAATAATCCAACCACCTCATGAAAGATTGCCAAACGTTCTTAAAGATGCAAGAGCTATGCAATGCAAAAGCAACCGAGCAACAAGAAGAGGATACACATCCACGCCTGGCATGTTAGCCATCGGTGCACCGCCTCCGCCAGAAGGACAACCACAAAACACAACTAATCAAAATGGCAATTACCCTAGGTCAAAAGGGGCAATGTCGATGATTCAAAAAGGGCGTCCATCCAACAGAATTCAGAAGCTAGTCACAAGACAAGTCAATATGGTAGAAATGGATCCACCAAGCATACCCAAATATCTCCAATGGTCAGAACAGGAAATCACATTCAGTAGAGCTGACTACACTCATCGCGTACCAATACTGGGTCATTCGGCCTTGATAGTTGAAGCACAAATTGGCGGATTCGACATGAGTAAAGACTTCATGGAAGCATGAAGCATCATAAATCTGATCTATGCCAAAACACTTAGGGCAATGAATTACCCCTTGGCGAATTTGGCACCAACAGAAACATCCTTCCATGGCATAGTACCAGGTAAAGCCGAAATTCCTTTAGGTAAAAAATTTCTTGACGTTGTGTTTGGATCCAAAGAAAATTCCAAGCGAGAAAAGCTCGAATTCAAAGTCATGGAATGGCCATCGTAGTATCACGCGATCCTAGGACGCCCGTCTTTCACACAATTCATGGTAGTTCCTCACTATGCATACCTAGTCATGAAAATGCCAGCACCAAAGGGAATCATATCAATAAGAGGGAGCTTCACACATTCTGATAATTGTGATCGGGAATTCAACAAAATTTCTGAATCTTTCGGGATGGCAACCGAGTTTGAGCAGCTCAAAATGACAACAACCGCAGAGCCTCTCGCAGTAACACGCCTCAACCCTGACCAGGCCTTCGACACTATAAAGGACACTAAAGAAGTACAGATCCACCCCACCAATCCGAAGAAGACAACATTTGTGGCCTCCAACCTTGGTCCCGCATAGGAAAGCACGCTCATCAAGTTACTCCATGAGCACTGGGAAATCTTTGCATGGCTACCTTCTGACATGCCAGGAATTCCCAGGGAACTCGCTGATCACGCACTAAATTTGGATCCAAAAGCAAAACCAATCAAGCAATAACTTCGTTGTTTCACGGAACCAAAGCGCAAAGCTATTCCAAAAGAGCTACATCGCCTCACGGACTCTAATTTCATAAAGGAACTAAAGAAAGCAGAGTGGGTCGCAAACCCAGTACACCAAATAACTACGGATGTACATCGACTTTACAACATTGAATAAGAACTATCCAAAGAATCACTTTCCACTGCCGCGAATCGATCAAATAATCGATGCAACTTTAGGATGTGAACATCTTTCATTTTTGGACGCATACTTAGGATGCCACCAGATACGGATGAAGGAGGAAGATCAAGAGAAAACAACGTTCATCACACCTTATGATGTATTTTGCTACACAACAATGTCGTTCGGCCTCAAAAATGCAGGGGCAACATATCAATGGATGATGCAAAGTTGCCTAGGAAACCAAATTGGCACAAATGTACAAGTGTATATTGAAGATGTCATAGTTACATAAAAAAAGTTTGTCACTTATCAAGGATCTCAAAGAAACATTCAGCAACCTAGACAAGTTCTGCATCAAGTTAAACCCGACAAAGTGTTCCTTTGGAGTCCTAGCGGGGAAACTCCTCGGATACCTGGTATCAGCAAGAGGAATCGAAGCCAATCCTGAGAAAATCCAGGTAATCTTAACAATGAAAAAACTAACAAATTTACGAGGAGTGCAACAACTAGCTGGACGAGTGGCAACACTTAGCCGTTTCATTGCAGGATTAGGAGAGAAAGCATTACCGTTCTGTTGGGGGGATACCCCCGGGTAGGGTCACGCCGGGGTATAAAGGCCGAGTTAGCTGAGGTTCGGCAAGGCCAAAGCAGATGCTGGCCGGGTCACCTCAAGGCAGGCCGAATCACGGGGTAATCCGGACCTGGGGGCGTTCGCCTAACTAGGCCTCATCCGACTTAAGCGGTAAGTCGGAAGTGTATATTTTACCTGTATGCAGGAAAGGGTGTGGCCAGATGAACCATCATCCGGGTCACAGCAAGCTTCTAGGAGAAGGAAGGAATCTCGCTGGTCAAAAGGAGCCCCAGTACGCACTGCCTGAGCGAAGCGATCAAGGACAGGACCACCGGGGCGTGGCCGACAAGCGCGATGACGCCCGTGTCGGCTGGAGAGGGCACCGTCAGAGGCTCACGTAGCTAAAGCATGTGTGACGCGGGGGAAAAAGCACCCCGGTCGGCTTACCACTTTGGGAGGAGGCATATTCTTAGGAATATGCCTCCACGTATGCCCTAGGCAGAAACCGAGCCTCCCCTATAAAAGAGGGGCTAGGGCTTCTGTAGAAGAAGTTGGTTTGTCTCTAGACGATTCTGTTTTGGTCTAGGGTTTTCAGGTGAGATCTGTGGGTGAGAGTAAGAGAGCTCCTTCTTCCTCCTCTCGCCAATACAGCTCTAGGAGCACTTGTAACCTTGGAAGGAAATCAATACAAGCTCTTGTGTGGAGAATCACTTCACTATCCCTCCCTGGATTCCCCTAGCGAGTATTAGTCCCCACCATTAGCCTATACATGGCATCTGCTGTGACACCACCGCGACACGTTCTATGCCCTGATGAGAAAATCAGATAAGTTTGAATGGACCGAAGAAGCTCAGCACACATTTGAAGACCTCAAGAAGAAACTTTCGACACCTCCCGTCATCGTCTCCCCATGAGAAAAAGAGCCACTACTTTTTTACATAGCTGCCACAAATCAAGTGGTCAGCACGGTCCTAGTTGTGGAGCGACCCAAAGAAGGAAAATACAATGGGGTTCAGAGGCTAGTTTATTTTTTGAGAGAGGTCCTCTCACCATCTAAACAAAGGTACCCACATTACCAAAAGTTAGCATATGGAGTATTCATGATAGCACGGAAACTACGCCATTATTTTTCAGAACATCCGATCATAGTGGTCAATGAGGCACCTCTGTCAAACATCCTTAATAAACAAGAAGCAACTGGACGTGTCTCCCTATGGGGTATCGAATTATCCCCTCGGGACATCACATATGAGAAGAGAAAAGCCATCAAATCACAAGTTTTGCCGGATTTCATCACAGAATGGACCGAGCTACAATGTGTGGGTCCACCTAATCTTTCATGCACCTGGACAATGTACTTTGATGCATAAAAAAGAACAGAAGGAGCAGGAGAAGGGGTCATATTAATATCACCACAAGGCGACAAGATGCGATATATACTTCAGATGAGTTTTGCAAACGCATCCAACAATGAAGCTGAGTATGAGGCCTTGTTGCAGGGCATGCGAATGGCAAAGGCTTGCAGTGCAACTCGTCTAAAAATCTTTGGTGACTCTAACCTCGTAGCACAGTAAACGATGAACAAATGTGATGCTGTCAGCGACAATATGATTGCTTACCTAGATCTCTACAACATCATGGAAGCTCGGTGCGATGGATGTGAAGTATCGCATATAGGAAGAGCAAGTAATGAAGAAACCGACAATTTGGCAAAAAACGGGTCCTTGTGCTTACCAGTGCCACCCGAGGTTTTTTGGGAAGTAATATCCAAGCGTTCTATCAACGCAAAAAGAGTTTTCGAGGTCATATCTCCTAAGACTAGAAAAAAGAATAAACCGAAAAGAGACTCGGGGGCTTCAATAGCCAGTACAAGGATAAAGGAGACTTTCAAAGAAGAACTAGATATTGAAGAGGTCATGATAATCGAACCCACATGGATGTAGCCTTACATAGCCTATCTGACTCAAGGAGAATTACCCGAAGATATGACAGAAGCCCAATGAATCACTCGTAGATCAAAATCCTTCAGGATAGTTAAAGGAGAATTATATAAAAGAAGTATTTCGGGTGTGTTACAGCGATGTCTTACACCCAAAGAAGGAAAAGCCATACTCAACGATATACATGAAGGAGTTTGCCGTCATCACGCTAGCAGCCGAGCAATTGCCACCAAAGCTTTCAGAGCAGGATTTTATTGGTTTATAGCAGTAAAAGATGCAAAGGATATAGTCAGAACACGTGAATCATGTAAACGATTCGCAACAAAACCAGGAGCACCAGCAGCTGAACTAAACCCTATACCTCTAGCTTGGCCTTTCGCTTAGTGGGGGCTTGATATGGTGGGTAAACTTCAGAATCATCTCTAGGAGGACATGTCTTTCTTCTTGTAGTAGTCGACAAATTTACTAAATGGATTCAAGCAATGCCAGTCACCACTCTATATGGAACTTCGGCTGTGAATTTCATAAAATCCATAGTATTTTGGTTTGGCGTACCAAACTGCTTCAGTGAATTTAAGGAATAATGCGAGGAGATGGGAATCAAAGTAAGCTACACTTCAGTGGCTCATCCGTAAACCAATGGACAAGTGGAAAAAGCCAATGGCTTAGTAACTGCTAGCCTCAAGAAAAGATTGCGTGCACCACTCGACAGGGTGAAAGGAGCATGGGTTGATGAGTTACCTTCTATTTTGTGGAGTTTGCGAACCACCCCCAATACTGCAACACAAGAAACACCTTTCTTTCTGGTCCACGGTGTTGAAGCCATCCTTCCAATTGAAGTTTCACATGAATCTCCCAGGGTAGCTGCATATGATGAAGAATAATCAAGATAAGCACTCGAAGATGACATTGATGTACTCGATGAAGCTCGAGATGAAGCCCTGCAAAGAGCTACTATATACCAGCAAAACTTGTGCAATTATCATGGGTGACGATTACGTCCAAGATCCTTCATAGTAGGAGATCCAGTTCTTCAACTCAAGCAAGATGGTCACCGAAAGCTGGAATCACCTTGGGAAAGACCCTACACCGTTATAAGTTATTCTAGGAGGAGCGTATCGTCTAAATGACAAGAATATGGGAGTATAGTATTCCAATCCATGGAACGTTGCACAACTATGATGCTTTTATGCTTAGGAGATCCTATGTTTACTTACAAATTCAATAAGGCCTATGGACCGGATTTTTCAAGCCAAATACTTCAGCCTACGGCCAGATAGCAATCCGCTAGAATAATGTATCCATGGTTACACCGTATATGTATAAAGATAAGTTCTTCATACCTTTAAATTTTGTTCATATAAACTCGAAAGGATGACTTATATGTTTGCATGATTTAACATCAGTTATGAGCTATGTCTAGATATAGGCATTCGAACATAGCCTCGGGCTACTCCCATCGGGAGCGCTATTGCGCACCCGATAGAAAAATTATGCAGGCCAAGAAAAAGGCAATCATTGCCTAAAAAACTTGTGAGTTTTACATTTATGTATCCTCCTAAGGTTACTCCCATCGGGAGGTTTCATGAAATATCAAAATATATTGCAAAATTCAGAAATATTAGCAGCCCAGCAGGTCAGCACACACAAAAAAATATAAATCTCGGACCACAGTAAAATGCGATAAAAATCCGAATGCCATGTTCAAAAACATGAAGGTAAGACCTCGGGATTCATCCTATGTGGCCTGGTAATTGCCCAAGAATGTGCTGCAAGTATTATATCTGTATCTATGATACGATGAAGAATCCCGACGGACGCGTTGGGTACCCGATAAAATAAAACTGGAACTCAAGATTTGATAAGACCTCAGCGGCCTAAACTGAGTTACGCCAGTAATAAATTCCAAGTTTAGGCCTGGGGACTTGAATTTGATGTAGGACAACCTTGCTTTTGCCCAGGAGGAATTAACTGATTCCCGATCCCTATTCCCACAGACGGCGCCAATTGATGAGGGTTAAACTCATCAATGCATATTGTTATGAACTTGGGTTTTGGAGAAGGAGGAATCGTTGGACGCATCAGTCGTCTAGCAAACAAGCACACATAGATGCAAGGTTTACCCAGGTTCAGGCCTTATAGAGGACCCTACTCCTTCTTGTCTGCTCTTGGAATAATCGAGGGAGTCGAAAGTTATAGGGGTGCGCAGATGCAATCTGGCGAGGTTGCAAAAACTAGGGTTGTGATTGTCCTCCTCGTTGCCCCTCTTAGCCTTTATATAGATAGGCTAGGTCTTAGGTAGCAGTTCGAGTCGGTTTACAAGTTAGGGAATGTCCGTTTTAAACTTTCTATCTTAAGCTCGCCTTGTGCCGCAAGAAATCAAAGTCTCTGTAGGTCACCAGAATATTGTATTGGGCCCTAGCAACATCGTGGGCTTTTGCTAGATTGGATCGTATATGCCAAGCTCTAGTACCTATAAGGTATACCCACGTCAGTAGCCTCCGAGTGTATGGTTGAATCGTAGATTTGAGCAGAGACTTATGAAGTCTTTCGAGTGCACATCTGAGCATATTTTTGAATGCTTTAACTTGTGTCATAGGGATTGTTGATATACGTGTCTGATTCATCCAATGTTTTAGGATCAGTTAACCGCCTTAGGGAAAATCAACGCAATCTACTCAAACTCGAGTCCCCGGACTCGAATTTGGAAAAGTGCTGGTGTAATTTGACTCAGGCCGTGGAGGTCTTATAGAGTCGAATCCCAGTGTATAAGTGTGAGCACTCGACGCATCCGTCAAGGCTTATTCATCGTGCCTGTAGGTACGGATTGTTTCTGGTAGAGCGCAGCAGATGCGTTACCAGGCCTTATTCAGGTCTTATCTTCACGCTATAAGCGCGGCATCCGAATTTTTGTCATCGCGGAGATTATTTGGGTGATTCAGGAGACGTAGTCTCTTTCTAGGGAAGATATGAGGCGGAGTCACCAAAGTTTTCGAGTGTGGACGAAATCAACACACAGTTTTGTATAAGAAAAAATCATAGGGTGCGCGGCCAGCGCTCCCTATCGGAGTAGCCCCCTAGTGCCTATTCGAGTCGTAGACTCGAGTGGGGACTATAAATACTTTGTGACTACTATCGTCTTTTGCTTGTTTTAATCGAAATGTGCTTTCAGCTCTCCCTATGGGAGTAACCCCAAGTCCACAATCGAATCGTTGATTCGAGTGAAGGGTTTTTGTAAGAAATGTGCATAATGCTTGAGTATCCTACAAAGTTCCAAAATCTCGTGCTGAAGAGCGTGGAGGTTCGAGTCCTCTTCAAGGCATAATATGGAGAATGCTCATTCAATCAGCATTCCCTGTAGAAGTATTCCGACCCAGTGTCACACGTTCTCCAGGTCCGAAGGGATCCAGTGCGCGGCCAGCGCTCCTGTTAGGAGTAGCCCCCGAGTGCTTGGTCGAGTTGAAGACTCGAGTAAGGACTAGAATAGTCAAAGTGTGCTCCTGTTGGACTTAATGTCGTCAGTGCTGCCGATGAGATGACCTCAGTTACCCGCGTGAGCGGCTTTGACGACGTGATGAGTACTGGGTCCCATTTTCTGACTTGGATTTGACCAGGTGTGCGTATTCTCTGTTTTAACTGTGTCTCCTCGATTCTCGCGTGTAATGGGAGGAGTGGGGCCATGGTTCATGGTTTACCCTTGCCATGCGTCGACATCGCTTTCTGCCACGCATCGGGTTGATTTTCTCCTGGCCATTCGATGGCATCTGTGATGAGGTTAAGTAGAGGCTCGTCGTGTAGTAATTTCCCCACATTTTCTTCTTGCTCGTGCACTTTCGCCATTACTTCTCTTGCTGTTTCATTGCTCTCGTCCTCCTTGTGGCACTAGACCAACTCCGCACTTTCCCAAGCTACTTTCTGCGCTCCCATCACAAGCGCCAGATGGGGAAGAAGAAGGGAAGCTCTGCCGCTGGATCTGCGGCGACCACTGCTGCGGCCAAGAATAAAGGTGCCGCCACCATGGGTACCAGCACTGCTGTCAAGGCGGGGAAGAAAAAGGGCCTGGGGACTCGCGTCACCAATGGGTCATGGCCCCCATCCATTATCAAGCCATCAGAGTTGTTCACCCAGCACCAGGATGGAGCGCTCTCTGCCATGGCGGATAACTCTCGCATTCCCGGCGATGAGGTAATCCACAATCCTCCTACGGGTTTTTGAATAATGTTCCTTGCGTTCATCATTCGCGGTCTTTCTCTCCCCCTTCATCTGTTTGTTAGGGGTCTTCTTTGTTTCTATGGGCTCCAACTGACCCCAAACTCTGTCCTCCACATCGCCTGCTTCATTACTCTTTGCGAGTGCTGGCTCGGAATCGAGCCACAATTCGGCCTCTTCAAAAAACTCTTTAAGCTCAAATGTAAGCTGGCGTCGGGTTCAGTAGTCTATGATATAGGAGGCTGCGGGATCCATGTCGAATCTAACGCCACCTATTTCTCCATCAATCACACTACTCTGTCCAAGGATGGAGGGAGAAGTGGTTCTACATCCCCGGCTAGAACGTCGATGGAGAGCACTACAGACTCGCACCCTTTGATCCGGTGGCGACCTGCAAGAGGGGGAGGTCCTATAAAAACATTGTGATGCCCGGCAAAGTCGAGGAAACAGAGACACCGTATCTATGTGTCTGCGACCTCGAAAGCCGCATAGGCAAAGAAGTAGGCGGCGCAGATCTCATTGGCACTTGTATGCGTCGCCAAGTACAGCCTCTTCAGGCTAGGGTGCATCCGATGTATTGCTGGATTGGTACTAGTAATGTCACTCACATATCTGCGATGGGCATTTCTTCTGGTGAAGTGGATAGGAGGTTTTGACTGCTGACTAAGTACACCACCAAGGAGGATCTCCCGGGTGACTCAGTCGTGCCTCCATTCCGCACCAACAATCCTCTGCCTGAGGTGGATTTCTCTTTGAAGATTTCTTGATTTTTGATCACCTGTTAGGTGTTTTTATACTAATGCTTCTTCTGATTTTAGGACTAGAAAGTGGCCACCAATTTGCCTCCTCAGCCTGAAGGAATAATTCCGCGTGAAGCGGAGGAAGAGGAAGAGTCAGGCTCCACCGTCCCTATTTGGGAGGAGTAGGAAGCCCCCGAGTCCAGTGGGAACGGGACTCGCAAGCATTCCCGTAGCAAGGATTCATATGCCTCCTCACCGACGATGCCGAAGGATACTCCTACTATTGTGGAGGAGCCAATCCCCGCCGTGCCTGTGCGCTCCATGACTCCTCCCTCGCGGAAGAAGCTGAGGTTGCCGAAGGAGTCGCCTAGAGACTCCTTTGACCTCGAAATTTTTTATGGTTTAAGTCTTTATATATTTGCGAGTTCGTCTTGTCTTTCTCAAAGACTTTCCCTTCTAAAGTGGTGTTGATTTTGGCAGTCAAATGCCGTCATCGTCCTCTGACGACTGCTAATCTATCAAGGATTCCGGAGTCGTAGACTCCAAGAACAAGGAGGTGGTGGCACAGTCTCCTTCTCCTCCAGTGGCGGCCCACTTTGGTGCCAATTCATCGAGTTCCCTCACGCTGGGGGCACCAGGTTTCCCGGATGTCAACTCAGAAGGAAACTTCGGAGTCCCTAGAGGAACATGTAAGTGTCTCTTGCCGTTGGCAGTCGAATTTTGGTTAATGCTGAGGCTCCTTTTTCTTTGGTGTAGCCTATCTTGAAGAATTCTGCTCGCCTCGCCGAGCAGATCGTTTCATTGGGTCAACAGTATGCTATGCTAGATAACCACCATCGTGCCATCAAAGGTTAGTGTTATACTTTTCTTTTCACTCTTCTTGTGTAGAGGTTGGTGAACTTCAGGTTTTGCCGTTTTTGTCCCCTGTAGGTGAGCATAATGAACTTCTTCGTCGTGAAACTTCTCTCGAGAAGGGACTTGCCACGGTGGAGAAGAAACGCGAAGAGGCAGTCAAAGCTCTGGAGGAGTCACAGAAGCATGAGCAAGAATTTTGTTCCTCCACCGCCAAGAGGGAAAAGTTGTTCGTAGAACAACTCTTCTCTATCGCGAAAGCGCTCTCAGGTATTACACTGTCTCACTTCCGTTTTCCAATGCGTTCTTCCTTCATGATGTTGTGCTGATATGTGTATTCTTCAGAAGTTGCCGGTGTGAATTTTGATGCTCAAGCTTTGTCCCACACGGATGCCTTGGCCGGCGTCGTGGCTGTAGTCGAGGACCACAACGTCTCTCTCAAAGACACACTTGGAAAGGCCAAGGGCGTGCTGAGTGGCCTTCAAGAGGAGATGGCTCACAAGGCCAATTTAATCGAAAATCTTGACGGCCTAGTGGAGTCCTTCACAGAGGGCGTCCTGATGGACTTCAAGAATGCACGGAGGTCAGTTGGCGCGACCATGGCACTCGCAATGGCACAAGCCCACGGCATGGAGCTAGACCCCAAGGAGATCTCTAAGGCGATGCTGGTCACCGCGGATGGCCAGCAGGTAGTGTTCACTCCCTTCGCTGGTAGTTGCAGTAAATATGGGCCTCGGCTCATTGAAACAGTCGCCAAGTACTCGGTGGAGCTACAACGAGTGAAGGCGGCAAAGGCTGCAGCATCTGGGGCTACAACTGGGAAGTCTGTGGCATCAGAGACTGTCACAGATTCAAGGAAGCCCCCAAAGTCAAAAGCAAAAAAACAGAGCATTTCCTAGCTGCCTTGTGTAATAGCCTAGCTTTCCATTGATGAACTGTATTTCGTGGGGGTACCCCTTTTGATACTTGCTAAATGTTGAATGTACACCTTCCTTTTGTTGATGGATGGTTGGTCTTATTTGCCTCTTACTTTGGATGTAATAGGGTCCTTCGAGTGGTACTCCTGACTCTCCTCCTGCCAATGAAACTGTGGTGCAACCATGTTCAAAGGTGGAGAGTTGTCGCTGCTTGCACGATTGCGCGATCGCATGAAACAATTGGAGCGAGAATTGCCTGTGATCCACGGTAACACGGACTTGTGGAAGTCGAAGGCTGAGACAGCCAGCACGCGCGATAAGTACCTCCTCGGCGAAGTCTCTCAATTGAATGAGAAATTCAAGTGTTAGCTCTCTAGCTTCTTATCTTTTTCTTTAGTTATTCGTAGTGACGCTTTGTTCTTATGCTTTTGCTCCGTTTCTTGTAGTTGTTAGCGCTCGTCACCCGTAGGATGAGAGGTATCGGGTTGCCATTCACCTACACGACCTGACCCAGGAGCAGCGGCAAGCTAGCGGATACTTCTGGGTGGACCATGATCACGCAGTCGCATTGGCGACGCTGCAGGATCGTGCAACACGGGTGCTTCAGTGTTTGAAGAAGGCGCATTCATGCCTTAGGCATATTTCCAGGCAATGTTTCCCGTGGACGTGGTGCCTTCAAGCTTGCTAGCTTTGTTGGCGAAGTTTCAAGATATCAGCGCAGTGCGCGAGTGCGTATGCCAGCAGTTGGTCACGGGTGCTAAAGCTGTGTTGGCACTTGTTCAAAATAATCGGCCAGATGTGGATGTCACAGCTGTTGTGGCTGGTCCGCCGCCTCCGCCAGGAGGGATGACATGGAACATGGTTCCACACTACCAGGCGGTTGATCGGCCAGCCAAAGATATCATCGATTTCTTTGAAGATCAAAAAAATGTTCTCCTTTTGCAGCAGTAGTGTAGTTTGGACCTGCACATGAATGTATAAGTGTTGTAAAGTTCATACAATTGTGTCGGGTGTTTTTTGATACCCGTTAGTGTGTAAAGAGCTTGCTAGCTTGTATGTTTTTCGAGTGTATTGTAATCTACAGTTCCTTTTCGTTACCCTGGCGCATATTCATCTCAGCACATTGCCAACTTGTCAGGTGCGTTACAACTGGGTTGGTGTTATCAAGGGTTCGATTGGTAGTGCGTCAGCTACTTAGGATACTGTGTTGTTCATGGAACGAGGTGTAGAGGGTGGCGCAGCTCCCGAGTAATATAATTGCAAGGAAAACAGGAAAAACACAAGGTTTGGGGCACTTAGCTTTATTTATTCGCAGAATATCACGAGGTACAATGTATGGCTAAGTAGCCTGGCTGAATAGCCTTATTTGTAAAGTAAAAACATCTAAGGGTAGAAACGGCGCAGTTGCATGACGTTCCAGGGATTGGAGTATGCGACTCCGCTCTCTAAGTCTTTAAGGCGATAGGCGTCACCTGGGATTAGTTCGGTAATCACATAAGGTCCTTCCCAAGGGGACTCGAGCTTGAGATGCCCTTGTTGTTTCAGTCACAGGACCAGATCTCCTTCCACGAAGGATCTGGGGCGTAGCCTTCTGCTGTGGTAGTTGTGGACGTTCTACTGGTAGATCGTGGATCTCTCCACTGCAATCTCGTGTGCCTCATCGAGGAGGTCGACGGAGTCTTCGAGTGTGAGAGCTGATTCTGTCTCGGTGTATGCTACTACCTATGGGGCTTTGTAGCACACCTCTGCGGGTAGTACCGCCTCGGCACAATGTACCATGAAGAACGAAGTGTAGCCTGTAACGCCGTTTGGATTTGTGCGCAGGCTCCATAGTACTGATTGCAGCTCGTTGGGCCAGCACCTGGCAGCTCTTTCGAGTGGTCGAAGGAGCCTTTTCTTGATCTCGCTGCAGACGAGGCCGTTAGCCTTTTCGACTTGACCGTTGGTCTGGGGTGCGCTACTGAGGCATAGCTGATGTTGATTCCCAATTTTTCACAGAAGCCCTGGAATTCTTTTGAGGTGAACTTTGTCCCGTTGGCGGTGATGATGTTGTGCGGCACCCTGAACCGGAAGACGATAGACTCGAAGAATTTTACGGTGTTGGCTCCTAATTGGTTTGTCACCAGCATGGCCTCAATCCACTTAGTAAATTTGTCGACTGCGATGAGGAGGTAGACGTATCCTCCAGGTGAAGACTTTTGGAGATTCCCGACCATGTTGAGTCCCTATTGCACGAAAGGCCAAGCCACATGTATTATCTTGAGCTCCACGCCAGGTGTGTGTGGCTTGTCCACAAATTGCTGGTAAGCGTTGCAACCCTAGACGATGTTTGTGGCATCGCGCATTGCCGTTGGCCAGTAGGATCCAGCTCATAGAGCTTTGGTGATGAGGGCGTGATTGCTGGCGTGGTGCCCGCAAGTGCCTTCATGTATGTCGAGGAGGATGGCTCTTCCTTCCCCGTTGGAGACGCACCACTGAAGGACTCATATGATGCTACGCTTGTATAGTTCGCCATTAATGAGGGCGAATGCCTTGGATCGTCGCGCTATATGACGCGCATCAGTCGGGTCATTTGGCAGCCTTTTGCTGAGCAAGTATGTGATGTACGGTTGCGTCCAGGATGGCTCGATCATCATGACTTCCATGGGGCCTTCGAGTCCTGTGTCTGGCTCCATGTTGTCGAGTACCGTTGGCGCGTTGGGTGGCATAGCCCCTGAGTCTTTTGACGTGCTGGTTTTATGCTCTAGAGCCTTTGGTTTGATGGAGCGCTCATAGATGCGCTCTAGAAATACTCCGGGTGGCACTTGGGCGCAGGTGGAGCCGATGTTGGCGAGTATGTGTGCCTCCTCGTTGCTCTCGCGGCCTATGTGTCGTTGCTCGCAGCTGTCAAAATCCCCCTCGAGTGCGTCGTAGAGGTCGCGATAGGCGATCATGTTGTCCCTCAAAGCATCACACTCATTCATTGTTTGGTTGACCACAAGTTTGGAATTGCCGTAGATGACGAGTCGCCTAGCGCTGCAGGCTTTTGCCATACGCATCCCGTGTAGCAAGGTTTCGTATTCAGCTTCATTGTTGGAGGCGGTGAATTGCATTCGCAGAACATACCTCATCTTGTCACCTTGAGGCGACGTTAGGATGACGCCCACGCCAGCTCCCTCCTTATGCTTGGACCCATCGAAGTGCATTATCCATACATAGGACATGTCTGGCTTGTCAGGGAGCTGGTTCTCCAACCAGTGCACGAGGAAGTCTAGCATAACTTGTGACTTGATCACGTCTCGCTTCTCATATGTAATTTCCAGCGGGGATAGTTCTATCCCCTAGAGCATGACTCATCCAGTGTTGTCGGGATTTCTGAGTATGTGCCCAAGCGGGCGTCGTTCACCACTATGATTGGGTGCTCCTGGAAGTAGTGGCGCAGTCGCCTGGCTATCATGAAGACACCGTATGCCAGCTTCTGATAACGCGGGTACCATTATTTTGTGCATGAGCACCTCATTGAGGTAGTAGAATAGGCGTTGCACCCCGTGGACTTTATTTTGTTCGGCTCGTTCCACTACAAGCACAGTGCTTACCACCTGGTTGGTGGCGGAGATGTATAGTAGTAGCGGCTCTCTTTCATGAGGTGTCACCAACACCGGCGAGGTGGACAGTAGGCGCTTGAGGTCCTCGAATTCTTCTTACGCTTCGTCTGTCCATTCAAATTTGTCAGCCTTGCGGAGAAGTTGGTAGAAAGGCAGTGCCTTTTCTCCCATGCGACTAATGAATCGACTGAGTGCCGCGATTCGCCCAACCAATTGTTGGACGCCTTTTATGTTCTTCGGCTTCTCCATGGCTAGTATGGCCTTTATTTTCTTCGGGTTGCCTCAATCCCCCTCACCGAGATGAGATACCCGAGCAGTTGCCCAGATGGTATGCCGAAGGCGCATTTGTCCGGATTTAGTTTGATCCGGTAGCGGTCGAGGTTGTCAAAAGTCTCACGGAGATCATCGATTAATGAGGCTTCCTCCTTGGTTTTGATGATGATGTCGTCAACATAGACTTGGATGTTGCGACCGAGATGGCTCTTGAGGTAGGCCTACATACACCGTTGGTAGGTGGCTCCTGCGTTTTTCAGCCCGAAGGGTATCGTTGTGTAGCAGAAAACACCAAAGGGCGTGACGAACACCGTTTTCTCCTGGTCTTCCTCCTTCATTCAAAACTGATGGTAGCCTGAGTAGGCATCGAGGAAGCAGAGGCGCTCGCATCCCGTGGTGCAGTCAATTATCTGATCGATCTGAGGCAACGAGAAGTGATCCTTCGGGAAATGCTTGTTTAAGGAGGTGAAGTCCATGCACATCCGCAGGATATCTGTGTATTTTTAGGAACGAGCATGGGGTTTGTGACCCAGTTGCTTTCCTTGATCTCGCGTATGAAATTAGTGTTGAGGAGTCTGTTCACTTCCATCCCAACCGCTTTTGCCCTTGGTTTAGACAGTTGTCGTATTGTTTGTTTGAATGGCCTTGCTTCAGGATTCATGTTGAGTGAGTGCTCGGCGAATTCCCTGGGAACTCCTGGCATGTCCACTGGACACCAGGCGAAGATTTCCTAGCGTTCACGGAGGAATTCGACGAGCGTGAGTTCCTATTCAGGACTCAAGTTGTTGGCGATAAGGGCCATCTTGGTCGGGTCTGTTGGGTGGACCTGGACTTTCTTGGTGTGCACCGATGTATCAAAGGATTGGTCAGGTGAGCTTGGCTTGATCGGGGGAGGCAGACTGTTGTCTGTTGACTCCTTTAACCTCGCTAGTTCGTATTGCATGCCGAAAGACTGGGAAATTCTGTTGAATTCCCTATCACAGCTATCGGATATCTCGAAGCTTCCGTTGACTGTGATAATGCTGTGTGGGCCTGGCATCTTCATCTGCAGATAGGCGTAGTGTGGTACCACCATGAACCTTGTGAACGCGATACGTCCGAGGATGAAGTGGTATTGAGAGGGCCAGTGATGACCCACAAGTATAGGGGTGTATCGCAGTATTTTTGATAAGTAAGAGTGTCGAATCCAACGAGGAGCACAAGGTGCTGGCTAGTGGTATGGATCAGGAATTCTCTGCAAATACTTAGCAAACGGATTTTTAGGGGTTTTTGGTAAAGCAAGTAAACAAAGTACGAATAAATAAAAGACAGTAGGAATAAATGCAGCAAGTGGCCCAATCCTTTATACAGCAAAGGACAAGCCGGTTGTATTACTTAAGATGACCAAACGTCCTCGAGGACACATGGGAAGACTGTCAAGTGCTTTCGCTTCATATAGTTGATTAATCTTCTTTAGCTTGCTAAGTGTTGTGTGGGTGAACCTGTGCTAATGTACCGACCTTCCTAGGACTAATACATACTTGTGATTATACCCCTTGCAAACATCCGTAAGTACAAGAAAGTAATTAAGGTAGAAACCTAACCACAACTTTAAACTCTAAGACCCTTACATCCCTTGTGCAATGGTTTCCTAACGGGGGTTCAGGTTTCTGTCACTCCGGCAACCCCTACGATTAGTAGCCAAATACACAATGCATTCCCCTAGGCCCATATAGGTGAAGTGTCATGTAGTCGACGTTCACATGATAGCACTAGAAGAAGTACACCACAACTTAAATATCAAACCATCGAATCTTTCTCAAAACAACTCCACTACTAACAACATGACTTCTCCCATGTCCTCAAGAACAAAATGAACTACTCCCAAGACATCATATGGATCATGATCAGAGATGGAATAATGATGTATAACAATCTGAACATAAACAATAATTCAATGGTTCACTCAATAGCATCAACTACAAAGAGTAATCAACACCGGGAAAGTTTCCCCTATGAACTATGCAAGATTCAACCCAATTGTTACAGCAATATGGAGATGGTGATGAGGGTGCTGATGGTGATGACGGTGGTGATGATGACAATAATGATCCCGATGAAGTCCAGCTTTATGGTGCTGTTGATGGCGATGATCTCCCCTCTCCGGGAAGGAATTCCCTCGGCAGAAATCTGTCTGCCGGAGAGATCTTTCTCTCTCGGTGTTTTCCGCCCCGCAGAGGCGGCGGAATCTTTCTGTGGTCACTCCCCGAGTCTTAGGTTTTCGGGAGGATAATATACGCCAGAGGGGAGTGCTAGGGGTGGACCATGGCGGCCACACCACCTGGTGGTGCGGCCCAGGGTGGCCTGCGCCAGGTGGTGGTGTGTGCCCCATGTGGCCCATCTCTAGCCCCCCTTCTGGCTTCCTTTGTCTTTTGGAAAAATAGGATTTTCCATATATTTTCCCAGATTTTCTGATCTTCGCGAATTTTGCCTCCAAACAGCACCTTTTCCATCAGAATCCTAACTGCAGCGGTCCATGCTCCAAAAGTCATCAACCATGCAAAAAACAGATGAAATAACATAAGTAGCACCTCTTAATATGAAATATATCAATGAATAACAGTGAACTATGACATAGAATAGTGATGCAAAATGGATGTATCAACTCCCCCCAAGCTTAGACTTCGCTTGTCCCCAAGCGAAACTGAGCTCAATAAACATGACCTCAAGTTTATGGAGTGAAGGGTCGATAAAAGAATACAGACAAGAAGCATCACATTCATCATATACATAGATCATAATAGAAGACAACTCACTATTATATAACTTTAACTTGCAATAAGTAAAGGAAAGACAATAAAGATACATAAAGTGAATCATAATTGGTAATGGCAAACTTAGCTCTTGGTCAAAGAATAGTTGATAATTTGCTGGAGTTCACAAATAACTGGTTTTTCAATGATAGCTTTCAAAGTAGTAAACATCAAGATAAGAGCAATGTGCAAAACAAGGAACATAAGAAACGTGATTGAATAAATCATCATATGAATGAATGAAACACAACAACTCAAAATACTTGCTGAGATAGAAGGGAATAGGTTTACTGACTCAACTACAAAGTAAAAGAAAGGCCCTTCGCAGAGGGAAGCGGGGATTGCAAGTTTCATAAAGAGCTCCCAAAAATTATGATACTTATTAGATTTCAGCTCTCATTGCCCCTATCATAGGCATCTTTAGGTGATTAAGGTTAAAGTGACACAACTAAGAGGATATGCTTAACAAGTTGTAAATTGAAGTCCCAAGCCCCTTACTTACGAAGACCGAACCTCATGCTACTCAACTTCAGTCACGAGTAAGCTCTTGTCATTGTAAATACATGTGTATCATTGAGAACCGCCAACGGGGTACCCCTTGCACATGACACAGGAGCTATCCCATAATCAAAATGACAAGGCAAGCAGACAATGAGCATCTCAGCGATCTATTTATTTGCTATTTGCATAGGTTTTTATTGAGGATGCTTCATAGAATGCTCACTATAGTTATGCTGCAAGTTTCCACCATGATTAGGCATGGCTTAGGCTAGCGGCCTAGGCATTTCTCTAACACACATATAAACTCCATGATCTTACAAGTTCCACTTTTATTTCACACCGCCGGGATCCATAAGCAAAAGAACATGATATCAATTGGGTACAAAGTACCAATGCAATGCTGAAAGCATTCCCCATGATACATGGTTCTGCTAACTTCAACTTATAAAGCGCAAGCATATACGCAACAAAGAAGGACGCAATGGTTCAGGTTATTAAATGTAAGAAAAGTACAGTGTGCCATCAAGTTCGTGAGAGCTTTAATCACTAATTTTCACATAACAAGTTTAGGGAGGTAGATAAAAACAGGAATTTACTTGGAATAGCAATAATGCTAATAGGTAGGTATGGTGGACACAAATGGCATAGGTTTTGGTTTAAGGGATGGATGCACGAGAAGAATTCCCTCTCAGTACAGGTTTTTGGCTAGCAAGGCTGGGTAGCAAGTATAAGAGTTGAAGGAAACAAACAAACATACAAGTGGTAAAGACAAACATGCAATCTTCCTTGGAAGCACAAAAGATCTTAACTAGAGAATACTAGACTTATGAGCAAATCAAGATCCAAAATAGTCGACAGTCTTACACCATTGGGATACTTCTACGAAACTTTAGTACATATATGAGAGACCGGTGCCAAAACCAGATGATGAAATTATTTTCTTTAGAGTACTTCTATCTTTTCATTCAACTCTAAAAAATAGTGTTGCTACTGACCAAGCCAAGTTTTCCAAAACCAACTAAATTAACTCAATGATCCCAAAGTGATACCAATACTAACAACAAGATCAATCGTATAACCACGAATCGAAAACTAATATAAGCTATGCAAAAGAGTAAATGATAGAACTTCTCATTAATATTCCATAATGGCAACTCACATCAAGGGATACATATCTAACAAGAGAGGGGACACTTCCATAATGCAAACCATCCTACATAATAATTTCTCTATTCATGATATGACTCTAGTAATAAGGGTAAAAAGATAGAAGATAGTGATGTGATACCGCGGCACTCCCCCAAGCTTGGAACAAATCAAGGTGATGCCAAACCTGATGACGAATTACTCCTTTGGTGGTGGTGGTATCCTCTCGATGAGCTCTTTGATCAGTTTCCCAAAGTCCTCAATCTCGAAGGTGAGATTACGGATCAGCTGTGAGTTTTGCTCAATGCGGCTCATGATCATGTCGGGTTGAGAATTCCAGCTCTGGCGATTCTTTCCCCACTCTTCCTCCTTGAAGTCTTCTTTCCCTGCATAGCTAGAACGAGGCAAATCCCAATTGGAGGGTAATTTCCCCTTGGGCATATTCTGGTATTGATGCTCATGGATAAGAGTATGGAAAGGATTCTTAGTGCGTGGAGGATGTGACCAGGGATCTGAACGATGATGAGGAGGCTTCCCACTAATTGACATAGTCCTGGCAGGGTTTGCCACCACCCCAATGCTTGCAATGGTAGTGTCGGTGTGCTTGGTCTCCTCTTCATCTTCACTCTTGATCTCCTTCTCCTGCCTGGGGTCTTGGAGGTCTTCCTCCATAGGCTCTTTTCCTTTATCCTTGGTAGACACCATTGTGCTTATAAGCTTTCAAGAATAGTTCATGGCAGAAATAGATCGAAACGAAAACACGACGAAAACACAATATACGAACCTAGGGAGATCTAGGGGATTATATATTACGAAGTTTCATGACAAAAGGAAGGTACTAGGAGAAAACGAGTCGGAGACAGAGTCTGGAGTGGCCACACCACCTGGTGGCAGGGCAAGGGGTGGGCCCGCGCCACAGGGTGGTGTGAGCCACCCTGGTTCCATTTCCATCCCTTTTTCGCTTCGTACCTTTCCTTATTGACAAAAAACTGCAAAAGTATAGTTGGATAGTATTTTCGCGGAACTTTTCTTACTAGAACTGTTACCTATTTGAAAACGGACTCTGCAGGTCTCTGAATTTGGTATCTAGTACATTCTTCCAGAGTCACCACTTGAATAACATCAATATCTTAATCTTCATACACTTATTGCTTGAGTCATGCAACCTTTCACTTCCTTACTACACCATTATCTCCACTACCTAGAAATTTCTTTCACAGAAAACTTCACACAGTTCTTATTAACAACATTAGTATAACTGAAGTGATAAAACCTTTTGAGTCCACTTTCAACTGAAAACCATCAAAACACAAGCTACTGTAGCAACTCCTTCCGAAAACCCAAAAATAATTCAAAAAGGAAATCGAATAAAGAAGCAAATGCAAGAGTGGCAAAATCTGTCAAAACAGACCAGCAGGTAAAGATCAATTTTTTAGAAACTCTTCTGTTGCTCAAATCAAAAAGTACAAAACTAACGAAAGTTAAATAACAACCTGGGTCAGAAGCACAAAAAATTACAGCTCAATCCGACATACATATATCTCTCACGAAGTTTTACGGTGAAGCACAAAAATATGTTTCGGGACAGCAACCTCCCCAAATCTTACTTCTCTCTCATTAGAGGTTGATCTTGACACAAAAACTAAACAGAAAAGATAAGGAGCGGTTATTACCGAAGTAATAACTTCCAAGACTCAAAGAAACAAAAACAAACTGAAAGCAAAAACAAATTGGGTTGTCTCCCCAAAAGCTCTTTCTTTATAGCCATTAAGATGGGCATGATAATTTTGAAGATGCTCACATAGGAATATGAATTGAAGTGAAAGAGAGCATTAAGAAGCAAAAATATACACATTTAAGTCTAACCCACTTCCTATGCAAGGGAATTTTTTAAACAAACAAGTTGTTGAAACCAGAGGCTACTTGCATAAGAAGGCAAAAGAAGTGCAACATAAAAACTTTCAACATAAAACGAGGAAACTTAATATTATTGAGATGCAGAAGAACACTTTTCCCTCTCTCATAGTAACTTTCAGTATCATGCATAAACTTAACAATATAACTATCACAAGGGCCATCGTAACAATGATCACTTATTCTAACAGAAAACACGGGAATACTAGCTCTCATAACACTACTTTGTGAAACAATATTAGAGGTATCCTTACAAATGATAGTGTGTCCCTCTTCTACATATTTAGTACCTAAGTCTTTCACATTTTCTATAGTAGGTTCATCAACCATTTTTTATCAGGTTCAACAGCTTTGATTATACTTTCATTAACCATACTAGCTATCATAGAATGTTCCTTCATCTTAACTTGGAAAGGAATTTTCTCAATGTAAGGTTCAGGTAAAACATGATTAGCAGTATAAACTTCAGTATTTCTTGCACGAACACTCTTAGCAATATCTTTATAAGGTTCATGATACTTATTCCACGTCTTTTTAGGCACTTCAATATAGGAAGCAAAAGCCTTAAAATAAGAAGCAATAGCTTGAGAGTCTAGACCATAAGCATTTTTAATATTTTGAAAGTCATCAGTTCCCATAAAAGATTCAATGCATTCATAATCATAATTTATACCTAACTTTCTACCTTTGTCATTCTCCCAAGCTTTACCATTGTCTTGAATACGGTCCAGGAGATCCCATTTAGCTTCTTCTTCCATGCGAGTGAATGATCCAGCACAAGAAGCATCCAATAAATCGTTATCATGTAGAGGGAGCCTTGCATAAAAGTTATTGATAATAATATTGTTGGGGAGCTCATGAATGGGACATTTGAGCATTAGTAACTTCAATCTCCCCCAAGCTTGAGCTATACTCTCTCCATCAAGAGGCCAAAAGTTGTATATTTGATTCCGATCTTTATGAATCTCACTAGGAGGATAAAACTTTGAATAAAAGAGAGGCACTATTTCCTCCTATTCTAGAGCTTGACCATTCTTCAGCAGCTTATACCATTCCTCGGCTCTTCCTTTCAGCGATAATGAGAATAACTTCTTCTTAACTTGATCTGTAGTAATACCTGCACACTTGAACAACCCGCATAATTCGTGTATAAAGAGCAAATGATCACCGGGATGGACAGTTACATCCCCAACATAATATATATCCAAAACACGATCAATAATTCTTGTAGGTATTTTAAAAACATCATTCTCAGCAGGTGGTGGTTTATCTACTACCTTAGCAGTGGTAGTAGCATTACCAAATAAGAAACTCAGCGAATTATCCATAACAAAAATAAAGCAACTAACAGAAGTAAACAATACTCACAGTAGAAGTTTCCTTTACCAGTTCCACTCTCCAATAGCGCTTCACTCCTCGGCAACGACGCCAGAAAATAGTCTTGATGACCCACAAGTATAGGGGGTGTATTGTAGTATTTTTGATAAGTAAGAGTGTCGAACCCAACGAGGAGCAGAAGGTGCCGGCTAGTGGTATGGATCAGGAATTCTCTGCAAATACTTAGCAAACGGATTTTTAGGGGTTTTTGATAAAGCAAGTAAACGAAGTACGAGTAAATAAAAGAAAGTAGGAATAAATGCAGCAAGTGGCCCAATCCTTTATGCAGCAAAGGACAAGCCAGTTGTATTACTTAAGATGACCAAACGTTCTCAAGGACACATGGGAAGACTATCAAGTGCTTTCGCTTCATATAGTTGATTAATCTTCTTTAGCTTGCTAAGTGTTGTGTGGGTGAACCTGTGCTAATGTACCGACCTTCCTAGGACTAATACATACTTGTGATTATACCCCTTGCAAACATCCGTAAGTACAAGAAAGTAATTAAGGTAGAAACCTAACCACGACTTTAAACTCTAAGACCCTTACATCCCTTGTGCAATGGTTTCCTAACGGGGGTTCAGGTTTCTATCACTCCGGCAACCCCTACGATTAGTAGCCAAATACACAATGCATTCCCCTAGGCCCATATAGGTGAAGTGTCATGTAGTCGACGTTCACATGACACCACTAGAAGAAGTACACCACAACTTAAATATCAAACCATTGAATATTTCTCAACACAACTCCACTACTAACAACATGACGTATCCCATGTCCTCAAGAACAAAATGAACTACTCACAAGACATCATATGGATCATGATCAGAGATGGAATAATGATGTATAACAATCTGAACATAAACAATAATTCAATGGTTCACTCAATAGCATCAAGTACAAAGAGTAATCAACACCAAGAAAGTTTCCCCTATGAACTATGCAAGATTCAACCCAATTGTTATAGCAATATGGAGATGGTGATCAGGGTGCTGATGGTGATGATGGTGGTGGTGATGATGATGATCCCGATGAAGTCCAGCTTGATGGTGGTGTTGATGGTGACGATCTCCCCTCTCCGGGAAGGAATTCCCCTGGCAGAAATCTGTCCAACGGAGAGATCTTTCTCCCTCGGTGTTTTCAGCCCCGTAGAGGCGGCGGAATCTTTTTGTGGTCACTCCACGAGTCTTAGGGTTTTGGGAGGATAATATACTCAAGAGGGGAGTGCCAGGGGTGGACCAGGGCGGCCACACCACCTCGTGGTGCGGCCCAGGGTGGCCCGTGCCAGGGGTGGTGTGGGCCTCCTGTGGCCCATCTCCAGCCCCCTTTCTGGCTTCCTTCGTCTTCTAGAAAAATAGGATTTTTCGTATATTTTCCCGGATTTTCTGATCTTCGCGAATTTTGCCTACAAACAGTACCTTTTCCATCAGAATCCTGACTGCAGTGGTCCATGCTCCAAAAGTCATCAACCATGCAAAAACAGATGAAATAACATAAGTATCACCTCTTAATATGAAACATATCAATGAATAACAGTGAATTATGACATAGAATAGTGATGCAAAATGGACGTATCAGCCAGTCAACGACTTAGAATTCAATGCGCTCTCGCCGAAAATTTGTCGGTGTTCTGAGATGACGTCAAGGCTGATCTTGCCTAGGAGATACACGCCCTTCCCTGGGACAATTCCGTGGAAGGTTGTGTCTGAAACTTCAGACAGGTCAGAGGGATCCGCATTGCGTGCAAGGTACTTGCGAACATGAGATTAATGTCGCTTCCGCCATCCATGAAGACGCGACTCATCTCAAAGCCTCAGATTTGCGCCTCGAGCACCAAGGGACAGTGGTCGGGGCAAGGTACTTGGCGCGGATGATCACGCTTGTCGAAGGTGTTGCAGGACTCGCTTCCATTGTGGTACTCCGTGGTGGAGGGCAGCGCATTCATCGCCAGATTGACTTGGCGAGTGATTGCCTTCTACACTCGATTTGAGGGGCGTCCTTTTTGGATCATCCCCATGTTTCCCAACGCTCGTGGGTATGCCTCGCCTCCATGGTTTTGGACTGGCGCAACCGTGGGTGGTGGTGGCCCTGGTGGTGGTGTAGGATCTCCATGAGCCATAGCGCCCGGGGCAGCTCCATAGCCCTAGTTTATTGTGTCGCGATTCATCTGGGCCAGGCCTTCGTGGAGCTTGAGGAACTCGCGACAGTCCTTTAGGAGATGGCTGGACTTTTTGTTGCCATCATGCTTGTCGATGTAGAAGTACATGTTGCATGGTCCGGACAGTTTCCCCTGGATGGATGTTGCAGGTGCCTCATCGCGAGTGCGGCGCTGCCACACTTGCGTGGTTTTCCCGCTGTCGCGGTATCCACTATTGCGGTTGTCATCGCGTTTATCGTTGTAGCCGGCTGCGACCATGTTGACCTCTTCACTGTCCTTGTAGCCGTGCATTCGATGTTTTCCTCGATAGTCGCGCCAACGGCCGAGGTCGTCGTCATCGTCAGAGTGGACATGGTTTTTTACTGAGTCCTCTCCATTGTCCCACCTATTCGCGATCTCCATCAGGTGGTCGATTTTCTTGGGCTTCGAGCGGCCCAGCTCCTCCCTGAGCTCTCTTTTGCGTACGCTGTTGTTGAACGCATCGATTGCGTGATCCTCAAATATGTGTTCTGCAAAAAAAATGATGGAAAACCTCTGGATATACGAACGCAACGGCTCACCAGTCTTCTGGTAGCAACCGCGCAATTCTTTGATTGATGTGGGCCTTTTGTAAGTGCCCTTGAAGTTTCGCATGAAGCTGTAGACTAGCTCTTCCCATCTGCGAATTGATCTGCGCGGGAGGTTGTTGAACCACGCACGGGCGGCACCTTGCAGCTGCAGCTGGAGGCATTGCATCGGCGTGCTTGTGGTTCCACCATGTAGCCTGACGGAGTAGGTGTGATCCTCCAGCCAGATTTTTGGGTCCTATAGGCCGTCGAATTTTGGGTTCTCCGATGGGAGTTTAAACCCCTTTGGAATTCGCTTCTCCCTGATGGCTCTGCTGAAGCAGCTGGCGCCGTAGAGCTCTATCACATCATCTTCTGAGTCAGTCGAACTAGCACGCCTCGCGTGCATTTTGTTGACCTTGTGCTGCGTGATGTCATCAAGCGTGTCGTAGTCGTAGTCGTGCCATTGCGAGCAGTGTTGCCGCGAAAAGTCGTGGCTGTCGTTGCTGGAGGAGGGCGATGAGTAGTGCTTGGCCAGAGCTTTGCTTTTCTTCGGGTCCGACGCTGGATCCTTAATGAGGGCAGCTTCGACTAGCCGTATGCTTGCGATCGTGGATCGGTGCATGGCATCTCGCGGATCCCCAGCCGGTGGCTGGTTGTTGAGGAGGTACATGGTGGCTGTCATCACCGCTGCATGCGGTGTCTTTGGGAGCACGTTACCCCGCGTATCCATCATCATAGATGACAAGTCGAGGACTCGCGTGGCCTCTTCTCGCTCCTTGTCGATGAGGTTGGCTAGTCGAGAGCGCCTCTTGGCGGCCACATGGTCATTGCTCTTGGAGGAGGATCCTCCCATGGAAGAGAGTTGAGCCCGCCGAAGGCTCGACTCGTCTGCTGCATTTCTGCACGCGTCGAGCTGTGCAATTACTTGTTGTTGGTGCTTGTATTCTTCCCTGAGCAACCAATGGTAACCCATCAGCATGTCTTGCGATGATTTGGGGGGAAGGGGATTGCCCCGCAGGGCTTCTCAACAGCGGACACAGTCATTGTCGTTGAGCTTGATCAGCATGCACTCTTTAGTGCGCTCATTCTCCGTGAGATGCGGATCACCTTCCGTCCCATTGTTGGTGGGGGCGCCATTGCCGGGACCACCATTCGCGAATGGGATGCCACCGCCGGTAGCGGTGTTGTCTCGAGTGCCGCCGTTCTCTCCCATGTTGACGACGACGCACATTAGTGCTTTGGGAGGCTGTTGCTTCCACAGCTTTCAGATCCGGAGCCGTTGGCTCCATCTTCAGTGGCCAGATCACCCAGATCGGATCCGCAACTACTATCGCTGATTGTGTTCCCGACTGTTGTTGGAGCGTCGAGTTCACTCATGGTGCCGATCGGCGGTGGAAACCATGATGCTGGAGCAATCGTGGGAACCGTTGGTTGGTCAGGGAGGCGAAGTGTGCCCAGTTGACCAACTTGGAAGTGTAAGCTCCTGATCGCCAGGCCAATCCCTTCACCCACGGACTCGAAAGCCGGGCGAGTGGCCGGTGCGTGGACGGTGAAGTAGAAGACACCGAAGAGGAGGTGAATCTATGTTATTGTAGAGTTGTAGATCGCAGTTTACGGGGCCGAAGAAGCCGCAACATCAGCACTCCCAATTCCCACAAATGGCGCCAATTGACGAGGGTTAAACTCATCAATGCCCATTGTTATGGACTTGGGTTTTGGAGAAAGAGGAAGCGCTGGAGGCATCAATCAGCTAGCAAACAAGCACACAGGGACGCAAGGTTTACCCAGGTTCAGGCCTCGTAGAGGACCCTACTCCTGCTTGTCTGCTCTTGGAATTATCGAGGGAGTCGAAAGTTACACGGGTGCGCAGATGCAATCTGGCGAGGTTGTGAAAAATAAGGTTGTGATTGTCCTTCTCGCTGCCCCCTCCTAGCCTTTATATATATAGGCTAGGTCTCAGGTAGCAGGTCGAGTTCGGTTGACAAGTTAGGGTATGTCCCTTTTAAACTTTCTATCTTAAGCTCGCCTTGTGCAGCAAGGAATCGGAGTCTCCGTAGGTCACCTGAATCTTGGATTGGGCCATGGTAACATAGTGGACTTCTGCCAGATTGGACCATATATGCCAAGCTCGAGTACCTGTAAGGTATGCCCACGTGATACGTTGCAAACGTATTTATAATTTTTGATGTTCCATGCTTGGTTTTATCTACTTTCTTATGTTTTGTCCACACTTTGGAGTACTTTTTATACACTTTCTGGGACTAACCTATTAACAAGATGCCACAGTGCCAGTTGCCTATTTTCTGCTATTTTTGTTTCCAGAAAGTCAGAAAATGAATATTCTCGGAATTGGAAGGGACAAAAGCCAAAGTTGATATTTTACCGGAAGACTCACGGAGCCAGAAGACGAGACAAAGAGGGGCCACAGGGCGGCCACACCATGTGGTGGCGCGGGCTAGCCCTGGCCGCGCGACCAGGTGGTGTGGGCCCCCTGGCCGGCCACCGACCTTGCCTCTTTCGCCTATATATGTCCCCCGATGCAGAAACCCTAAGTCGTCATTCAGAAATCCACGAAAAGTTCCGCAGCGCCGCCACCACCAAAGGGGAGATTCGGGGGACAGAAAGTCTCTGTTCCGGCACCCTGCCGGGACGGGGAAGTGCCCCTAGAGCCATCTCAATCGATCTCCACCGCCATCTACATCGCCGTTGCTGATTCCCATGATGAGGAGGGAGTAGTTCTTCCTCAAGGCTAAGGGTTCTACCGGTAGCTATGTGTTCATCTCTCTCTATGCATGATCATATTGTGATCATTAGCTTGTAATATATAGATCTACCTTGCTACTCAAGTGCATTAATAGATCTCTCCTCTCCCCATTTGTGTGAAAGTGACAGCGTGCACACCATGGTGGCACTTAAGCTAGAGGTTACAAATACTTGTTATGAGTTATATTTGGAGTTGTATGTCTCTATGAAATTGTGGTGTTTGTTGGACTCATCTAGTACTCAAGGTGACAGTGTGGGGTTTTCTAGATGGGGAAGATGAACTTTGAGGTGTGTTGTTATAGCCCTACCAACGATTAGAGTGTCCAACCGGAGAGTAGTTAAGAGTAGTATCATGAAGAGAATATATTTATATGAGAGTGTTCACTAGTGAAAGTATGATCCCTAGGCCTTGTTTCTTAGCATTGAAACACCGTTTGCTATTAGATCTATTACATGTTTGCTTGCTTCCATCTTTATTTCAGTTTTCCTTTAGTCTCTTCCACGCCATCAAGTTATTTTCTAGCACCGTTACCACTTATAATTATCCATACCACTTGTATTTCACTATCTCTTCGTCGAACTAGTGCACCTATACACCTGACAAGTGTATTGGGTGTGTTGGGGACACAAGAGACTTCTTGTATCTTGATTGCAGGGTTGCTTGAGAGGGAATACCTTTGACCACTTCCTCCCTGAGTTCGATAAACCTTGGGTGATCCACTTAAGGGAAAACTTGCTGCTGTTCTACAAACCTCTGCACTTGGAGGCCCAGCAACTCTCTACAAGAATAGAAGTGCGTAGACATCACCACGTCAATCATTGTACCAAATCTCTATAAAAGCTTAAAAATAGTGAAAACAAAGAAAAAGGATTAAACATCTTCTTGAGACTCAAACCAAATCTACAGTTCGGGTAGAGTCTCAGGGTCTAGTGACATAGGTATGGTTACTCGAGTCCTGATGATTTGCTACCTAGGACTTGAAGAAAGGCTTACGGCCCATGAAGAGTCAAAATGAAGATCCAACAAAGCAACTGACAAAGATTATAGTTGTATTAGGAAAGAGGAACAAATACCGACAAGGAATTAGTGTTATAATCATGTAATATCCACATACAGCTTTGAGACCCTCCTATTATATATAGGGCGGGAGAAGCCTAGGAAAGGCACCGAATAATCCCCAAGCGATTTGTATCATAGCAATCCCTCGTAAAATTCAGGCGACTTTGATCCCATTGTTTCCTGACTTCCGACGAAATCCCCAGCGTCCTCTTTTCCGCAAAACCCTAAGTCCTTATTTATGTACATTGCTGAGATTCCCCCTCGTCACTGACCCATACGGTTCAAATAGGAACTCTGATCTCAAAGATCACAACCTTTGTAATCACGGGAGCCATGAGCATTGTGGCTTCCTCCGGGACACTTCCTGGTGCTATGCTACTTAGCACATGTTGCTTAGGTTCATCAACCTAATCAAATTTCTATTGTCCTCCCACATAACTTTTGCAAAAAAATCCTTCTTAAGAAACTTGACGTTCCAAGCGACAAACTCTTTTGTCCTTGGTGTTATGGAGGAATACCCAACAAATTCTTTGGGATAACCTACAAAGACGTGCTTATTGGACTTTGGTTGTAAGCATTTTACTTATGCCTAGCATACCAAAATTTAAGAAAAGACAACTCGTGTTTCATCCCGAATCATAACTCATATGGTGTCATTTCAATGGATCATGATGGTGCTATTTTCAGTGCAAAAGCGGTAGTATCTAAAGCTTTAATCCTTAAAACATAATGGCAGTTTTATAAATGACAACTTTGATATTACCATGTCAAACAAGGTTTGATTTCGTCTCTCGAACATTCCATACTCCTATGGTTTATCGGGAAACACAATACATGGAACAATTCCCCAAAACTTAGGTGTTGTGCTAAACATGTAACTCAAATATCTTCCTTTTTGAACCAATCATAAATTCTTTATTTTCTCGTTACTATGATTTTCGACTTCATCTTGAAAACCTTTGAACATTTTTCAAATGCTTCATACTTCTTCCTTATTGAGTAAAACACACATATATCCACTCAAACTTTCAGACAACGTGTATGAAGTTGAAAGATCCACCGCTCATGGCTACACATAATGGACTATATACATCAATATGCAAAATGTCCAATAAGTTAGTCATTTTGGTCTATGAATAGAGTTTCAATTATCTCCAGGAAAGTCTCACAAGTGTCTATTGATCAAAATCAAAGACTCCAAAAATCCATCAACATGGAATTTCCTCATGTTTTCTTTCCAATATAATTTAAACAACGATGTGACTTCATAAGTGATCTTTCATTCATTTATCTTGCAACATTTTAGCATTAGTTTTTATGGACATGATTTCTCCAACTAGACTTGTAAAAGTTCATCCATCATATATGGAATATGGTAATTATTTGAAAAACCATTGTTCTCATAATACCTGAAAAAATAACATTTATTAAAACAAATATTGAAGGCAAGCTTTGATCTCAACGAGAAACACAATAACACTTTATTTGTTTTCGATGCACATCATCACATATTCTTTTGCTGGTTACTTAGGCCATTGAAGTTCATGAATTGTGTTGTTCTTGTATGACACTTCACACCAACCAATTCGGTATATAGTACCCAAGAACCACATTATTTAACAAGCAAAGAATATAGCCATAACATGTATATCATCTATATACTTAACTTGGACATTTCCAGTCTTTTTCTTTTTTGCCAAATATTTTATAGATTCTCTTTTAGCATTTCCTTTTCCTTTTAAAAGAATCTATCAACATCAACAGTGGTGTCATACATATGACACATAGTCCAAAGTGTGTATAGTCAAATACTAATACCTTTGGACTTGTACTTTGAAGTGGATCACCATCCTCAAATGTTTGGTGTTCTTTCAAAATCCATTCTTTAGTAATCCTTTTGGTGTAGTAAACATTTTACCTACATCTTCTATTCAACGTTATCATGACAACTTTCATGATCAAGCTATTATAGCCTATAAGGGTGAATCACGAGTATAATGTTAGTTTCCAAAACCTTTTGGGGAGATTAGGATGCCTAGTGTCTCCAACCTTCGCAAATTCTCATTAAATATGAGAACATGTATTTTTCCAAATTATACTCAATCATATTACAACCATAAACATTGTTCTAGATATCACAATATCTTCCACACATGACGGTTTCTGAAACAATTATTTCAGCTCCTACATAACCTCGATATTAGAACAACTTTTGAATATCAAGAATCATGGAGGCAAACATGATACTTTAGATACTAATACTAGAATTGTTACTCTTGATTTAATACTACTTATTAAACTTCATGGAGTAAATGGAGTTTTCTGAAAGTTTGCAATATGACTTTTAAACTTTAGATTGACACTCAAGACAATATGCTACTAGTTTGTAAAGTAAATATCCAGAAATCTATAGTTCTATTATCTCAATTATAAATAAGCATAAGGTAGTAAACGGATGCCAAGGACTACAACAAAATATGCAAATTAACGCCAATTTTAGTTTATGATAAATTGAGTTCGACTAATCCAAATTACAAATGAACTCCCACTCAAAACCAACATCCCTCGAGTTGTTTTGGTGATTACATGAACCGATCATCATGTGAGTTGGTGTGTCTTCAAAGGCGAGCATCTATATGATCATCATATCAACCATATGACTCATGCTTTACCTTTCGGTTCGTGTTATGAGGCCATGTATATACATGCTAGGCTCTCCAAGTAAGAACCTTAGTACTCACATGTGTAAAACTGTCTTACACCCGTTGTATGCGAACGTAGAGTCTATCACACCCGATCATCACGTGGTGTCTCAAAGGTGAACTTTCTTAACGGTGCATACTAAGGAAGAATACATTTTTATATTGATATTTAAATGAGGGATCATCTTATAATGCTACTAAAGAACCATACAAGCAATATAAGATGCAAACAAACATCATATGCAAAAAATGATATGATATGGTTCTTGCACTTGATCACTATCATGTGCATTGTGGTATGATATTCATCATTCCTATATGTGTAAGGCCAAGGTCTATGGTACTTAGACTTTGGTATGTTATAATTTCTAAGAGTATCAATCCATACTACAAATTATAACATCGCCATATCATGACACTTGCCCGGCAATAACTAAACTAGACGCCTCTGATTTATCAATTGCAAGTTTTACGTGGCTTAGGGAATTCGAAGATAGAACCGTTCATACCTATGAACATAGAACCACAACGATGATAATCAAATTAATAGAAACTCCTTGTAAGTCAGATATTGACTATAGTAGAGAGATAGACACCTGCTATCCACTTATGCAAAACTAGTTGCATGTCAAGCGTGGAACATGTCTCATGTGCAAGGACGTGTAAAGTTAGTCCGGGACGCTTCATCCCACTATGACACCAATATCCAAAATACATAGAAGATGCAATAACATGGTCATCAATGCCCGCATACTCATATGTGTTCTACCCATGCAAAGCATCTACGCATAGATCAGGCTCTTATACCACTTCTGGGATTGCATCACAGAAAAAACAAAAATTCCTACGATGTGAATAACTAAGCACTAAGATCTATCTACCTAGATATAATCATCATGTGGATATACATCCATAGAGATCTTACCCTTGAAGACCGAAAAGCTTTGTTAATGAAATCTGATTTCGTGGATGATGTAGTCATTCACTTGCCGATCTCAAGATCGTGAGGAAGTCCAAAAGGTCTAGCACCAGAAAGTCCAGCAGGTCCAGCACCAGCAAGTCCAACACCACAAAGCAGCAGTGCATCTATGATCGCACACATGTCCGGTACCCTGACAGCCTCTATGTTCTCGCTCCAGCGATCAGCGGAAGTAGCAACTCCTTTCAGACAAAGCCACCAGGAACATGTATCTCGCTAATCCGAGACCATGGATAATAAACTAGAGGGGGGAGAGATCCTTCACGAAAAGGTATGAGAGGAGAGGAGGAGGATGCCTCCTTTTAGATGGGAGGGGGATTTCCCCATGCCATGGCTGACAGAAAATGGTGGGTTCCATCTCCACTCAAAGTTGCACTCCCACATGAATTCCACTAAGCACTCCCACATGAATTCCATCTCCACTCAAAGTTGCATTAATTTTCCACCAAAATTAATGCATATCTCATTTAATAAAACTCTTCCATTTATATTATTCAGAATTTTGTTAATTACTTTAATTAACAAACATTCACATAAAACCCCTTCCAACATTTTTATATCACATGCAAAACCAGTTTCAACAATTTCACCCTAAACAATTCCATTGTCAATCGAAATGATTCCAACGCTTTCAAACTCTTTATCTGAAACATATTTGCTCCTAAATGGTGTCACCCTAAGTGTGTATCCCTTAAGTGTGTCACCCTATGATTCGCGAATAATGCAGACATGATCGAGACCCCTCTCTGATCAATGATTAGCAGCAGTACCTAGAGATCCGTACTAACTCCCACACATTCAACGATGACTCTAGTGATCATGTGAACCTTTAACGCTTGTAACTAAAATCCCTTTGTCTCGTGATATATTACATGTCCGAGATTTGATCATCAGTATCCCCATACCTAGTTTGATCTCGTTACCGACAAGTACTCTTTTCTTGTTCCCATTATATAACATTCTAGTGATCTTATCACTTTCTTGCAAACTATATCAATGTGATATCACCGAGAGGGTCCAGAGTATATCTCTCCATTATCGAGATGGAAAAATCCCACTATTGATCCATGATTCTCTACATAAAACCTTCAGAGTATTTGAACCCACCTTTATTGTCACCCTGTTACGGTGTGACGTTTGATGTTATCAAGTTAATCTTCTGGTGTTAGTGATTGACATGATCTCATGGTCTAAGGACTAAAGTTACTTTGTATGATGTCATAGAAATTTAAACACAATGACTTTGATTATATTGCTATACTTCGTACGAATGTTTATCACATCATTCAACCAATGCTGTGACCTCGTTATTAACAACATCCAATGTCCATGATCAGGAAACCTTGATCATCTTGTTAATCAATGAGCTATTTTATATGAGAGTCATAACTAGGAACCCTTTATTTGTTTATTAAACACACATGTATTAACGTTTCCAATTAATACGATTATAGCATGCAAAATAAATATTTATCATAAACAAGGAATAAGATAATAACCACTTTATTATTGCCTCTCGGGCATATTCCCTTTAATAAGGTGGTGCAACACACCTTCCACTAGCAATGTGGGCCTAAACTTTAGCACCACTGGTACATCCATAAGTTGTCTCACCTGCTGGGCCAAAGAGAATTTTAGAATTTGTATTGGTTATGGGACAAAGGCCCAATACCGAAGAACCTCAAATTCCAACAATCCCCCACAAAGTCTCATTGGCACATCACAATAATTTTTGTTCCAGAACATTGTTTTATATACCGTTGTTTAGTGCATACTTTAATTTGAACTTCCACTCTAAACTTCATGATACACTGGTTTGTAACTTGAATATTGGACTATGCCTTGAACTACAAGTTTTCTACACACTAGTTTCACACAAAGTCTAAAACGATACAAGGCTATCACACGACTTTCCCGTGGTTTGGAGCTTATGCGTCATACTCTAGGGCCTTTCATAAGTTTATTAGAGAGAACCCAACTGACATGGGTACCAACTCTCGCAGACTACGATGTTTGACAGTCAAACTCATATAGGTGTGTTCCTCGAGAGATGTTCTATAGGACAACATCTCTGGTAAGATAAGCCACTTGGAACACATTAAGATATATATCAATATGCCATACATATTAGGAGAGTATTGCATCTTCACGGAGAGTTTAAAATAATGTAAGGATACTATCCTCTTAGCTGACCAACAGCTTGTCTCCCAACTCTAATTCACGGAAACTCTGATCACATAAAGTGGTTTACCACTATGGACAACCATACATGGCCAATGGTCCGTGATAAACATGGGCCGGCACACAGCACGCGAGTTTTAGCATGGCATGAGCCGGCCCGACACGTGGCTTAACGGGCCATGCCCAGCCCGCGACCTAGTTGGGGTCGTCCCTAGGCTCCCACCCCAATCCCACGTGCTGGCACGACATGGCCTATTATGCGGTGGGCCGGTATAGGCATGGCACGCGACATGGTGTCCCGACATGGCACGTGGCCCGTTAAGCAGATCAAGGCATGGAAGAGCGGAGAGGCACGCGGAGGGACGATTTTGAAATCGGGAGGGAGCGGGCAGCACGTCGCAGTTGTGCCAAGGAGGAGCAAGGTGGCACGTCGGGCCAGGGAGGAGGAGCAGGGTTGACATGGCACTAGCTATTTGGGGACAGTTTCTCCTCTTTTTGCACTGTTTTAGGGGTAGTGTTGTCCCAATTAGGTGTACTTTTTTATTTTTTGACCATTGGAGTGGGTATATTTGCCCGAATTTTGTCAAATTTTTGCTATAAATAGAGCATCTCACCCCTCTCATTTCGCACACTCAAATGGCTGATCCAAACCCAAACCAGTAGTTTTTATTCATCATGACTGACTTCAGCATTGATCCCACCTAGTATAATAAAGCTCTTTTTACCACATACAATAGTTAGACATATTTTTCTTGTATTTTTACGATTTTTTTAGAACTTGTGAAGCAATTTGGGTTAAAACGGCACTATGGGCCAAAATGTCCCAACAGTGCTTAATGTGCCGCGGGTTTGCACAGTAAGGAGAGGAGCCGTGCTTGGGCCTCAGTGTCAAGCCCACATGCCAGCATGGCACAACCCATTACGTGTTGTGGTGGGTCATGCCGTGCCGTGGACCGTCATGTTGGCCAGGTATGTGGATAACTCTTAGTGTGGGTCTCAAACCCATTTCCCTTGATGCATTATATATAACATTTTTTGATAGGCCCTTTGTGAAAGGATACGCCAGATTCTTAGTTGTTTGGATATAATCCAACACAATAACTCCGGGGTTTCGTAGTTTTCTAACATATTTATATCTCCTTTTCACATGCCTTGATGACTTTATATTATTCTTAGAACTGTTTATTTTGACAATCACAGTTTGATTATCAAAATTCCTTAGGATTGAGGGAATTGGTTTTTCAACCATAGGTAAGTCCACCAGAAGCTCACGAATTCACTCTGCTTCAATAGTGGATGTGTCTAATGAAGTGAGTTCTGCTTCTATTGTTGACCTTGTTAAGATAGTCTACCTGCAAGACTTGTAGGAAATAGCGCCACCGCTAAGTGTAAACAAATAACCACTCGTGGCCTTAATATCATCAACATTATATATCCAAATTATAATCACTATAACCCTCAAGTACCCGTGGATACCCAACATAGTGAATACCATAGCTCGCAATGCCTTGCAAATAGCGTAAAACTCTCTCAAGAGCATGTCAATGATCATCTCTAGGATTTGACACAAATAGACTGAGTTTTTTTACCGCAAATGAGATGTCATGCCTAGTGGTGCTGGATAAATACATGAGCGATCCAATGATTTGATAATATCTCAATTGATCTATAGCTGCATCTCGCTTCTTTTGAATCAGTACACTTGGATCATAAGGCGTTGGAGAAGATTTGTAGTCGCTATACCCAAAACGACACAAAATCTTTTCTGCATAATGGGATTGAAGCAACGTAATCCCACCATTTTCATCCTTCAATAGCTTGATGTTCAAGATTATGGCCCGGTTCTTTTCGGCTCTGGCTTATGCATAAGCCACCCTGCCCAAGAGAAACAACAGTGAAAATAAGCTATCTAGAAACTGCAGTCCAGTTCTTTTCGACTTCTCTTGTCTTAGCTTATTGCCTGAGCTATATCATAAAAAGTCTGTAACGCCCTTGGTATAAATTTGTGGTCTGACAAACTGTTTTCAGACATTTTGTACTGTTTTTTGCATATGTGATCACAAAGTTAATTTTTTGAACATGATAAAGTGCTAAATATCACAATTAAAATAGGAGGTCTTTGTTAGTTCATTACAACTCAAATAGAAGGTCGGGTGTTGCAACGTTTTCTTCCCCAAAATAGATACGAATAGACTCTAATAATTATAAGGATATACACTCATAGCGGTATCATTCCGGATCCCTTTCATGTAAGTGCCATCATCTTACATTGTGCTGAAATCATAGATGTTGGCCACATAACATAGGAAAGCACATAGTAATTCATCTAGTGTGTGTTGGTGAGAATCACATCACCAACTAGTACTTGAGCTTCACATTAATACGTATCAAAGGGGGAAAAGAAAAGAAATTAGGCTCCGCTCTAGCTCCGGCGAGCTCAGGCTCCGCTCTAGCCCCGACGAGCTCAGGCTTCTCTTAGGAAAGGGATGCGGAGGAAGTGGCTGCAGATGGAATTGGCGGCGAGGGGGACGAGAGAGCCATGACCGGAGTTGTAACGGGCAGTGGTGGCGGTAGGGGCAGGGGAAGAGGCGGCAGCAGGGGCCGGGGGTGTTGGAGAGGAGGAACCCTATCCTCCTTTTCTGTTCGAGAGCGACGTCTCGTTTGGGTCCGTTCGGGATCAGGTGTCATTCGGCTCTAGGAAAAAGAAATTTTTGGCAGATGCTACGTGGGGGCATGCCAACATAAATAACAGCAAAACGAAGGGCATCGAATTCTACCATTTCGGTAGTTCCTAGGAAGATACACTACCAGGAAAATGGCTATAGGTAATCTGCACATCCGTGGCGCACGTGCTAGTGGTGCCCCACGGCTAAAATAGGCATGGCGCACTGGCCGCAAGTGCCCTACGGCTATCTACCATAATAGTGGCGCACATGTGGTTGGTGCGCCACGGTCGTGTGTGGGCCAGGCCACTATCGGCCGTAGACCACATAGCCGTAGCGCACCCCTGTGAAGTGCGTTACAGGTGTGGCCGGTAGTCGTGGCGTACATGGCCTCCATGCGCTACAGGCAAGATCGGGCCACCCGTACTGTGTAACTGGGAAAACACGTCTGTGGCGCATACCTAAGGGAAGAAAGCATATTTGAGGTTTACTCCTTCCATGTCTAGTAGGAGTGCGTGCTTCTTATTGCCCTTTGAGCAGTAGTTGTATACATTCCTCACTCTGTCTAATTCATTCTCTTTCTCACTACCAACTGATCAGTCTAATTCATTCTCTATCACCCTACCAAGTGAGGTTTCTGAGTCCTTACGAGATAGCAGAAGTTCGCGGGAAAAGTAAGCACCTTTGAATTGCATGGAATTGAAAGCCTTATCTTTCGTAACCTTTGATTAGCAAGAATGATGCAGACCCTTGATACTACTATGCAACCGGTATGTGCGCCACGGATGTTCTTTACTCCTGTGGCGCACCCCCCCATGTGCGCCACGGATGTGCGTTCTGCTACTACTTTTTGGCAGATACACCTTTGCACATTTGACTAGATATCACCATCTCACACTTCACTTTCCCCTCCTTCTTCCTCCTTGGATCTCGCCCCCCTCCTCCTTCCACCTCAATTTCTCCACTCTTTCACCATTTGTAGCATGTAAAACTTACCTTGGATGCTACATACATAATAGAGGAAAGCTCTCCTTCCGGCCACCATCCTCTCGGTCTCTTAGCTCTCCTTCGAGATCTTCTCGGTCTCTCATCTTGGTAAGTTGTCTATGTAAGAGGATGTGTTTATGTGTATGGATGATATGGTCACATATCTATGGAGAGGATCGATGCTCTCATGTGTTTGGAGAGCATGCATTGTATGCTCTCATATGTTGGCATTGTTTTGCCAAAATGTTGATTCATTTCCATTTTGGCAAGACTTTGGCATTTCGCAAAGGTCCTAATTTTAGGATAGGTCATGCCGAAATTTTCCATCGACCATTGCATGCATGCATTGGTTCTGTGGTTGTAATAAACTTCTAATTCTACCTTGTACACCGCACAGGCAACCATGGTCCGCATAATGAGCGAAGGCATTGTGGCTAGATTTTTGAAATGCGCGACGGCCGACATGATACGAAATAACATGACGGAGATAAGATGTCCGTGTAGAAGATGCAAACTCAATTGGTTGATTAACCCAGATTTCGGAAATCTGCAGGCGCACCTGCTCCTCCATGGTTTCATGGATGGCTACACTCGGTGGATAAGTGATGACGAAGACGATGAGGCCATAAATGGGGCGGCGGAAAATGAGGAAGGCGGGCAACATGATCATGATCACGGCAAGGACAGGCGAGATGAAGAAGAGTCTCCTGGAGATGGTGAGGGTGCGGAAGCAGACCAGGATGATGATGATCTAGATGCCGGAGCAGACGATGGAACAACGTCAGGCTGGGTGCGGGACCCTTATGTTCAAGAACTACTTCTCAAGCAAACGAGTAACGCCAGGGCTGCCGCTAGAGAGAAAGCCAAGCTTGCGCAACTTGAGAAAGACGCGGTTACTCCATTGTATGAAGGATGCAAGCCCGATGATACCCGGTTGAATGTAACGCTCAAGGCTATGGAGATGAAGGCAAAACACAAATGGACTGACGCAAGCTTCGACGATATGATGGCATTCTGGCATGATCGTTGTTGGAGATATGCCCAAGAGGCAATAATAAAAGTGGTTATTATTATATCTTTGTGTTTATGATGAATGTTTACATCCCATGCTATAATTGTATCATTAGGAAACACTAATACATGTGTGTTTTGTAAACATAAGAGAGTCCCTAGTAAGCCTCTTGTTGAACTAGCTTGTTGATTAATAGATGATCATGGTTTTATGATCATGGACATTGGATGTCATTAATAACAAGGTTATATCATTAGGAGAATGATGTGATGGACACACACCCATAGTAAGCGTAGCATAAGATCAAGTCATTAAGTTCCTATTGCTATAAGCTTTTAAATGCATAGTAACCTAATCCTTCGACCATGAGGTTGTGTTAATCACCATCACCGGATGGGTACTTTGATGACATCAAACGCCACATCGTAACTGGGTGATTATAAAGGTGTCATTGGGTATTCTGAAAGTATGTGTTGAAGCGCATGGACCAAGATTGGGATTTGTCCATCCATATGACGGATAGATATGCTCTGGGCCCTCTTGGTGGAATGTCATCTAGTTATCTTGCAAGCATGTGACTGGGTCACAAGGGATGACATATCACGGAACGAGTAAAGAGTACTTATCAGTAATGAGGTAGAACTAGGTATGGAGATACCGGCGATCAAACCACGGATAAGTATACTATCGCGTGACAAAGGTAATTGGTTTTGTATGTAAATGGTTCTATCGATCACGAAGTCATCGTTGAGTATGTGGGAGCCATTATGGATCTCCAGGTCCCGCTGATGGTTATTGATAGGAGATGTGTCTCTATCATGTCTGCATATTCACGAACCGTAGGGTGACACACTTAAGGTTCGAAGTTGTTTTAAGTAGATATGGAATGTGCGTTGGAGACCGAATGTTGTTCGGAGTCTCGGATTGGATCCGGGATATCACGAGAAGATCCAGAATTGTCCGGAGAATAAGATTCATATATTGGGGATCATTTTCTTAGTTAGGAAATGTTCCGGAGTATTAGTATGAGGATTCTAGAAGGTTTCGGAATGTTCCGGAAGGGTCTGGAAGATTTCTTGGAGTTTGCTTGAAAACCAAGAAAGGGATCAAGGAGTCCTTGTGGGGCAAGACAAGGAGTCGTGGGGGAGGAGGACTCCTCCCCCCTTCCCAATCCGCCGGCCAAGGAGGGAGGGGAGTCCTACTAGGACTCCCCCTCCCATGGCGCCCTCCCTCCTTTAAATAGAGGGGTGGAGGCGTCACCTCCTGCCCCCCTCGACTACTCCAATCCTAGCCGCCTCTTTTCTCCTCCTTTCTTCTGCACAGGCATAGGCGAAGCCCTGCAGAATTCTCTACTCCACCACCATCACCATGCCGTCGTGCTGCTGGGATTCCGTGGAGAAGATCTACTACCTCTGCTGCTCACTGGAACAAGGAGAGGAAGGTCTGCTTCGACTCTGTACGTGTGACCGACTGCGGAAGCGCTGCCGGAACGCGGCGCCGGAAGGATCGTCCACTCGATCTTGAGATCGGCAAGTGATCGACTACATCAACCACGATATCCAATCTCGTAACGCTTTCGGATCTACAAGGGTTAGTATAGATCTATCTCGTTGCACATGTCTAATAGTTTAGATCTTGGCTTTTATCTAGATTAGATCTGGGTTTTGTTCGTTCTTGCGGTAGAATTTTTTGTTTTCCATGCTACGAACCTATCAGTGGTATCAGAGCCGTGTCTATGCATAGATCTGTTGCACGAGTAGAACACAATGGTGTTGTGGGCATTGGTGCTCGTGCCGTCTTTTGCTTTGTGTACTTTGCATCTTGCGGCATGGTGGGATGAAGCGGCTCAGGCTAACCTTACATGTCATCGCACATGAGACTTGCTCCACGCTTGACGTGTAAATTGCTTTGCACAAGTGGCTTGGCGGGTGTCTGTCTCTCCCACTATAGTATAGATCCAATTTACACGTTGCACTTGATAGCACTTGTATCAACGTTGTGGTTCAGTTTCGTAGGTAAGATCCATTCTTGGTCGAAAGCCCCAAACCACGTAAAACATGCAAAGAAAATTAGAGGCGTCTAACTTGTTTTTGCAGGGGTTTTGTGATGTGATATGGCCATCATGTGATTGTGATTATATTTGATGTATGCAATGATCCTTGTTGTAATATGGCAACCGGCAGGAGCCTAATGGTTGTCTTTAATTCTGTTAAGACCTACGTGTCTATTCATCTTGTAATAGCTTTATTTCAAGTAGTTGTAATAGTTGCTAGTGATGATGGACAACCATGAAGCGGCGCCACTGACCTTGACGCAATGCTGGTGATGATGGAGATCATGTTCGTGCTTTGGAGATGGAGATCAAAGGCGCAAGAAGAAAGGGGCCATATCATATCACACTAATTATGAATTGTCTGTGATGTTAATCCTTTATGCATCTTGTATTGATTAGAACGCGACGGTAGCATTATAAGATGATCCCTCTCACTAAATATCAAGTAATAAAGTGTTCACCCTTAGTTGGCACCGTTGCTAAGACTCGTCGTTTCGAAGCATCTCGTGATGATCGGATGTGATAGATTCTACGTGTGCATACAACGGGTGCAAGCCAGATTTGCACATGCGGAAGCTAAGGTTATCTTGACGAGCCTAGCGTGTACAGACATGGTCTCGGAACGCGGAATACCGAAAGGTAGAGCATGAGTCATATAAATGATATGATGAACATGAAGATTGTTTGCCGATGAAACTACATCTTCTCTCGTGAAGATCGGACTTGGTGTAGTGGACTTGGTTCGTGTAATCACTAAGACAATGTGAGGGAAGTTGTTTTGAGTGGGAGTTCACCTAGTTAATTTAAGTAGTAAATTTGAACTCAGTTCATCATAAACTTAATCTAAACTACTTGCAAATTTGTTGTAGATTATGGCGACCCCCTCCATCAATTTTAATGCGTTCCTAGAGAAAGAAAAGCTTAAGAACAATGGAAGAAATTTCACAAACTGGTTCCATGGACTGAAGATCGTCCTCAGGGCTGGTCAGTTCACCTATGTGCTCGAAGCACCGCTAGGTGACCCACCTGCAGAAGATGCCACCGATGACATAAAGAATGTTTACGCCACTCGGAAAAATCATTACTCCACAGTTCAGTGTGCCATCCTATACGGTTTAGAAGCGGAGCTCCAGAAGCGTTTTGAGCACCACGACCCGTTCGAGATCATTAAGGGCTCAGGCTAAGTTTTGAGACTCGCGCGGCCATGGAGAGCTATGAGGCCTCCGAAAAGTTCTTTAACTGTAAGATGGAAGAGGGTAGCTCCATTAGCGAGCACATGCTCACCATGTCTGGGTACGCAAACAAGCTCCAAGAGTTGGGGATATTGATTCCTAATGAGTTAGGGATTCACCGTCTCCTCCAATCACTGCCACCGAGTTATAAGAACTTTGTGATGAACTACAATATGCACTGCATGAACAAGATGTTGCCTGAACTATCGTCCATACTGAAAACTGCTGAAGTGGAGATCAAGAAGGAGCACCAAGTGTTGATGGTCAATAAGACCACCAATTTCAAGAGACAGGGCAAGCCTAAGAACAAGGGCAACTTCAAGAAGGACGGCAAGAAAGCTGCCGCACCTGCTAAGAAGCCCAAGGCTAGTCCTAAGCCTAAAACTGAATGCTTCTACTGCAAGGGTGCTGGTCACTAGAAGCGTAACTGCCCCAAGTACCTAGCGGATCTGATGAACGGCAACATCAAGAAGAAAGGTATATTTGATATATATGTTATTGATGTGTATCTTACTAGTAATCGTAGTAGTGCCTAGGTATTTGATACTGGTTCGGTTGCTCATATTTGTAACTCGAAACAGGAGCTGCGGAATAAACGAAGACTGGCGAGAGACGAGGTGATGATGCGCGTTGGAAATGGCTCCAAGGTTGATGTGATCGCCGTCGGCACGCTCCCTCTACATCTACCTTCGGGATTAGTTTTAAATTTGAATAATTGTTATTTGGTGCCTGCGTTAAGCATGAACATTATATCTGGATCTTGTTTATTGCGAGACGGTTACTCTTTTAAGTCCGAGAATAAAGGTTGTTCGATTTATATGAGTAATATCTTTTATGGTAATGCACCTGAGATGAATGGTTTATTCTTACTGAATCTCGATAGTAGTGATACACATGTTCACAACATAGATGCTAAACGAACAAAATTGAATGATAATTCTACATACATGTGGCACTGTCGTCTTGGTCACATTGGAGTGAAGCGTATGAAGAAACTCCATTCTGATGGACTTCTTGAATCACTTGATTTTAAATCACTTGAAAGATGCGAAGCATGTCTAATGGGAAAAATGACTAAGACTCCATTCTCTGGAATAATGGAGCGAGCTACAGACTTATTGGAAATAATACATACCGATGTGTGCGGTCCAATGAGTGTAGCATCACGTGGTGGATATCGTTATGTTCTCACTTTCACGGATGACTTAAGTAGATATGGGTATGTCTACTTTATGAAACATAAGTCCGAAACTTTCGAGAAGTTTAAGGAATTTCAAAGTGAAGTGGAAAATCATCGTAACAAGAAGATTAAGTTTCTGCGTTCTGACCGTGGGGGTGAATATCTAAGTTATGAGTTTGGCATGCATTTAAAGAAATGTGGAATACTTTCACAGTTGACACCGCCAGGAACACCACAGCGTAATGGTGTGTCCGAACGTCGTAATCGAACTCTCTTAGATATGGTTCGGTCTATGATGTCTCTTACAGATTTACCGCTATCGTTTTGGGCTATGCATTAGAGACAGCCGCATTCACTTTAAATAGGGCACCGTCTAAATCCGTTGAAACGACACCGTACGAATTGTGGTTTGGTAAGAAACCTAAGTTGTCGTTCCTTAAAGTTTGGGGTTGGGAAGCATATGTAAAGAAGTTACAACCTGATAAGCTTGAACCCAAAGCGGACAAATGCGTCTTCATAGGATACCCTAAAGAAACAATTGGGTATACCTTAATCATAGATCCGAAGGCAAAGTTTTCGTTGCCAAGAATGGATCCTTTCTTGAGAAGGAGTTTCTCTCGAAGGAAGTGACTGGAAGGAAAGTAGAACTCGATGAGGTTATTGAACCTTCTCTCGGATTTGAGAGTAGCGCAGCACCGGAAGATGTTTTTGTGCCGCCTGCACCAATTGGAGAGGAAGCTAATGATAATGATCATGAAACTTCAAACGAAGTTACTGCTGAACCTCGCAGGTCAACGAGGGTTCGTACCACTCCTGATTGGTATGACTCTGCCTTGAACGTCATGTTGGTGGAAAACGCTGATGACCCTGCGACGTATGAAGAAGCTATGGTGAGCCCAGATTCCGACAAATGGCTAGAAGCCATGAAATCCGAAATGGGATCCATGTATGAAAACCAAGTGTGGACTTTGGTGGACTTACCGGATGGCCATAAGGTTGTCGAGAACAAATGGATTTTCAAGAGAAAAACAGATGCTGATGGTAATGTTACCGTCTATAAAGCTCGACTTGTCGCGAAAGGGTTCCGACAAATTCAAGGAGTTGACTATGATGAGACATTCTCACCAGTAGCGAAGCTAAAGTCTGTGAGGATTTTGTTAGCAATTGCTGCATATTTTGATTATGAGATTTGGCAGATGGATGTCAAAACGGCGTTCCTTAATGGTGACATTGAGGAAGAGTTGTATATGGTACAACCCAAGGGTTTTGTCGATCCTAGTGATGCTGACAAGGTATGCAAACTTCAGCGCTCCATTTATGGACTGAAGCAAGCATCCCGGAGTTGGAATCAACGTTTTGATAAAGTAATCAAAAACTTTGGATTTATACAAACTTATGGAGAAGCTTGTATTTACAAGAAAGTGAGTGGGAGCTCTATAGCATTCCTAGTACTATATGTAGATGACATATTGTTGATTGGGAATGATATAGAACTTCTTAATAGTGTCAAAGCCTATTTGAATAATAGTTTTTCAATGAAGGATCTTGGCGAAGCGGCATATATTCTAGGCATCAAGATTTATAGAGATAGATCAAGACGCCTTATAGCGCTTTCACAAAGTACATACTTAGACAAAGTTCTAAAGAAGTTTAGAATGGAAGAGAGCAAGAAAGGGTTTGTGCCCATGTTGTCAGGTAAGACCTTGAGTAAGACTCAAAGTCTAGCTACGGCAGAAGATAGAGTGAAAATGCATAATATTCCCTATGCCTCGGCCATAGGTTCTATCATGTATGCCATGCTGTGTACAAGACCGGATATAGCACATGATGTTAGTTTGACTAACAGATATCAAAGTGATCCTGGAATGGAGCACTGGACAGCGGTCAAGAATATCCTAAAGTACCTAAATAGGACTAAGGATATGGTTCTTTCTTATGGAGGTGATGAATAGCTTGTTGTAAACGCTTACACCGATGCTAGTTGGAACACCGATCCGGATGACTCGAAGTCACAATCGGGATACGTATTTATTTTGAATGGTGCTGCAGTGAGCTGGAGGAGTGCAAAGCAAAGTGTTGTGGCGAAATCTTCAACTGAATCGGAATACATAGCTGCTTTGGAGGCTGCACAAGAAGCCGTATGGATGAAGGAATTCATTACTGAACTTGGCGTGGTTCCCAGTGCGTTGGACCTGATGGCCATCTACTGTGACAACACAGGTGCCATAGCTAATGCACAGGAGCCAAGGTCACATAGCAAGCTGAAGCATATCAAGCTACATTTCCACGCTATTCGCGAGTATGTCCGAGATGGTGACATAAAGATTTGCAAAGTACACACTGATCTGAATGTGGCAGATTCGTTGACTAAACCTCTCCCTAGGGCAAAGCATGACCAACACCAGAACGCCATGGGTGTTAGGTATATTACCACGTAATCCAGATTATTGACTCTAGTGCAAGTGGGAGACTGTTGGAGATATGCCCAAGAGGCAATAATAAAAGTGGTTATTATTATATCTTTGTGTTTATGATGAAAATTGTATTATTAGGAAACACTAATACATGTGTGTTTTGTAAACATAAGAGAGTCCCTAGTAAGCCTCTTGTTGAACTAGCTTGTTGATTAATAGATGATCATGGTTTCCTGATCATGGACATTGGATGTCATTAATAACAAGGTTATATCATTAGGAGAATGATGTGATGGACACACACCCATAGTAAGCGTAGCATAAGATCAAGTCATTAAGTTCGTATTGCTATAAGCTTTAAATGCATAGTAACCTAATCCTTCGACCATGAGGTTGTGTTAATCACCATCACTGGATGGGTACTTTGATGACATCAAACGCCACATCGTAACTGGGTGGTTATAAAGGTGTCATTGGGTATTCTGAAAGTATGTGTTGAAGCGCATGGACCAAGATTGGGATTTGTCCATCCATATGACGGATAGATATGCTCTGGGCCCTCTCGGTGGAATGTCATCTAGTTATCTTGCAAGCATGTGACTGGGTCACAAGGGATGACATATCACGGAACGAGTAAAGAGTACTTATCAGTAACGAGGTAGAACTAGGTATGGAGATACCAGCGATCAAACCACGGATAAGTATAGTATCGCGTGACAAAGGGAATTGGTTTTGTATGTAAATGGTTCTATCGATCACGAAGTCATCGTTGAGTATGTGGGAGCCATTATGGATCTCCAGGTCCCGCTGATGGTTATTGATAGGAGATGTGTCTCTATCATGTCTGCATATTCACGAACCGTAGGGTGACACACTTAAGGTTCGAAGTTGTTTTAAGTAGATATGGAATGTGCATTGGAGACCGAATGTTGTTCGGAGTCTCGGATTGGATCCGGGATATCACGAGAAGATCCAGAATTGTCCGGAGAATAAGATTCATATATTGGGGATCATTTTCTTAGTTAGGAAATGTTCCGGAGTATTAGTATGAGGATTCTAGAAGGTTTCGGAATGTTCCGGAAGGTTCTGGAAGATTTCTTGGAGTTTGCTTGAAAACCAAGAAAGGGATCAAGGAGTCCTTGTGGGGCAAGACAAGGAGTCGTGGGGGAGGAGGACTCCTCCCCCCTTCCCAATCCGCCGGCCAAGGAGGGAGGGGAGTCCTACTAGGACTCCCCCTCCCATGGTGCCCTCCCTCCTTTAAATAGAGGGGTGGAGGCGCCACCTCCTGCCCCCCTCGACTACTCCAATCCTAGCCGCCTCTCTTCTCCTCCTTTTTTCTGCACAGGCATAGGCGAAGCCCTGCAGAATTCTCTACTCCACCACCATCACCATGTCGTCGTGCTGCTGGGATTCCGTGGAGAAGATCTACTACCTCCGCTGCTCGCTGGAACGAGGAGAGGAAGGTCTGCTTCGACTCCGTACGTGTGACCGACTGCGAAAGCGCTGCCAGAACGCGGCGCCGGAAGGATCGTCCACTTGATCTTGAGATCGGCAAGTGATCGACTACATCAACCACGAGATCCAATCTCGTAACGCTTTCGGATCTACAAGGGTTAGTACAGATCTATCTCGTTGCACATGTCTAATACATTAGATCTTGGCTTTTATCTAGATTAGATCTGGGTTTTGTTCGTTCTTGTGGTAGAATTTTTTTGTTTTTCATGCTACGAACCTATCAATCGTCTCCCGGAGGGGAACACGTGTCCAACTAGTATCGAGGACACCAGGAAAATCGTGTGTCCTCTTGATCTACTGCACATTAGATACCACGTCTGCATCAACGATTGCATCATTTATCGGGGCGAGGACGCGGAGAAAACCACATGCCCGGTGTGCGGCGTTAGTCGATACAAGAAAGGGAAGAAAGCTCCTCGAAAAGTGGTATGGTACTTTCCTATCACTCCTCGTCTGCAGCGCTATTTCACAGACCCTAAGGAAGCAAATCTCATGCGCTGGCATGTGGAAAGAAAGAAGCCAACAGATGACGATGACCCTGAAAAGGACGAGCTGCTGACGCACCCTTCAGATGGTAGCCAGTGGAAAGCATTAGACCTCGAATTCCTAGAATTCGGTGGAGATTCGAGAAACATCAGGCTAGGTGCAAGCACCGATGGACTCAATCTGTTCGGTAGCCAAAGCAGCACGCACAGCACTTGGCCCGTGTTTGTATGGATGTATAACCTCCCTCCCTGGTTGTGCATGAAAAGGAAGTACATACAAATGAGTATGCTAATTCAAGGGCCAAAACCACCTGGTACCGACATCAATCTATATCTCGGGCTGTTAAAGGAGGAGCTAGCCATGTTATGGGAATCCGGAGCCAATACGTATGACGCTGTCACACAAGATTATTTCACTATGAGAGCCATGTTGGTCACTACGGTGCAAGACTATCTAGGTTGCGGATATTTCTCGGGGCAGGTTATCCAAGGATTCTACGCATGCGTTAGGTGCATGGATAACACGACCTATCTCCAACTAGAGAAAGATCCAGGGTCTTTGAAAACCGTGTTCATGGGGCACCGAAGGTGGCTTGGAAAGAATGATGCATGGAGAAAATGTGGAGATCTGTTCAATGGAAAATCCGAGACCCGAGGAATCCTAGAGCGGAGGAGCAGTGAAGAAGTGGATGAATTGCTGAAAAACTGGAAAGAGTGTCCTAAACCGGGAAAGAAGCGAAAGAGGCAGCAAGACAAGCCGTTGATGAAGGTATGGAAAACAAGGTCTGTTTTCTGGGAGTTGCCATAATGGAAGTTTCTCCGCATGCCCCATAGCCTTGACATCATGCATATCACGAAGAACGTGTGCGAGAGTCTAGTCGCCACCCTAATCAACATGCCAGATAGGACGAAAGATGGTCCTAAAGCAAGGGACGACTTGATATTCATGGGCATCCGGAAGGATCTTCATGGAGGGCGCCCTACTCCTGATGATCAGGAAGATGACGATGATCATCAGCCGGAGGTGACACAAGGTCGTCGAAAGGGTAAAAAGGTCAAGAAGAACGAATATTACTGCCCCCTTCGTGCTTCACACTAAGCCAGGATGAGATCAAATAGTTTTTCAAGTGCCTTCTAGGAGTCAAATTTCCTTACGGCTACGCTGGCAAGATAAGCAGGTACCTAGATGAGGCTAAGCAGAGGTTTAGTGGGATGAAGTCTCATGACTATGCCGTGCTAATGACGCAGATACTTCCGGTTGCACTACGAGGTATAATGGACGAGCATGTCCGAGAAACATTGTTTGGGCTCTGCAAGTTTTTCGACGTCGTCTCTCGAAAGTCAATTGGCGTGAAACAGCTCGGGAGGCTACAAGAGGAGATCGTGGTGATACTGTGAGAGCTCGAGATCTACTTCCCGCCCACATTCTTCGACATTATGGTGCATCTGCTGGTCCATATCATGGAGGATATCATCCAACTCGGGTCGATGTTCCTCCGCAGCATGATGCCGTTCGAAAGGATGAACGGACACATCAAAGGATACGTTCACAACATGTCCCGTCCAGATGGAAGCATAGCCAAGGGCTTTCTGGCCGAAGAGTGCATCTCTTTCTGCATGAATTATCTAGGCATCAAGAACCCTGTCGGTCTTCCCGTCAATAGGCACCTTGGCAAGCTCGATGGATCGGGTCACCGAGAGGGTCGTCGCGTACTGCATGCAGACTACGATTGTCGACGCGCATACTTTGATAGAGCAAACCTAGTCGCGCTACAACATTTAGAACTGGTCGATCCTTGGGTACAAAAGCACAAAAGGTCAATCGAGAGGAAGTATAGTGACCGGGGCATACAGAGGACGCAGGGAGAAATAATCAAAGAGCACAACTCAGATTTCACGCGTTGGTTTAGGCAAACGCTCCTAGATAATCCCCCGCAATCACATTCTGCAGAGGAAAACATCATATTCACCTTGTCGCAGGGACCCATGCACAACCTGGTGACCTATCAGGCGTATGATATCAATGACTACACATTCTACACGGAGGAAAAGGACAACAAGTGTGACTATCAGAACTCAGCCGTAACATCGGAATTCTACACCGATGACAACGTGAAGGAAAGATTTTACGGAAGGATCGAGGAGATCTAGGAGCTCGACTACTGTGGAGAAAAGGTGTCGATGTTCCGTGTCAGATGGGCCAAGAGCGTCGAAAGAGAAGACCGGTATTTCACAACCATGTTAATACCCGAAGCAGCCATATCCAAGGTCGCCGGTGTGCACATCGCCGTGAAAATGAACCGTGGGTACTGGCTAGCAAAGTGGACCAATATTTTTTTATTACTGACTCGACAAAGCCTAGCCGTGTTGTCGTGAGGAGAGGAAAAAGAAACATATAACACATATTTTATGATATATATGTACCACTTTTGTCATATAAAACATATAACAGATATTTTATATAGTTTACATAGTTTTTGGGATATTTTTTAACATTTTAAAGTAGTTTTAAAATAAAAACAAAAAAGGGGGGCACCAGGGTTCGAACCTGGGTGCTCACATAGGTTTCGAGCATAGGGCGGAACCAGTGGGATACTGTAGTGCTAGTGTCAACAACAGGAGCAGCCGCCACCGTAGCGCACTAGGTTAGGGTGCGCTACGGCTAAGTGCCGTGACAGGTCAACTGTCGAGCACGGACCCGTCCCTCTCCCCATCATCCTCAGACACAGGTCGAGCCGAGAGAGGAGACGCGCCGCCGCCGCTCGATCTGCTCGTCGCCGCACTCGCCACTACCGAGGAGGAGGCCGTGGAAGAGGAGAGGAGGCCGCCGCGCGTCCAAGGAGGAGTAGAGGAGGCCGCCGCGTGTCCAAGGAGGAGGAGGCCATGGAGGCCGAGGAGGCCGCCGCTCTCCGTCCACCGTTCTCCGTCCGCGCGTCCAAGGAGGAGGAGGCCGCCGCTCTCCGTCCGCGCGTCCAAGGAGGAGGAGGCCGCCGCTCTCCGTCCGCCGCTCTCCTTCCGCGCGTCCAAGGAGGAGGAGGCCGCTGCTCTCCATCCACGCGTCCACGGGCTCTCTGCTCAGGTAAGTCATGGAGTCACGACCTCACACATGGCTTGCTTTTCCATGGATGCTTTGTGATAGCCACATGCACACGATGCACCTCCACTTCCTCATTAGGCTACAAATTAACTAGGTTTAGGCATGGCAGATCCGTCAGTTGTAGTCCAAGTTAGTTGAGACTTGTTTTTCAATTGGTGTGCAGCAGAGTAGTTGTAGAAGAGGGCCATGACAGCCTCAGCTCCTCATCATAGCATGCCCTTAATTTGTCTAGCTAATCATTCATTCCTTCCTTCTGCACCTAATCGCCCCTAGCAGAAATAATCGAGTGTATGATGTGCTTTGCCAGCATTTCGGTTGTGGAACATATTAGAGAACATATGCAAATGTTGGAATTTCAGACTATGTTAGTTTTTCAATGTGTCAATGGTTTTTCTTTCATGTTCCTGTTTACAAAGCTTTTTTTACATGAGATTGTATGTGTTCCCCAATACATATAATGCATTGTAGTAAATGTTGTAGCCCCATATAGTATGCCATTGCCAAGGACATGTGAAATGCTCAATCTTGTAGTAATACTTTGTGGGTTTGTACTGCTCTCTTAGGATTGGTGGCTTCTTATTTTCCAAGTATTATCATCAGAATTTTTGTCCATATTCTTAGTTTAGTGCATAAGTCTGATAAAGAAAAATGGAACAAGCCTCCGCACACATAGCCTTTACCAACAAGCTATCCATATTTAGAGATTACAACTTTATTAGACTCAAATACCAACTTAAAGCCATCTCGACATAAAAGCGAACCGCCGACGAGATTTTTATTGATGGAGGGAATGTGATGTATATTCTTTAGTTATATGGTCTTTCCTCAAGTAAACTTCAGATTTGCCGTACGAACACCATGAACAGAAGCATGTGAGCCATTTCTCATTATCATGGGAGAAGTCCTTGAGACCCGATAAGACGAAAACATGAAAATATCAGAACATACATGTGTATTAGCACCGGTGTCTATCCACCATTTAGGTGAAGCACATACTGAAATGATAGAATAACAATACCATGCCCAATATCCATCATCTCAGTATCACCGCCAACAACAACATCTGTGGTCTTCCCGTTGTTCCCATGTTGACGCTTATTAAAGCATTTAGGACAGCTAGGAGCCCAATGATCAGGGTCACCACAAACGTGGCAAGCCCTTTCTTCTTGTTGAAGTTTGTTGAGTGAGATGCTTTGTTCTTGCCATCGAACTTTCCTTTTGTTTTAGATTTATTCTTATTTTTTAACTTGTGGGATTGGAAGTTCTTTTTTTGTACCAAATTGGCACTAGACCCTTCCTCATATCCTTGAGCAGGTGTGTCTTTTGATCTTGTCTTTTCTTCCACATGAAGAGACCCGATGAGATCCGTAAAGAAAAACTCTTATCCCTTATGTTTTAGAGCAGTAGCAAATTTTCCTCATGTAGGAGGAAGCTTGACAATGATGCCTCTGACACCAAACTTGTCCGATAACACACACTTGAACTGCTGGCAAGTGACTCTATATCATGAGCTTTACAAAGCGCTCACCAGTCATCTTATATTCATAGAATTGCTTCATGACATACAACTTAGTGCTAGCATCTGAGGCCCCAAACTTGGCCTCGAGCGCGTCCCACACGTTCTTGCCATTATCAAATGACATACGAGTCAACAATATTGTCCCCAAGAATGCTGAAAAGAGCTTCCATAAACATGGTATCAGCTTTCTTAAAAGCATCCTCCTGAGAAACCGAAAGTTGTCCCTCAGGTTTCTCAAAAGTGGTGCTATAGTAGTTCAGGTTTTAAAACCAAAGAACTGCTCTCGTGCGCCGTCTCTTATAATACGCACCATCGAATGTAGGTGGCCTCGTAGCCACAGCTATGCCAGTTGAATTTAGTTGCCTATTATTAGGTTTTTAGATTGTTCAAAATATGAGTAACAATTCATATGATTTAATCCGAATAAATGATAAATCATGATTAAATTAATAATAATTAAAAATTAATCATGCAAACTAACATAGCAGATAAACCGATGGCATTTATTGAAAATAAATTGACCAGATCTACTCCAAACGCTAAAACAAGACATTCTAGCAGAATCTGAAAGAGGAAGTTTAGGAGTACATACGGTGCAGTTTGAGCAACAGCGTTCGCGCTGTCGGCCATGTTGCCGAAGATGTTGCCGATGTCCTGGAAGAAGTCGCCATCGGGGAACTCGTCGTCAGACGAATTCGTGGTTGCCATTAGTCGTGTTGAGCGCTCCCCAAAATTCAGATCGCTCTCACCCATACAGGTCCTCCAGCTGCGGGATTTCTGAGGCCTACTATCTCGATCTGCGGATACACGCGTAGGCTAGGATGGAGAAGACAAAGGCGGTTGCTCAAGGAACTGAACCTGGAAGTGTGTATGCGCTCGTATGTCTCTCTATATCTCTGTCCTCTACTTATAAAGGATAAGAGGATAAGAGCCTCCTACTTTTCCAAAAGCTTCATGGGGACCAGAGCCGAGAAAACCCAGACGCTGCCAAGGAAATTCGGTCGCAAGCGGACAAGAAAGAGTCGAAAAAATCTGAACGAAAACGACAAGAAAAATATTTCTGGAGAGATATCTTCTGGAGTGTTCCTAAACAGATTCTCAGACAGCAAAACCAACACAGGAGCTCGGCTCGGCTCATTCCCGGTCTCGCAACCCACGACGCAAGTGTCGTGACGAGGCCGACGACGTCGGCGGAGGAGTCCGCGAGAGCTACTCCATTTTCTCATACTTTAGTAAGTGGTGGAAAAACCTAATATATAATGTGGTACAACATCTCTTTCACTAGTAACATGACGCTAAACTTTAGTACCACTAGTATAGCCGTCTCACCTAATAAGACAAAGAAAATTTTAGAATTTGCATTGGTTATGCGCCAAAAGCCGATACCGAAATAGCTCAAATCCAACAGGTTGAGCTTCGAAGCAGTTGTTTGTCCTCGTGTCTCGCAAGGTGTTCGTCGCGTGGCCATGGTTACTTTGTGTGTAACCAACTCATGGTGCTCTAAAGTAGTCTACCCTGTGGAGGTGCAAATAAATTTATTATAAAAAATGTATAATAAATAAAATGTTAAATGTTTTAAAAAAATGAACAAAAATTTCACATGTATATCTAAACATTCTATGTTGATACACAAGTTTTTTCTAAATGAACATTTTATATAGGTTGTGTAAAAAGACAAAAAAATATCCATGAATATATTGTAACACCCAAATTTGTCCTTTTACATGGCACACAAATTTTTTCCCTTTTTTCGAAAACTTATGTATAAACATATAATGTTTAGACGTACATGCATATATTTTTTCTAATTTTATTAACATTTTAAAATGTGCTTTCTAACAATAAATGGGTTTATTTTCACCTGTAAGCCAAACTGGATTTCCAATAGAGGTAAGGTTTCAATAATTTTTCACTAGCCAAATCTTGGAGAAATGTTCAGATACTATTGGCGAAGTTACCTCAATGAATCTCGGCGTTATTTTCGATTTTATTTAGGATCTTTATAGTAATAGTTAGTGTTCATTTTTTAGTTCGAATATCTTATGCTTTATTTACTGAATTGAAAGCAAGATCGTGGTTTAAAAGCCCATGCTACAAGTACACGGCTCAGTAATACTTTCCCCGTTCCAAAGAAAATATAAGATGTTTTTAAAATAGCATAGCAATACATTTTATAATTTTGAATATAGATAGATATAGTACTCGGATCCCCGCAATCGAACCGGTACGTGGGAATGCTCCCGGGAGAGGAGATCTAGGGTTCCTTCCCTCCGCCGGTGACGCCGTCGGTCCGTTCCGCCTCCGATGGCCTTAGGGTCTTGGAGGTGTGGCGGACCACGGCCTCTCGCCGATGAGGTTTTTGTTGTTCGCTTAGACTGTTTTCTCGTGTCTTTTTCAGGATATTGAGGCGACAACTACATCATGAAGTCAGAATAAAGTCCTCCCCGTTTTATCCTCGCTCCGATGGTGCGTCTAGCTCTGAGTGCGCGCGGAGTCATGTGTCTGGCTGCTCTCCTTTGCCCGGCTCCGGTGTGGAGGGATGAGGACGGCCTTCGGCCCGTGCTAGTGTTTGTAATCTTCGCTTGGTGGTCCATCAATCTATTTGGAATTTTTATTACTTTTAAACCTCTTTACACTATTGTTGATGATTATTAATAGATTGATGATTTTTTTGAAAAAAAAAATAGTACTCCAAAGAAAGCTATGGCCGTGAAGGAGAATGGAGTAGTCCAAAGAACAGGCGCATCCGACGTTCGCCGTCCTGGCCCGAAGCTGGGAGATGCCGTCTAGCCACTAGTCAACCCGTGACATAGGGGCAGTCGTCAGTGGCGGAGCTGCAGCCTGCGGGCGAGGCATAGGGGGTAGGGGCCGTAAGATCTGGATCGTGCGGGTGGAAGTTTGCTGTCGATTCAATGCGCCTCTTAAAAATTTCCTGATTACACATGCTCGCCTTACAAGGCTACTGCTACTACGCTACGCTGGTCCCAGACTCAGCAGTGCTCATGGACCCGGTGTCAGCTACTAGCAATAGTACCTTGAGCCGTATTTGGAGGGATGGGTACGTGTAGAACAGTAGCAGCTGACGGAGGAGGAAATGCGAGGGCGGAACCAGCGGCCGAGGCGTGGGCGCCGGGACCGTTTTGCTCCAGTGAACGGTGCGGCGAGGCGGGCCTAGGGTGATGAAGGGAAGTAGCACACGAACGTACGTTGTGGGTGTGGCGCTTGAATGGGCTAGTAGTAGTAGTAGGTGGAGGGGAACCGTCCTGGCTGCCGGTGCCGGGCTGGGGGTGCGCTCTACGTACACTGGGTCTGTCTCACGACCAGCTCGCCATATTTAATAGCATCCTCTCTCGTACCACGTTCCATCTTTGGAGATTTTTCTCTCTTTTTCTCCTGTTTTCGGCCTGGCCCTCGTCGGTACGTGTCGAGAAACGGCGCGCGACGGTGAAGTCTACGTACGAGTTGCATGATGCTACACACGGGATGCTGATCTGCTCTGCTACTGCCGTACCGTAAAGCAAGCGACATCTATCACCGTCAGTGTGGATAGGGATGCAGGTGCGCATCACAAGTCCAATGGCGAGAGAAAAAACGCGCTCCAACTTCAATACGAAGCGGACATGTGGTCATGGGCCGAGTGTGGACCAATTGCAAACTTCCAAGTCATTGATGAACTAGATGGATCATTCGAAAGCGAAGCCTGGCTAGTACACAAGCGACGAGCTATCCAGCTCGGATAACGGTTTCCCTCGCTGCCCTGCGATGTCACTTTTGTTTCGGAAAAACTGGTGATGTCCGTCCTCCCGGTAACACAATTAGGGCATGTACTTAAGATTTGTCTTCTCTTAATCATTCACATCATCTAGATAAAACAATATGTATAAATTGTATGATGCATTACTCCGTATCTTTTATTGTCAACTCTAGCAATTAATGAAAATTTACTATTTTTGGTAAGAAATTGATTTGCTAAAAAAAAACATATGGTACAATGGAGAAAATATTCTTATTTTTAGAAAATCACCCCTTAACAAGAAAAGACCGTGCTCTTTTCCTTTCTTATTTCTCTTTCCTCCAACTAAACAAAAATCTAACGTGACAATCATAAAGTAAGACTGACGTCATCGCATTTTAGGCTTCAGACTGCACGAGGATACGAGAGTAGTATGAGTGCTGACAATGCTGCTATTGTTGTTCGTTTTTATAGTGTGTCGACTGTTCCGAGATCGTAGGGAAGCCAGAACTATTTGCCGTTGAAAAGACTTGGGAAGGCAACAAAACTCTGCATGATTCGCATGGAGAAATGCATAGCGGGATTTCGGGTCGTGCTGCTGCCTAGATCTGATCTATGTCCGGGTTGTGCTAATGCCTAGATCTGATCTATGTCCGGCGGTCAGTCGTTCGTTGTTTGGCTTTTGGTTGTTGAGCCTCCTCCTCGGCTGCCGGCGGGTGGCGAGGGGGCTGCCGGCTCGGTTTGAATAAAGGGGATGGTCCTCGGATCTCTCTCGCACCAAGACGAAGATCTACTTGATGAGTGTCTCCATTGATCTGGCCGGAGTGTCTGGTTACGGAAGACTCCGATGGCGAACTCCCATGAGCGCATATGCCTAGATCTTGCTGGATCGGAAGGAATTCGGTCATGCGTACCCTGTGCTTTTTGCTGGTCGTTTGGTTTCAGTGGGAGCGCGGTGAAGCTCTGCTACCTGTTACCATCATGCGGCATGTCTTTGACGATATACATGGTGAAGTCAGATGCGAAGAATATCATGAAGGCAGAGACATGTGGGCGAGCTGTGGTGGATTGAGTCTTTATGGCAATGAGGATCTGGCTTGGATATATGTGGCTCGCAGCAGCGTCTGTTAGAGGAGGCGGCATCACAGGAGGAGTTCATAGTCTTATCTTGCAGGGTGAAAATCCAAGGTCTGGCCTTCATTGGTTGTTCCTGGCAATGGCCTTGCAGAAGGCATTGCTTTACGAGCGAGGACTTTCTCCAGGGTGAAAACCTAAGATTTTTGATCGGGCGATGACAGCGCTTGTGCACTGTTTCCTTTTTGGAGGTGTCGCTTTTGGAGGGGTTGGACTTCTTGTGTTGTTTTTGGTGGTGGTAGTGTCGCTGCTGCTAAGGATCGGATTCCTGCAGTGGGACTTTTCTTTTTTGTAATTTTTTTTGGTTGTGTGCATCCGTATTGCCATTAGGGTATGCGTTGTTGCAAAGGCTAGGTGTAATTGGTATCCGTGTGATATTAATATATGCTCATTTTCAAAAAAAATGGTGGTTCATTTAGAGAGAATATTTTTTCGAGATCTAGAGTACAACTATTTCTCAAAATTGGTTAAATCTTGTCGTTCTTCTATGCTAAAGCAATCTCATGTTTGCTCGCCCCCGATGGGAGCCGCCCCTCCTTCGCCCCAGTATCTCCCTCACCGCCTCCCCACACGTGGGCGCCCAGGCGCCCCCCTTCTGTCGCCGCTCCCAGCCTCCTCCCTCTTTGCCCCTCCATCCCACCATCGTCAGCAGAGCCGTCGGGCGTTGCCCGCGTGTGGTCGGCGGCGGTGGCCTGTCCTCTCCTCGCTCCTAGGATTTCAGCTCGGGTGAGGTCCCATGGCGGCGGTGCACGGCGATAGGCAGAGCTCTGACGAGACCTAGATGGCAGCGTAGTACAGGAGTAGCCCCTTGGCAGCTGGGGAGTCATGGCCATGGTACTGGCCAATGACGCTCTAAAGGCCTAGATCTGGGCCCTTTGGGCCTGATCTAGGTTAGGGAGGGCTAGCCATCTTGGGCTCGGGTATGGGTTCCTCCGGTTGGCCCAAGAGCAGCTTAGGAAGGGGTGGCAGCAACCGAGCCAAGTCCGCTACAGTGCAGAAGTGGGAGCTTCACGGGCCCTAGCTAGGCTCAGACATGCCTATGTTGGCTTGGTATGCTCCTGCTAATGTGTCTGGTCTGCTACCTCCCACGATGGTGGAGGTTGTTCCCTCCCACATGGTTGCGGTTCTGGCGTCCCTTGTCCTTGGCATTCTCCTCGGTCCAGCTAGCCTCATAACATTTGCCATAGTGAGACATCGATGATGACCGCAAGACCGTGGGCATATGTTGGTGGGCGGCGAGTTTGGTCGAGCGCGACAGATTGTCCGGGGGCATGGTTTTTTTGGGGTCAGGATAAATCCTTGTTGGTCTGGCCGACAACGACGCGGTGATGCCCGTGGGCGCCGCAATTCCTTCTTGGAGGGCGCCAGGTGTACCCCTTCTCCATTCTCCTCCGTGCATCGGGAGAAATCCTCGGATTAGTCTGGGCAACATCGTCATCATCGTCGCATTCCTTCTTGAAGGTGCTGCTTGGTACATGATAATTTGGAGAAATCAATGTGTGGTGGGACTTCTCTGGAGGGTGCAATGGTGGCGGGTCATCAGTTCTTTCGTCTATCTAGAGATGACGGCATTAGTTTCTCTTTCCTTCTCTTGTTTTTTCTTTTGAGTTTGATTGTGTTGTTTAACCCAATAGTGATATCGCAAGTTTTATCGTGTGGTTGCTATTTTAATATAGCGGGCCAAAGCCTATTCCTAGGAATGTTTGCTCACCCCCTCTATTAACTTCACACTCTTTCTGCTAAATGCACCCATGCCTTTTCTAGATACACCCTGAATGGTGTATTAGAATGAGTGCCAAACAACCCACAATTCCATAGAGTGGCAAGTTTGCTACCAACAAGAGGTGGAAGCTCCTCGATATAATGGGTCCTAATCTCCATCGATCCACGTCTGAGGCAAGGGCAAATAAAAGCTAAAATCATCGGGCTTAATAGACCCACTAAGAGCCACCTATAGAAGTCCTCAACAATCCTTGTTTCGATCATCACAGTCGTCGGCGTGGCTCCATTAAAAACCATGTCATTCCGGTGTGTCCAAATGCACCAGAAGAACATGATGAGCTCCGACCACATGCCCCGACGATTAGCCGCGAGACAAGTCCTAGTGTATCAGCTCGGTATGCTGCTTCGGATGCCAGTCCGAACGAGACCAACGCTGGTCCATCCCTAGTTCTCTCTGAATACCATGCAACCCATTAGGAGGTGATGTATTGTCTCTGAGTGATGGTCACACAACGGGCAAGCTATTGGGTGATCCATACAACAATGTTGAACCTTGTCAGCCATCCAACATTTGTTCTTGAAGACAAGCCATCCGGATAACTTATAGCTATAAGGTTCCCACATTTTCTAGATCTGATTCGTGACTTGAGCGAAGGTGGTGCCCCCAAAGAAGGCGCTATAGACTGACTTCGCCGAGTACAAGCCATCATTGGTCCACCGCCACACAAGCATGTGAAGGAAATATGCCCTGAGAGGCAATAATAAAGTTTTTATTATATATTTCTTGTATATGATAGATGTTTATTTTGCATGCTATAATTGTATTGATAGGAAACATCAATACATGTGTGTTTAATAAACAAAAAGGGTTCCTAGTTATGCCTCTCTTATAGACTAGCTTGTTGATTAACAAGATGATCAAAGTTTCATGATCATGGACATTGGATGTTGTTAATAACAAGGTCACAGTATTTGTGAAATGATGTGATGAACATTCATCCGAAGTATAGCATTACGATCAAGTCATTATGTTTATATTGCTATAACATCATACAAAGTATTCTTAGTCCTTAGACCATGAGATCATGTTAATTGCTAACACCGGAAGAGTATCTTGATAACATCAAACGTCACACCGTAACAGGGTGACTATAAAGATGGGTTCAGTACTACGAAGGTGTTATGTTGAGGCTCATGGATCAAGAGTGGGATTTGTCAATCCAGATGACGGATAGATATACTCTGGGCCCTCTCGGTGATATCACATTAAGATAGCTTGCAAGCAAGTGATGTGATCACTAGAATGTTATATCACGGGAACGAGAAAAGAGTGCATGTCGGTAACGAGATCAAACTAGGTATTTGGATACCGATGATCGAATCTCGTACATGTATTATATCATGAGACAAAGGGATTAAATTGCTGACGTTAAAGGTTCTCACGATCACAGAAGTCATCGTTGAATGTGCAGGAGTCAGTATGGATCTCCAGGTCCCGCTTCTGATTATTGATCTGAGAGGAGTCTCAATCATGTCTGCATTATTCGCGAACCGTAGGGTGACACACTTAAGGGTTGCCGGACACCATTTAGGAGCACATATGTTCCAGACAAAAGGTTTGCAAAGCGCAGGAATTGTTTCGATAGAAAGCGGAATTGTTTCGGGTGAAATTGCAGAAAGTGGTTCTGCATATAATATTGAAATGTTGCAAGGGGTTTTATGTGAATGTTTGTTAATTAAAGTAATTAACAAAAATTCTGAATAAAATAAATAAAAGAGTTTTATTAAATGAGAGAGCATTAAATTTGGAGAAATTTAATGCATTTAAAGTGGAGACTTTAAAAGAGAATGTTAAGGGGCATTTTAATGTGGAGGGGTTACCACCACATGAATGGGGGAGGTGAGGGGTCACCCCCCATGCGCCGGCCATGGAGAGAGGGGGCACCCCCCTCCTCCTATAAAAGGCCACCCATTCCCTCCTTCATCCTCACACCTCCTCGTGAAGGATCTCTCTCCCCCTCTAGATATTCCCCCATGGTCTCGGTTTAGCGAGATACATGTTCCCGGGCCTTGCATCTGGAAGGAGTTGCTGCTTCCGCTGATTCTCTGGAGCGAGGAGGTGGAGGTTGTCCGGTGGCTTGAATGTGTGTGCGAGGACGGATGCGCTGCTGATTTGCGGCGCTCGGACTTCCACACGATCTTGAGATCGGCAAGCGTACGACTACATCAACCACGAGTTCCTACTCGTTAACAAAACTCGTTGTCTTCGAGGGTAAGTTCTCCATGGATGTATGTCCACCCGTTGCTCTGTATCTAGTAGATAGATCTTGGCGTATAGTTCTCATTGTAGGAAATTTTTTGTTTTCTATGTTGCGGACCCAACAGTGGTATCAGAGCCTGATCTATGCGTAGGTGCTTTGCACGGGTAGTACACATATGTTTATATGTGGGCGATGATGATCATGTTATTGCATCTTCTATGTACTTTGGATATTGGTGGCATAGTGGGATGAAGCGGCTCGGACCAACCTTACATGTCATCGTACATGAGACCGGTTCCACGACTGACATGCAACTTGTTTTGCATAAGTGGCTGGCGGGTGTCTGTCTCTCCTACTATAGTCAATATCTGATTTACAACGAGTTGCTGATAACTTGGTTATCCTCGTTGTGGTTCATGTTCGTAGGTAAGACCGGTTCTATCTCCGAAAGCCCTAAGCCACATAAAACTTGTAATTGATAAATTAGAGGCGTCTAGTTTAGATCGTTGCTGGGCTAGTGTCTTGATATGGTATTCTTGTAAGTAGATGTATGATAGATACTCTTACAACTCACGTAACGTGTAAGTTCCATAGACCTTGGCCTTACACACAAAGAAATGATAGAGATCATACCACGATGCAAATGATAGAGATCAAATGCATGGACCATATCACCTCACTTCACACATTAGATGTTAGCATCTTATATTGCTAGTTTGGCGCTTTTGGTAGCATTATAAGATGATCCCTCATTTAGATATCAAGATAAAATGTGTTCTTCCTTAAGTATGCACCGTTTTGTGGGTCGTGTTTTGAGGCATCACGTGATGATCGGGTGTTCTTGACTCTACGCTTTCATACAACGGGTGTAAGACAGTTTTACACACGTGAATACTAAGGTTCTTACTTGACGAGCCTAGCATGTACAGACATGTCCTCGGAACACGGACCGAAAGGTTAAGCATGAGTCATATAGTTGATATGATGCCTATATAGATACTCGCCTTTTAAGCTACACCGACTCACGTGATGATCGGACTTGGTGTAGTGGATTTGGTTCATGTAATCACCAAAAGGACACGAGGGATGTCGTTTTTGAGTGGGAGTTCATTAGTAATTTGGATTAGTTGAACTCAATCTATCATAAACTTAGTCTAAATATATTTTACAAATTCTGTTGTAGATGGCACCACCTGTTTTTAATTTCAATGTGTTCATGGAGAAAGAGAAGCTTGCTGCGAATGGTAGCAACTTCACCAACTAGGCTATGAATTTGAGGATTCTCCTCACTGCTGCACAAAAGCAATATGTGCTAGAGGCGCCGCTAGGCCCCCCACCAGCTCCTGATGCCCCTGACGAGGAAAAGAACGTCTATATAACTCGTCAGGAGGACCACAACTTAGTTCATTGCGGCATACTGTATGGGCTAGAGCCAGAACTTCGAAAACGTTTCGAAAATGGCAATGCCTTTGATACCATGGGAGAATTGAAAATGATTTCAGATACCCATGCTACCGTAGAGAGTTATAATGCTTCTGAAAAGTTCTTTAGCTGCATGATGGAAGAGAACAGCTCCGTTAGTGAGCACGTACTCAAAATGTCTGGGTACGCCGATAAGCTTGTGTCCTTGGGAATAACGATTCCCATTGACTTAGGCATACATCGTGTTCTCCAATCTCTACCACCTAGCTACAAGAGCTTCGTGATGAACTGTAATATGCAGGGCATGAAGAAGTCTCTTCCTGAGCTTCTGTCAATGCTTAAGACTGCAGAAGTTGAGATTAGGAAAGAACATCAAGTGTTGATGATCAATAAGACCACCGGTTTCAAGAAGTACAAGAAAGGCAAGCAGAAGGGAAAGAAGGGCGGCAAATCTATTGCTACGCCTGAAAATAAACCCCGAGCTGGACCTAAGTCTGACACCGAGTGCTACTATTGCAAAGGGACTGGCCATTGGAAGCGCAACTGCCCCAAGTATTTGGCGGACAAAAAGGCCGGCAAGGCAAACAAAGGTATATGTGATATACATGTTATTGATGTGTACTTGACTAGTACTCGCAGTAGCACCTGGGTATTTGATACGGGATCGGTTGCTAATATAAGTAACTCGGTTCAGGGGCTGCGGAACAAGCGACAACTAGCAAGGGATGAGGTCACGATGCGGGTCGGCAATGGATCAAGAGTTGATGTGATCGCCGTCGGAACGCTGCCTCTCCATATGCCGTCGGGATTAGTTATAAACCTGAATAATTGTTATTTGGTGCCTGCACTGAGCATGAACATTGTATCCAGATCATGTTTGATGCAAAGTGGTTATTCGTTTAAATCTGAAAACAATGGTTGTTCGAGTTATATGAATAATATCTTTTATGGTCATGCACCTGTGTTGAATGGTTTATTTCTATTGGATCTCGATAGTAGTATTACGCATATTCATAATGTTGATGCTAAAAGGATTAAACTTGATAATGATATATCTACATATATGTGGCACTGCCGTCTAGGTCATATTGGCGTTAAACGCATGAAGAAACTCCATTCTGATGGACTTTTGGAATCACTTGATTTTGAATCATTTGATACATGTGAGCCATGCCTTATGGGCAAGATGACTAGAACGCCGTTTTCCGGTTCAATGGAACGGTCGACAGATTTATTAGAAATCATACATACTGATATGTGTGGACCAATGAGTATGTCGGCGCGAGGTGGATATCGTTATTTTGTTACTTTCACGGATGATTTGAGTAGATATGGATATATCTATTTGATGAAACACAAGTCTGAAACTTTTGAAAAGTTCAAGGAATTTCAGAATGAAGTGGAAAATCATCGTAATAGAAAGATCAAATTTCTACGGTCTGACCGTGGAGGAGAGTATCTTAGTTACGAGTTTAGCACACATATGAAAGACTGTGGAATAGTTTCACAACTCACGCCTGCCGGAACACCACAACGTAATGGTGTGTCAGAACGTCGTAATCGTACTTTATTGGATATGGTTCGATCTATGATGTCTCTGACTGACTTGCCACTGTCATTTTGGGGTTATGCACTGGAAACCGCTACATTCACTTTAAATAGGGCACCATCTAAATCCGTTGAAAAGACACCGTATGAATTATGGTTTGGAAACAAACCTAAGCTGTCATTTCTTAAAGTTTGGGGATGTGATGTTTATGTGAAGAAACTTCAACCGGATAAACTCGAACCCAAAGCGGAAAAATGCGTCTTCATAGGATACCCTAAGGAAACGATTGGGTATACCTTCTATCACAGATCCAAGGGCAAGGTATTTGTTGCCAAGAATGGATCCTTTCTTGAGAAGGAGTTTCTCGCGAAAGGTGTGAGTAGTCGGAAGGTAGAACTCGAAGAGGTTATTGAACCTTCTCTTCATGAAATGGCGAGTAGCGCAGCACCGGAAGTTGTTTCGGAGTTGACTTCACCTAATGAAGAGAGAGCTAATGATATTGATCATGAAACTCCGAAAGAGGACACTACCGAACCTCGCAGGTCAAGCAGGACACGTGCAGCTCCTGAACTGTACGACAATCCTGTTATGAATTTCATGATTGATGAAATAGATGACCCTGCGACGTATGAAGAAGCGATGATGAGCCCTGATTCCAACAAATGGCTAGAAGCCATGAAATCCGAGATGGAATCCATGTACGAAAACCGGGTTTAGACCTTGGTGGACTTACCTCACGATCGAAAGGCCGTTGAGAATAAATGGATTTTCAAAAGAAAAATTGATGCTGATGGTAATGTAACCATCTATAAGGCTCGACTTGTCGCAAAGGGGTTTCGACAAATTCAAGGAGTTAACTACGATGAGATATTCTCTCCCATAGCGATGCTTAAGTCGGTTAGGATTATGTTAGCAATTGCTGCATATTTTGATTATGAAATATGGCAGATGGATGTCAAAACTGCGTTCCTCAATGGTAATATTGAAGAAGAGTTGTATATGATACAACCAAAGGGTTTTGTCGATCCTAAGGATGCTAATAAGGTGTGCAAACTTCAGCGATCCATCTATGGACTGAAGCAAGCATCACGGAGTTGGAATCTCCGCTTTGATGAGGTGATCAAAGAGTTTGGATTTGTCCAAACTTATGGAGAGGCTTGTATTTACAAGAAAGTGAGTGGGAGCAATGTGGCATTTCTGATATTATATGTGGATGACATATTATTGATTGGAAATGATATAGATCTTTTAAACAGTGTTAAAAGTTATCTAAACAGCAAATTTTCGATGAAGGACCTTGGTGAAGCTTCATATATATTAGGCATTAAAATCTATAGAGATAGATCAAGACGCCTAATTGGGCTATCGCAGAGTACATACCTTGATAAGATATTAAAGAAGTTTAATATGGACGAAAGTAAGAAGGGGTTCTTACCTATGTTGCAAGGCAAGACATTGAGTAAGACTCAAAGTCCGGCTACGGCGGAAGAAAGAGAGATGATGGATAAGATCCCCTATGCCTCGGCCATAGGCTCTATTATGTATGCCATGCTATGTACAAGACCGGATGTGGCACATGCTATTAGTTTGACTAGTAGGTACCAATCTGATCCAGGTTCGGAACACTGGATAGCGGTAAAGGACATCCTCAAGTACTTGAGAATAAATAAGGATATGTTTCTTATATACGGAGGTGAAGAAGAGCTAGTCGCTAAGTGTTATGTCGATGCTAGCTTTGACACCGATCCGGATGACTCTAAGTCTCAATCCGGATACGTATTTCTCTTGAACGGAGCAGCAGTTAGTTGGAGGAGTTCCAAACAACCTGTGGTAGCTGGATCAACAACGGAGGCGGAATATGTTGCTGCTTCAGAAGCGGCACATGAGGCAGTTTGGATGAAAGAGTTCATTACAGAACTAGGTGTGGTTCCTAGTGCGTTGGACCCGATGGTGATCTATTGTGACAACAATGGAGCCATAGCCAACGCAAAGGAACCAAGGTCTCGCAAGAATTCCAAGCATATTAAGCGCCGGTTTCACTCCATCCGCGAGCATGTCAAGGATGGAGATATAAAGATTTGTAAAGTGCACACGGACCTAAATGTAGCAGATCCATTGACTAAAGTACTCCCTAGGGCAAAACATGATCAACACCAGAACTCCATGGGTGTTAGATTTATCACTATGTGAACTAGATTATTGTCTCTAGTGCAAGTGGGAGACTGAAGGAAATATGCCCTGAGAGGCAATAATAAAGTTGTTATTATATATTTCTTGTATATGATAGATGTTTATTTTGCATGCTATAATTGTATTGATAGGAAACATCAATACATGTGTGTTTAATAAACAAAAAGGGTTCCTAGTTATGCCTCTCTTATAGACTAGCTTGTTGATTAACAAGATGATCAAAGTTTCCTGATCATGGACATTGGATGTTGTTAATAACAAGGTCACAACATTTGTGAAATGATGTGATGAACATTCATCTGAAGTATAGCATTACGATCAAGTAATTATGTTTATATTGCAATAATATCATACAAAGTAGTCTTAGTCCTTAGACCATGAGATCATGTTAATTGCTAAGACCAGAAGAGTATCTTGATAACATCAAACGTCACACCGTAACAGGGTGACTATAAAGATGGGTTCAGTACTACGAAGGTGTTATGTTGAGGCTCATGGATCAAGAGTGGGATTTGTCAATCCAGATGACGGATAGATATACTCTGGGCCCTCTCGGTGATATCACATTAAGATAGCTTGCAAGCAAGTGATGTGATCACTAGAATGTTATATCACGGGAACGAGAAAAGAGTGCATGTCGGTAACGAGATCAAACTAGGTATTTGGATACCGATGATCGAATCTCGTACATGTATTATATCATGAGACAAAGGGATTAAATTGCTGACGTTAAAGGTTCTCACGATCACAGAAGTCATCGTTGAATGCGCAGGAGTCAGTATGGATCTCCAGGTCCCGCTTCTGATTATTGATCTGAGAGGAGTCTCAATCATGTCTGCATTATTCGCGAACCGTAGGGTGACACACTTAAGGGTTGCCGGACACCATTTAGGAGCACATATGTTCCAGACAAAAGGTTTGCAAAGCGCAGGAATTGTTTCGATAGAAAGCGGAATTGTTTCGGGTGAAATTGCAGAAAGTGGTTCTGGATGTAATATTGAAATGTTGCAAGGGGTTTTATGTGAATGTTTGTTAATTAAAGTAATTAACAAAAATTCTGAATAAAATAAATAAAAGAGTTTTATTAAATGAGAGAGCATTAAATTTGGAGAAATTTAATGCATTTAAAGTGGAGACTTTAAAAGAGAATGTTAAGGGGCATTTTAATGTGGAGGGGTTACCACCACATGAATGGGGGAGGTGAGGGGTCACCCCCCCATGCGCCGGCCATGGAGAGAGGGGGCACCCCCCCTCCTCCTATAAAAGGCCACCCATTCCCTCCTTCATCCTCACACCTCCTCGTGAAGGATCTCTCTCCCCCTCTAGATATTCCCCCATGGTCTCGGATTAGCGAGATACATGTTCCCGGTGGCCTTGCGTCTGGAAGGAGTTGCTGCTTCCGCTGATTCGCTAGCGAGGAGGTGGAGGTTGTCAGGTGGCTTGAACATGTGTGTGAGGACGGATGCGCTACTGATTTGCGGCGCTCGGACTTCCACACGATCCTGAGATTGACAAGCGTACGACTACATCAACCACGAGCTCCTACTCGTTAACAAAACTCGTTATCTTCGAGGGTAAGTTCTCCATGGATGTATGTCCACCCGTTTCTCTGTATCTAGTAGATAGATCTTGGCGTATAGTTCTCATTGTAGGAAATTTTTTGTTTTCTATGCTGCGGACCCAACAGCATTTCCTCCCTATCCTGTGGGAGTCGAACGCTTGCAAGCGCCTTTCTAGAGAAGGAAGAACTTAGACAATGCCTTAGGACCAAGGTCCGGGCCGCAATCCAAAACCTGCGCTCCCCATGCTTTCTTGTCGATTCTATTTTGTATTATATCCCGTTCCACTCTCTAACCAAACATAGAGATGGAACCAACCACTCTATCTTTTATCTCAAACCAAACACAATAATGGAATCAACTAATTCCTCTAAAATGAAACCATGGCACTAACTAATTCCTCTAAAATGAAACCATGACACTGTAGGGGTTCCGCGCATAAAAACAATAAATTTTACTCTACGCCCCTAAACCCCTGAAGCTGCCAGGACCTATCTATTAGTAATACAGTAACAGGAGGGGCTTTTCGCGAACTTACCCTTGAAGACCGAAAAGCATTGTCAACGCTCAGGAGAGTGTGGTTGATGTAGACGAGTCGAAGCCGACCTCAAGGTCGTGATGAAGTCCTTGCGCTCCTTCTGGCTCCAACGACTTGAGTGCCTCAAGTGTGACACCTCGTGGGAGTTACACACGTCCGGTGCCTGACGATGACTCCCGCTTCCCCGATCCAGCAGCAGTTGTGGAAGTAGAGCTCCCGGATCCGAATCCTACAGTGCGACGGCGGTCCGCGGTGAAGATGTCTCTCGCTCGCGTAGTCCAGACTTGAGACGACGGTCACGAGAGAGAGAGGGGGAGAGAGAAAATATCAATTGGAGGTCCTCCCAAAAGTGGGGAGACCTTTATTGATTATTGGGTGTATTTTCTAGGCCAATATACCCCACTATATAGGGGGAGGGGAGGTACTACCTCCCCTCAAGTCCCGGGGTGGGACTAAAGGAGAGGAGGGGGAGGAGGTGGCCTCCGGCCACTAGTGGGCCCTGCGCGCGGGGGGGCTAGGCCCAGCCGGCCTCCCCCTTGCCCCTTCTCCCCTTTCTCCTTTTCCCTAATGGGCCCTCTCCCTCCGGAATTGGCCCATTAAGCCTTTTGACCTTTTAATTGATTTTCTCTTTATTAAATAATTATGAATAAATGATTAAATCAAGATTTAACATTCATTCACATATCATTTAATCTCCGTGGCCATGGAACACCTTCCACCTCCACTCCGGACATCCTCCGGACTTACCGAAACCCTTCCGGTTTTCTCCCTTCTTTTCTTCGGTGATTCTACCGATCCTATAAATGCTCTCTAAGCATCATCAAGCACTAAGCGTGATACCCTACGGTTCGGGAACATTCTAGACATGGTCGGGACACTCCCGTACCAATGATCAACAGAGGGACCTGGATGGCCATGGGACCCCTGTGCATTCCACGAAGATCTTTCGTCGTTTGAACCGGTGATAGTCGTGTCTTATTCCCTTTGTCATTCGATACTTGTATTGCCCGAGACCTGATCAATGAAATCTTCATGTCGAGTTCAATCTCGTTACTGAACAATACTATTGGACTCGTTCCGACAAGTGATATCCCCGTGATCTAATCACACGCTACACAACTATTGGATATAACTTCTCCGAGTGGGCCCTTGAGTATCTTTCATCACATGGACGGACAAATCCCGCTCTTGACATATATTGCCTCTACGGTTTCCTCCGAATACATGAACACACCTTTATAACCATCGTTTTACTAGATGGCGTTTGATGCTATCTAAGCACTCTCGGGAGACAGTGATTGATATAGCCTCACGGTCTAAGGAATAGTCTACGAGGATCCTTTTCTAATCATCATAACTTGAACTTCATGACATGATCGAATCACAATGTTCAGGTTGGGTATTGGTTCATCATCTCATTCTCAGAATGAGATGACCTCATTTCCAACTGGCATAAATGCCACATGATCAGGAAACATGATCATCTGTTGACCAATGAACCAGTGACTAGAGTTTCACTGGGAACCCCTGGTTTGTTTGTATATCACACGTGTATTGATGTTTCCACTCAACACAGTTATAGCATGATATAAAACTTAATCATAAACTATATGAAATATGATAATAGTCCTTACTACTATTTGTCTCTAGGGCATATTTCTAACAGTCTCCCACTTGCACTAGAGTACAAATACACTAGCTGCATTTGTTCTTAATTATTGGCACCATATAACCGGTACCTAGAACATGCTAGCTCATGGAGGAGGTTGAGTCTTGGGTCTGTACTTTACAGTCCTAGTTCCTTTGCAACTTATTAATGTCACTTTGATTGACATAAATATTCTATCATCATATGATAGCATCTGTGTGTATGCATCGCCGCTATGGCAGCAGAACGAGGCCTGATTCCAGGAGCCTACAGTGACGTTAGATCAACCTCGAGGGCTTTCTCATGGGCACTGTGCCCTGGGACACATCATTCTACGTTAAAAGCGAATTAGCCCCGCTATAACATTATACAACACTTTAGATGGTACCCTTATCTATTATTATAAATGTATTCATGAAACACTAGTGCACTATGTGCAACTTTCAATGTTTTGTTCACCTCGCTTCCTTCTTGACTTTAATTGGTATCTACAGGAGTTTCCAACATATTCCCTTATAACATAACTCTTTATGCTTTAAGATATGTTATCCTTTATGGATTTGGAAAATGTGTCTACTGTTGTCTACTAGACACTGCGGATAAACTTAGCTCAATGTTCTGTGATTTGGATTTAATCACTTTCAAACGTTCCTTACTTGGATCACTTATTATGCTAAGTTATCATCATGGTTTACTAAGATAGAACCTATGTCTTAACATAGTGGATGACGATCATCCTTTTCTTTCTTTCAACCATTGATGTTAAACTTAATGCTATTCCTAATTTGAGTTTATTAAGGACTAGTTCCTTCATTAACTTCTATCCCGAAACACTTTTCCAGAATCCCTTAAGGAATACTACATAATATCATAATACACCTAGTATCAACTTCAACATCTTATAAAACATTATTTATAAGTATTTGCGCTTTCATCCTTAACTTACTTTTAAGAATTACTCCTATAAGCTCCCACTCAAAATATGTTGCTAACATATTTGGGTATGAGTTAGTACTCTTACTCAAACAATGTTCCTTCATATTTGAATTTGAGTCTTATCTTGCTCTCACTTAAAAATATGTCAATCACATATTGTTTTAGGAAGACTTACATAGATCCCACTCAATTTTATGCAAATTGCATATCTCCTTTACTATTTTGAACAACTTCAAAATCTTTTGATCAAATATCAAAATTGGAGATTTATTGTGAGATACTAGTACTATTACTAGTTTTAAATCCACTTAGACATTTAGCACACATAAATCAAATTCATTTGAATTTGTCCAATACTTGACAAATTGTGCTTTTGTCATTAACCCCATTTTTCCTACTATGGCTCTGCAGTCATTTGGGAAAATTCCAAGTAACTCCTTTACTTGTGAGATTCAGCAATGAATTGCTTTCTAATCTCAAGGGAATTTTGCTTCTAGGATTTCTCATAATTCTAGTTTACCATCATTTCCTTTGTAGTTCGTAGGTATGTCATATTCCAAAAATCATGACAAGTGATTCACAAATGTTTCCATACAAGATATGGATTTACATTTTGAATCCTACTTCATATAGTGAATAACAATAGTGGAGGGGAAAAACACAATGATCAAAATCATTGATTTTTCCTTCCGTGAAGGAAATCGTTCAGGAACGCTGTCCGTTGCGCTTCTCAACACTCTGATGCAGGGTTCTGAATCCTCATCGTGTTTTGCACTAATTTCCATTTGCTCCATAATTGAGAAATATCACTAGAAGTGAGCTTTCTCAAGAATGTACCAAAATCCAAGCAATACGAATCTCGCTTTCCTTTTGGTTTGAGCTATGGGTTTCGTATTCAAAGTTTCCAATGAATACTCTACAAGGACTTATTTGCTATTGTTTTGGTTATATCGAATAACCCCAAAACTTTCACGAATTCAAATGGTTTACCAATTCTAATTGAGTGCTAACTATTTCTAACTAATGGTCTCTACATATATACTACAACGATTTATTTGGTGCCTTCTATTCAACCCCTTTGATATCTAATATCACATTGCGATGCTTTGTATTTTGATGTTTCAAAACACTTTGCATTCCACAATGTCTTTTATGCCATTCGTATAAATTTGAACTTCATTACTATTGATTGAATCATAGTAATTTGATTCTCTTTTATATTTATACCCTTTGTTGATGAAACACTTTGATCAAATCAAATAGTTTCATATTTATGTTTCCTTTGGTAAACTACTTTACACATTTAAACAATCATTTAATGATAATTACCATTTTCGTTAAAACACAATACATCGGATATATATATATATACTTTTAACAATTCATGAAACACTTTGTATTCAAGTAATACACGGTGTTCAAGTTATTTTGCCGAACTTAGGCATGATTTATATGTGAGAAGAGATCGAATGAATTTCACATATTATCGCATAACTTTGAATTTAAACAATGGTTTTTCATTCACTAATGAACATATCATTAAGTTGGGTATTTTAAACAAGGCATTTTAATGTTTTACAAATGTTCATTCAATATCAATTAGTTTCAAACAATAAGGATAATTCTCACATAATCAAACAAGATATGAACGCGAATAGAAATCATTCATAAAAGTAGAACAACTGATTGTTACAAACTGATATGAATAACCGCCTCACGAAGTGTAAGACAAACTAAAGAAGTTCAAATCTCTTGATTACAAAAATCATCCTAAAAAATAAACTAAGTGATAAATGTCGAGGGAGAGTGTCGTTGGCCGTCATCATCATGCTCGCCATCAACACGCAACGTCACCTCCTCTCTAGCAAGCACCTCTATGCAGAAGGACCTGTTTTCACCAAAACAGAACAAGTATCAGATATACTTTAACACTGCAATGTGTTTGCAAGATTATAACATTTATAAAACTGTATATCAAGTATATACCTTTGTCGTCGATGACCTGAGCGACATCTGGTTCAACCAACACATTCCTGAGATGTGTCATGAACCGGTGGAACTCCATTTCCGTGTCGCCCCTCATTACGCAAGTCCTGACTTGTGCTTGGTAGCTTGGTGGCAGCGACCGCAGCACAGCGGCATTTGCGACATAGCCTGAAATCCAGACGTCTAGGAAGTATGCTAGCCTCATGGACACATCATGTATGTGCTGTAAGTGGCTGTCCAGTGATGAGTTCTCCTCCATCTTAATGGCGAGGAAGTCTCCCATCAACTCATGCTCCTAGATGCGTGTCTCCTCCACGAAATGTGTCCTAAGCTGTAGCATCACCGAATGAGGGTTGACATCACCCACGAAAGGCCACAACTCGTCCACCATTCCGAAACGCATCACAACTGAAATATAGGAGGCCATCTCACGATAGAGATAGCGGTCTTTCCGCTCCTCTAGGGCCTCAAGGTCTATGGACGGATCTAGATCCATCCCGTCGAGTATGTAGTCGACCATGTCGTTCTTGCTAAGGAGAACATGGAGACTGGTAACCCAGGTGGAGAAGTTCGATCCATCTAATCTGAGCTTCTCTCCTTCTAACTGATACGTCCAAAACATATCTACTTTCCCGAACACTTTTGTTATTGTTTCTCCTCTATACTTGTGTGATTTGGATGCAACTAATGCGAACTGACGCTGTTTTCAGTAGAATTGCCTTGGTGTCTACTTTTTGTGCAGAAAATCAACTATCAGGAAAAATCCCGGAAAATATGCCAAAACTCCTATTTCACCCGAAGACTCCAGGATCCAGAATACGAGACGGAGAAGAACCCTGGGGTGGCCACACCACCTGGTGGCACGGGCCAGGCCAGGCCGGGCCAGGGGTGGTGTGGGCCCCCCCAGGCACCCCCTCGGTCTCTATCTTCGCCTATAAGGAGCCTTCTGACCTAAAAACTTCGGGGGGTTCAACGTTTTTCCAAAAGGAGTTCCGCTCCGCTGCCACCATCAGATTCCACGAAACAGCACCAGAAACTCCATTCTGGCACCCTGCCGGGACGGGGAATTGGAGGAGACCATCGCCATCATCATCACCATCGCTCCTCCATCGACCATCCATGTTTCCCCCATCTATGAGTGAGTAATCCCCCGCTGTAGGCTATGGGGATGGTAGGGATTGGATGAGATCGTTCATGTAATGGCATCAGATTGTTAGGGCATAGTGCCTAGAATCTTTTATCAGTGCTTTATGATTTTTTGCGACTTGTTGTGCTTAATGCTTGTCACTAGGGCCCGAGTGCCATGATTTCAGATCTGAACTTATTATTGATTCATTATGATAGTATTGTTTCTGGTCTTATCTACAAGTTGTGTACACACGTCATTGTCCGGAACCTATGGTCCCGAAGTGACAGAAATCGGGGTAGCCAGAAGGGAAAGGCTTTGATGTGAGGATCACATGTGTTCACGAAGTGTTAATTCTTTGCTCCGGTGCTCTATTAAAAGGAGCACCTTAATTGCCAGTAGTTCCCTAGAGGCCCCGCTGCAAACGGGCTGGCAGGACAAAAGATGTTGTGCAAGTTCTCATTGCGAGCACGTATGACTATATATGGAACACATGCCTAGGATTGTCTAGTACTTGGGTGCTTTATCTTATTTATCTGCAATTGCCCTATGTTCTGATTGCTATGTGAATTGTCTTGTCCATGCAACGCTCGTCCATCCATCCCTATGCCTACCGCACTCGAATCCCACTGTTTACTGCTTTTGTTACTACTGTCTTTGCTTTACTACTGCTGTTACTTTACTATTCCTACTACAAAACTGTTGCTACTAATAAACTGCTGTGAGCAAGATTGTTTCCAGGTGCAGCTGAATGGACAACTCAGTTGTTAAGGCTTATAAATATTCTTTGGCTCCCCTTGTGTCGAATCAATAAATTGGGTTTCACTTCCCTCGAAAATACTGCGATACACCCCCTATCTTGTGGGTCATCAAGACTATTTTCTGGCGCCGTTGCCGGGGAGCATAGCTTTATTTATCAAGTTCACTTGGATTCTCTATTGTTCGCTGCTATCCATCCATCATGGGTAAGTCTCGTGATGGCAAGGTTCCTATTTTACCATCCACTACAAGAAGAGGTACGGTTCTGAACACCTCTACCGCTCTTGATTCACCGTTTGTTTTGAGTAAGTTCCTTACACCACCACATACGCATGCTACACACACTGCTACTACTGTTGAATCTGAAACTTCTAATGCTTATGCTGCTGCTTCTAATGTGCTTGATAAGAGTGGTTCATTAGGTCCTTTCCTAGATGCTACGATTGCTAGAACTATAGCTGGAAATACCGAAACTCCTAATGAAGACACTACCATACCCGTTAGCTCACCTGAGTCTAGTGAGAGTTATGATACTGAAGAAGATTATGTTGAGATGACCGATGAGTTACCCGTGATAGGAGCGCTGCTAAGAGTCTCCTTGAGAGGCGTACTATTAGACCCAAATTATCTCCTGATGCTAAGTTTGCTGCTTCTCCCATAAACATTATAGATGAAGATTATGATTTCTCTCTCGATCTATCTTACATAGCTATTGTCGAGAAAGAACCTTTTTGTGGGACTAAGAATGAAAGTGCGGTAGCACATATGAATGAACTTTCTACTATGAGTGGCTTGTTATTTGATGATATTAAGATGCGTACTTACTTTGTTGCTAAGATTTTCCCCTTTGCACTGAAAGGAGAAGCTAAAACTTGGTTTAGTAATTTACCTCCTGGATCTATTGATAGCCCTGAGTGCTTGATTAGTACTTTCCTGCAGAAATATTTTCCTCCCAGTGCTAGACATGCTATTTTGCAGGAACTTTTTGATTTTAAACAGGGAGAAAAAGAGGTATTGCCCGAATCTTGGGCAAGGTTTTGTGCTTTGATTCATGCACATGCTAGAAGTCCATTACCTAAGAATGAGCTTCTTGATATATTTTATAATGGACTAACCGAGGAATCTAGGACATACCTAGATAGTTGTGCTGATTGTATTTTTAGGAATAGGACTCCTAAGGAAGCTGAGGAATTAATGGCAAAAATAAGCAAGAATTATGAAGATTGGACTCCTCCTAAACAAGCTATACCTGAAGTAATTGTACCTGAACCATCTATTTTTGTGCCTATTCCAATATCAAAGAAGTGGGGAGTTATTGAATTAAATGATGAAGTGATGAAGGAAGCTAAGAAATGTCTTAAGGATAAGGGAATTAAAGCTGCAGATGTCAAGAATTTACCTCCTATAGAAGAATTATGTAAGCCTATTCCCTACACATCCACTATTGAGGTACACTCCCTCCAATACTTTGATGAAGGTGATATCCCTTACTTGAAACCTCCTGGTCAATGCTTAGAAGAATTTGATATCTTTATTGTTAAGCAAGATAACTTTAATAAAAGGGTGCAAAATCATCTAATGGAAAACACTAGAGCTATAGTTTAGTTGAAAGATATTGTGGAAAGAACCTCTAATGATGTTAAAATGATTGTTAAACACTTTCAAATGGTTCAAACTCAAATAGATCAACTCGTTAAAGTGCAAAACGACTTGCTAGTTAATGCTGCTAAAGAAAAATATGCTTATGAAATTAGAACTAGAAGTGGAGCTGCTACCTAGGATCCTCTATATCCTGAGGGGCATCCCAAAAGAATTGAGCAGGATTCTCAACAAGCTGAAAATAGTGGTCTACTCGTAAGAAAAGGAAGAAGAAACATAAAATTGTCATAGAACCCTCTGAACCTGCTATAGATCCTAATAGTATATCTATCTCTGATGCTGAAACTGAAAGTGGTAATGAAGAAATGAAGTTCCTAGTGAAGAAAAGGTCGAACAAGAACCTGAAAACCACACTAAGACTATTAAATACACTAAATAAGATTTTATTGCTAAGAAACATGGTAGTGAAAGAGAACCTTGGGTCCAAAAACCTATGCCTTTCCCTGATAAGAAACACAAGTCAAAAGAAGATGAACACTATAATAAGTTTTGTGAGTGGATGAAGCCTTTATTCTTGCAAATTCCTTTGACTGATGCTATTAAATTGCCTCCTTACTCAAAGTATATGAAGGACATTGTCTCGAATAAAAGGAAGATCCTTAATGAATAAATTTCTACTTTGCTTGGTAATTATTCCTTTAATTGTAAGGTTCCTAAGAAACTTGGAGACCCAGGGATTCCAACTATCCCTTGCTCTATTAAGAACAGTTATGTTTGAACTGCTTTGTGTGATTTGGGAGTAGGAGTTAGTGTTATGCCTTTCTCTCTCTATAAGAGACTTCAACTTGAAAAATTGATACCAACTGATATATCTTTGCAAATGGCTGATAAATCTACCACTATTCATGTTGGTATATGTGAGGATGTACCTGTTCAAGTGGCTCATAATTGCTTGATATTAACTAATTTTGTTGTGCTTGAAATGCCTGAAGATGATAATATGTCCATTATTCTTGGGAGACCTTTTCTTAATACTGCCAGGAGCTATTATTAATTGTAATCAAGGAAAGGTGACTTTCAATGTTAACGACAAGGAACATACTGTCTATTTCCCCAAGAAGATTGAAAGGACTTATGGCTTGAATTCAATTGAACATGTTGAAGGCATTCAAGTTGGAGAAATATATTGTCCCATACCAAGAGAAAAATTTGAAACTATTATGATTGGGACCATAGCTATCAAGGTTGAGGTAACATAATCATTAGTGGAGTACAAAGTTTTGTCTCATATGCAATTATTTTGGTAGCAAGACTTGATCAACCTTGCTAACAAAAGGATTTCATTGAACAAAACAATGTTTTCACTATGATTATCTCCGTTTATTTCTATCCTTTGCATTTTAGTTTTTGCTTTCGTTTAGTTTTCTTTGTGTTGTTAGTTGCTTGCATGTTAGAACTTCTGTAGTTCTAGCCTTGTTTTGTCCTTGCATCATGTTTCAAAAATAAAAAAAATCTGTCTGTCGGAAAATCATTTTTCTATTTCTGAAAAGTGCCCAAAAATAAAGTGTCTCGAAAAATTCCAGAAAATTCATATTAAATTTTTACGTGAAAAAAGGGGCAGAGGAGTACCTAGTAGGTACCAGGGGGGCCCACCAGGCAGGCACACCATGTGGTGGCGCGGCCAGCCCTAGGTGGCGCCATGCCCTGGTGTGGGCCACCCCTGGCCCCCGCCACCTCTCTCTCCTGCCACTTTCTTCTCTCTCCTGAGTAAGCTCTAGTTCATAGCTCCAAATCGCGTTCTCCCTGTGCTTGCTCTCGATTTCTTCGATCTCTTTGCTCACCCCATCTTTCTTGCTGAAATTTGGAGCAATTGTTCCTTGGTATGTGACTCCTCCCCTTATCCAAGTAGATTTGTGTTTGGTAGATTGTATGTTGAGTATTTTGCTACTATAGTGACTGGTTATGAGAGCTTGTAAGCTTGTTTGATGCTTAGAGATATAGTTTTGATGCATGTTTAGGCCTCTTGCAAGTCCCTATGAGTAGAATCCTTCATTATATTTACTTTGCAATCACTTGTTTAATAGTTGTTTAAATTTCAGAATACCAAGCATGAACAACCACACTTTTGGAGAGATATTTGAGAGTGATGCACCTAGGAGGTCGAGGCCCTCAAGAATAGCCTCTCAAGCTAGGCCATCATACAATGAAGACCTCATTGCAACACACATTGGCAGTGAAAGGGATGATGGGGATGCTCACCCATCTTCTTTTCCTTGTTTTACTTTCTTGCAAGCTGCAGGTATTCTTGATGATTTCTTGCTACTGATTGAGAGGGTTGGCTTGACATCTTATATGCAAGATGAGAGTGCACAATACGCTATGCTCACCAAAACTTTTGTTGAGAGCTTCTCATTTACTAACACATCCTATCGTTCCACTGTCTCTTTCAAAATCTATGATATGCCCTTCACCATGCCTTTGGAGAGATTTTTGCAGTATTGTAGGTGTGCGTATGACAGGGACCGTGAAGAAAATTCAAGGAAGGCCCGCTGATTTGTTGGAGCTTTACCGAGGGGTGACCAATGATGATGACCGCGTGGCGCAACGCGGAAAGATAAGAAATATCCAACTCCCTACTCTTAGATACTTTGCATATTACCTTCCCACTAGTGTTTTGGGTAGGGAGAACACTAGTAATATCTCCAACTATCACTTAGCTTTCCTTGCTGCTGCGCTCAACAATGATACTCGGTACAATCTTGGCTCGCTTATTGCTCGCCGCCTAGCTGCTAGGGGGCCTATCTATGGGGGCATCATTGCCTCGCGTGTAGTCAATGCATTAGATCTTTTGGTGGCTCCTGATGATGTTATTCTAGCACCACAGAGGCTCAACCTTGTTGCCATGAAAGCTCATCACTTTGTCACTACGGCCTCTGATTTGAACAATCTAGTTTATAGGATGCTTTTGACTAACGGGGATGAAAGGGAGATCTTTTTGCCACAGCCTGCTTTGTTCAGTGTTGATAGGAGACCATGGTCGCGCTCCAAGGAGGAGGTGGACGAGCAGCTTCGCTTGTTGGGTTTCCACGAGCAGCACCAGGAGGATGTGCCCTCCTATGATTACTCCGCACATTACGGAGGGACGTACTCGGGTTCGCACCAGGACGAGGGTACCTCCTCGTCGTACCCCGGTGACACTTCATCTTGGCCAGCATGGGATTGATACCCACTTAGGCCAAAAGCCTAAGCTTGGGGGGAGGTACGCCGACACCGCACTCATCTCCATATCATGTTGCGTCGGTACTTTGTATATTCATGTTTTCGTTCTCTTTTTAGTTTTCGTTCTTCTTTGCTTTTGCTTTCTAAAAACACAAAAAGACCAAAAATATTTCTGTTGTTTCTCTTTGGTTTGGTTCTTCTTTTTGCCTTGGTTTGCTTTTCCCTTTTTGCTTTGTTTGAACTATTCAAAAAACCCAAAAAGATTTTGCTTGCTTGTTTTTCTCTTTTGGTTCTTGTTTAAAAATCAAAAACACCAAAAATATTTGTCGTTCTTCTTTGGTTTTTGCGAGTTTGCTACAGGGTTCGGCAGTTCTCAGTGAACTATTGGTTTCATATTATTATTCAAGCCACACAAGTGAAGAGTAATAATGAGGATTAATGACAACTTGAGGCGTGGTAAGAGGCTGGTAATGAACTCTATTTGTTTTCATTTTTGTACATATACTCATCATTGTGAGCATGCTTAGTCCATTCATGTAGAGTGTATGTTTTCTTTGGATGCTTAGTAGTTCTTGCTTTCTTGTGATTAGCTCTAGCTCGCTAATAGTTTGTAGCATGTTTCATGAATGTTTGCTTGCATTACTCTATTCATAAATTGGTATAAAACTGTGGTATCCTCCTCTGAATGTTTTATTTGATCGACTTGGCACATGCTCATGCATGCACATGACTGTGATAATCAGTTAAGCCTTGATGAATTATTTTTCCTTGAGGATCTTGAATCATTTTCGTGCCATGAGTAGTCTTGTTTTGTTGCAAGCATGATAATGACAGCTATTGCTCTCTCGTTTGTCGCTCCGTTACTATTGCTAGCCTTCATTTCCACTAAGTGTTTTACTCATGTTTCCAACTCCCTAAACCAAATATTTCCAAAGTGTCCACCATACCTACCCATTAGCATCATTTGCTACTTCCGTGCATATTCAATATGCCTTGTTTTCTTCCGAATAAAATGTTTGCTTGTTATGAGAAAGTTAGTTAGTAAATCTCTCATGAACTTGATGGGACACTTTATTTTCTTGCTCTTAATAAACCTGAACCATTGTGTCCTTCTTTGTTGCGCATATGCTTGCGCTTTATGAGTTGAAGTTAGCAAAACGATGTATCATGGGGACCGCTTTCAACGCTTCATAGGTACTTTGTACTTAGTTGATATCATGTACTTTTGCTTATGGATCCCGGCGGTGTGAAATAAAAGTGGAACTTCTAAGATCGTGGAGTTTGTATGTATGTTAGAGAAACGCCTGGGCCGCTAGCCTAAGCCATGCCTAATCATGGTGGAAACTTGCAGCATAACCATAATGAGCATTTATGAAGCATCCTCGATAAAAATCTATGCACATAGTAAATAAAAAGATCGCTGAGATGCTCATTGTCTGCTTGCCTTGTCATTTTGATCATGGGATAGCTCCCGTGTCATGTGCAAGGGGTACCCCGTTGGCGGTTCTCTATGATACGTATATACTTACAATGGCAAGAGCTTACTTGTGACTGAAGTTGAGTAGCATGAGGATCGGTCTTCGTAAGTAAGGGGCATGAGACTTCAATTTATAACTTGCCAAGGATATCCTCTTAGTTGTGTCACTTTCACCTTAACCACATTAAATATGCTTATGATAGGGGCAATGAGAGCTCAAAGCTAACGAGTACCGTACTTTCAGCATTTGGAAGCCCTTCAAATTATTCAAAATCTTTTCCTCTATTCTTTGAGCACCTTCTTGAGAGCATAGTTGTCATCATTTGTGTTTGTTTCATTACTTGATTATTTGTGTTATGACTTTGATGCTTGTATCTTTGATATCTTTACTTCTAGTCATCACTTGAACTTCAGAGGTGCCTTGACATTCATAATCAAAGGCAAGCGTGATACCACTCTATCATACCTTTCTATGAGCATTGTAATGTTGCTTATGTTTGTGTTTCGTGCTACTTATTATTCTTGAATTGGAATCTCTTCATAGCTTGCAATGACTATTAAATAGACTTGGTTGCATACTCTTTATTATGAATTGTCCAAGTAGTTGATCACATTGCTGAGAATATTTACATCTTATGAGCAAATGTGTTCGAGAAAGTTCTTTTATCGCACTCAGTTTTCAACTGAATTGCTTGAGGACAAGCAATAAGCTAAGCTTGGGGGGAGTTGATACGTCCAAAACGTATCTACTTTCCCGAACACTTTTGCTATTGTTTCTCCTCTATACTTGTGTGATTTGGATGCAACTAATGCGAACTGACGCTGTTTTCAGCAGAATTGCCTTGGTGTCTACGTTTTGTGCAGAAAATCAACTATCAGGAAAAATCCCGGAAAATATGCCAAAACTCCTATTTCACCCGAAGACTCCAGGAGCCAGAATACGAGACGGAGAAGAGCCCTGGGGTGGCCACACCACCTGGTGGCGCGGGCCAGGCCAGGCCACGCCAGGGGATGGTGTGGGCCCCCCAGGCACCCCCTCGGCCTCTCTCTTCGCCTATAAAGAGCCTTCTGACCTAAAAACTTCGGGGGGTTCAACGTTTTTCCAAAAGGAGTTCCGCTCCACCGCCACCATCAGATTCCACGAAACAGCACCAGAAACTCCATTCTGGCACTCTGCCGGGATGGGGAATTGGAGGAGACCATCGCCATCATCATCACCATCGCTCCTTCATCGACCATCCATGTTTCCCCCATCTATGAGTGAGTAATCCCCCGCTGTAGGCTATGGGGATGGTAGGGATTGGATGAGATCGTTCATGTAATGGCAGTAGATTGTTAGGGCATAGTGCCTAGTATCTTTTATTAGTGCTTTATGACTTTGTTGCGACTTGTTGTGCTTAACGCTTGTCACTAGGGCCCGAGTGCCACGATTTCAGATCTGAACTTATTATTGATTCATTATGATAGTATTGTTTCTGGTCTTATCTACAAGTTGTGTACACACGTCGTTGTCCGGAACCTATGGTCCCAAAGTGACAGAAATCGGGGTAGCCGGAAGGGAAAGGCTTTGATGTGAGGATCACATGTGTTCACGGAGTGTTAATGCTTTGCTCCGGTGCTCTATTAAAAGGAGCACCTTAATTTCCAGTAGTTCCCTAGAGGCCCCGCTACAAACGGGCTGGCAGGACAAAAGATGTTGTGCAAGTTCTCATTGCGAGCACGTATGACTATATATGGAACGCATGCCTAGGATTGTCTAGTACTTGGGTGCTTTATCTTATTTATCTGCAATTGCCCTATGTTCTGATTGCTATGTGAATTGTCTTGTCCATGCAACACCCGTCCATCCATCCCTATGCCTACCGCACTCGAATCCCACTGTTTACTGCTTTTGTTACTACTGTCTTTGCTTTACTACTACTGTTACTTTACTATTCCTACTACAAAACTGTTGCTACTGATAAACTACTGTGAGCAAGCTTGTTTCCAGGTGCAGCTGAATTGACAACTCAGTTGTTAAGGCTTATAAATATTCTTTGGCTCCCCTTGTGTCGAATCAATAAATTGGGTTGCACTTCCCTCGAAAATACTGCGATGCACCCCCTATACTTGTGGGTCATCACTAACCATTTAGTTGTCAACACGAAAGAACCCATCTACATTTATAATTGCAAAAGTAATTTAGACTAAGTTTATAATTAAATGAGTTAATAATAACTCCACTCAGAAACACCTATCCCCAGTGAGGATTCCTAGTGATAACACAACCCCTATCAGCCAGAGCTCCCCCGATCGTCACGGCCATCAATGTGGGTTCAAGGGTGGACGCTAAACATCGGTCACATCATTCATGCGACTCGTGCTCGATTTTTCGACCATCCGCGTTCCGAGGCCACGCTTCTCTAGCGTGCTAGGCTCGCCAACTCAACCTTAGTGTATTCGCTGTGCAACATGGCTCACACCCACTATATGTGAACGTAGATATTTCTGACACCCATGCCTGGCACCCTGGATCGCCTCATACCGAAGAACTTTCTTGGTGCTGCACACTAAGGGGCAACACAATTGTTGGTTATTTTAACAGGAATCTTCTTATTAGGCTACCGTCGAGTATCTAATACTAGCACACAATAAGACACACAAACAATAACATTGAATGTAAATGCTATGTGATATGGTCCTTCACGTCGTGATCTCCATCCATCGTTACCGGGTTCCGGTGCCAAGGTTCCGGCGCCGTAGACACTAGGGTACCAGTGTCATTCCGGCGTGGTAGTTCGTCACCTTCGTGACTATCTACTACTATGCAACAAAAGGTAATTACTTTACCTTTCCCACAACCATATCACAAAGCAATGCCCCCCTGCAAAACAAAGTTAGACGCCTCTACTTTATCTTTGCATGTTTTATGTGGCTGAATGGGCTTTCGTACGATAACGTTCTTACCTACGAACTTTCAGCACAACGTTGATCAAGTGGTCGTCTATACTACACCCCTTTCGGGGCCCTCCGTTGCAAATGGTATACCAACTAATGCGAGAGAGACAGACACCCCCCTAAGCTACTTTATATGGTACAAGCCGTATGTCAAGCGTGGACCAGTCTCGCGAATGAACGCGTAAAGTCAGATGGGGGCCAGTTCATCAAGCATTGATGCGGTATACACAAGTACACGTGGGAGGGTAACAACTAAAAGATCAACGCCCACACACTACATCACGTGTGTTCTACCTGTACTAGCATTACTACGCATAGATCTAGCTCCGATACCACTGTAGGGGTTCCGCGCATAAAAACAATAAATTTTACTCTACGCCCCTGAACCCCTGAAGCTACCAGGACCTATCTATTACTAATACAGTAACGGGAGGGGCTTTTCGCGAACTTACCCTTGAAGACCGAAAAGCGTTGTCAACGCTCAAGAGGCATGGTTGATGTAGACGAGCCGAAGCTGACCTCAAGGTCGTGATGAAGTCCTTGCGCTCCTTCTGGCTCCAACGACTTGAGTGCCTCAAGTGTGACACCTCGTGAGAGTTACACACGTCCGGTGCCTGACGATGACTCCCGCTTCCCCGATCCAGCAGTAGTTGCGGAACTAGAGCTCCCGGATCCGAATCCCGCAGCGCGACGGCGCTCCGCGGTGAAGATGTCTCTCGCTCGCGCAGTCCAGACTTGGGACCACAGTCACGAGAGAGAGAGGGGGAGAGAGAAAATATCAATTGGAGGTCCTCCCAAAAGTGGGGAGACCTTTATTGATTATTGGGTGTATTTTCTAGGCCAATATACCCCACTATATATAGGGGGAGGGGAGGTACTACCTCCCCTCAAGTCCTGGGGTGGGACTAAAGGAGAGGAGGGGGGAGGAGGTGGCCGCCGGCCACTAGTGGGCCCTACGTGCGGGGGGGCTAGGCCCAGCCGGCCTCCCCCTTGCCCCTTCTCCCCTTTCTCCTTTTCCCTAATGGGCCCTCTCCCTCTGGAATTGGCCCATTAAGCCTTTTGACCTTTTAATTGATTTTCTCTTTATTAAATAATTATGAATAAATGATTAAATCAATATTTAACATTCATTCACATATCATTTAATCTCCGTGGCCATGGAACACCTTCCACCTCCACTCCGGACATCCTCCGGACTTACCGAAACCCTTCCGGTTTTCTCCCTTCTTTTCTTCGGTGATTCTACCGATCCTATAAATGCTCTATAAGCATCATCAAGCCCTTAAGCGTGATACCCTACGGTTCGGGAACACTCCAGACATGGTCGGGACAATCCCGTACCAATGATCAACAGAGGGACCTGGATTGCCATGTGACCCCTGGGCATTCCACGAAGATCTTTCGTCGTTTGAACCGGTGACAGTCGTGTCTTATTCCCTTTGTCATTCGATACTTGTATTGCCCGAGACCTGATCAATGACATCTTCATGTCGAGTTCAATCTTGTTACTGAACAATACTATTTGACTTGTTCCGACAAGTGATATCCCCGTGATCTAATCACACGCTGCGCAGCTATTGGATATAACTTCTCCGAGTGGGCCCTTGAGTATCTTTCCGTCACATGGACGGACAAATCCTGCTCTTGACATATATTGCCTCTACGGTTTCCTCCGAATACCTGAACACACCTTTATAACCATCGTTTTACTAGATGGCGTTTGATGCTATCTAAGCACTCTCGGGAGACAGTGATTGATATAGCCTCACGGTCTAAGGAATAGTCTACGAGGATCCTTTTCTAATCATCGTAACTTGAACTTTGTGACATGATCGAATCACGATGTCTAGGTTGGGTATTGGTTCATCATCTCATTCTCAAAACGAGATGACCTCATTTCCAACTGGCATAAATGCCACATGATTAGGAAACATGATCATCTGTTGACCAATGAACCAGTGACTAGAGTTTCACTGGGAACCCCTGGTTTGTTTGTATATCACACATGTATTGATGTTTCCACTCAACAAAGTTATATCATGATATAAAACTTAATCATAAACTATATGAAATATGATAATAGTCCTTACTACTATTTGTCTCTAGGGCATATTTCCAACAGACACTACATTCAGTGGCGGCGCTAGGACTTTTCTACAGGGTATTAATTTTTTGCTAAAATTTGTCATTGTTTTACCAAAATTTATGACTATTTTTGCCTAAAATGTCTTTGTTTTACCAAATTATGGGTATTTATATGAATACACATGAATACAACTAGTGCCACCATTAATACGTCCATTTTGCATCACTATTCTATATCATAATTTACTATTATTCATTGATATATTTCATATTAAGAGATGATACTTATGTTATTTCATCTGTTTTTGCATGGTTGAGGACTTTTGGAGGACGGACCGCTGCAGTCTAGATTCTGATGGAAAAGGTACTGTTTGGAGGCGAAATTCGCAAAGATCAGAAAATTCCAAAAAATACATGGAAAATCCTATTTTTCCAGAAGACGAAGGATGCTAAGAGGGGGAGCGGAGTTGGGCCATAGAGGGCCCACACCACCCCCTGGCGCGGGCTACCCTAGGTCGCGCCACCAGGTGGTGTGGCCACCCTGGCCCACCTCCAGCTCTCCCCTTTGGCATATATTATCCCCATGAAACCCTAAGACTCGGGGAGCAACCACAGAAAGATTCCACCGCCTCTGCCGGGCAGAAAACTACAGAGAGAGAAAGAGCTCTCTGGCAGGCAGAAATCTCTGGGGAAATTTCTTTCCGGAGAGGGGAGATCATCGCCATCAACACCACCATCAAGCTGGACTTCATTGGGATCATCATCATCATCTCCACCAGCACCATCATCACCACTCCATACCGCTATAACAATTGGGTTGAATCTTGCATAGTTCTTAGAGGACACTTTTCTGGTGTTGATTACTTATTGTAGTTGATGCTATTGAGTGGAACCATTGAATTATTGTTATTTTCTGATTGTTACTTATCATTATATCATCTCTGATCTTGATCCATATGATGTCTTGTGAGTAGTTCGTTTAGTTCTTGAGGACATGGGAGAAGTCATGTTGTTAGGGGTGGAATTGTGTTGACAAAGATTCAATAGTTTGTTATTTAAGTTGTGGTGTTATTCTTCTAGTGGTGTCATGTGAACGTCGACTACATGACACTTCACCTTTATGGGCCATGGGGAATGCATTGTGTATTTGGCTACTAATCATAGGGGTTGCCGGAGTGACAGAAACCTAAACCCTCGTTCGGAAACCTTGGCACACGGGAGTGTAGGATCTTAGAGTTTAAAGCTGTGGTTAGGTTTTAATCTTAATTACTTTCTTGTACTTGTGGATGCTTACAAGGGGTTTAATCACAAGTATGTATTAGTACTTGATACGTTGCAAACGTATCTATAATTTTTGATATTCCATGCTTGTTTTATATCTACTTTATTATGTTTTGCCTTCTGGAACTAACCTATTAACAAGATGCCACAATGTCAGTTGCCTGTTTCTGGTTTCAGAAAAGCTGGAAAAGAAATATTCTCGAAATTGGACCGGACAAAAGAGAAAGTCGATATTTTATCGGAAGACGAGATGGAGCCAGATGACGAGACGGGGAGGGGCCAGGGGCTGGCCACACCATGTGGTGGCGCGGGTTCCCCTAGCCGCACCACCAGGTGGTGTGGGCCCTTGGTCCACCCTCTAACATCGCCCTTTCGCCTATAAGAAGCCTCCGATGCAGAAACCTTAAATAATCCAGCCTCCAGCCACGAAAAGTTCCGCAGCGCTACCGCCACCGAAGGGGAGATTTGAGGGACAGAAAGTCTCTGTTCTGGCACCCTCATGGAGCCATCTCCATCGATCTCCACCACCATCTCCATCGCCGTTGCTGATTCCCATGATGATGAGGGAGTAGTTCTTCCTCGAGGATAAGGATTCTACCGGTAGCTATGTGTTCATCTCTCTCTCTCTATGCATGATCATATTGTGCTCATGAGCTTTCTAATCAAGTAGATCTACCTTTCTACTCAAGTGCTTTAATAGATCTCTGGCTCTCCCCACGTGTGTGAAAGTGAAAGCGTGCACACCATGGTGGCACTTAGGCTAGAGATTACAGTTACTTGTTATGAGTTATATTTGGAGTTGGATGTCTCTATGAAATTGTGGTGTTTGTTGGAACCATCTAGCGCTCAAGGTGATAGTGAGGGGTTATCTAGCTGGGGAAAGCGGACTTTGAGGAGTGCTGTTATAGTCCTACCATGGATTAGAGTGTCTAATCGGAGAGTAGTATCATGAAGAGAAGATATTTGTATGAGAGTGTTCACTGGCGAAAGTATGATCCCTAGGCCTTGTTTCTAAGCATTGAAACACCATTTGAAACTAGATCTGTTACATGTTTGCTTGCTTCCATCTTTATTTCAGATTGCCTTTAGTCTCTTCCTACCCATCAAGCTCTTTTCTGACACCGTTACCATTTATAATTATCCATACCACTTGTATTTCACTATCTCTTCGCAGAACTAGTGCACCTATACACCTGACAAGTGTATTGGGTGTGTTGGGGACACAAGATACTTCTTGTATCTTGATTGCAGGGTTGCTTGAGAGGGATACCTTTGACCACTTCCTCCCTGAGTTCGATAAACCTTGGGTAATCCACTTAAGGGAAACTTGCGGCTGTACTACAAAACTCTGCACTTGGAGGCCTAACAACTGTCTACAAGAATAGAAGTGCGTAGACATCAGTCCTAGGAAGGTCGGTACATTAGCACAGGTTCACCCACACAACACTTATCAAACTAAAGAAGATTAATCAACTATATGAAGCGAAAGCACTTGATAATATTCCCATGTGTCCTCGAGAACGTTTGGTCATCTTAAGTAATACAACCGGCTTGTCCTTTGCTAAAGAAAGAATTGGGCCACTTGCTGCATTTATTATCATTTAACTTTTATTTACTCGCACTTTATTTACCTGCGTTATCAAAAAACCCTAAAAATCCATTTGCTAAGTATTTACAGAGAATTCCTGCTCCAAGCCACTCGTCAACACCTTCTGCTCCTCATTGGGTTTGACACTCTTACTTATCAAAAATACAGCGATACACCCCCTATACTTGTGGGTCATTAAGACTATTTTCTGGCGCCATTGCCAGGGAGTGAAGCGCTATTGGAGAGTGGAACTAGTCAAGGAAACTTCTACTGTGAGTATTGCTAATTTTTTTTAGTTACTTTATTTCAGTATGGATAATTCACTTAGTTTGTTATTTCGTAATGCTACTACCACTGCTAAGGTAGTAGATGAACCACCACCTGTTGAAAATGATACTTTTAAGATAACCACAAGAATTATTGATCGTGTTATGGATAACTACTATTTTGGAGATGGAATTGTCCATCCCGGTGATCATTTGCTCTTTATACACAAATTTTGCGGGTTGTTCAAGTGTGCAGGTATTACAACAGATCAAGTCAAGAAGAAGTTATTCTCATTATCACTAAAAGGAAGAGCTGAAGAATGGTACAAGCTGCTGAAGAATGGTCAAGCTCTTGAATAGGAGGAAGTAGTACCTCTCTTTTATTCAAAATTTTATCCTCCTAGTGAGATTCATAAAGATTGGAATCAAATATACAGCTTTTGGCCTCTTGATGGAGAGAGTACAGCTCAAGCTTGGGGGAGATTGAAGTTACTAATGCTCAAATGTCCTATGCATGAGCTCCCCAACAATATTATTATCAATAACTTTTATGCAAGGCTTTATCTTCATGATAAGGATCTATTGGATGTTTCTTGTGTTGGATCATTTACACGCATAGAAGAAGGAGCTAAATGGGATCTTCTAGACCGTATTCAATACAATGCTGAAGCATGGGAGAATGATAGAGTAAGAAAGTTAGGTATAAATTATGATTATGAATGCATTAAATCTTTTATGGGAACTGATGACTTCCATAATATTAGTAATGCTTATGGTCTAGACTCTCAAGCTATTGCAACTTATTTTAAGGCTTTTTCTTCCTATATTGAAATTCCTAAAAAGATATGGAATAAGTATCATGAGCCATATAAAGATATTGCTAATTGTGTTCCTGCAAGAAATACTGAAGTTTATACTGCTAATCATGTTTTACCTGAACCTTACATTGAGAAAATGCCTTTCCCAGTTAAGATAAAGGAACATTCTATGATAGCTAGTATGGTTAATGAAAGTACAAATAAAGCTGTCGAACCTGATGAACAAGTGGATGCTGAAGCTATAGTAGCAAATGTGAAAGACTTTGTCACTAAATATGTAGAAGATGGACACACTATCCTCTGTAAGGATACTTCTAATATTATTTCACAAAGTAGTGTTATGAGAGCTAGTGTCCCTATGTTTTCTGTTAGGATAAGTGATCATTGCTACAATGGTTCATGTGATAGTTATATCGTTAAATTTGTGCATGATACTGAAAGTTACTATGAGAGAGGGAAGACTGTTCTTATGCATCTCAATAATATTAAGTTTCCTCGCTTTATGCTGAAAGTATTTATCATGCACTTGTTTTGCCTTCCTATGCTAGCAGCCTTTGGTTTCAACAATTTATTTTCTTACAAAAGTCCCTTGCATAGGAAGTGGGTTAGAGTTAAACATGTATATTTTTGCTTCTTGATACTCTCTTTTACTTCAATTCATATTCTTATGTGAGCATAATTGAAATTATCATGCCCATCTTAATGGCTATAAAGAAAGAGCTTTCAATTTTTGTTTATTTGAGTCTTGGAAGTTATTGTTTTGGCAATAAACTCTCCTTATCATTTTTTTTTGGTTTTTGTGTCAATATCAACCTCTAATGAGAGAGAAGTAAGATTTGGGGAAGTTGCTGTCCCGAAACAGATTTTTGTGCTTCACTGTACAAAATTGTTAAAAATCCCAGAACATCGTACTGATATGTAATTTTTTGTGTGCATGTCCCCGGTTATTATTTAACTTTCATTAGTGTTGCACTTTTTGATTTGAGCAACAGAAGATTTTCAAAAAAATTGATCTTTACCTGCTGGTCTGTTTTGACATATTTTTGCTACTCTTGCATTTGCTTCTTATATCGATTTCCTTTTTGAATTCCTTTTTGGGCTTTCGGAAGGAGTTGCTATAGTAGCTAATGTTTTGATGGATTTCGGTTGAAATTAAACTTAAAGGTTTATTATCTTGCATGCACTAATGTTGCTAATAAGAATTGTGTGAAGTTTTGTGTGAAAGAAATTTCTAGGTTATTGGAGAAAATGGTCTAATAAGATGGTGAATGGTTAAATGACTCAAACAATATGTTTAAGAAGATGAAGATATTGATGTTATTCAAGCGGTGACTCCGGAAGAATTTATTTAAAGTCAAGCTCAGAGACCTGCAGAGTCCATTTTCGAATAGGTAACAGTTCTGGTAAGAAAAGGTCCGTGAAAAATCTGTCAATTTATATTTTTGCAGTTTTTATCTATCATGGAAAGTAATGAGTCGAAAAAGGGACGGAAATGGAGCCCGGGTGGCTCACACCACCCCGTGGCGCGGGCCCACCTGGCCGTGCCACCAGGGTGTGTGGCCACCCCGGAGCCCGTCTTTGACCCGTTTTCTCCCAGTACCTTCCTTTTGTTATAAAAAATCGTAATATATAATCCCCCGGATCCCCCGAGGTTCGTATATCGTGTTCTCGTCGTGTTTTCATTTTAATCTATTTCTGAAAGGTAAAGTCTCAGTTTTGGAGCCACAATGTCCTTCTCTGGATCAGCCAAGGAAGATTCCTCCGTGGACGTCATCAATCCTTACATGCGTGAGTTGAAGATTCTTCCCAAGGAATTGTTGCTCGAGGATGGGAAGATACATATAAAAGAGGTTCAGGGCCCTAAAGGTGAAGGTAGTCTGGAGGACAGGATGGAAGCACTGGAGCAGGAAGTCTTTAAGTACAAGAAGATGGCGGAACATGAAGTGGATATCATCCATAAGATTAGTTCTGAACTCATCGCCAAGCTCCAGAAGGAGACTGCTAAGCTTAAGGATGAAATTCTCTCACTCGACCAAACAACCAACCAACTACAAGCGCAGCTCTACGATGTGCAAAATCAAAACTGTGAGTATGAGGTTAGTTTTAAACACGTAAGTGGTGCTGCTAGTTTCAGGATGATGGAGACCAGGATGTCTTTTGTTGATGGGGAACCCTTACCTTGGAAGTCGGACGATGACGAGAGAACACCACCACCACCGAAGGAGTAATTCGTCATCAGGTTTTGGCATCCCCTTGGTTTATTCCAAGCTTGGGGGAGTGCCGTGGTATCACATCACTATCTTTTATCTTTTTACCTTTCAAATAGAGTCATATCATGAATAGAGAAGTTATCATGTAGGATGGTTTGCATTATGGAAGTGTCCCCCCTCTCGTTAGATATCTATGTATCCCTTGGTGTGAGTTGCCGTTATGGAATATTAATGAGAAGTTCTATCATTCACTCTTTTGCATATCTTATTTTAGTTTTCAATTACTATTATATGATTGATCTTGTTGTTAGTATGGGTATCACTTTGGGATCATTAAGTAAATTTAGTTGGTTTTGGAAAACCTGGCTCGGTTAGTAGCAACACTATTATGAGAATTGAATGAACAAGATAAAAGTACTCTTAAAGTATATAATTTCATCATCTTTCTTCCTTAATTGGCTCATAAGGTTAGTATTATCTAGTTAAGATCTTTTGTGCTTCAAGGAAGATTGCATGTTCGTTTTTATCACTTGTATGTTTGTTTGTTTCCTTCAACTCTTATGCTTGGTACCCACCCTTGCTAGCCTAAAACCTGTACTGAGAGGGAATGCTTCTCGTGCATCCAATCCTTAAACCAAAACCTATGCCATTTATGTCCACCATACCTACCTATTAGCACTATTGCTATTCCAAGTAAATTCATGTTTTTATCTACCTTCCGAATTAAACTTGTTATGTGAAAATTAGTGATTAAAGCTTGATACATTGCAAATGTATCTATAATTTTTGATATTCAATGCTTGGTTTTAGCCACTTTCTTGTGTTTTGTCCACACTTTGGAGTACTTTTCATATGATTTGTTGGACTAACCTATTAACAAGAGCCACAGTGCCAGCTGCCTGTTTTCTGCTGTTTTTGGTTCCAGAAAGTCAGAAAATGAATATTATCGGAATTGGACGGGACAAAAGCCAAAGTGCCTATTTTTCCAGAAGTCATCAGATGCCAGAATACGAGACAGAGAAGAGCTGGGGGCCGGCCACACCACCTGGCCACGTGGCCAGGCCTGGCCCGCGCCAGGGGTGGTCTGGCCGACCCCAGCACCCCCTCGGCCTCTCCTTCCGCCTATATATTACCCTCGGGACGAAAACCCTAAGTACCCGATCAAAAATTCACGAAAGAGTCTATAGTCACCCTCATCTCCATCCCTAGATCGGGAGGGATCTGAAGCTCTTCCCGGCACCCTGTTGGAGAGGGGAATTCACCCTGGAGGCCTTCTTCATCACCATGCAAGCCTCCGGTGTGATGCGTGAGTAGTTCATCCTTGGACTACGGATCCATGTAGTAGCTAGATGGCTGGTTCTCCTCCTTTGTGCTTTCATGTTTAGATCTTGTGAGCTTCGTTCATGATCAAGATCATCTATTTGTAATTCCTACATGTTGTGTTTGCGGGGATCCGATGGATATTGAGATGCTATTTCAGATTGATTATTGATTCTATCATGTATTTGTTATTTGTGGTCTTGCATTCTTTCCGTTGTTAGTAGCTATCTTGGCCAAGTAGATGCTAGCAACTCCAAGAGTTAGTATTTATGCTCGATAGTGGGTTTATGCCTCTGGTAATCTGGGGAAGTGACAGAAATATCTAAGGTACTAGATGTGTTGTTGCTACTAGGGAGAAAACAACAATCCTTTGTTCATAGAACAATCGTATTGTTTACTTTACACGCAATTCGTAAAGAAATAATCTGTTGCTTGCAACTTAATACTGGAGGGGGTTCGGATGATAACCTGAAGGTGGATTATTAGTCATAGATGCAGTTAGATGGCGGTCTATGTATAATGTTGTAATGCCCAACCAAGTTCCAAAGGAGTCAAGATGATTAGTATATGCATGTATTGCTTTCTCGGTGTTTGTCAATTGCCCCGCTGTAATTTGTTCACCCAACATGTTATCGATCTTAAGGAGAGCCACCTCTAGTGAACTATAGATCTCGGTCCTTTCTTTTACATACAATCTACAAACTGTTTACTGCTTTGTGTTTACTTTCTGCAAACTATTACTTTCTTCCATTCGATACGTTTAATCCTTTGTTTTCAGCAAAACTTGTGAGATTGACAACCTCATCGCAAGTTGGGGACAAAGTTCTGTGGTTGTGTTGTGCAGGTTATTGGAAATATGCCCTAGAGACAAATAGTAGTAAGGACTATTATCATATTTCATATAGTTTATGATTAAGTTTTCTATCATGCTATAACTGTATTCAGTGGAAACATCAATACACGAGTGATATACAAACAAAGCAGGGGTTCCCAGTGAAACTCTAGTCACTGGTTCATTGGTCAACAGATGATCATGTTTCCTGATCATGTGGCATTTATGCCAGTTGGAAATGAGGTCATCTCATTCTGAGAATGAGATGATGAATCAATACCCAACCTCAACATCGTGATTCGATCATGTCACGAAGTTCAAGTTACGATGATTAGAAATGGATCCTCGTAGACTATTCCTTAGACCGTGAGACTATATCAATCACTGTCTCCCGAGAGTGCTTAGATAACAAATGCCATCTAGTAAAACGGTGGTTATAAAGGTGTGTTCAGGTATTCGTAGGAAACCGTAGAGGCAATATATGTCAAGAGCGGGATTTGTTCGTCCATGTGATGGGAAGATACTCAAGGGCCCACTCGGAGAAGTTATATCCAATAGTTGTGCAGCGTGTGATTAGATCACGGGGTATCACTTGTCGGAACGAGTGAAATAGCGTTGTTCAGTAACGAGATTGAACTCAACATGAAGATGTCATTGATCAGGTCTCGGGCAATGCAAGTATTGAATGACAAAGGGAATAAGACACGACTGTCCCGGTTCAAACGACGAAAGATCTTCGTGGAACGCACAGGGGTCACATGGCCATCCAGGTCCCTCTGTTGATCATTGGTGCGGGAGTGTCCCGACCATGTCTGGAATGTTCCGGAACCGTAGGGTATCACGCTTAAGGGCTTGATGATGCTTACAGAGTGTTTTTAGGATTGGTAGAATCACTGAAAAAAGAAGGGAGAAAACTAGAAGGGTTTCGGTAAGTCCGGAGGATGTCCGGAGTGGAGGTGGAAGGTGTTCCATGGCCACAGAGATTAAATGATATGTGAATGAATGTTAAATATTGATTTAATCATTTATTCATAATTATTTAATAAAGAGAAAATCAATTAAAAGGTCAAAAGGCTTAATGGGCCAATTCCGGAGGGAGAGGGCCCATTAGGGAAAAGGAGAAAGGGGAGAAGGGAAAGGGGGAGGCCGGCTGGGCCAAGCCCCCGTGCGGGGCCCACTAGTGGCCCGCGGCCACCTCCTCCCCCCTCTTCTTTAGTCCCACCCGGGACTTGAGGGGAGGTAGTACCTCCCCTCACCCTATATAAGGTGGGGTATTTGGCCTAGAAAATACACACCCAATAATCAATAAAAGTCTCCCCACTTTTGGGAGGACCTCCAATTGATATTTTCTCTCTCCCCCTCTCTCTCTCGTGACCGTGGTCCCAAGTCTGGACTGCACGAGCGAGAGACATCTTCACCGCGGAGCGCCGTCGCGCTGCGGGATTCGGATCGGGAGCTCTACTTCCGCAACTGCTGTTGGATCGGGGAAGCGGGAGTAATCGTCAGCTACCGTACGTGTGTAACTCTCACGAGGTGTCACACTTGAGGCACTCAAGTCATTGGAGCCAGAAGGAGCGCAAGGACTTCATCACGACCTTGAGGTCGGCTTCGGCTCATCTACATCAAGCACGCTCTCCTGAGCGTTGACAACGCTTTTCGGTCTTCGAGAGTAAGTTCACGAAAAGCCCCTCCCGTTACTGTATTACTAATAGATAGGTCCTGGCAGCTTCAGGGGTTCAGGGGCGTAGAGTAAAATTTATTGTTTTTATGCGCGGAACCCCTACAGTGGTATCAGAGCTAGATCTATGCGTAGTAATGCTAGTACGGGTAGAACACACGAGATGTAGCGTGTGGGCGTTGATCTTTTAGTTGTTACCCTCCCACGTGTACTTGTTTATACCACAGTAATGCTTGATGAAGCGGCCCCCAACTGACTTTACACGTTCATTCGCGAGACTGGTCCACGCTTGACATACGGCTTGTACCGTATAAAGTTGCTTAGGGGGGTGTCTGTCTCTCTCGCATTAGTTGGTATACCATTTGCAATGGAGGGCCCCGAAAGGGGTGTAGTATAGACAACTACTTGATCAGCATTGTGCTGAAAGTTCGTAGGTAAGAATAGTTCTTGTGCGAAAGCCCATTCAGCCACGTAAAACATGCAAAGATAAAGTAATTAGACAACTACTTGATCAGGCGTCTAACTTTGTTTTGCAGGGGGGGCGTTGTTTTGTGATATGGTTGTGGCAAAGGTAAAGTAATTACCTTTTGTTGCATAGTAGTAGATAGTCATGGTAGGGACGAACTACCACGTCGGAGTGACACCGGTACCCTGGTGTCTACGGCGCCGGACCCATGGCGCCGAAACCCGATAACGACGGATGGAGTTCACGACGTGAAGGACCATATCACATATCATTTACATTCAATGTTATTGTTTGTATGTCTTATTGTGTGCTAGTATTAGATACTCGACGGTAGCCTAATAAGAAGATCCCTATTAAAATAACCAACGATTGTGTTCCCCCTTAGAGTGCACCACCAAGAAAGTTCTTCGGTATGAGGTGATCCAGGGTGACAGTCCTGGGTGTCATACATATCTACGTTCACATACAGTGGGTGTAAGCCATGTTGCACAGCGAATACACTAAGGTTGAGTTGGCGAGCCTAGCACGCTAGAGAAGCATGGCCTCGGAACGCGGATGGTCGAAAGATCGAGCACGAGTCGCATGAATGATGTGACCGACGTTTAGCGTCCACACTTGAACCCACATTGATGCTCGTGACGATCGGGGGAGATGTGGCTGATAGGGGTCGTGTTATCACTAGGAACCCTCACTGGGGATAGGTGTTTCTGAGTGGAGTTATCATTAACTCATTTAATTATAAACTTAGTCTAAATTCCTTTTGCAATTATAAATGTAGAAAATGGTTTCTACCGAGATTACCTTTCCTATCAACGATTGGTTAAAAGGAGAAAAGCTCAAGTTAGATGGATCCAACTTTTCTGCATGGGTCATACGTCTATTTTATCTCCTTGGGGAGAACGATGTAGCTGACTACATGACCTGCGAGATGTATTTGGAGCCACCCTATTCTCATGAGACTCAGGAGCAGCGGGATCTGCGTTGTCGTCGTCGTGTGATGGCCACATTTATATCAGTGACCATGCGCCTCGGAATGGAGGATGGGTTGTGGCCAATGGTGGGGAGTCTCAAGCCCCGAATGGTCATGGCACATCTGAGAGCACATTTTGTGAAACATGTGCGCATGTGGGAGTATGAGCTGATGGGGGACTTCCTCTCCATAAAGATGGAGGAGGGCTCCTCACTGGATGAGCACTTATTGCGCCTCTACGATGCATATATGAGTCTGGCATACTACCTGGACAACTGGTACTCAAGCTCATTTGCGATGGGAGTTTTGCTGCGGTCGCTTACTCCAAGCTTCTAAGCACAAGTCAGGATCTGCATTATGAGAGGTGACACGGAAACACTGGTTTTCTTTGAGTTCATATCACATTTCAGAAATGTGATAGATGAACCCAACGTCGTTGGAGTCGTCAATGACAGAGGTATATATTTGATATACAGTTTTATAAATGTTATAATCTTGCAAACACATTTGTAGTGTTAAAGTATATCTGATACTTGTTCTGTTTTGGTGAAAACAGGTCCTTCTGCATAGAGGTGCTTGCTAGAGAGGAGGTGACGTTGCGTGTTGATGGCGAGCATGATGATGACGGCCAACGACACTCTCCCTCGACATTTATCACTTAGTTTGTGTTTTAGGATGATTAATGTAATCAAGAGATTTTGAACTTCTTTAGTTTGTCTCACACTTTGTGACACAGTTATGCATATCAGTTTTTAACAAACAGTTGTTCTACTTTTATGAATGATTTCTATTCCTGTTCATATCTTGTTTGATTATGTGTGAATTGTCCTTGTTGTTTGAAACTAATTGATAATGTATGAACAATTGTAAAACATTAAAATGCCTTGTTTAAAAAATACCCAACTTAATGATATTTCATTAATGAATGAAACCATTGTTTAAATTCAAAGTTATGTGATAATATGTGAAAGTCATTCGATTTCTTCTCACATATAAATCATGCCTAAGTTCGGCAAAATAACTTGAACACCGTGTATTACTTGAATACAAAGTGTTTAAAGAATTGTTAAAAGTAAATACATATCCGATGTATTATGTTTTAACATCAATGGTAATTATCATTAAATGATTGTTCAAATGTGTAAAGTAGTTTACCAAAGGAAACATGAATATGAAACTATTTGATCTGATCAAAGTGTTTCATCAACAAAGGGTATAAATATAAAAGGAAATCTAATTACTATGATTTGATCAATAGTAATGGAATTTAACTTTATAAGAATGGCATAAAATAAAATTGTGGAATGCAAAGTGTTTTGAAATGTCAAAAAGCAAAGCACCACAATGTGATATTAGATATCAAAAGGGGGTTGAACAGAAGGCACCAAATAAATCGTTGTAGTGTATATGTAGAGACCATTAGTTCGAAATAGTTAGCACTCAATTAGAATTAGTGAACCATTTGAATTTGTGAAAGTTTTGGGGTTATTCGATATAACCAAAACAATAGCGAATAAGTCCTTGTAGAGTATTCATTGGAAACTTTGAATACGGAATCCATAGCTAAAACCAAAAGGAAAGCAAGATTCATATTGCTTGGATTTTGGTGCATTCTTGAGGAAGCTCACCTCTAGTGAAGTTTCTCAATTATGAAGCAAATGGAAATTAGTGTAAAACACGATGATGATTCAAAAACCCTGCATCAGAGTGTTGAGAAGCGCAACAGACAGCATTCCTAGACGATTCCCTTCACGGAAGGAAAGAATCAATGATTTTGATCATTGTGTTTTTCCCCTGTACTATTGTTTTTCACTATATGAAGTAGGATTCAAAATGTAAATCCATATCTTGTATGGAAACATTTGTGAACCACTTGTCATGATTTTTGAAATATGACATACCTACGAACTACAAAGGAAATGATGGTAAACTAGAATTATGAGAAATCCTAATAGCAAAATTCCCTTGAGATTAGAAAGCAATGTGTTGCTGAATCTCACAAGTAAAAGGAGTTACTTGAGTTTTCCCAAATGACTGCAAAGCCATAGTAGGAAAACGGGGTAAATGACAAAAGCACAATTTGTCAAGTATTGGATGAATTCAAATGAATTTGATTCATGTGTGCTAAGTGTCTAGTGGATTTAAAACTAGTAAAGTACTAGTATCTCATAGTAAATCTCCAAGTTTGATATTTGATCAAAGGATTTTGAAGTTATTCAAAATAGTAAAGGAGATATGCAATTTGCATAAAATTGAGTGGGAGCTATGAAAGTCTTCCTGAAACAATATGTGATTGACATATTTTTAAGTGGGAGCAACATAAGACTCAAATTCAAATATGTAGGAACATAGTTTGAGTAAGAGTACTGACTCATACCCAAATATGTTAGCAACATATTTTGAGTGGGAGCTTATAGGAGTAATTCTTAAAAGTAAGTTAAGGATGAAAGCGCAAATACTTATAAATAATGATTTATAAGATGTAGAAGTTGATGATAGATGTATTATGATATTATGTAGTATTCATTAAGGGATTCTGAAAAAGTCTTTCGGAATAGAAGTTAATTAAGAAACTGGTCCTTAATAACTCAAATTAGGAATAGCATTAACTTTAAACATCAATGGTTGAAAGAAAGAATAGGATGATCATCATACACTATGTTAAGACATAGGTTCTATCTTAGAAAACCATGATGATAACTTAGCATAATATGTGATCCAATTAAGGAACGTTTGAAAGTGATTAAGTTTGAATCACAGAACGTTGAGCTGAGTTTTATCCGCAGTGCCTAACAGAGAACTGTAGACATGTTTTTCCAAATCCATAAAGGATGACATATCTTAAAGCATAAAGAGTTATGTTATAAGGGAATATGTTGGAAACTCCTGTAGATACCAATTAAAGTCAAGTAGGAAGCGAGGTGAACAAAACATCGAAAGTTGCACATAGTGCACTAGTGTTTCGATGAATACATTTATAATAATAGATAAGGGTACCATCTAAAGTGTTGTATAATGTTATGGCGGGGATAATTCGCTTTTAACGAAGAATGATGTGTCCCAAGGCACAGTGCCCGGAGAAAGCACTCGAGGTTGATCTAACGTCACTGTAGGCTCCTGGAATCAGGCCTCGTTCTGCTGCCATAGCGAAGATGCATACACACAGATGTTGTCATGTGATGATAGAATATTAATGTCAATCAAAGTGACATTAGTAAGTTGCAAAGGGTCTGGGACTGTAAAGTACAGACCCAAGACTCAACCTCTTCCATGAGCAAGCATGTTTAGGTACCGGTTATATGGTGCCAATAATTAAGAACAAATGCAGCTAGTGTATTTGTACTCTAGTGCAAGTGGGAGACTGTTGGAAATATGCCCTAGAGACAAATAGTAGTGAGGACTATTATCATATTTCATATAGTTTATGATTAAGTTTTATATCATGATATAACTGTATTGAGTGGAAACATCAATACACGTGTGATATACAAACAAACTAGGGGTTCCCAATGAAACTCTAGTCACTGGTTCATTGGTCAACAAATGATCATGTTTCCTGATCATGTGGCATTTATGCCAGTTGGAAATGAGGTCATCTCATTCTGAGAATGAGATGATGAACCAATACCCAACCTAAACATCGTGATTCGATCATGTCACGAAGTTCAAGTTACGATGATTAGAAATGGATCCTCGTAGACTATTCCTTAGACCGTGAGGCTATATCAATCACTGTCTCCCGAGAGTGCTTAGATAGCATCAAATGCCATCTAGTAAAACAGTGGTTATAAAGGTGTGTTCAGGTATTCGGAGGAAACCGTAGAGGCAATATATGTCAAGAGCGGGATTTGTCCGTCCATGTGACGGGAAGATACTCAAGGGCCCACTCGGAGAAGTTATATCCAATAGCTGCGCAACGTGTGATTAGATCACGGGGGTATCACTTGTCGGAACGAGTCAAATAGCGTTGTTCAGTAACGAGATTGAACTCGACATGAAGATGTCATTGATCAGGTCTTGGGCAATGCAAGTATCGAATGACAAAGGGAATAAGACACGACTGTCTCGATTCAAACGACGAAAGATCTTCGTGGAACGCACAGGGGTCTCATGGCCATCCAGGTCCCTCTGTTGATCATTGGTGCGGGAGTGTCCCGACCATGTCTGGAGTGTTCCCGAACCGTAGGGTATCACGCTTAAGGGCTTGATGATGCTTAGAGAGTGTTTTTAGGATCGGTAGAATCACTGAAGAAAAGAAGGGAGAAAACCGGAAGGGTTTCGGTAAGTCCGGAGGATGTCCGGAGTGGAGGTGGAAGGTGTTCCATGGCCACGGAGATTAAATGATATGTGAATGAATGTTAAATATTGATTTAATCATTTATTCATAATTATTTAATAAAGAGAAAATCAATTAAAAGGTCAAAAGGCTTAATGGGCCAATTCCGGAGGGAGAGGGCCCATTAGGGAAAAGGAGAAAGGGGAGAAGGGAAAGGGGGATGCCGGCTGGGCCAAGCCCCCCCCCCCCCCCCCCCCGCGCAGGGCCCACTAGTGGCCGACGGCCACCTCCTCCCCCCTCCTCTCCTTTAGTCCCACCCTGGGACTTGAGGGGAGGTAATACCTCCCCTCCCCCTATATAAGGTGGGGTATTTGGCCTAGAAAATACACACCCAATAATCAATAAAGGTCTCCCCACTTTTGGGAGGACCTCCAATTGATATTTTCTCTCTCCCCTCTCTCTCTCTCTCGTGACCGTGGTCCCAAGTCTAGACTGCGTGAGCGAGAGACATCTTCACCGCGGAGCGCCGTCGCGCTGCGGGATTCGGATCCGGGAGCTCTACTTCCGCAACTGCTGCTGGACCGGGGAAGCGGGAGTCATCGTCCGGCACCGTACGTGTGTAACTCCCACGAGGTGTCACACTTGAGGCACTCAATTCGTTGGAGCCAGAAGGAGCACAAGGACTTCATCAGGACCTTGAGGTCGGCTTCGTCTCATCTACATCAACCATGCTCTCCTGAGCGTTGACAACGCTTTTCGGTCTTCGAGGGTAAGTTCGCGAAAATCCCCTCCCGTTACTGTATTACTAATAGATAGGTCCTGGCAGCTTCAGGGGTTCAGGGGCGTAGAGTAAAATTTATTGTTTTTATGCGCGGAACCCCTACACAGGTCTCCACGTTGCTACTAGCACCGGTAGTGCGCCCTGCCAAGGCTCAGCTAGCAACACCTTTGGGGTGTTTCCTTGCTCCTACTGGTTCAATTAAACCTTAGTTTCATAACTGAGGGAAACTTGCGGTTGTACTCATCATACCTTCCTCTTGGGGTTCCCCAACGAGCTTGTTAATACACGAGCCATCAAAGCTCTCACGAACTTGATGGCACACTTTACTTTTCTTGCCCCTAATAAACTTAAACCATTGTGTCATCTTTGTTGTATATGCTTGCACTTCTACGTTGGGATTAGCAGAACCATGCTGTCATGGGGAACGCTTTCAACATTGCACTTGTACATTGTACCCAGTTGATATCATGCTCTTTTGTTTATGGATGTCGTCGGTGTGAAATGAAAGGGGAGCTTGTAATTCCATGGAGTTATGTATGTGTGTTAGAGAAACGCGTGGGCCGCTAGCCTAAGCCATGCCTAATCATGGTGGAAACTTGCAGCATCACCATAGTGAGCAATATATGAAGCATTCTTCTAATAAAAAAGAGATAGATATTGAGAAAAAGAAAAAAAAAGAGATGAGAAAAGAGGAAAGAGGGAAAAAAGCACCATTTTCCCATGGTAAATAAGAAGATTGCTGAGATGCTCATTGTCTTCTTGCCTTGTCATTTTGGTTGTGGGATAGCTCCTATATCATGTGTAAGGGGTACCCTGTTGGCGGTTCTCTATGATACACATGTACTTACTATGACAAGAACTTACCGGCAACTAAACTTGAGTAGCATGAGGAGCGACCCTCGTATTCAAGGGACATGAGATTGCTAACTTATACTTTGTCAAGCATATACTCCATAGCTTTTTCACTTTAACCTTAATCACCTAAAGATGCTTATGATAGGGGCAATGAGAGCTGAAAGCTAATAAGTACCATAATTTTTGGAAGCTCTTTATGAAACTTGAGATCCTGCTTCCCTCTGCAAAGGGCCTATCTTTTACTTTTTAGTTGAGTCAGTAAACCTATTCCTTTCTATCTCAGCAAGTATTTTGAGTTGTGTGTTTCATTCATTCATATGATGATTTATTTAATCATGTTTCTTATGTTCCTTGTTTTACACATTGCTCTTATCTTAGTGAGTATTACTTTGAAAGCTATCATTGAAAACCCCTTTATGATTGAACTCCTGCAATTTGTTAACTATTCTTTGACCAAGAGCAAAGTTTGCCATTACCAATTATGATTTACTTTATGTATCTTTATTGTGTTTCCTTTGCTTATTACAAGTTAAGTTATATAATAGTGAGTTGTCTTCTATTATGATTTGTGTATTGATGAATGTGATGCTTCTTGTCCGTATTGTTTTATTGACTCTTCACTCCATAAACTTGAGGTCATGTTTATTGAGCTCAGTTTTCACTTGGGGACAAGCGAAGTCTAAGCTTGGGGGGAGTCGATACGTCCATTTTGCATCACTATTCTATATCATAATTTACTGTTATTCATTGATATATTTCATATTAAGAGATGATACTTATGTTATTTCATCTGTTTTTTCATGGTTGATGACTTTTGGAGGATGGACCGCTATAGTCAGGATACTGATGGAAAAGGCACTGTTTGGAGGCGAAATTCGCGAAGATCAGAACATTCTAGAAAATACATGGGAAATCCTATTTTTCTAGAAGACGAAGGATGCCAGAAGGGGGAGCGGAGTTGGGCCACAGGGGGCCCACACCACCCCCTAGCGCGGGCTACCCTAGGCCGCGCCACCAGGTGGTGTGGCCACCCTGGCCCACCTCCGGCTCTCCCCTTTGGCGTATATTATCCCCACGAAACCCTAAGACTCGGGGAGTGACCACAGAAAGATTCCGCCGTCTCTGCGGGGCAGAAAACTACAGAGAGAAAGAGCTCTCCGGCAGGCAGAAATCTGCCGGGGAAATTCCTTCCCGAAGAGGGGAGATCGTCAACATCAACACCACCATCAAGCCGGACTTCATCGGGATCATGATCATCATCATATCCACCAGCACCATCATCACCACGCCATACCGCTGTAACAATTGGGTTGAATCTTGCATAGTTCTTAGGGGAAACTTTCCCGATGTTGATTACTTGTTGTAGTTGATGCTATTGAGTGGAACCATTGAATTATTGTTATGTTCAGATTGTTACTTATCATTATATCATCTCTGATCTTGATCCATATGATGTCTTGTGAGTAGTTCGTTTAGTTCTTGAGGACATGGGAGAAGTCATGTTGTTAGTAGTGGAATTGTGTTGAGAAAGATTCAATAGTTTGTTATTTAAGTTGTGGTGTTATTCTTCTAGTGGTGTCATGTGAATGTCGACTACATGACACTTCACCTTTATGAGCCTAGGGGAATGCATTGTGTATTTGGATACTAATCGTAGAGGTTGTCAGAGTGACAGAAATCTAAACCCCCATTAGGAAACCTTTGCACAAGAGAGTGTAGGATCTCAGAGTTTAAAGCTGTGGTTTAATCACAAGTATGTATTAGTCCTAGGAAGGTCGGTACATTAACACATGTTCACCCACACAACACTTATCAAACTAAAGTAGATTAATCTTCCATGTGTCCACGAGAACGTTTGGTCATCTTAAGTAATACAGCCGGCTTGTCTTTTCCTAAAGAAAGGATTGGGCCACTTGCTGCAGTTATTATCATTGTCTTTTATTTACTCGCACTTATTTACCCGCATTATCAAAAAACCCTAAAAATCCGTTTGCTAAGTATTTACAGAGAATTCCTGCTCCAAGTCACTCGTCAACACTTTCTGCTCCTCATTGGGTTCGACACTCTTACTTATCGAAAATACTGCGATACACCCCCTATACTTGTGGGTCATCAGCCACCGACTACATTCTACTTGATTCCCAAACCCTAACATTGCACGCACCATTAAAGTTAAGACTCATCACTGGAAGCCGACTACCATCCGTGCCCCCCATACACAAATAATTAAACATTTCAAATTCGTGCAAATACATCAAATATGAAGAAATAATTGAACCACAAACATGTATGTACAAAATAAAAAAAACAAATAAAAACTAAACTCGTCCTCCTTTCGGTCCAATTTCAACTAAAGTTTACATAAAAACCAACTACAGCCCACGGCGGTGGGAGGCGATGTCCTCTCCTGGACGGCGCGTCGTCTTGCGGTGGAGGGAGGTGCTGCTCTCGCCAGGAGGGCGTGGGGGTGGCGTCCCATCAGGGGCGGGAGATGTTGTTCTCGCTAGGAGGGCTCGGCGGCGCCGGTCCTCTAGCGAGATCCTAGAACTCGAACAGGGAGTTGTAGATCGCTAGCTGCGCGTCGAAATCCTCCTTAGCTCGGGCGCTGCTAGCACGCATGGAGGCATCACCGCGGAATCTGCGCGCCGCAAGGATGCGATGTTCGTAGAGGTCGCTCCGGCCAGAAAACATGGGCAAAGACATCCCACCCGTAAGGCTCACCGTTGGATCGATAAGCTGACCCTCGCGGTATTGGCAGCCGCGGATCCAAACGACTCCTGGAGCCGTCGGAGGCGATCACGGCCAACTCATCGCAGTTGCCATTGCCAGAATCGTCGGAGACGACCAATTCCTCGTCTTCGGAATCGGTGTGATTTGGGCCAATTGGGTCGGGTGGTGGTGGAAGACGGCACCCAGGCATGGTATCATGGTGACGAAAACAACACCTCTAGCCGCTGTAGATATAGCTAGGAAGGACGTGGAAGGGAGTTGTGGTGGGGGCGATGTGGATCTGTGGATGGAAATGACGACCTCCCTAGATATAGCAAGAAAGGGCAAGAACGAAAGGGCACGCCGCCGCGTGGCCAGGCGATAGACGCATCAGCTCTAGAAATGAAGCTTCTACCTCACTGTCAGGACATGCCCGCGTTATTTTCAGCTCCATCCGGCGCCCTCCGCCTGCCCTCTATGTGTAGGGTTTGGCCTGGAGGCGCTGGATAACTAAATGGGCTGCGCCGACGTGAAAAAATATTGGGAGGAGGGGCGATCTTGAGCGTCGGCACCCCGATAGTCCTTTAAAGGGCCTTTAGGACCCCCGAGTGAAGATGCTCTAAGTTTTGGGACGGAGGTAGTATACTCATACGTTCAGTAAATAAAGATGTTTATTTGGCTACCATGAACACCTTTATGTGGTATAATATGCTACCAACAAAATATTGGATTTGACAGGTGAATCCTGGTGTCGATCTCTGCAGCCACTTTGCTAACTATACAGCGGGATGGAATCGCTGACGAGAAGTGTTTATTTCTAGTAAATTACACCCTTAAAAGTTTTTACTCCCTTAGTTCGGAAATTAGATTTTTCTAGATTTACAGTATCTAGACATGTTTTACTATATAGATACATACGAATCTAGCCAAATGCAAGTCACTTATTTCCGGACGGAGGGAGTACTAAGTTACGTGCGGGTGCTACATGCCTACAGTAGCGTAGCGTTTCACGGGTTGCATGTTCGAAGATGGGGCCTATGGACTGTATTCTTTTAACTCTACAAGCAAGGATAATAGTAGAATCAACTGTTGGCTATAAGTCATGCCCATATCATTTACGGTCAATCATATAGCTAAGATGTACACTAGTTATGTATAAAAATATATTTTATTAATGTAGGACCCACTTTACACTCTCATATAGTGGCTAGTACCGTGTGCTGCAGTTGACGCTTAACTACACACTTCTCTCCTCTTTCCTCTTCTTTCTAATCCAACTAATTAAAAATGTATTATTTCAATTATTATAGCCTGCTGACTAAGCATTATTATAATTGCTCTTACGAGTTGTGAGAGCAAGGTTAATAATAGAGTCTACGATCAGCTCTACAGACATCAAAAAGCCCAACAATATAATAGGATGAATATTTAACCGGCTATTAAGTGGACTTTAATTAAAAATTAGTTATCCAATACATGCAAATGGTTGGATCAGGGCTACATGCAGAGGTACCTTTTCTTGCTAACTGTGATGCAGCCGGGTGATGCCGCAAGCGCTCGCTTCCCCATCTCCTTTATCCCTCTTCCACACATGATTTTGACATGGCACGTACTGTAACATGCTGATTAGTACTTATTGTATTTGCTATGAGCGCACCTCTAGCAGATCCTTTAAATCTTCTGACCGTAAATGATCATACATTCCACTGCAAAATGTTTTTCTTTCCGAGATTCGGGCTTGCGCAAACATATACCACAAATAAATACTGTACATAAACCGTGCATAGGACCCACCTGCTAGTGGATATTTTTTCTCTTTTATTTTCTTTCTCCTGTCATGCATGGTCTCCTACATGGAGATGACATCTCGCCTTCGTGCCGCTAGCCACGCCGTCACATGCACATCCTGACGCCAGCAAAGGCGCTTCACCCTATCGTGTTCCCATCCGTCTCCGCCATGCCTGCTCCAAGTGTCAGCCCGCTCTCGACCCCGCTAGCACTATACGCCCTTGCACCACTTGTGGCTACAGGGAGCTCCAGTTGTTCATAAGGTCATGCGCGCGAGCTCGACATCGGCGAGCATGACCGTGATACGTTCGGGTTCGGGCTCACGTGGAAGGGCAACTACGGTACAAGAACGAGAGGAGGAAGTAGGGGATTTGGGCCGGGAGCTCACCAGAACGACCCGCGCGTGGTCGAAGATGGCGGAGGATCACCGATTAGTCGGGACTTCGAGCTGCGCGGGGGAAATACTCCCTAATCTCCTCAAAACCCTCGATGCAAAACGAGACCTCAAGAGTTCACTGTTAACCGAGCTTTACGGGATCTGGAATGGATATTTCTAACCAAAATCTTAAAATTCGGTTATCTTGACGGTTTGACAACTTTTATAGAATCTGGTTAGAGATGCTCCGAGTCCTGGCAAACCGTTTCGTCAGGATAGTCGGAGGCCATTTTGACGCCAGTCCCACTCGATCAACGAACAGTAGCATCCTTTTTCTTTAAACTGAACTGAAGAGTACCATCCTTTGTTGGTCTTTGAGAGGAACACACAGTCACACACACCTTCTGAATTTTGACGCCAGTGCATCATTCTTCAGGGTAAAGATCTACTAGGCCAGAAGCTATCTTTGGTGGGTGCCCAATTGCCAACATCCTTGCCCACGTCTTCTTAGACGGACAACCGCGGCCCACGCCGAGGAGGGAAAATAAACAACGGCCCACGAGCACGAGCAGCCGAATCGGCGCATCCCAACAAGGCCTGAACGGGCGAGCGTGGGGCTAGGTCCGCGCCGCTGCCTCGCTCTGCCGCAGGCCAACTCCAATTGTTCTTCCGCCATGGAGCACGGAGATGCCGTGAAATGAAGATCGTGACTGAGCCGGTAAGGTAAGTACGATTTATTTCGCTCACAAAATTTAAGTTTGATCGTTGAGTGGTGTCTTGATTAGCACTTTGATGGGCACGAAATTATTAGATTTCGCTCGTTCGATTTCCGAGAGAACATACAATTTTATTGCGAATTTGTTGCTGCCAATTGCCTTCCCCTCCCTTGCCAGTTGCCGCAGCACAAACGGCGGATGCCACGCGCCTTTTATCCAGTGCCATACACTACAGGAACGGCACGCTACGCCGAGGGCAAAAAGCCGTCGGCGTAGGCCAAAATGCCTCGGCGTATGCTACGCCAACGGCTGTCCTCGGCAAAGCTCTCCCTCGGCGGAGGCACTTTTGTCCGTCGGCGTAGTTCTAGCCGTCGGCGTATGCTACGTCGACGGCTTTGCCCTCGGCATAGCCCTGTCAGCATAATAACGGCAGGTTATAAAAAAACCAAAAACAATCAATTTTTTTTGATTTTATTCTCAACTTTTTTAAATCTTTGAATTGTTTGAATCGTTAATCTCTCACCTGGAACATTTTTAACACTAATTATAGTTAATCTTTGATCAAATTGCAGTCTTGAACAAACTTCCCACTCGGTCACCCATCCTAGCACTACTCCAGCTCCAGCACGCTTAACTTCTCAGTTCCTTCCAAATCAGCTTTCGTGAAGCAATTTCTACCTAGTTGTCAATACTATGATATCAATCTTATTAACTCTTATATCATTATGTCACATGTTTTTATTTTTTGAAACTACAAACACTTATTTAAATAAACAACAATGAATAAGTAAAAATATTACTGATTCAAATAAAAATACTATTGAATTCAAATAAAAATATAATAATTTTACTTTTTTGTATTTTCTATTTAATATGGAATAATTAATATCTTTAAATCCGTAAATCGGAATTTGATAAATAATATGTCTAAATTGATCAGAAAAATAAAATAAATCTAAATATGATATCCATATCAACTTATCACAAACCCCCCGTTTTTGAATTAGCTATTTGGTGGTTGCTTCACAAAATCCCCCTTTTTTGCGCTCGGAAAATGGAAAATAGCTTTTTGGTGCGACGAAAAGGAAAACTTTCTCCTACAATATTGTTCGCCATCCTATGATGTACATGTATGCAAAATATGGACATATTATCTCAAACTATGTCTTGATTCTAGCCATAGCATTGGTCATTTGACCAGAAAGAAACCTCGAATGAGATAGGTCATTTTGTGAAGCTTTTTCAGACATAATCAATATAGTAGGTTTGATATTTTTCCTTGTAACTAAGTCATATAATATGACATCACGCGAAGGTTTTGTATTGTTTCGATCGTTTTTGAATTTTTTATGCCCGTTTTAAACTATCGTCAAAATTTCTCGAACGACGGGCATGAAGATTCTTAGCTCGGGGCCGAGCCTCACTAAACTTGCTTTGGATCTTTGATAATAGCATATTGTGAATCTAAAAATGATTTTTATAAAAAAACATGAGCATCGGATCATGTATCTGTAGTTCATATCTGACCCACTTCCTACCGATTCAGCAAGAATTTGTCTTTTTCACCAGGGGTGGACGGAAAGGTTTCAGATCCTCCTGTTGGGACATTGTCCATATAAGGTGGTCTAGTGTTTTTGTAAAATATGGTGTTAGCATTTTAAATTAGCCATTTGGTGGCTGTTTCACAAAACTCCCCCATTTTTGTGCTCGGAAAATGGAAAATGCCTTTTTAGTGCGACGAAAATGAAAACTTCCTCCTACAACATTGTTCGACATCCCATGATGCACATGTATGCACAAAATGGGCACATTATCACAAACTATGCCTTGATTCTAGCCATAATATTGGTCATTTGACCCGAAAGCCAAGAAACCTCGAATGAGATAGGTCATTTTGTGAAGGATTTTTTCAGACATAATCAATATAGCAGGTTTGATATTTTTCCTTGTAACTAAGTCACATAATATGACACCACGCGAAGGTTTCGCATTGTTTGGATCGTTTTTGAAATTTTTATGCCTGTTTTAAACTATCGTCAAACTTTCTCGAACGATGGGCATAAAGATTCTTAGCTCGGGGCCGAGCCTCACTAAACTTGCTTTGGATCTTTGATAAAATAGCATATTGTGAACCTAAAAATGATTTTTGTAAAAAAACATGAGCATCGGATCATGTACCTGTAGTTCATATCTGACCCACTTCCTACCGATTCGGCAGGAATTTGTCTTTTTCACCAGGGGTAGACGGAAAGGTTTCAGATCCCCCTGTTGGGACATTGTCCATATAAGGTGGTCTATTATTTTTGTAAAATGTGGTGGTAGCATTTTGAATTAGCTATTTGGTGGTTGCTTCACAAAACTCCCCCATTTTTGTGCTCGGAAAATGGAAAATGCCTTTTTGGTACGACGAAAATGAAAAATTTCTCCTGCAATATTGTTCGACATCCCATGATGCACATGTATGCACAATATGGGCATATTATCACAAACTATGCATTGATTCTAGCCATAACATTGGTCATTTGATCCGAAAGGCAAGAAACCTCGAATGAGATAGGTCATTTTGTGAAGGATTTTTTCATACATAATCAATATAGCAGGTTTGATATTTTTCCTTGTAACTATGTCACATAATATGACACCACGTGAAGGTTTCGCATTGTTTGGATCGTTTTTGAAATTTTTATGCCCAATTTAAACTATCGTCAAAATTTCTTGAACGACAGGCATGAAGATTCTTAGCTCAGAGCCGAGCCTCACTAAACTTGCTTTGGATCTTTGATAAAATAGCATATTGTGAACCTAAAAATGATTTTTGTAAAAAAACATGAGCATCGGATCATGTACCTGTAGTTCATATCTGACCCACTTCCTACCGATTCGGCAGAAATTTGTCTTTTTCACCAGGGGGTGGACGGAAAGGTTTCAGATCCCCCTGTTGGGACATTGTCCATCTAAGGTGGTCTAGTATTTTTTTAAAATATGGTGGTAGCATTTTGAATTAGCCATTAGGTGGTTGCTTAACAAAACTCCCTCATTTTTGTGCTCAGAAAATGGAAAATGGCTTTTTGGTGCGACGAAAATGAAAACTTCCTCCTGCAACATTGTTCGACATCCCATGATGCACATGTATGCACAATATGGGCACATTATCACAAACTATGCATTGATTCTTGCCATAACATTGGTCATTTGACCCGAAAGCCAAGAAACTTCGAATGAGATAGGTCATTTTGTGAAGGATTTTTTCAGACATAATCAATATAGCAGGTTTGGTATTTTTCCTTATAACTATGTCACATAATATGACACCACGCGAAGGTTTCACATTGGTTGGATCGTTTTTGAATTTCTTATGTCCGTTTTAAACTATATATAATATTTTATGTTTCACTTAATTTTTTACAAATATGTAATATTTGAGTGTAGATAGATAGATCTTATTTTTCTGCAAATTTTGATATATTATTTGTATTTTTCCGAATTAGAATGATTTAGTTATAAGCTTTCAAAGTTTAATGAGATAAAAGGAAAAGTAGCTACGCTGAGGGCAGCCGTCGGCATAGCATAGGATACGCCGAGGGCATTTCTACGCTGACGGCTGCTTAGAGCGGCTGGCCTGGTCACGGTCTACGCCGACGGCCCCGATGTTTGGCCGTCGGCGTATTCATCCATTCCTGTAGTGATAGCCAACGGTAGTGCATAACGGGAAGGTGGCGGGCCTGGCGGCAAAGGGTGGAAGGGTTTGCGGCAAGCTGGTTTTAGACTTTTAGGCCTCGTTTAGTGTATTTGCGGGATCGGAGGAAATTATTCCAATTCCCACGAGATCCATGTAGTATCTGTTGGAGATATGTCCAAGAGGCAATAATAAAGTGGTTATTATTATATCTTTATGTTTATGATAAATGTTTACATCCCATGCTATAATTGTATTAACCGGAAACATTAATACTTGTGTGTTTTGTAAACATAAAAGAGTCCCTAGTAAGCCTCTTGTTAAACTAGCTTGTTGATTAATGGATGATCATGGTTTCCTGATCATGGATATTGGATGTCGTTAATAACAAGGTTATATCATTAGGAGAATGATATGATGGACACACACCCATAGTAAGCATAGCATAAGATCAAGTCATTAAGTTCGTATTGCTATAAGCTTTTAAATGCATAGTAACCTAATCCTTCGACCATGAGGTTGTGTTAATCACCATCACCGGATGGGTACTTTGATGACATCAACCGCCACTTCGTAACTGGGTGGTTATAAAGGTGTTATTGGGTATTCTGAAAGTATGTGTTGAAGCGCATTGACCAAGATTGGGATTTGTCCATCCATATGACGGATAGATATGCTCTGGGCCCTCTCGGTGGAATGTCATCTAGTTAGCTTGCAAGCATGTGACTGGGTCACAAGGAATGACATAACATGGAACGAGTAAAGAGTACTTATCAGTAACGAGGTAGAACTAGGTATGGAGATACCGACGATCATACCTCGGATAAGTATAGTATCGCGTGACAAAGGGAATTGGTTTCGTATGTAAATGGTTCTATCGATCACGAAGTCATCGTTGAGTATGTGGGAGCCATTATGGATCTCCAGGTCCCGCTGATGGTTATTGATAGGAGATGTGTCTCTGTCATGTCTACATATTCATGAACCGTAGGGTGACACACTTAAGGTTCGAAGTTGTTTTAAGTAGATATGGAATGTGCGTTGGAGATCGAATGTTGTTCGGAGTTTCGTATTGGATCTGGGACATCACGAGGAGATCCGGAATTGTCCGGAGAATAAGATTCATATATTGGGGATCATTTTCTGAGTTAGGAAATGTTCCGGAGTATTAGTATGAGGATTCTAGAAGGTTTCGAAATGTTCCGGAAGGTTCTGGAAGATTTCTTGGAGTTTGCTTGAAAACCAAGAAAGGGATCAAGGAGTCCTTGTGGGGCAAGACAAGGAGTCGTGGGGGAGGAGGACTCCTCCCCCCTCCCAATCCGCCGGCCAAGGAGGGAGGGGAGTCCTACTAGGACTCCCCCTCCCATGGCGCCCTCCCTCCTTTAAATAGAGGGGCGGAGGCGCCACCCCTTGGCCCCCTCCACTACTCCAATCCTAGCCGCCTCTCTCCTCCTCCTTTCTTCTGCTCAGGCATAGGCGAAGCGCTGCAGAAGTCTCTACTCCACCACGACCACCACGCCGTCGTGCTGCTGGGATTCTGTGGAGAAGATCTACTACCTCCGCTGCTCGTTGGAACGAGGAGAGGAAGGTCTGCTTCGACTCCGTACGTGTGACCGACTGCGGAAGCGCTGCCGGAACGCGACGCCGGAAGGATCGTCCACACGATCTTGAGATCGGCAAGTGATCGACTACATCAACCACGAGATCCAATCTCGTAACGCTTTAGGATCTACAAGGGTTAGTACAGATCTATCTCGTTGCACATGTCTAATAGATTAGATCTTGGCTTTTATCTAGATTAGATCTAGGTTTTGTTCGTTCTTGCGATAGAAATTTTTTGTTTTCCATGCTACGAACCCATCAGTGGTATCAGAGCCGTATCTATGCGTAGATCTGTTGCACGAGTAGAACACAATGGTTTTGTGGGCGTTGGTGCTCGTGCCGGCTTTTGCTTTGTGAACTTTGCATCTTGCGGTCCCACCATAGTATAGATCAAATCTACACTTTGCACTTGATAGCACTTGTATCAACGTTGTGGTTCATGTTCGTAGGTAAGATCCGTTCTTATTCGAAAGCCCCAAGCCACGTAAAATATGCAAACAAAATTAGAGGCGTCTAACTTGTTTTTGCAGGGGTTTTGTGATGTGATATGGCCATTATGTGATTGTGATTATATTTGATGTATGCAATGATCCTTATTGTAATATGGCAACCGGCAGGAGCCTAATGGTTGTCCTTAAATTTTGTTTAAGATCTGCGTGTCTATTCATCATGTAATAGCTTTATTCCAAGTAGTTGTAATAGTTGCTGTTGGTGATGGACAACCATGAAGCGGCGCCACGGACCTTGGAGATCATGTCCATGCTTTGGAGATGGAGATCAAAGGCACAAGAAGAAAAGCCATATCATATCACATATTATGAATTGCCTGTGATGTTAATCATTTATGCATCTTGTATTGCTTAGATCGCGACGGTAGCATTATAAGATGATCCCTCTCACTAAATATCAAGTAATAAAGTGTTCGTCCTTAGTTGGCACCGTTGCTAAGACTCGTCGTTTCGAAGCATCTCGTGATGATCGGGTGTGATAGACTCTATGTGTGCATACAACGGGTGCAAGCCAGATTTGCACATGCGGAAACTAAGGTTAACCTTGATGGGCCTAGCATGTACAGACATGGTCTCGGAACACGGAATACCGAAAGGTAAAGCATGAGTCATATGGATGATATGATGAACATGTTGATTGTTCTCCTTTAAAGCTACATCATCTCACGTGATGATCGGACTTGGTGTAGTGGATTTGGTTCATGTAATCACTAAAACAACTTGACGGATGTTGTTTTGAGTGGGAGTTCATTTGTAATTTGGATTAGTCGAACTCAATTTATCATAAACACAATCAAAGTGAATTTGCGTAGTCTGTTGTAGTCACTGGCATCCGTTCACCACCTTACGCTTAGTTATAGTTGAGATAGTGGAACTATAGAAATTCTGGATATTTACTTTACGAACTGGTATCATATTGTTTTGAATGTCAATTTAAAGTTTATAAGTCCTATTGCAAACTTTCTGCAAACTCTATTTGCTCCATGAAGTTTAATAAGTAGTATTAAATCAAGAGTAACAATTCTAGTGTTAGTATCTAATGTATCATGTTTTCCTCCATGATTCTTGATACTCAAAAGATTGTTTTTAATATCAAGTTTATCTAAGAGCTGAAAGCAATGTTTCAGAAACCATCATATGTGAAAGGTATTGCGATATCTAAAACAATGTGTTGGTTACAACATGATAGAGTATATGTCCTCATATTTGATGATAATTTGTGAAGGTTGGAGACGCTAGTCATCCTAATCCTCCAAAGGTTTTGAAAAAGAAACATTATACTCACAGTTCACCTTTATAAGCTATAGCAGCTTGATCATGAAAGTTGTCATGATAAGGATGAATAGAAGATGTAAGTAAAATGTTTACTATACTAAAAGATTACTAAAGAATGGATTTTTGAAAGAACACCAAACATTTGATGATGGTGATCCACCTCAAAGTGAAAGTCCAAAGATATTAGTGGTTGACTATATACGCTTTGTACCATGTGTTATGTTGATGACACCACTATTGATGTTGATAGATTCTTTTAAAAGAAAAGGAATTGATGAAAGAGAATCTATAAAATATTTGGCAGAAAATAAAAGGTTGGAGATGTCCAACTTAGGCATATAGAAGATATACATGTTATGGTTGTATTCCTTGCTTGTTAAACAATGTGGTTCTTCGGTATTGGATACCGAATTGGTTGGTATGAAGTGTCATACAGGACAACACAATTCATGAACTGTAATGGCCTAAGTAACTAGCAAGAGAAAATGTGATGATGTTCATCGAAAACAAACAAAGGGTTGTTGTGTTGCTCGTTAACATCAAAGCTTGCCTTCAAGATTTGTTTCAATAATTATTATTTTGATCAGGTATTATGACGACAAAAGGTTGTTCAAATAATTACCGTATTCCATAATAGATGGATAATATACAGGTCTGGTAGGAGAAATAACGACCATAAAACTAATGCTAAAATGTCGCAAGACAAATGATTGAAAGATCACTTGCGAAGTGACATCGCCGTTTAAATTATATTGAAAGGGATACATGAAGAAACTCCATGTTGATGGATTTTTGGAGTCTTTGATTTGGATGAAATGACACTTGTGATACTTTCCTGGAGATAATTAAAACTCTGTTTGTAGGCCAAAAGAGGAACGGACGACTAACTGATTGGAATTTGTACATATTGATGTATATAGTCCATTATGTGTAGTCGTGGGTGATGGATTTTCAGCTTCATATGCTTTCTCCGAAGATTTGAGTGAGTATATGTATATAGTTACTCAATAAGGAAGAAGTATGAAACATTTGAAAAATGTTCAAAGACTTTCAAGATGAAGTGGAAAATCATTGTAACAAGAAAATAAAAGAGTTTATGATTGGATCATAAAGAAAGATGTTTGAGTTACAAATTTAGCAAAACACCTAAGATTTGAGAAATCGTTCCATGGATTTGCATTTCCCAAAACACCATAGGAGTATGGAGTGTTCGAGATATGTAATGAAACCTTTTTTTACATGGTAAGATCAAAGGTGTCATTTATAAAACTGCCATTATATTTTAAAAATTAAAGCTTTAGTGACTACTGCTTTTACACTGAAAAGAGCTCCATCGTGATCCGTTGAAATGACACCATATGAGTTATGGTTTGGGATAAAACCCGAATTGTATTTTCTTAAATTTTGGTATGCTATGCATGAGTAAAATGTTTACAACCAAAGTCGGATAAGCACGTCTTTGTAGGTTATTCCAAAGAATTTGTTGGGAATTTCTCCATAACGCCAAGGACAAAAGAGTTTGTCGCTTGGAATGTCAAGTTTCTTGAGAAGGAATATTTCGTGAAAAGTTAGGTGGGAGGACAATAGAACTTTGATAAGGTTGTTGAACCTTAGCTATATGTGCTAAGTAGCGCAGCGCCGGAAAGTGTCCCGGTGGCGGCCACAATGCTCATGGCTATCGTGATTACAGAAGGTGTGATCTCGGAGATTAGAGTTCCTATAGAACCGTGTGGGTCGGTAAGAATCAAATAGTAAGATTTGATAAGAAAGTCGTTATTGTTTTGACAATGATGAACCGACTACATACAAAGAAGCAATGATGGGCCCTGACTCCATAAAATGACTAGAAGTCATGGAATCCGTGATAGTATCCATACACGAGAAATCAAGTTTTTGAACTTAGAAGACCCTCCGAAAAGGCGTGAAGCCTATCGGTCGTGTTTGGATCTATAAAGAATTAGACATGGATGTTTCAAATCTATGAAATAGTCGACATGTCGGAAAGAGTTTACGACAATGTTCAAGGAATTGACTATGATAAGATTTGATCTTTCATAGCGATATTTAGTCTGGACGGATTAATGTAGCAACCACTACATATATTTTGGTATATGGTAGTTGAACAAACAAAACAAGTTCTTCTAATAGAATGGTTACCTAGGACGTGTACATGACACGATCCAAAGGGTTTTGTTAATTCAAAGGATGCTAAAAGAGTATGCAAAACTTCAATGGTTGAAGTGAGCATCGCAGAGTTGGAATCTTCACTGTCCGTTAAAAGGTTTAATTTCATCAGAGACGATGAAGATGTTTGCATTTTTGCAAGAAATTAAGTGGGAGCGCTAAGACATATTTCTAATACATTGTATGAAAGACATATTGTTGATTAGAAATAATGTATCTTTTATTGACATAGGTTAAGAATTTCATTTCGATGAAAGACTTAGGCATAACTCAAGAATTAGGCATCAATGTCTATATGAATAGATTGAGGCGCTAATATGGTTTTGCCAAATGTACATAGATAAGATGTTGAATGAGTTCAATATGGAAACAACAAGAAAGGTTCTTGACGCACGGAAAGAACTAAATCAAGATTCAAGTGTGTTGACACGAGATTCAAGTGTTTTGACACTTGGTGAAATCACAAGAATATTTTGATCAATCATTCTTTGAGATGTACACATCTAGATATGTCCTATGCTCTAAATGTTATGAGCATATACCAGAATGATTCATAAGATGATCATTGGACAATAGTAAAGATATTCTTATGAGCTTTAGAAGAACTAAGAATATATCATGTATAAGTGACAAATAGTTAAAGGTAGTTCATTGTAAAGTGTTACATTGATACTAGTTTTTTCACAAGATACAAATTAAATTTATCTCAATTTAGACTATGGGTGGCACAATATAATGGAAAGGATGTTCCATGATGGATTTGGATGAGTTCCAAAGTTGAGATGTTGTGACGGATACTACAACAAAAGGCTAAGTATATAACTGCTATAGTAGCAACAAAGGAGGGCATTTGTGTTAAGTAGTTTGTTATCAAACTAGGTGTGGTTCATAGCGGGATAATACTATGAAGATACATTGTATGACAATTGTATCAACATAATTTAATCCCAAGGAACTAAAGGTCTCACCAAAGGACCAAATTTATACAATGCCATCTCATTGGAGAATGAGTAATGCGTAGAGACGAAAGGACATGCAAATACACGCGGACCTGGAAGTGTCAGATCCGAAGATTATGTTTACCACTAGCAATAGTGTCTATACAACACCAGAAAGCCATAGGTGTTGAATGCACAAGTTTTTAACTAGATTATTGACTCTAGTGCAAGTGGGAGACTGTTGGAGATATGCCCAAGAGGCAATAATAAAGTGGTTATTATTATATCTTTATGTTTATGATAAATATTTACATCCCATGCTATAATTGTATTGACCAGAAACATTAATACTTGTGTGTTTTGTAAGCATAAAAGAGTCCCTAGTAAGCCTCTTGTTAAACTAGCTTGTTGATTAATGGATGATCATGGTTTCCTGATCATGGATATTGGATGTCGTTAATAACAAGGTTATATCATTAGGAGAATGATGTGATGGACACACACCCATAGTAAGCGTAGCATAAGATCAAGTCATTAAGTTCGTATTGCTATAAGCTTTTAAATGCATAGTAACTTAATCCTTCGACCATGAGGTTGTGTTAATCACCATCACCGGATGGGTACTTTGATGACATCAAACGCCACTTCGTAACTGGGTGGTTATAAAGGTGTCATTGGGTATTCTGAAAGTATGTGTTGAAGCGCATGGACCAAGATTGGGATTTGTCCATCCATATGACGGATAGATATGCTCTGGGCCCTCTCGGTGGAATGTCATCTAGTTAGCTTGCAAGCATGTGACTGGGTCACAAGGGATGACATAACATGGAATGAGTAAAGAGTACTTATCAGTAACGAGGTAGAACTAGGTATGGAGATACCGACGATCATACCTCGGATAAGTATAGTATCGCGTGACAAAGTGAATTGGTTTCGTATGTAAATGGTTCTATCGATCACGAAGTCATCGTTGAGTATGTGGGAGCCATTATGGATCTCCAGGTCCCGCTGATGGTTATTGATAGGAGATGTGTCTCTGTCATGTCTACATATTCATGAACCGTAGGGTGACACACTTAAGGTTCGAAGTTGTTTTAAGTAGATATGGAATGTGCGTTGGAGACCGAATGTTGTTCGGAGTTTCGTATTGGATCCGGGACATCACGAGGAGATCCGGAATTGTCCGGAGAATAAGATTCATATATTGGGGATCATTTTCTGAGTTAGGAAATGTTCCGGAGTATTAGTATGAGGATTCTAGAAGGTTTCGGAATGTTCCGAAAGATTCTGGAAGATTTCTTGGAGTTTGCTTGAAAACCAAGAAAGGGATCAAGGAGTCCTTGTGGGGCAAGACAAGGAGTCGTGGGGGAGGAGGACTCCTCCCCCCTCCCAATCCGCCGGCCAAGGAGGGAGAGGAGTCCTACTAGGACTCCCCTCCCATGGCGCCCTCCCTCCTTTAAATAGAGGGGTGGAGGCGCCACCCCTTGGCCCCCTCCACTACTCCAATCCTAGCCGCCTCTCTCCTCCTTTCTTTTGCTCAGGCATAGGCGAAGCCCTGCAGAATTCTCTACTCCACCACCACCACCACGCCGTCGTGCTGCTGGGATTCCGTGGAGAAGATCTACTACCTCCGCTGCTCGCTGGAACGAGGAGAGGAAGGTCTGCTTCGACTCCGTACGTGTGACCGACGACGGAAGCGCTGCCGGAACGCGGCGCCGGAAGGATCGTCCACACGATCTTGAGATCGGCAAGTGATCGACTACATCAACCACGAGATCCAATCTCGTAACTCTTTCGGATCTACAAGGGTTAGTACAGATCTATCTCGTTGCGCATGTCTAATAGATTAGATCTTGGCTTTTATCTAGATTAGATCTGGGTTTTGTTCGTTCTTGCGGTAGAAAAATTTGTTTTCCATGCTACGAACCCATCAGTATCCTGGCAAATTCTTTTGTTTTTGTCTAGATTATAAACTCTCCTACGTAATGGAGTATTTTTTGGTAAAGAGTATTTCCGCAGATTGGAGAGTATTGGGTGAATACCAAATACCCTTGCATCTCCAAACCTCTAGGATGTAAAAATACAAGAGAAGTAAAAAAGACCTTAAGGGTGTGGTGTTCGAATTATATATCCGTAGTTAGTGAAGATGAGATTGAGCAATCGCACCGAGAAACTCCTCCCCAAAACCTTATTGTCTAAGCGGGGTTCTGGAGGCATGCTCTTCCGGATGACCGTGCACGCAATTGGTGGAAGGGAGTAGCCGCAGGCACCATAGCAAGATAGAACATGTGTTGGTCGTGCGAGAGTCTGAGGAGGCAGATGCAATCTAATTGTTGGTGTCGGCTAGGAAAGGCTTCCACATCCTTATTATAGTATTGTTCGTGTAAGACGTGGGGAGTAATCCCAACGTTTGAGTCGGTAATAGCCCACGACCTGTTAAAAATTTAATGTGTGTGTTAGTGACTCCTCGAAAGTTAATCCAGAGCAACAAAAATAAAGCACAATCTTCATGGGTCTCAGCTCGACTCGTTCAAGAAACACTGCTTTCTAAACCTCCATGAGCCTTTCTCTTCCTATTTTTGTATTTTATTAATTTTTCTATGACTGGCACTCATTTCCTTCTCCCTTGTCTCTCTCCTTCCTTCCTTCCTTCCTCTCCCCAACTCTTATTCTCGTCTCCTTCGTCCTTCGTCCATCGCCACTCTCCCCTCTCCTCTGCCGGCCTTGACTGTAGGAGTCGAGGGGGAGGGAGGTTTTGGTCTCCCCTATTTATACCACAAATAGCCATAGGTCTAGGGTTGGTTTTTGTTTGGCTCCATGGCGTTTGGAGTGATGCCATCCTCCTACCGGTTCCTGGTGCTTGGGAGCAGTGTAACTTGTCTTCCTGCTCTGCCAACGCTTGTCCATGGGGGATGATGGCGCTAGGAGTGGGATTGAACAACAAGAGTCACAACAAGCTTGGATGTGGTGCAAATCTCGAGGGTTTGGCTTGCTTTTGTCCTCTTCTCGACTCTCATGGTGATGGTGGGCTTGGGGAGACGGCTTTGAGCCTTCTTTTCAACATGTGTCGCAAGGATTACGTGTCGCTCGACAAGTCTAGACTTGTCGCCCGACAAGTCTACGTGTCACAAACCTGATGTCGACAAGTTAGAACGACACGACAAGTTCAACTTGTCGATCGACAAGTTGACTTGTCGACGATAAACCTCGACTTGACTCTGTCAACTAGTCGAGCGACAAGTTAGAGGGCTGGGATATAAGATGCTTTTCCTAAAACCCTATGTCCCAGATCGTGAGCCGTGACTCCCTCCCCCCAACCGCCTCTCCCCTGACGCCGCCTCTCCTCTGGCCGTCGTCGGCTCCACCTCTCCCCTGCTCCAGCGTGCTCCGCCGCCTTCGCCTCTCCCCTACACCGCCGTTGCCTCCGCCTCTCCCCTGCTCTCCATCACTATTTGTTACAGTATACCAAAATTAATAGGCTAGTTACTTAGTATTTTTTAGTAGTTCCTTGTTGACAACACATCGACAAGTCTATCACTTGTCGAGACTTGTCTACTTGTCGGTACCCCAGCGACAAGTTGCGACACGTCGACACGTAAACCTTGATGTGCCGTGGGGATCTTATGCAACGATAGTTCCCCGGAGTTCACCAGCAGTGGATCATCGATGGCCTTCACCGCCTCACCTCTGCTTGCTATGGCCGAAGGGTGTCCCGTCCTAGACACATCATGGTGACTACTCTTCCTTCAGGTCTGATGCCGATACGGAGGATATTCGACTCCGATGGGGTACCACACAACAGCGCTGCTCCAGGTGGTTTGTCCCCGACAACGCCAAAACTGGCGGAGCATGGAATTTGACTTGTCGGTTCGGTGGAGAAGGACCCAATCGTGTTTTCCTGATTTGTTTTAGGTCCCTTCGTGTAAAAGTGCGGGTCCTAGTTGTAATTTTTCTTTATTTATGGATCTCTTTGTAAAATAAGATGTAATCCCACCACCGAAATATCAGCTTCTGGGTCCTAAAAGACCCATTCCTTAACAAAATGTATCCTTTTGGTCGGTTCTTGACATTCATGTCGTTTTGTACATCATTCTTCCTATTAATAGATGAAAGTCAGCGTCTGGTAGACCTTTCGAGAATAGAACTTAGCTTAGTTGGTTAGCAAGGTAGTTGTATGTCTAGTCTGCTGCCAGCGCCAGGAATTGAATACCCGGTTTGACGTTCATGTGTGTCCTGTAATGACGGTTTAATATGTCAATGGTATAGGATAGCTAGGGGTCCATGATGATTTCGTTAGTGTTGAAACTCTTCCGCAGTTGTTGTGTGAGTGAGTGTGTGTATATGGTATACGTCTATGTTGTATTTGGTGTTGGTGTTTCCAAAAAAATCGATTCCAGGAGTCATGTATAAGTACAAGCACACATAGCTATTGTTTTCTTTAGTTTGCAATATGCATTTAATCAATAGAAGATATACAACATATGAGTAGATCCTTGCACCATGTGGTCAACTAATTACCGTCATGGGAAACAATCAACAACTGCCTTTTGTTTGGGACTAGATGCCTAAATATTTCTGTCCTGTGACTACAACACTACTGGCATAGGAACAAGGTGCAAAAGAGGTGCCCTAAAACGACCTCAAGTATACAGACTACAGAGTACTTCACCACATAGATGTGCCGTCTTTACACATAATTATTTATATTGTACTTATATCTGCAAGCAGCCAGATGGAGCTGACAGATATATTATATCAATTCTTAGGGAAGAGCTGAAGGTGAAACCCATCCGGGAAGCTCAGTCCTGGGGTACGGACTATGTTCCCTCCTTTAACCGTCCTCCATCTGAACCACGAACATTCATGCTTAGAAAACTTTCGATTTCACCTTGTTATTAGAGAGAAACAGCACGTATATGTAGATCGGTTCACATGACAAACTGCACCTGTATTTCGTCACCAGGCAGTGGATGAAGGTGGCCATCAGGACCTTGGTGAGGTCGGTTCCGACGCAGAACCGGAGACCTCCACCGAAAGCCATGAAATGCTTCGTTCCTCCAGTGATTTCCATCTTGTCCTGCTCAAGAGAATGCTAGAACTGTTATTTCTTCAGAAATAGGCTAGTCAAAACTCTAAACAGAACACGTTACTTCCGTGTGCAGCTTGCTTACGGAAGCCATGCATGCATTGGAGGCCTCTAGAAGCAGATAGTATCCTACTACCATTTGCTTCATGGCAAATGTTTCTTACTGCTATAACGCAAGTAAGTTCGCTTCCTTTGTTTATTCCTACGTGTTCCTTATCAGCAGAACACTTGGTATCATTTGACTAGATGCTGCTCTAGAAGCTGACTTGACCGCACTCAAGCATCATGTAGACTAATCACGTAGCACAATGAAGAGAACTGAGCTTATTGTTACCGAACTTCCAGGTTCATCCTCTGGTATGCTACTAGAAACTCTGACTTTCATATTTTTGGGAATTCTACACTACATTATAAGAATTACATTGATTCATTAACTGCGCGTTGCTATTGGGTCTAATAGCTTGCAAGTGCAAATAGTTACTGGTTTTATCAAAAAAAAAAAATGGTTTATTTTGGTTAGAGTGGTCAAACTTCAGGGATTATAGGCTATAGTTGTTTACTTGGCACTGGGAACCTTGGGAGTTTAAGCAAACAAAACCCTGAAGATACCACGTAAAGTTACACTATGCCATATTTAGTTAGCGCCCTGAATTCTAAGATTCAGTTCGCATCCAGAATGAAATATGTAGAGTTGATGCCAACTTGCATAGAGATCACAGTGCACCAACCTGCCACCTCCATGGATTAAACGCCAAGGGATCTTCGTAAATTTCAGGATTTAAGTGCACTGCTGGAGGACACACCATCACTGCCCAGCCTGCTGGAATAGTGTAGCCTGCACCCAAAGCAGACAGTGCATGAAGAAAAAGATCAGATTTCTTAAACTCACCCCAATGAACAAAAAGTGTCACCCCATGATATTTAGGTACTCAATTACCTTTGAATTCAATATCTTGCAAGGCCTTCCGAAAAATCCCCGGCACGATGTTGGCTATCCTTGCTATCTCCAGCGTTACCTTCATGCACAAGGCCGAGAGGCAGAGCGTCAGTTTCATCAATTTTTCAGAGGTTGAATTTAAATGGCTTTCAGTTTCTTTCTCTCATTCTCTTTTAGTAGTATGTTAGTAAGATAGTAAGTACTAATATAGGAGTACTACTATATTTTCTCCTTTGTGGACTAAACATTTAGTTACACGAGTATGGAATGCAAGGTAAGCACTTATGTAATCGCATCTATCATAATGCCTTAGTTACCATTCAATAGTCAATTTTATATCGAGTGAATCTTAAATGGCAATTTGCGTGATAGCTTAGTTATTTCCCGGGTTAGGCTCACCTGAGAGGTGAACGTCATGGACTTGTACTCTGCCCATGTGAGGCCTGCATCTGGGTCCTTCCTGTTCCTGACAATCGCCTCATGTTCCTCCTGGCCACACAAAGAGCATTATATCGTTAATTGTTATAGTATTTGGCACAAGTAGCTCGCCTAGTTGCACGCCTTGCTCAGGGACACAACGTCGATCACACAGTTTATACAACTAACCGTTAACGCGTCGATCACCCTTGGGTTGTCAGTGAGGAGCTTGATGCCCAGCGTGAGGGCCAAGGCAGTCGTCTCGAAGCTCGCGAAGAGGAGCACGAACATGAGGTCCAGCGCTACAGCCTCCGTCAGGACAGGATTCTCCTTCCTCAGCTCCTCGATCATGACGTCAAGGAAATCCTCGCGCTGCCTCCCTGGGTCGGCCATCCTCTCCTTGATCATCCCCTTGAGTACCTTCATGGCGTTCCTCCTCCCCTGCACAAATTAACATACATTCAAATTTCAGCTACTACCTCAGGTGTTCAGATTTTCAGATAGATAGAGGTTTAACGGAATGGGTTCCGTGTGGTGTGAGAACTAGAAGCCAGCATTGACTGGTCGTATGTTGACCTGAAACGCATGCATGTGCAGTTTTGTGCACTACGTACGGTGGCCAAGGCCCAAGAGAAGCATTGTGCGCATGTGCGTACCTTCATGCACTCATGATACGCAGTGCCAGGGATGTCCACCGGGAAGGAGATAAGGCCGCGGATGAATGCCACGAAGTTCTTCCTCAGATTCTCGGATGACTTTGACGGCTCGTAGCCGATCAACTTCTTCGCCGTAATGTCAAAGATCATCTGGGAGAAGTTTCAAGAGAGATGCACACGACGCATCAGCAATGTATCTAAGCCCTGATGTTCGAAAAACTAGCTAGCTAGGCATGTTTGTTCCAGCAACACATCATGCAAGAAATGGAGCTCTTACCGCGGAGAGGCCGTCCTTGAGCTCGACACTTGGCTGGCCTGCCCATGAGGCGAGGGTGGCGCGGCAGGCGGTGTATGTCTCGGCAAGGAGCACCGCCCGGAGGTTCTCCTGGCCGTACAGCCGGAGGATGAGGGTCTTGAGGTACTTGTACATGAAGCCGTGGAGGGAGCCGACGTTGTCGCGGCCGAAGATCTCCGTGAACGTGGCCGGGTACCAGCTCTCGAACAGCTTCCCCTCCTGCTGGAACACATAGTGGTTCAGGTCCGGGTCTGCCGACACGACCATGGCCCGCCCGACCACACTGGTCTTGAAGATAGTACCGTACCTACACGCACATCCAATGTTACAGAAAGCTCAGTTTCATATATACAATGTGATCATGCATGGAATAATCGGTTTGGGTTGGACACAGGGTGGTTAACTACCCTACCTGTTCACCCTGTCCTTGACAAAGGCGGAGACGTCGCAAGTAGGGTTAGGAGCGAAGAACTGCATTGTCTCGCCGAGGAGAGGGAGGCCTAGGGAGCCCGGAGGCAGCCGGCCGTTTGCCTTCGGATGGCTCCATCTATACGCCCACAGGACTGAAGCTAGGACCATGGCCAATAAGGCAACAGCCCATACCGGTGTAGATAGTATTTCCATGGCCTTCACAAGAAGATTATTACCTAGTGCCCTGTATCGATCCTAGCTATTTGATTAGGTCACCGGAACCGGCGGTGCTTGCGGAGGGAATAGAGAAGCTAGTGCAAGATATGGTTGCAACAAGTACCGGGAGCTATATGTTGAGAGAGAGATTGCCTTGCTTTATATAGAGGCTTGGGCCGCAGAAATGCTGCGAGATGCAGGAACTTAAACAAATGGAGGGAAAGGAATTATTGTCCAAGTGTGTGTTTCTTTTTCGATGGAGAGAATCCACCTATAGGCTTGCTCCGTGTTGTTATGTTCCAATGGCTCTGCTACGTGCCACGGAAGGTCAGCTGTGCTGTTCTGAACTTTTTAGAGTGGTTACCTCCTCAAGGCTGGCACTGTCCGTGTGCATGATTATAGGATAAAAACATGTACACCTAGCAGGACTGACACCTAGCACTGTATTGCCGGCTGTTCTCTAGACAGTGAGTTGTGTTCTTTTGGCCCAGTTAGATCACTGCCTAGCCTGTTAGATGAAACATTAGGGTATGAACTTAAGTTGTGAATGTTCCGTGTGTCTTCCCATTTTTGTTGGATAGTATAGGCTCAGATACAGATGACCTACAGTTGGACAAAATCAACCAGTTTGAATTTTGCCGGAAAGATGCAATGGAAGGTACTACTAAATGGTCAATTTTATAATCATTCTTGAATCTGGATTAATAGTGTATGGTGTATGGTGTATGGAATAAATCTGCTTACTTGGAGACTAAAGTTAGCTCTACTATGTAAACTTTGTGGATAAGAACTAAAGAACTCCTGGACTCCTAGTGTCCATGTCTCTGAAAAAAAAGACAGGAAAAAAATACAGTAGAGGAAAATAGAAGGGTTAAATATCCACCGGCATACCAAAATTGTCAAATAGCCATGGACAGCGAGTCAACACTTGTTTTATCATCTAGCTCACACTTTTGTTCGTTGCTGTGATGAGCATCAGAGCACGCATCGATCGAGTAGGACGTCGCGATCACAAGTGTGGTAGACCCTGCCCCCCAGCTAATTAAGGTAGCAGCTAAGTGTACACTTTTTTCCGTTCCAAAGCTTATGCATCTGCAATTGCTAGCCTGAGTCCAGCAGAGCAGCTAGCACACGTACTGCAGATCGACATGGATCGCGGAATCTTCCATGAACGTCAGCATAGAACATGCTACGTCGGTCGATCACGCGTGAACTTGTCACGTCAGGCTGAGTGTGTGCGTGACAAGTGGTTCCACGCACGTACGGCCATACGCGTGTACGTGCTCGTTTGAGCAGATCCATGCCGCCATTTTTGTCTGCATGTCTGTCGGTTGATCAACATGGTCGTCGCGTCGATCTGGCTGGGACGACGCTTTCTCCAGATGTTCATGCATGCACCTTGATCCTCGATTACATAGATGTACACGTGTGTCCTCGTTCATGGATGAATGCTGCACCGTCCCACTGATTAGGTCTGTATGACCAGACTGCAAAGTATGAACACGGACCGTGACTCGGATCGACGAGCACAGCCGGCACCGGCACTACTGACGCTGACCGAAGATCGCAATCTCGATCGGAGACGGAGAGGTATGAGCGATCAAACAGCTAGCTTCGGGAGACCGGCAACATATCTAGCTAGCATCTCCGTGAAAGGCAGCACAAGTAAAAAGAAGTCTGTCGATGGCCTGCAGTCTTGCTATACATTCTGTAGCTCCATGCGTGCCGTTGTTAAATGCATTGGCTGCTTAGTTAACTCAACGCGACCGGCCGTGATCAGGGTTCGGACGATGATAAAAGATTCTTGCAAGCACGAAGCAAAACCCATTGTGTACTGTTAGATTACGTACAGCCACGCCACCAAGCATACATAGCAAGGCCTGACCTGACCTCCCAACAAGGGTTGCTGGACGGTTCACGCAAGAATCTACTTACTCATTTTGAATGCATTCCTGTCCCGCGGCTCCCCTTTCTCTGACCAGTTACCCATGTATATGGATTATTAGTTTAAGAGCTCGGAGATCTCTCTCTCTCTCTCATGCTAGATATGATATGTGCATAATCTGCACGGGGGAATCGTTCTGGGTTAACTTATAAACCCAAATCTTGTAGATATTCCACGTATCTGAATTACAGCCAACAATATCCCTCTTCGAATAGGATGGATCAACAAAATTTTGGAGGGGAGAAGCTATGAAAACAAAATAGAGAAAGATGTATCGTATCTACAAAAAAAAGCGTGTCTGATATGATTAAATAACCTTGGGTGTGGTGACCGTGACTTCAACAAGGTTTTGCGCATTCATAAGGAATTGCTCGTGCCATCGCGGGCATTTTTTTGTCGATCCGCCGTGGAAGCTTTTACTCGTGTAGGTGCCGCTTGTCCAGTAAATATCGCCTACTCTAGAGTTTATCAATGGTGGTATACTATAGGATTACACACCGATGAAGATCTTTATACTAGAGCCCTTTTTCTATTATTTCTTTCTGCGATGTCCTTAACAATGGGTTGGTTACATCTACAACCAAAATGGAAACCATGCCTCTCATGGTTAAAAAACACGGAATCTTGTCTCAATCATCTTTTGTAAGGAGTTTTCGGGGTAAGATCTTTGGCTTGGTATTATAAACTAAAAGCATGATAAGGCAGAAAAAGGGGGTTGAAAGATAACAAAAAGGCAAAACATTTGGGTGGATCACCTCTTTATCAGTAGATCACAACCACTAGTCTACATAATTTAGTTTTCGTCACGACAACTAGATATTAGGGGGTGTCAATGCTTAGCGGTTGCTAGCAAATGCATATTGTGAGGGCCTTATGTGAAGGTTCACTGTGCACCGACTAAGTTGTCGATGTTCTTTAAATATGTTTGGTCCTCTCATGAAGCATGACATACTCCTATGCTAGGAGAGGTGACGATAGAAGCGTTCAAGAAGTAGGTGTCCATAGATGCAACTACTCCAAAAGCCCCGCCCTCTCCTGTCGATCTGAGCTTTACTAGGTCACATAATTCTAATTCTTATAATAATTTTGACCTACTCCAAGACTTACTATTGCCCCCTTGTAGAACATGTGCCTCTCCTGTTAGAGTTGGTTCAACTGATAGTGAATTGTTACATGCCCCTTATGAGTCTTATATAGGATAGAGGTCTTTGACGAATGGCGAATGCTACCCTTACAGACAAAGTGAGGGAACCAATGTAATCTACGGTCTATTGGTCCATGGTAGCCTAGTTACTTGTCCCTCCACTATCTTGGGCCTCTTTGTGTTGGGCTTCTTTCCTTGACTTTATTTTATTTCTTCCACCCCTTTGAATCGTTGAACATTTCAAACTTCTTGAGGTTTACCTCCTCTCATTGTCCCTATCTCAAAACTCATCTATCAGTGTGTCCTTGTTGTTTCCACCCTGGTGGTATTCGGTCTACCATACTCATGATTCTGATGTAGTGGATATTTGGAATGTCCGGAATTATTATGTCTTCAACCACTTAAACTGCTCCGCCGAGACCTAGAAACAACATGTGCAATTCTGCCATCGACATTTATGGCTCACGGTCACCTTAGCGGCTGCGCACGATATCTTCTTACAGTCCTCCTCTATTTAAATTTTATTTTATGTTGCCATTTGATCAGCCCACTTCGTATAATATGGTTATCATCTTGGGGTGATTATAAAAAAAACTTACTTCTGTGCCCCTCCCTTCCCACGTGAATCCACTACTAGGAAAAGTCTCTTCTTTGGCGTATGGTTTTGGAATTCTGTGGCGCATATAGGATGCACCACTGTTACCTCGCCACTAAATTGTATTTTTGTGGTGCATATTGATATGCGCCATAGAAGTCTCAAATTTCTATGGCGCATTTTGCCCTATGCGCCATAGATTTCTTCTTAGTGGCACATTTTGCTATATGCGCCACAGAAACTATGTGCCCACAGAAAGTGAAATATATGCGCCACAGATTATGTTATAGGTATTCGAAATAAAGGGTAGTCCTGGTACAGATACATGTATATTATATGATTTATACAGAAAAGCTGCACACAACAGTAGAAATAATACATTTCACTTAGTATATGAAAACATACATAATACAAACATAAGTATAATATCATCATATTACTTAGAGCCCCATCGAGATACATATATAATGTCAAGTGCCTAATTATTACACAAGTGCCAAATACAAAGTTCACCGCCTACACTAGAATCAAATAGAATACAATTGTGATGATGTTGAGCAAGAGTAGGAGGATGACCAATATCATTATCCAGTTCTTCTTCCACAGGTGCTTCCTCCACTTGGATACCTCCTCCTCTCTAGTCGCGTATCCGTTATAGTTGTTACCGCTGAAATTGTTCACTTGTTTCTGACAGTACTCCCACTCATCATAGACTCCTAGAACCTAACCCTTGTAACCTGGTTACCACTTCGTCATCTCTATAGACAAGGCATATTAGTAAATCATGCAACAAAAAGAATTAAAGGGTTCACATGCACATATGTTCACAAAAATTAAAGCAAAGGATTCATAAACCTAAAAGATAGCATCGATCACAATCATTGAAGTAAGTTCAACGACAACAACCACAATAGTAAAGTTTATGACACACACTACACGCATCCATCTAAGCACACAATCGATAATGCTAGGCGCACACATCGACCATGAAGACTTCTTCTCGCCCTCTTTCGTCATCCATGTCTTGATGTCATCCTGCTTATGAAGGCGATCTTTGATCTCCCTCTTAGTCAACCCTCTGGCGTGTTTTAGGCCCCTCTTGAGTTGAGATCTTCCATGATGATTTTTGACAACTTAATCTAGATGCGATGGAAGTATTCTCTAAGATCATCATCGTCGGTTTGTGCCAACTTTTCGGCTCATCCTCGGAGACTAGGTGGCAACATTAGGTTCTGGCAATCCCGGACAAACACTTTAAGGTGATGGAGGACGTATAAGGCCTCCTTGCACTACCATTAGCCAGCTGCTTGACACAGGGGAGCTCGTGCACGTGCTTGATCACGTGTTTGCCATCCCTGAAACATTCCCCCTTGTTGGCGAAGGGGCATCCCTTTTTTAAGTATCCCTCGAGAGCCTCATCCAGAACACCCCTTATTCTAGTGTAGTATTTATTCTTCGTCAAGCTCCCCAAGTCGAAATACGTAGATAGTGAAAACCTCGTGGAAATGACGATGATTGTGCAATATTTGTCTCTGCACAACACGATTGAAACGTGATGTTGGAAAAGAGCAAAGGAAGAAATCGATAAGAAAGCATAAGTCATAATGGCGAGCGGTGAAGAGTTCGCAGCATAGAAAACAAAAATATTCCTACGATGAGAACTATACGCCAAGATCTATCTACTAGATACAAGCAACAGGTGGATATACATCCATAGAGAACTTACCCTCGAAGACAACAAAGTTTTGTTAACGAGTAGGAACTCGTGGATGATGTAGTCGTACGCTTGCCGATCTTAAGATCATGTGGAAGTCCTAGCGCCGCAAACCAGCAGCGCATCCGCACTCGCACACACGTTCAGACCACCGAACAACCTCCGCCTTCTCGCTTCAGCGATGCAGCGGAAGCAGAAACTCCTTCCAGACGAAATGCCACCGGGAACAAGTATCTCGCTAATCCGAGACCATGGGGGAATAATTCTAGAGGGAGAGAGAGATCCTTCATGAGGAGGTGTGAGAAAGAAGGGTGAGAGGGATGGCCTTTTATAGGAGGAGGGGGGGTACCCCTTCCCATGGCCGGCGCCCCATGGGGGGTGACCCCTCCCTCCCCCATTCATGTGGTGGTAACCCCCTCCACATAAAAGTGACCCTTAACATTCTCTTTTAAAGTCTCCACTTTAAATGCATTAAATTTTACCAAATTTAATGCTCTCTCATTTAATAAAACTCTTTTATTAAATTTATTCAGAATTTTATTAATTACTTTAATTAACAAACATTCACATAAAACCCCCTGCAACATTTCAATATTACATACATAACCAACTTCTGCAATTTCACCCGAAATAGTTTCGGTGTCTATTGAAATAATTCTAGCGCTTTGCAATTCATTCGTCTGAAACACATTTGCTCCAAATGGTGTTGGTGTCCCTTAAGTGTGTCACCCTACGGTTCGTGAATAATGCAGACATGATCAAGACCCCTCTCAGATCAATAATCAGAAGCGAGACCTGGAGATCCATACTGACTCCTACACATTCTACGATGACTTCTATGATCGTGAGAACCTTTAACAGTAGTAACTAAATCCTTTTGTCTCGCGATATATTACATGTCCGAGATTCGATCATCGGTATCTCCATACCTAGTTTGATCTCTTTACCAACATGTACTCTTTTCTCGTTCCCGTGATATAACATTCTAGTGATCTTATCACTTGCTTGCAAACTAACCAATGTGATATCACCGAGGGGGCCCAGAGTATATCTATCCGTCATCGGGCTGGACAAATCCCACTCTTGATTCATGAGCCTCTACATAACACTTACGTAGCACTGAACCCACCTTTATAATCACCCTTTCATGGTGTGACGTTTGATGTTATCAAGATACTCTTCTAGTGTTAGTAATTAACATGATCTCATGGTCTAAGGACTAGGATTACTTTGTTAGATGTTTTAGCAATATAAACACAATGACTTTGATTGTAATGCTATACTTAGGATGAATGTTCATCACATCATTCCACTAATGTTGTGACCTCGTTATTAACAATATCCAATGTCCATGATCAGGAAACCTTGATCATCTTGTTAATCAACGAGCTAGTTTATAAGAGAGGCATAACTAGGAACTTTAATTTTGTTTATTAAACACACATGTATTAACGTTTCCAAATTAATACAATTATAGCATGTAAAATAAACATCTATCATATACTTGGAATATGTATAATAACAACTTTATTATTGCCTCTCAGGACATATTCCCTTCAGTCTCCCACTTGCACTCGAGACAATAATCTAGTTACATGGTGATAAATCTAACACCCATGGAGTTCTGGTGTTGATCATGTTTTGCTCTAGGGAGATTTTTAGTCAACGGATCTGCTACATTGAGATCCGTATGTACTTTACAAATCTTTATATCTCCATCCTTGACATGCTCACGAATGGAGTGAAACCGGCGCTTAATATGTTTGGAATTCTTGTGAGACCTTGGTTCCTTTGCGTTGGCTATGGCTCCATTGTTGTCACAATAGATCACCATTGGATCCAACGCACTAGGAACCACACCCATTTCGGAAATGAACTCTTTCATCCAAACTGCTTCCTGTGCTGATTCTGAAGCAGCAATATATTCCGCCTCCGTTGTTGACCTTTTTACCACGGGTTGTTTGGAGCTCCTCCAACTAACTGCTGCTCCGTTCACAAGAAATACGTATCCGGATTGAGACTTAGTGTCATCCGGATCAGTGTCAAAGCTAGAGTCCACATAACAATTAGCGACCAGCTCTTCTTCACCTCCGTATACAAGAAACATTTCCTTAGTTCTTCTCAAGTACTTAAGGATATTCTTGACCGCTATCCAGTGTTCCAAACCTGGATCAGATTGGTACCTACTAGTCAAAACTAATAGCACGTGCCACATCCGGTCTTGTACATAGTATGGCGTATATTATAGAGCCTATGGTTGAAGCATAGGGGATCTTATCCATTATCTCTCTTTCTTCCGCCGTAGCCAGACTTTGAGTCTTACTCAATGTCTTGCCTTGCAACATAGGTAAGAACCCCTTCTTACTTTCATCCATTTTAAACTTCTTTAAAATCTTATCAAGGTATGTAATCTATGATAGCCCTATTAGGTGTCTTGATCTATCTCTATAGATCTTTATGCCTAATATATATGATGCTTCACCAAGGTCTTTCATAGAAAATTTGCTGTTTAGATAACTTTTAACACTGTTTAAAAGATCTATATCATTTCCAATCAATAATATGTCATCCACATATAATATCAGAAATGCCACATTGCTCCGACTCACTTTATTGTAAATACAAGCCTCTCCATAAGTTTGGACAAATCTAAACTCTTTGATCACCTCATCAAAGCGGAGATTCCAACTCCGTGATGCTTGCTTCAGTCCATAGATGGATCGCTAAAACTTGCACACCTTGTTAGTATCCTTAGGATCGACAAAACCCTTTGGTTGTATCATATACAACTCTTATTCAATGTTACCATTGAGGAACGCAGTTTTGACATCCATCTGCCATATTTCTAATCAAAATATGCAGCAATTGCTAACATAATCCTAACTAATTTTAGCATCGGTACGGGAGAGAATGTCTCATCGTAGTCAACTCCTTGAATTTGTCGAAACCCTTTTGCGACAAGTCGAGCTTTATAGACGGTTACATTACCATCAGCATCCGTTTTTCTTTTAAAAATCCATTTATTCTCAACGGCCTTTCGGTCATGAGGTAAGTCCACCAAGGTCCAAACCTGGTTTTCGTACATGGATTCCATCTCGGATTTCATGGCTTCTAGACATTTGTTGGAATCCGGGCTCATCATCGCTTCTTCATATGTCACAGGGTCATCCATTTCATCAACCATGAAATTCACAACAGGATTCCCATACAGCTCAGGAGCTGCACGTGTCCTGCTTGACCTGCGAGGTTCGGTAGTGTCCTCTTTCGGAGTTTTATTATCATTTTCATTAGTTCCTTCTTCATTTGGTGAAGTAAACTCCAGAACAACTTCCGGCGCTGCGCCACTCGCTATTCCATGAAGAGAAGGTTCAATAACCTCTTCGAGTTCTACCTTTCGACTAGTCACACCTTTCACGAGAAACTCTTTCTCTAGAAAGGATCCATTCTTAGCAACGAAAACCTTGCCCTCGGATCTGTGATAGAAGGAATACCCAATTGTTTCTTTAGGGTATCCTATGAAGACGCATTTTTTCGCTTTGGGTTCGAGTTTATCTGGTTGAAGTTTCTTCACATAAACATCGCATCCCCAAACTTTAAGAAATGACAGCTTAGGTTTGTTTCCAAACCATAATTCATACGGTGTCGTTTCAATGGATTTAGACAGTGCCCGATTTAAAGTGAATATAGCGGTTTCTAGTGCATAACCCCCAAAATGACAGTGGCAAGTCAGTCAGAGACATCATCGATCAAACCATATCCAATAAAGTATGATTACGACGTTCTGACACACCATTACGTTGTGGTGTTCCGGCAGGCGTGAGTTGTGAAACTATTCCACACTCTTTCAAGTGTGTGCTAAACTCGTAACTTAAGATACTTACCTCCACGGTTGGACCACGGAAATTTTATCTTTCTATTACGATGATTTTCCACTTCATTCTGAAATTCTTTGAACTTTTCAAAGGTTTCAGATTTGTGTTTCATCAAATAGATATACCTATATCTACTCAAATCATCTGTGAAAGTAACAAAATAATGATATCCACCTCGCGCTGACACACTCATTGGACCGCATATATCAGTATATATGATTTCCAACAATTCTGTCGCCCGTTCCATTGAACCGGAAAACGGTGTTCTAGTCATCTTGCCCATAAGGCATGGCTCACATGTATCAAATGATTCAAAATCAAGTGATTCCAAAAGTCCATCGGAAATGGAGTTTCTTCATGCATTTAACGCCAATATGACCTAAACGGCAGTGCCACATATATGCAGATATATCATCATTAAGTTTAATTCTTTTAGCATCAACATTATGGATGTGTGTATGAGTACTATCGAGATTCAACAGAAATAAACCATGCATCACGGGTGCATGACCATAAAAGATATTATCCATATAAATCGAACAACCATTGTTTTCGGATTTAAACGAATAACCACATCGCATCAAACAAGATCCATATATAATGTTTATGCTTAGTGCAGGCACCAAATAACAATTATTTAGGTTTATAACTAATCCCGATGGTAGGTGGAGAGGCAGCGTTCCGACGCGATCATATCAACTTTTGATCCATTGCCGACACGCATCTTGACCTCGCCCCTTGCTAGCGGTCGCTTGTTCCGCAGCCCCTGATTCAAGTTACATATGTTAGGAACCGATTCGGTATCAAATACCCAGGTGCTACTGTGAGTACTAATCAAGTACACATCAATAACATGTTTATCATATATACCTTTGTTTGCCTTGTCGGCTTTCTTGTCCACCAAAAACTTGGGGAAGTTGCGCTTCCAATGGCCAGTCCCCTTACAATAGTAGCACTCGGTATCAGACTTAGGGCCATCCCGGGATTTCTTTTCAGGCGCAGCAACAGATTTGCCGCCCTTATTTACCTTCTATTTACCTTTCTTGTCTTTCTTGAAACCGGTGGTTCTATTGACCATCAACACTTGATGTTCTTTCCTAATCTCCACTTCTGCAGTTTTAAGCATTGACAGAAGCTCGGGGAGAGTCTTCTTCATGCCTTGCATGTTATAGTTCATCACGAAGCTCTTGTAGCTAGGTGGCAGAGATTGGAGAACACGATGTATGCCTAAGTCATTGGGAATCGTTATTCCCAAGAACACAAGCTTATCGGCGTACCCAGACATTTTGAGTACATGCTCACTTACGGAGCTGTTCTCTTCCATCATGCAGCTAAAGAACTTTTCTGAAGCATTATAACTCTCTACGGCAGCATGGGTATCGAAAATCATTTTCAATTCACCCATGGTATCATAGGCATTGCCGTTTTCGAAACACTTTCGAAGTTCTGGCTCTAGCCCATACAGTATGCCGTAATGAACTAAGTTGTGGTCCTCCTGACGAGTTATATAGACATTCTTTTCCTCGTCAGGGGAATCAGGATCTGGTGGGGGGCCTAGCGGCGCTTCTAGCACATATTGCTTTTGTGCAGCAGAGAGGAGAATCCTCAAATTCATAGCCTAGTTGGTGAAGTTGCTACCATTTGCAGCAAGTTTCTTTTTCTCCATGAACACATTGAAATTAAAAGCAGGTGGTGCCATTTACAACAGAATTTGTAAAGTTTATTTAGACTAAGTTTATGATAGATTGAGTTCAACTAAACTCCCACTCAAAAACAACACCCCTCCTGTCTTTTTGGTGATTACATGAACCAAATCCACTACACCAAGTCCGATCATCACGCGAGTCGGTGTAGTTTCAAAGGCGAGTATCTATATGGGCATCATATCAACTATATGACTCATGCTTAACCTTTCGGTCCGTGTTCCAAGGCCATGTCTGTACATGCTAGGATCGCCAAGTAAGAACCTTAGTACTCGCGTGTGTAAAACTGTCTTACACCCGAAATATGATCTTGAAGCGGCGGAACATAAACGTATGCGTACTTAAGGAAGAACACATTTTTATCTTGATATTTAAATGAGAGATCATCTTATAACGCTACTAAAAACGCCAAACTAGCAATATAAGATGCAAACATCATATGTGTAAAGTGAAATGATATGGTTCTTGCATTTGATCACTATCATATGCATCATGGTATGATCTCTATCATTCCTTTGTGTGTAAGGCCAAGGTCTATGGAACTTACACGTTAAGTGTGTTGTAAGTGTATCAATTATAGATCAACTTACAACATTACCATATCATGACACAAGCCTAGCAATAATCTAAACTAGACGCCTCTAATTTATCAATTGCAAGTTTTACGTGGCTTAGGGCTTTCGAAGATAGAACCGTTCTTACCTACGAACATGGAACACAACGATGATAACCAAATTATTAGCAACTCGTTGTAAATCAGATATTGACTATAGTAGGAGAGACAGACACCCGCCAGCCACTTATGCAAAACTAGTTGCATGTCAGTCATGGAACCGGTCTTATGTGCTATGACATGTAAGGTTGGTCCGGGCCGCTTCATCCCACTATGCCACCAATATCCAAAGTACATATAAGAAGCAATAACATGATCATCATCACCCATATACTCTTATGTGTTCTACCCATGCAAAACACCTACGCATAGATCAGGCTCTGATACCACTAAAGGGTTCACATCATAGAAAACTACAATTTTCCTACGATGAGAACTATATGCCAAGATCAATCTACTAGATACAAGCGACGGGTGGATATACATCCATAGAGAACTTACCCTCGAAGACAACAAAGTTTTGTTAACGATTAGGAACTCGTGGATGATGTAGTCGTATGCTTGCCGATCTCAAGATCGTGTGGAAGTCCTAGCGCCGCAAACCAGCAGCGCATCCGCACTCGCACACACGTTTAGGCCACCGAACAACCTCCGCCTCCTCTCTCCAGTGATGCAGCAGAAGAAGCAACTCCTTCTAGACGAAATGCCACCGGGAACATGTATCGCGCTAATCCGAGACCATGGGGAAATAATTCTAGAGGGGGAGAGAGATCCTTCATGAGGAGGTGTGAGAAAGAAGGGTGAGAGGGGTGGCCTTTTATAGGAGGAGGGGGGGGGGTACCCCTCCCCATGGCCGGCGCCCCATGGGGGGTTACCCCTCACCTCCCCCATTCATGTGATGGTAACCCCCTCCACATAAAAGTGACCCTTAACATTCTCTTTTAAAGTCTCCACTTTAAATGCATTAAATTTCTCCAAATTTAATGCTCTATCATTTAATTAAACTCTTTTATTAAATTTATTCAGAATTTTGTTAATTACTTTAATTAACAAAAATTCACATAAAACCCCTGCAACATTTCAATATTACATGCATAACCAATTTCTGCAATTTCACCCGAAACAGTTTCGGTGTCTATTGAAATAATTCCAGCGCGTTGCAATTCATTCGTATGAAACACATTTGCTCCAAATGGTGTTGGTGTCCCTTAAGTGTGTCACCCTACGGTTTGTGAATAATGCAGACATGATCGAGACCCCTCTCAGATCAATAATCAGAAGCGGGACCTGGAGATCCATACTAACTCCTACACATTCTACGATGACTTCTGTGATCGTGAGAACCTTTAACGCTAGTAACTAAATCCCTTTGTCTCGCGATATATTACATGTCCAACATTCGATCATCGGTATCTCCATACCTAGTTTGATCTCGTTACCAACATGCACTCTTTCCTCGTTCTCGTGATATAACATTCTAGTGATCTTATCACTTGCTTGCAAGCTAACCAATGTGATATCACCGAGAGGGCCCAGAGTATATTATCCGTCATCGGGATGGACAAATCCCATTCTTGATCCATGAGCCTCTACATAATACTTTCGTAGCACTGAGCCTCTACATAACACTTTCATAACACTTTCGTAGCACTGACGTTTGATGTTATCAAGATACTCTTCTAGTGTTAGTGATTAACATGATCTCATGGTCTAAGGACTAGGATTACTTTGTTAGATGTTTTAGCAATATAAACACAATGACTTTGATCGTAATGCTATACTTCAGATGAATGTCGTCCTGAGCCCAGATCCTCTTCGACAAGGTTGGCTCGTAGCCTTCTTACTTCTCTTCCTCTGCTTCTTTTGGAGTGTGCTAGGGCTATAAACGGATCTTGATTTGTCCTGTGGATTGGCAGCCGGAGGCATCTCTTGAGAAAAACCGTGGAAGACCGGGCGCTGCATGCATGTACTTGTACGACTAGCTTGACTGTCACGAGCGATGAAGGGTTCTTCATCCACACAAGGCATGTACAATCCTTTGTCGGCGCCTGTGTTGATGAACCCATCGACGTCGACCAATTCATCATCATCTTCGTGGTTGCCATCATGTGGTGGTGGTGGCGGGGGCGATGGCGGTTGCGGTGCAACGTCTTTGCCTTGGGGTGGTACACATGCTCCCAACAGTTGTTGGTGACGATTGTTGGTGGCGGCGATGATGGCTGGCTTATGAGGTGGCCGGATGATCGAGGTGGCGCCGGTGTGCCCTCCCCCCACAAGACGAATCTGGGTTTTGGCCATGTCAAAGGCCAGTTGTGGCATTCTTCAAGGGTCTTATGTTCGTCGGCTCCCTGAGGTTGAAAGGAGGGTCCATGTCGTCGCACCCTGGCAACACCCGAGCCAACCTGACCCTCATCACGATATCGTCCATTGGATTGTTGTGCATCGTGCGGCTCGCCGGTGGTATGAGATTTCCCTTGGCAACATCCTTCAACTTGATGCTGGCAACTTTAACAAGGAGTATGCATGCAGTGTCCTGAGTCAAAACATGTTGGGAATCATGAGATGGTAGTCGTCAAAGGCATAAAGGAGACACAGACTAACTAATCATTTACCTTGGTGATGGCGTTGAGCTCAGCTAATGTCGAGACACGGCCGGTGCTGGCGGCCGGCCTATCAGCATTCTCCCGCTCGGGTGCATTATGAAGTACCACCGCCCCGGTTGTGCCTTGGTATTTTTGGCGGGAGGGGCATCAGTGCGACCAAATCGAGTGGCTATGCCGTGGTGTTGGCGGCCAACGGGGTCACTAGGTCCAGTGACACGTTGATGCTCGAGTTGCTGCCACAAAAGCTAGGCAGCTGTATCGGCCCCTGTCGACCTACCACATTCCAAGCAGCTAGCCCCTCGAACAACCTAGGGGGATGATCACGTAGATCTTCTCTTCCACTAACTTGTCCACTGCTCTCTCATCCACTTTTTGCTCCAGTGTCTACACCTTCATCTTCAGCTCTTGAACCTCGACTTTATCCTTAGATGTTGACTGGTTCTTACTCTCCCTTCTTTTCTCAGCGTCCTCTTTGTAGTACTCGAAAAACTTCATGCTCATACCAAAGCCGGACACACGGCCAACTGAGGACGGCGGCAACCACTTGTCCCTCTTCTTGTAACCGTTCATCGCCCTGTTGAGAACCGTTTCCTACGGCTCCGTCGACCCCTGGGACGACGACTCAGCAGTAGCGTTCAATTCCTTCTCCTACAGGTACAAGGAAAGGTGAACCGATTTAGATTCTTAGCTTCATTATTTTAATTAGAACACAATAGACTTAAGATCCGCGATAAATTCCTTACCAGCTCCTCCTCGAAGTCCTTCACCTCCGGATCGTCGGTGACGAACTCCTTGGTAATCGGGTCTAGGTAGTAGCAGGCCCGGACAAAGTTCCTCAGCTGCATGTCCATGATTTTATGCCACGAGTTGTCTTTTCCAAGGCGTTCATGCTCGGCGTCCTCCTTGTCCCAAATGGGTTGTTTCCCCCTGTAAGTGCCGCTTCCAAGCCAGTGGTTACCTATGTTCAGCTCCTGCATTCTCCTCCACTCAGTCCATTGTTTAGCGTCATCGGTAGCAATCTCTGCCTTTGAATATCTTGAACTCTTCTTCGTCGAGCATTGGATTTTTCTTACCTATTTTTCTCCCATCTTTCACCTTTGTCAATGCTGGTCTTTACCCGAGTTTTCCAGCTGCTCAAGGTGTTACTCATCTTCGTGATGGCTAGTTTGTTTGCCTTGTTTGATTTCTCTAGGGTATTGAACGGCTCTGGGAATGTGTATCGTTTTTGAAGCTTCTTAATGAGGTTCTTTACCAAAGCCTCATGGGCAACACTTTTGAGGTGCTTCGTGTTGATCGACAAGATTTCTCGGATGATGCACGCGAGTTGCATGCCGTATCCTTTGGCAATCGCCGCAATCGCCATAGGTAGGCCACTTTCTGTGACTTCAGTGAACTCATCGCAGACATTGGCAAGCACTTGCGGCTTTCGATCCTCCTCCTCCTCCTCCTCCTTATTCTTTGGCGTTGCTCATCTCCATGAGGAGTAGTTCTTGAACATGAGGGTCTCGCAATGCCAAAGTTAGCAGCGTCTGGGTGTTCGTGTCTTCTTCTTCATGATGATCATGTCCGCCAACATCTCCTTCGTCATGATGACCATGTCTAGGAGTCGCTTCATCTTCTCGCTTGCCCTCATCTTCATGAGCACCATTTGCTGCTGGTGCCTCATTGAAATCACACATGAAACTATGCCTGAGAAGGTGATCCTCCAATTATCTAGAATCAGGGTTGATCTAGCGCTAGAGTTTGCATGTTCGACATGGAAATCTTATCTGGGTCTTGTTCTTCAGAATCATGTCCGCCTTCATGTCTTTCTTATACCTAGCAACTCGACCTTTGCTCACCGTGACAACCATGGTTGCGTACGCGGTATGCACATATATAGCAAAGGGGAGTATGTTAGAACCACACCATATGCACACACACATGCATGGTCGCCGGGAAAATTAGGCATGACCTTTCCTAAAAGTAGGACATATGGGTAGTGCAAAAATTTACCGGAATGGAAATGTAAATATTTCGGCAAACATCCATACACCACACCGGGGCAAGCAACAACAGAAAACTTCTTCACATGCAAACATTCATGCACCACATAAGCTTCATGTATAAACATCATCTTGCCATTGCACACCGCCCGCGCGACAAGATTCACCTACAAAACATGCATATGCATGGCCAACTAATCACCTAGTAGATTCAATATTGAGACGAGATCGCGATGAGAGAGTGTGTACAAATAGATCTACAAGTTGGAGAGGAAAATAGTGGACAAATAGAGACGTGGAGGAGAAAAGTAAGTGTGGTTTAATAGATCTACAAGTTGGAGAGGCTTCCCCTTACCAATCTCTCAACTAAAGTAGATTTAAGTAAAAAAATAGAGAAAAGTATGGGCAAAATGGATTGGGAGAGAGGAGGAAGACGAGCTAGGTGGATGGGGGGAGAAGGATGAAATGGGTGGTAGGTAGAGGGGTGCAACCTGCCACCTTTCTACATAGATCTGATATTTTACAATATGCGCCACAACAGTGCATCTTTCTGTGGCGCATATTGCAGTATGCGCCACAGAACAAGGGGCAGCACTTTCTGCGGTGGGACGCACGAAGCTGTCATCCGCTAAGATTAACACCCAACCATTCATAAGTTAGGTTTTCCTTATAAGTATTATGGTTATTCATGATTAATGTTGCGGCTAGAGACGTGTTCCACATCCCGATGCTCATGTTGGATGTTAAAGTATGATCAAAATTCAATTAAGGATGCTAACTTCTAACGAGCGAAGCGAGACCTGTCGCCGGGAGGCTTGGGCCGAAGGAAAGGGATCGTTGAAGACCTAGGTTTTCTACCGTTATATATACTCCCTCCGTCTCAAAATGTAAGGCGTCTAAGCTTTATCTAAAAGTCAACATCTTCTAAGTTTGACCAAGTTTATATGAAAAAATATACATATTTACAATATTAAATGGACATTTTGAGAAACTATACTTTCTGGTGAATCTATTGATATTGGTTTGGTATTGTGAATATTTATATTTTTATGTATAAATTTGGTCAAACTTAAAATATGTTGACTTTTTACTAAAGCTTAGACGCCTTACATTTTGGGACGGAGGGAGTATATACCTCTTGTAAGCCGTCGGCTGGGACAAGTTGCATATATGTGAAATTCCCGGTATTGTATAAGCTCTCCCTGTTATAGTGAAGTTTCGCTGGCTGACGCTCGTAGTTTTTTTTTCTTTGTTGAAAAGGTATTTTCCACGTTAAATCTGTATCCTCTCGCTGCGTTTTTCTTTTCTTTCTTCGTTATATGCTTGTCACGATTCTAACATTGGAAATGGCATGTAGCCACTGTAGCGTCGTGGATCAGCAGTCTGTTGTTGCCCCGTTGCCAACCACCGTTTTACGTGATTGCTAACTTAAATCAGCTTATTGGTGTGTTGTCAATTAACGAAATGGTTCTTTTAGCAAACTTCATCTTCATTTAATGATAACACGCTCCGGTGGATTTAAGAACCACACATGACGGACACGGACAACTAGCGCTTGGGCGTGGTTGCTACTTTTATCCGGCTAGCGGTAAAACCCTAAACCAATACAGGTTAGGTGATCTGCGTCGATGCTTTACCGTCAGCAGTACGAACGCCCTGTAATGGAGTATATTGGTTTTTTGTTTTTGCGGGTAGGAGTATTTTGGTTTTAATACCGGTTGCACGGATGCATCGGCTGGATACACCAGGTACAACATTTAAATGGAGGAGTAATATACTACTCCTATGTGAAATCTCGTTTCACCTATACTCATTCCGTTTCATAATATAAAATATTTTAGCTTTATAAAAAGAGTGTATATTTTAATGTATAGATTCACTCCGAATCTACACATTAAAAAATATCTACATACACTCTTTTGATAAAGGTAAAATATCTTATATTATGAAACAGAGAGTATACATAACCAATAGTTCAATACGGCTAGCCAACAGTTTGATTGAGGTGTGATACAGCGCAAGCGAGCTATCAAGCTCGAGCACCCTTTGGGTTCTCGTACACATGCCTGCTTACATCGATGGGTTGAGTATTCTGTTTTCTTACAGCAAGTCACAAGTCGTTGCGGTCTGGTTCTTCTGTCGTATCTACTTCCTCCACTACTAGGAAAAACGTTATCAGTGGCGCACCAAAAACGCTTCTGTGACGCATCTAGCAGTCGCCACTAAAATTATATTTCTGTGACGCATATGCATATGCGCCACAGAATTCTGTCCCAGATTCTGTGGCGTATAGAGCTATATGCGTCACATAATTCGCATATAGCCATATGCTCCACATAATCATTTTTTCAGAATTTTGAAATTTTCAGAATCTGGTACAAATACAGGTATATAACAGGTATATTACAGGAAATACACAAAAATAGACAGAAATTTACAGAAAAGTTGCACACATCAGTATAAATGTTCCAGTTCACATATAATACATCAACAAGCACGAATGTTCACAAGTGTTCATCAGTCACATCACTTAGAACCGAATACGTGTACAAGTACATTTCACAAGTGTTCATCTCACTCACATAACTTACAACCGCGCAATGTTGTCACCGCCTACCTTAGGACAGAATGTAGTACACCGTAACCGCGATGCCTGTGAGGAGCGGCATCAAGATCTTCGTCCGGTTTTTCTTCCACATGTGTCTCCTCCACTTGGCCACCGCCTCCTCTCTAGTCACGTATCCCTTGTAGTTGTTGTCGCTGAACTTGTCCACTTGTTGGTGGCAGTCCACCCACTCCTCGTAGACACCTGGAACCCGACCCTTGCACACAACGTACGTCGGCATCTCTATTGACAAGGCATATTAGTACATCATGCAAATATATATGTTGATAAATATTAGAGCAAGGCATTCATAAACTTAAAACAATGCATCGATGACAATGAAAGAAACACGACAACATGTTCGACACAATAACAACGACGGTTTTAAGCTAGGCAAGTTAAGTTTTTCGACACACACTACATGTCCACCGATACACACACTCTCTCGGTCAAGTGGCCTTCTCCTCGCAGGGCGCCGGGAACGGCTTGTACATGTCTTTCATCACAACCATATGCATCACATATGTGAATGACAATTGGTGCTTGCATAGGGAATAAAGACCATAATGAGCCAACAAGAGTCAAGGTTTCAGTTAATAGGCAATCGGGTCAGGAAGCTGCTAATAAACATTTAATTTAGTTTAACTAATTCATACAAAAAAACTCACTTCCTTTATAAACTGATCATGGAATTGAAAGAAGGGTAAAAACTCAGATTGCTTGCTTCTGGTATATGCTTCGACTGAATTGGTTCCCTCATGTTGAATTCTCACCTTTCAGTGTTAGATTTTCATGGTTCTGAAGGAGCAGTTATTAATTCTCAGTGTTAATTTTCACAAAAAACTATGTGCAACCACACATGAAAAGGAGTTGCAATTCCGCACAAACAAACAAAATCAGGATTTGGGTGTACAGCTACTATTAGAGTAGAGAGAGTTTAGGCAATGAACCAGTGATTGTATTCTTCCACATTGGGGTTATAAATAGTACTACTAGTACAACAGATAGTACAATATAGCACACCAACAGAATTTCATATGCACGTTGGGGTCCTAGTCTACAGGCTGAATGTTTCCTGGACAAGTCCTACATGCGATGCATCAAAGCAGATGGATATGGTCGCTGTCTTGAAAATAAGACAGCTGCACAACGCTCTCTAACAGCTACAGATCAAGAAATTGGACTCGGCTGTAGGGGGAAAAATTGACTTTTAGATGGCTGCGGTAGTTCTTGAGGGTTAAAGAACAACAATTTGCATCCAAGGAGATAGATAGCAACCAAGAAAGAAACATGTATAAACTTCAGTTAAAACACAACACGTGCATCATTCTAAACAAAATATATGCATCAGAAAAGGCACAAGACCATGACGATGGTGACAGGTACTGCTGGACCGGCACGCGTAATGCTCCGAAAACATGACACCATGTTCCACCCCATCCACTCCTCCGGCTGCTCGAGAAAGATAAGATAGCAAATAGTATCAGTAAACTTTGTAACATACCGAGACAAACTATCTACAAAAGCTAGAACACAAGCTTTGATATTTTTTCATCAACCAAAGATTCCAGTTAATAGGCAAACATGCTAATAAACATTTCAATTTAGTTAACTAATTAGGTGGACATAACAACAATTCTCAACACGAAAAAATCAATGGTACAGATCAAGGAATTGGACTCAATTGTAGGGGGAAATTGACCTTTGGGTGGCTGCGGTAGTCTTAGGGGGCGAGCACGGTCGCGTCCATGGCTTGCCTGCCGTCGGGCGCGTCCGCAACGACGCCGGCGAAGCTGCAACCCGACAGCGAGCGCACCCTGGTGGCCAAGCAGCAACCGCCATCGGCCACGCGCGCGACGCGGTCAGCGAGTTCGACGGGACGCCGCGCACCGCCCAACTGGTGCACGCGTGCGCCGGCGAACATGCCGCCGCGACGACGGCTGCTGGGAGAGGCGTCGTCTCTCACATCGGCGTGGCTGGGGCAATGGTGGTTGAACAGATGCGGGGGCGGAGGGGAGGAGCACCGAAACTGGTGGAGACGGGCGGCGCCGGAGGGGACGGAGAGGCGGTCGATCTGGAGGTTAGGGTTTTTGTCGGGAGGGGATCGCGTCTGTGTGTGTGTTCGGATTCGTGCAGAAAACGGGCCTGGGGCAGTGCCTTGGCGCAAAATTCTACGGGCCTCGGCCTTTTTATTTTCTTCTACTTGTACGTAGGCTATTCCCGCTCCTTTCCTTGCAAACGGATCAGCGTGACGAGTGCATAATTCCATGTATAGCCATAGCGGTACACACCCACATGGGACATGGCTATAACACTTCATGCATGCATCCGTGTTTTTTATACCGGGGAGCGTTATATACTCATCCATACATGCATGGAGAGATTCTAGGGCACGCCCACGTGGCAAGGTGCGTTCAAGTGGGGCGAGCGCTCGCGCCGTCACGCCCGCCTCGTGTCACCGAAAATGACGTTCAAAATCAGTGCTCTACAGAAAGTGAGAATTCTGTGGCACATATGCTATATGCACCACAAAAATTTAGAATTCTGTATATGCGCCACAGAACTGCAGGAATTCTGTGGAGCATTTGCTACATGCGCCACAAAATTAATTTTAGTGGAGCATTTTTCATATATGCGGCACATAATTAAAATCTGCCTATAATCGTTTTTCTAGTAGTGCTCCGTCTAGAAATATAAGGCGTTTTAGCTTTGTGAAACAAATATATCTAAATGGTTTTGTGTATAAATTTAGAGAAATTATACACTAAAAGATATAGACATTCGTTTAACAAAGCTAAAATGTCTTATACTAATCGGAGGGAGTATGTCTCAGCATTTTGTGATTCTGTTAACATATTCAGAATTTGGACCTTTTTATCCGGTCACGCTTTACGTGGAAAGTGCAAGTATACTTTTCAGTAAACTGAAGTTGCACTTTTCTAAACCAATTGAGACTTTAAAAAAAAATCTCAGCCAACAGAGGCCTTGCGAAACCGGTACATTTTCATCCCTGTATACGGCATATGTTAATTTACTTAGCCATGTATTCCTAGCGGTCAAAGTCAGCTCTCCGCTAGCCACGGTATCTGTACCGGTCAAAGTACTCGATTAAATACCTCTTCACCACACCACACAATGTAGTCTTCACATGCATATATCCTGGGAATTACAGTGTACACAAAGGCACATCTGAACTCACGAACAAGGCATACAGAGGTACACGGTACGCAGATATAGCTAGATTGGGCGAAGAGTGAGCAACATCCGATGTGCCGCAATATTAACTTTGTTTGATAGCATCCTTTGTATCTGAGTATGCGTCACAAATCGGCAAGATGTATTGACTGTGATCTGATACCTCCAACTGTTGACTGAGCTTACGTGTTGCTCATGACTCATGAGAAGAAAATGTGAGAGGGGACATAAGTAAGATGGAAAATGTGAGATAATTGGTCTGGTAGTTCGCTTTAGAGAAGTTCAAATACTACTCAATATGCACTAAACAATTGACATGTTGCTCCTGATGAGAGGGCCATTGGAGGGGGCACAAGTAATAAGATGTAAAAAGAAAGATAGGTACGTCTACGTGAAACAGCTTCTATGTCCTGTTTTTTCTTGCAATATACTCTCTGTGTCTTGTTGGTTGGCGAACATAGCACGTACACTTCAGACATGGATCATCTTTTGACTGCCTTATTGGATTCCTTAAGTTGGTATAACGTTTTGACCATAAAGTCCGGACGATTTGACTGGAGCAATGTTAGTTGTTTCATGGATTATTTGATAAATCCAAGCACATATTTTTAGCTCAAATACAAGACAAGAGTACGTAAGACCAACAAGGTCGTAGTGCAGTGTAGTACTGCCAGTACTAACTGTAATAGCAAACAAGGTGTTCGTTCCACTGGACGCAGTAGGTCTACCCTGCTAACCTGCTTATATACATTGAAAAAGTTACAGCTTGTCCATAAGCCAGGGTGGGCTAAGGACACACGAATGACAAACCATGGTGCACTGTCTGAATGTCCGTAAGTATCGAGCTGTCAGTTTAGAGCTTATGGCTGCTGGAGTGACAGTGTGAATCTCGTCACAGGGCACAGTGTAACGCAGACAACCGACCATCCATACGATGGATGTTGGTTGCTAGCTACAACCCTACAACATACTTGCCTGATAGCTGTCACTTGTGATACCTAGTAGCACAGACAAGTAGACAACATGCCCATACACCACCTAAAATCTAATACTCCAGGCTACTTTTGCCATATCTGTGTATTATGCTACTGCTGAGTTCTGGCGGCTGCCCTCTCTTTGGGTTAGTCTAGCCCTTTTTCAATGAAAATTCAGGTAGTGGACCATTCGAAAAAACTTTTGCCATATGCACCAGTGGCATATGCTTGCTCAACTTAACGCATGAATAAAGCAGATAAGAAGCTTCGTTATCTGTTTTACTTGTTGGCATCGTTCGACATGTATAGATCTAGGATAATGATTTCCTTCTGGGAAAGCTATCGAGTTTCCCACCGCAAAGTGCAAGTTGGGAGGTTCCATATTCCTAAAGGAATTGACCTGAGAAGAATTGTACTCCTAGTTGGGGTTTGCCAAATGTTGATAGAGTGGTCAAGGGAAACCTGGGATGCATGTGAATGTATGGAAACTTGAAGCAACTAGGAAATATCTCAACTTGATGTTGCATCATACATATACTATGCTAGTTGTATGCAGTTTGCACATAGTGAAGTACGTGTGATAATTCCACGATGGTTTTGGTTAATGATGCACTTTGTCTCGGGCTTGGTTCCATGTTATTATAGGCCAACATCGGCAGGATATACATTGACGAGGTTTACAACGTGTAGAGAAAGAAGGGGAGCTTGGCCTGATCTTTATAGTACAAAAGATCAGCTCTATTCCTGAACAATTCCTATACTTATCTCTATTCCTAATACCCCTCCTTAATCACACTTTTTTCTAAGGAAGGTTGTGCTTAAATTCATCATGATGCTGTGTAGGTAAGGCCTTTGTCAAGCCGTCCGCCACCACCCAATATTGTGAAGGAACAAACCGGATCTCAAGCAATTTATTTGCAACTCTTGGGCCTGCTTGAATTACCAATAAAAGGCCGTGCATCTACATGGGGCAATATGCAGACAATGCCACTTTTGGAGCAGCTCGACTGGTTCTTCACCGCACCAAATTGGACGATTTCATTTACATACACTCAAGTACACCCTGTCACGCCTTCTCTCTGATCATATACCATGTGTAGTCAAGATCATGTCCAAAGTCTCTTGTCACATCCCAAAATTTTCCAAATTTTGAAATGTGAAAATTTTAAACAAAATGAAGAACCAAGTTCTTCGGAATTCAGAAGGAACAAAAACTTTTGGAACATTTAAATATAATGCCTCAAAAACAAAAAAACCCAAGCCAAACAAAATGATTTTGTTTGTGAAGTGATGTGCATGTTTTAAAATCCCAAATCATGAAGCATGCATGAGAATCTTGACTTGGTTGCATTTTAAAAACCTAAGAGAAGTGAAAATTATCTCAAACCCTAAAACTCTAATTATTGGTTAACCCTAAGAACAACACAATACTATGGATATACTCCATATTTATATTAAACCAAAGAACTCCTATAAGAGATAAAAAGATAAAGAGCAAAATAATAAAACAATATAGATTGGTTTCATCCAATTTGGAGCCATGGATAAAAAGATATGAATTATTTTGAGAATAGAATTAAGAAAGGCAATATTAACTATTAAAGCCAAAGTGAATAAATTTGATTAGAAAAATTTGAGTTGGAGAGTAAATGAGTTCTATAATGCCCTAAAAACCTAATTTGAGTTTTACAAATTTTTAGAAATTTGTTTGATTCAAATTGGATCATTAAATCAAAAATTACTTAAGAAAACAGAAAAAGAAAATGAAAAACTGTAAGAGGAAAAAAAACAGCAGCAGCAGCTCGGCCCAAACCCTAGCCCACTAAGCCCACCCGGCACTCCCCTTTCCCCCTCTGTTTCTCACCGTTCCCCCCTTCACCCCCTCTCATTGACACCGCGACCCCACTCCACGTCACCCTCCACCTCACCTTCTTCCACCGCGACGAACATCCCACTCCCTCCCTCTGCCGTTTCCAAATCGGCTCAAATTCAAGCATTTCCGCGTTTAATTCTCCACTCCGAGCCCTGCCTCTTAACCGCCACCCCCTCCTCTCCGTTTTCCCTCAAAGCCCACAACCCCGGAGCCACTAGGCTGCTCGGTATCGAGCTTGAACCACCGCGGCCACCGACGAGCTCCGGCGAGGATTCCGGCAAGAACTCACTGCCCCGCGCCCTCCCCTCTATCCTGTTAGCTTCTCCATGCTCTGGCGCACCGATTAATCCCTTTGCTCGATTTTTTTTGAGCCCCAGGTCATCGCCACGGTCACCACTGGCGTCACCCTCTGCCGCCGCCGTTCACCGGCGATTTCCGGCGAGACGCAGGTTCCCGCCGCCCTCTTTTGGTTACAGCCAACTTCTACACGACCAGGCACACCTCGCTGACCTATTGCCTTGTCTGCTCGAGCCCCAGGTCGACGACACCGTCTCGGAGACACGAGCTCCGCCGTCGGCAGAACTCCGGCGAGGAATCCCCGACGAATCTGAGCGCCCCTTCATCGACCGTGACCATTCCCGAGACCACCTCGACCGCGGCGATTGCTGGTAATAGTCCACGGTCTCCCTGCCCCTCTAGAACCACCGGAACGCCACCCACCCGACGAACCGCCGCCGTGCGCTGTCACCAGCGCCGCCAGTCCGTGGTCGACGCGCTGAGCGCCGTCCGATCCGTCACCAGCGGTTGAGATTAGACCACTTACCGAAGCGGTACGGGCTAATCTGGATCGCCCGTTGCCACTTAAAATCCAACAGCCCACGTTGATCGATCCGCCCGAACCGGTACTAGCCAATAAGAACACGCCACGTAGGCATAAGCGTCTGTTTAAATTAGAAAATAGGCAGAATTTATATTAAACTAAGAAATTCAATAACTTTTGATCCACAAATCAGAAAAATACAAATTTGGTGTCTATGGATTCAGAAAAATGAGAGCTTCACTACTGAGACCTTATTTCACCCTTTTGCTTCTGAAAATTTGGAGTTTTAGGCAGAACCTTTTTAGGAGTATTTTACCCATAAAAATTGTTTTGTAAATTATTTTTGGGTGAATCTTTTTTGCTATGGGTTGCAAATTGAACCCTCTGTCCAGTAAGACCAAAATATAAATTTGGTTGATTACACCTAATAGCATGGAAATTATTTAGTGAGTCTAGCCTTTCCAAATACTAGAAATTATTGCTAATTGTTACAATTGCACAAATGGTTGCATTTGTAATCTTGCAATTGTAAATGTTCAGAAAACACTTATTAGTGTTCAAGACCTTAGTTATAACAATTTTTACAATAAAAATTGCCATCTTGCATGTTTGCATATTTTGCATGATTTTTGTATTGCCATTAGTGTTGATCTTGTGCATGTTTTGTCTTGGTTGTTTTGTTTGATAGATTGTGTGGATTGTCAAGTGTGTTACTGCAAAGAGCGTACCAACAACACCAACTACTAAGGCAAGTGCCACTATCATCCATGTCCTACTATTTTCATTACACTTAGTGGATTTTTGTAGTATGCATGACATGACTACTATGTCACTATGCTATGCTATATCCTATTAGGATATCCTTTATATATTCCTTAGTGGAAATACCATAGTGGTAGTATGCTTAGCCCTGCTATAGATTTGGGGTGGAATATACCATATTGTGACTATATGAGGAGTTGGAAAAATATATGTTTTATATAATAAAACAAGTACTCAATGAATCACCTGGGTGGAAAGTGGATACTCGGTTGAGAATAAGGTGGCAATGAAGGGAACCATGTCTATGGCTATCTCTTTCGTGTGTGCACTAGGAGAACACGACCCAGGAACTTAGAGATTGAACATGTTTCTCGTACAGTGGTTTTTGTGTACAGCGACATGCCAAATGGGCTCTGGCCTACTCAATTACATAGTGGAAGACCCATGCATTGGTACCTCTTCAGGTTAACTAGAATTATGCATTGGAGGTTTATCCTTGCATTGGTGCCTGGTAGATGTGCTGACATTATGTATTGGGAGGACTTCTATGGAAAGACTTTGTCACATTCTCCATCTGCTGGTACTCCATCTTGGTGAGTACTAATCCAGCGGCCACTGGTGGCGTCAAGACGAGATTGTGTCTTGTGGGTAAAGTGTACAACTTCTGCAGAAGATTAAATTCTAAGTACTTAGCCGTGTCCCCGGTTATGGACAACTCTGAGCAACTAAGGCCGGAAGCTATGGAAGATCTCGACATTCCAATTTCTCAAAGTAAAACTTGATGGTGTCAACAAGGAATTAGAAGAACTTGGAGTTTGCCAAGGAGTTCAGAAAGTTATTGAAAGATGAAAAATATTTTGCAAAGATAGGATAAAACCATGTTGCTTTCTGCAAATAAGCCTAAGCTCTACTTAGCCAAATATGCATGTAGTGATAGTCCAACTTACATTCGCCAACTTGTGACACTTGCCAATACATTCAAAGTATTGATCCTTTATGGCTGCAACCTATCATGTTGCAGGTTATTCTATTGATGAGTGTGGATTGATGATAGAGGTTATGAGTCTACACCCAACATGTTTGCCTGTGGCACATGAAGATGAAGGACTCCATGCTTTACTTGTATTCTACTGCTTTGTAATAAGATAGCCTATGGCTATGAGTATGTAATAAAGTATTCATATTCTGGATCATGCGATGTAATATGACCTTTGTATCTTGATATTACATCTTAAACTGTGGGTGCCAGCTATTCGATCCAGGGACTAGCACTGTAATCACAGGGATTCAAACCAAGCCAGGTTTGGGTCTTTACATCTCTAAAGCCGTAATTTTTCGCTTTGAAATTTAATGGGTTCCCATGCCTAGATTCTTTGAAGTGGTTGCAAATATGTTGTCTTTATCTTGTTGAGGCAACGGTGTCAAAGTGATCTCTCACAAATTTAAATTATTGCCTAAAGCTTTTGTACTATCCCAAGATTCCAAGCCACCACCTTTGTGCATTTTATTTCACTATCATGCATCCATGCCATGCCCATGCATCATACATGCTTGCTCATTTTATTTTATTTTATTTTTCTCATGCATCATGCCCATCACCTTTGCATGCATCTTCTTTCCTTGCCACCTTTTATCCTTCAAGCTTGTTATCACCTCTCCAACACCATCCTTCCAACTTGATATTGTCCACTTCATTCATATTTTTGCTTTGTTCCAAAATTATCTTGCCATGATCCTATCTTTTAAATTGCACTTGCATATTCTATTTACTTTATCTTGCATTCTTACTAAATTGTTGTCTTGTTCCTTTAGGGACATGTTATTATATGTTTGCTAGCTTGTGTGCTAATTGCAAACCACAAAAAACTCTACATGTTTCCTCTTTACTTCAAATTATTTTATGCACATACTTCCCTCGTATTCTCGTTTAATATTCTCTCTCTTTCCCCTAAATTTAAAATAAATAATTATTTTTATAATACTAATATAATGTAGCACCCCAGGAAAACACTACTAGAAAATCGCGTGCTTTTTTATTTTGTGCAGCATCATGACCACATGCTCATGTCATCATGGCATATTGTATTTGAGCATTGTCATATCATCATGCATGGTTTGCCTAAAACTATTTTCCAAAAGCCTATCTTTGTTTTCTAAATACCCCCTCTTTATTTCAAATGTAAAACCCCGGTCTCTTTCGGATATTTTATTTGTCTAAAACTATTTACCAAAAGATTTTTTTAAAAAAATTAAATAAACAAAAAATATTTTATATAATCCCGGGGAGGCAGTCCGGCCAGCCAGACCAGAAGCCCAACCGGCCAGCCCACCTACTACCCAGCCCAAACCCAGCCCAAAACAAACCCTAGTATACCCCAAACACTAACCCACCTACCCTCACCCGACGCGCGCGCCTGCCACTCGCTCCCGTGCACCACCGCAAAACCCCGCCGGCACGATCGACGCAACACGCGCATGTCCTGCACGCTGGCGTACATGGACGCTACCGGGCCGCCTACCCTTATCGACAACCCCAGCCCCGCCCCGCACTCCCACGTGACAAGCACGACCCCACCACCATCGCTCTCTCTCCCGTCGGGATCCCCAACACCTGCTCGCCTCTCACCCGAACCGGCTACCGCCCCGCTTGCTCCTCTACGCCATGGCCCCTCCTTCTCGCGTCCCCATCCGCAGTAGCGCTGCCGCATGATCCTCGTCGTCATCGCCCCTCGCTGTACGCGGACGGCTGTCACCCCTGAGCGCCCTCTTCCTCCCCGTCTCCGGCTAGTAGCCGTCCCAACTTCGGCACGAGACCGTCTTCCCGCGAGCCCGCCTACGAGCGCGCGCCACCGCCTCACCCCAATGCAAGCGCCGCCATTGCACCTTGTCCTCCCGGAGCTGCCATGCCGCGTGGTCCCTAGCCCCTTCGTCGCCGAGCCTCTTCACCCGTGCTCCTTCCCCATTGCCTCGCCGCGGGTCCTGCCTCCATCGCCGGAGGTCCATGTGTCCCTTTCGACCCTGCCTTCGTCCGCGTCGCTGCCTTGGGCCCCTTCCTCATCCGCCTGAGCGCGCCTCTCTTCAGCAAGTCGCGCAGGCCGCCTCCTTCCCCTTATCGAGGTCGGCTCTGACCCTGCCTTGGGCCTCCTGTTCTGTCACGCGTCTGTTGGCCCGTGTCTCACCCCTGCACGCCATGGGCCCTTCCGCGACCATGCCCCGACGCTGTTTTGCCTCCCTGCAGCAGGGTCGCTAAGCCTGCATCTCGTTCTCATCACCACGATGCCAAGGTCCGCTCCGGTAGCACCCGATGTGCCCTTCTCTTGGCGTGTTGATCTGGTGGAGTGTTGAAGATTCTTAGGTACAATTCGAAGAGTGTGGAATCCCCAAAATCCTCTCGACAAGGTCTTCATCGCTATCTAATATGGACAAGACTGACATGTGACTAGGAATCAATGGATTTAGAGACGACACCGAAGATCTACCGGCACCGAACAAGTTCACCCTCGACCATCGATGCCCACGGACACTCGAAGCCGGAACCTCCAAGCTCTTCCTCCCGAGGATTCGAAGACCGATCTCGTCGAGCCCGAACCCTGTCGAACCCCTAGCACCCAAGATCTTCGACCCCTAATGCGTGATCCCTTTCCAATCCCTATTTGATAAAATGTAATATAAACTTGATGCATATTAAATTGTTCATGTTTGCATACATATCTTGTCATTTGGGGGTATTTTGTCGGCTCACCGAATAATTAAATATGGAGACTATATGCAGGATATTCTAGTCTTATATTGGCTCTATTTAAATTTGTGTAGCGAACCGATACCCTTTTTTTTGCCTTGTTAAGACTACATTTAAATTGCGGGGTACCTAAACAACATGAACCTCCTAATTAATTGGCGGGACCATGATTTCGCTTAATATTGCATAGTTGCATCACATCTTTGCCATGTCATGTATCATATCAAAAACATGTCTGATCTTCTTTCGCAGTATTAAATAGTGCATCCGGTTTTCTTTTAGTGCTTTGCTTCTTCACAGATTAGGCTGTTGAGTTGATGCGAGTATCGACAAGTCCTCCGGATAATATATCTTTGGGCAGTGTTTCCTAGGTGAGCATCCTCACCCTTTCTACCTTTTTTGTATTTATAGTCTTTACTTCTTCCTGTTGATCTATTGATATCCGTGTGCGATGCTTTAGTTTATGTGCACCTTTCTATTTCTTGCAGCCTCTATATTTCCTTGGAAACATCCTATTGCCTATTGTTTGATAGACCATCGGTCTTGCGAGTCGTAGTTGCTTGCTCAGGTACCGCTTCACGTCGTTGTCGTTCCACCATTGATGGAAGGTTGGCACCTGCTTAATGGTGGAGATGATCATGGTTTTTGTTATAACTTGTCAATTAAAATGCTAGGAATATATATAACTAATGCAGAGGAACCGGTGGGAAATAGCTAATATTTGGTTTTTAACCGCTCACTTGTGTCCCGTAGTCCCGAGTACTTGATACATATTCCTTTACTATTGCACTATCTGCATGTGGGACCATGAATCCCCTTAGCCAGAGCTTTATTCATTTCTTATTTGTGAAGGAGATATTCCCTAGAGGCAAATAATAAATAGGTTTTTATTGTCATATATCAGTTAGTTCATAGTTTCATACTGTGCTATAATTGTATTAATATGAAACATTAATACACGTGTGATATGTAAACAAACCAAGTCTCTAGTTGTCTCTAGCGAACTAGTTCATTGGTCATGAGGATGATCTAGGGTTTCGCGATCATGGGCATTTATGCCAATTGACAATGAGGTCACATCATTAGTTGAATGATGTGATAGACAAACAACCCAACCGGTTGTATCTTAATGAGATCTAGTTACAAAGTTCACCATTAATGATAAACTAAGGAAACCTTGCAACATGATCCCTAGACTGTGAGGTAATGCAAATCACCTTTCTAGAGGGAGCTTAGATGGTTATCAAGTATCACACCATGACTGGGTGATCGAAAAGGTGCGACTCAGGTTTCCCAAAGGGGCGTGTAGAGGAGTACATATCAAGACCAGGATTTGCCCATCCATGTAACGGATAGATACATTAGTGGCTATCTCGGTGACATTGCATTAATGAAGCTTGCAAGCGTGTGACTGGGTCACGAAATGCAATGACATGGTAACGAGAAAACAAGTTCATCCGTAATGAGATTGAACGAAGGTATGGAGATACCGTAGATCAAATCTCGGGTGAACTAGGTATCAAGTGGCAAAGGGAATGGGTGATGACCCACAAGTATAGGGGGGTGTATCACAGTATTTTCGAGGGAAGTGAAACCCAATTTATTGATTCAACACAAGGGGAGCCAAAGAATATTTATAAGCCTTAACAACTGAGTTGTCAATTCAGCTGCACCTGGAAACAATATTGCTCACAGCAGTTTGTCAGTAGCAACGGTTTTTTAATAGCAATAGCAAAGTAAAAACATTAGTAAAAGTAAAGACAGTAGTAACAATAGCAGTAAACAGTAGGATCGAAGCGCGGTAGGCATAGGGATGGATGGACGGGCGTTGCATGGACAAGACAATTCACATAGCAATCAAGACATAGGGCACTTGTAGATAAATAAGATAAAGCATCCAAGTACTAAATAATCATAGGCATGTGTTCCATATATAGTCATTCGTGCTCGCAATGAGAACTTGCACAACATCTTTTGTCCTGCTAGACCGTTTGCAGCAGGGCCTCAATGGAACTACTGACAATTAAGGTGCTCCTTTTAATAGAGCACCAGAGCAAAATATTAACACTCCATGAACACATGTGATCCTCACATCAAAGCCATTTCCTCCGGTTATCCTGATTGCTGCCACTTCAGGGCTTTTGGTTCAGGATAATAACGTGTGTATACAACTTGCAGGTAAGACCATAAACAATACTATCATAATGAATCAATACCAAGTTCAGATATGAAATCATGGCACTCGGGCCCTAGTGACAATCATTAAGCATAACAAGTTGCAACAAAGTCAAAAAGCACTAATAATAGATACTAGGCACCATGCCCTAACAATCTAATGCCATTACATGAACGAGCTCATCCAATCCCTATCATCCCCATAGCCTACAGCGGGGGATTACTCACTCATAGATGGGGGAAACATGGATGGTCGATGGAGAAGCGATGGTGGCGATGATGGCGATGATCTCCTCCAATTCCCCATCCCGGCAGGGTGCCAGAACAGAGTTTCTGGTGCTGATTTGCGGAATCTGGTGGTGGCGGCAAAGCGGAACTCTTTCTGGAAAAACGTCGAACCCCCCTTGGCTTTTAGGTCAAGAGGCAACTTATAGGCGAAGAGGGAGGCCGAGGGGGTGACCGAGGCGGCCACACCACCCCCAGGCGCGGCCTGGCCTGGCCTGCGCGGCCTGGTGGTGTGGGCCCCTCGTGGCCCTTCTCCGTCTCGTCTTCTGGCTCCGTGAATCTTCTGGTGAAATATGATTTTGGGCATATTTTCCATGATTTTTCCTGATAGTTGATTTTCTGCACAAAAACTAGACACCAAGGTAATTCTGCTGAAAACAGCATCAGTCCGTGTTAGTTGCATCCAAATCACACAAGTTTAGAGGAGAAATAATAGCAAAAGTGTTCGGGAAAGTATATATGTTTTGGACGTATCAACTCCCCCCCCAAGCTTAGCTTATTGCTTGTCCTCAAGCAATCCAGTTGAAAACTAAGTGCGATAAAAGAAACTTTCACGAACACATTTGCTTCATATGATGTATATATTCTTAGCATATGATCAAGTACTTATACAACTCATAATAAGGAGTATGCAAATAAGGCTACTCAATAGTCATTGCAAGCTATGAAGACATTCCAACTCAAAAATAATAAGTAGTATGAAACATAAACATAAGCAACATTGCAATGCTCATAAAAAGGTATGATAAAGTGGTATCTCGCTTGCCTTTGATTGTAAATGCCAAGGCACCTCTGAAGTTTAAGTGGAGACTAGAAGTAAAGATATCAGAGATACAAGCATCAAAGTTATGACACAATTAATCAAGTTTTGAAACAAGAACATTACATTAAGAATGACAACTATGCTCTCAAGAAAGTGCTCATAGAATAAGTGGTGACTCAACAAGGAAGTGAACAGGTTTTGAAAAGTTTGAAAGGCTTCCAAATGCTAAAAGTATGGTACTCATTAGCTTTGAGCTCTCATTGCCCTATCATAAGCATCTTTAAATGGTTAAGGTGAAAGTGAGGTCCAATACGAGTTATATGCTTGATAGACCATAGACTGGGAATCTGATGTCCCTTGAGTACGAGGGCCGCTCCTCATGCTACTCAACTTTAGTTACCGGTAAGTTCTTGTCATAGTAAATACATGTGTATCATAGAGAACCGCCAACGGGGTACCCCTTGCCCGATGATACGGAAGAATCCCCATATCAAAATGACAACGCAAGCAGACAACGAGCATCTCATCAATCTTCTTATTTACCATGGGAAAATGGTGCTTTTTTATTCTCTCTTTCCTATTTTCTCATATCTTTTTTTTCTTTTTCTCAATAACTATCTTTTTTTATAAGAAGAATGCTTCATAGACAGCTCATTATGGTTACGCTGTAGGTTTCCACCATGATTAGGCATGGATTAGACCAGCGGCCTAGGCGTTTCTCTAACACATATACATAACTCCGTGGACTTACAAGCTCCCCTTTTATTTCACACCGACGACATCCGTAAACAAAAGAGCATGATATCAACTGGGTATATATTTACAGGTGTTGAAAGCGTTCCCCGTGATAGCACGGTTCTACTAATCCCTAGCCTATAATTTGCAAGCATATAACTTTCATGGACAATCACAATAGTTCAGGTTTATTAGGTGCAAGAAATAAAATGTGCCATCAAGTTCGTGAGAGCTTTACTAGCTAACTTTCTCATAACAAGCAAACATTTTATTCGAAAGAAAACAGAGCATAATAAATATGCAAGGACTAGCAATGATGCTAATAGGTAGATATGGTGGACTCTTTTTGCAATATTGGTTTTGGGGAGTTGGATGCACGAGTAAAGCTTATACTCAGCACAAGTGAAGGTTAGCAATAGAGAGGGAGCGACAAACGAGAGAGAAATAACTGTCATAATCATGCTTGCAACAAAACATGACTAATTATGGCATGAAAGTGATTCAAGAACCCTGAGGCAAAATAATTTATCAAGGCTTAACTGATTGTTTCAGTCATTTGCATGCGTGAGGATGTGCCAAGTCAATTAAAGTGAAACATTCAGAGGAGGATACCACAGTGTCATACCAAGTTATGAATAGAACAATGCAAGCAAACATTCATATGACATGCTACAAACTATTAGCAAGCTGGAGCTAATCATAAGAAAGCAAGAACTACTAAGCATCCATAAATAGCATACACCTTACATCAACGGACTAAGCATGCCCACAATGATGAGTATATGTACCAAAATGAAAACAAATAGAGTTCGTTACCAGCCTCTTACCACACCTCAAGCTGTCATTAATCTTCATTATTGCCCTTCACTTATGTGGCTTGAATAATAACATGAAACCAAACTCCACTGAGGTCTGCTGAACCCTGCAACAAACTTCACAAAACCAAAGAACAAGAACAAATATTTTTGGATTTTTGATTTTTAAAGGCAAGAACCAAAAGAAATAACAAGCAAAGCGAAATCTTTTTGGGTTTTTCGAATAATCAAGACAAGGCTAAAAGGAGAAAGGAAAACCAAGGCAAAAAAGAAGCAAACAAAGAAAAACAACAAAAATATTTTTGGTCTTTTTGTGTTTTCGAAAGCAGAAATAAAGTAAGAACGAAAAATAAAAAGAAAGCGAAACATGGATATACAAAGTGCCAACTGAACATGATATGTAGATGAGTGTGGTGTCGGTGTACCTCCCCCCAAGCTTAGGCTTTTGGCCTAAGTGGGTAGCAACCCCAACGCAGGTAAGGATTCCAAGACGACGGGTCATCATAAGAATGATCGTAGTTACGCCCTTGGGAGGAAGAAGAAGCACCCCAATCATATGTAGGCTGCTGGTACGAGGACTCCCCCTCATTCGAGGGCTGGACCGAATCATCCGTAACCTCCCTTCCAGTATCTTGCTCCTGCTGGGAGAGCTCCCCCAGATACGCATCGAGTTCTTCCTCAGTGAGTGACCATCCTACCCTGGTATCAAGATTAAACAAAATAGGCGCATGAAGAAGGACAACGCGCTCTGATTTACTCTTTCTCCAACCGACTTTAAGAAAGGTTATTTCATAAGACAAATCACTCACATTAGCCCAAGAGGAAATAAACTTATGTTGTATCATGGAATTAAGGCCAAGTCTCTCTATGGGAAACTGTAGGCCTAAATGAGGAGGCACTAAACCATGCAAAGCTAATAAACGAGATGCAACACGGTCTCCACAAATTCCACCTTTCTCGCAGTTCGCAGCAAGATGGAAAGATATCAAGGCACCCAAATTATAAGTCCTATGTCGTTTTAAAGCAGCTGAGATGAATGCTAGATCATACGAGGATAATTTATTAGCAGTTTTCCTAGCGAGAACACACTTGGCAATAAAGTAGGCGAAGTAGCGAATAGACGGGAGATGAATATTACGAATTTTACCGTTCTTCTTTGAGAAGTTGCTCCCTTGGCAAATCTCCGCATACAAGTCCATGAGTGGTGTAGGTTGCTCCCTAATCTTTTCACACGATCCCCACTGAGGTACTCTAATAGCTGCACAAAAATCATCAAAAGGAAGGTTGGCAGCTATATTGTAAATTTTGTAGTGAACCATGGGGTTAGGCAAGGAGCACCTAAATCAAAAGTCCTGCACCACAGACATGGTTAGCTTCACAAATTGGTAAGGTTCATCTCCCACAAAGTGCTCCAATCCTGCATTAGTGATTAAAGTATGGAAGTCTTGAGAGATCCCCACAACCCCCATGAATTCGGGGCATGGATAGATAGAAGGAAAAACCTCCTCCTCATGGTGGACCTTCATTACTGCAGGTACCCTTAATTCATGCTGGTTGAGTTGGTGTTCATCCATCCTCTTTTCTGAAATTTTAGACAACCATCATACAAGTGTTTGTAAAGTGATTACATAATGAAAGGAACTACTAATAGGGACTTGTAAGAGGCCTAAACATGCATCAAAATAATTTCTCTAAGCATTGAACAAGCTTACAAGTTCACATAACCTGTCACCTACAGCAGCAAAATACTCAAGATATAATCCACTAAACACAAATCTACTTGGATAAGCGGAGGAGTCACATACCGGAGAATAAATGCTCCAAATTTCAGTAGCAAAGATGGGCTGAGCAAGGAGATCGAAAAATCGTGGGCAAGAACAGCAAGAACGTGATTTCGAGCAAAGAACTGATGTTTTCTCGGAAGAGAGAAAGAAGTGGCAAGTGAGAGAGTGAGTGGAGGGCCAGGGGTGGCCCACACCATGGCCAGGCGCGCCCCTAGTGTGGCCGTGCCACCAGGTGGTGTGCCTGCCTGGTGGACCCCTCGTACTCCCCAGGCACTTCTCTGCCCCTTTTTTCACGTAAAAATTTAATATAAATTTTCTGGAATTTTTCGAGACACTTTATTTTTGAGCAATTTTTAGGTATTGATGAATGATTTTTCTACAGAAAACTGATTTTGAAATGATGCAAAAACAAAATGAAACCTAAACTTCAGAAGTTCTAGGACACTTTAATATGCAAGCAACTAGCAATAGAAAAGTAACCTAAGCGAAAGCAAAAACTAAAGTGGATAAAATAAAAGTAAGCGAAGATAATCATAGTGAAAACATTGTTCTGTTCATTCAAATCCCTTTGTTAACAAGGTTGATCAGGTATTGTTACCAAAACAATTTAATATGGAACAAAACTTTGTATTCCACTAATGATTATGTTACCTCAATCTTGATAGCAATGGTCCCAATCATAATAGTTTCATATTTTTCTCGTGGCATGGGACAATATATTTCTCCAACATTGATGCCCTCAACATGTTCAATTGAATTTAAGCCATAAGTCCTATCAATCTTCTTGGGGAAATAGATAGTATGCTCCTTGTCATTAACATTAAAAGTCACCTTTCCTTGATTACAATTAATAACAGCCCCTACAGTATTCAGAAAAGGTCTCTCAAGAATAATAGACATATTGTCATCTTCAGGCATCACAAGCACAACAAAGTCAGTTAATATCAAGCAATTATGAGCCACTTGAGAAGGTACATCCTCACATATACCATCAGGAATAGTAGTAGATTTATTAGCCATTTACAAGGATATATCAGCTGGTATTAGTTTTTCCAATTGAAGTATATTGTAGAGAGAGAAAGGCATAACACTCACTCCTGCTCCCAAATCACACAAAGCAGTTCTAACATAACTATTTTTAATAGAGCATGGAATAGTTGGAATCCCAGGGTCTCCAAGTTTCTTTGGAACTTTACCATTAAAGGAATAATTAGCAAGCAAAGTAGAAATTTGTTCATTAGGGATCTTCCTTTTATTAGAGACAATATCCTTCATATACTTTGAATAAGGAGGCAATTTAATAGCATCAGTCAAAGGAATTTGCAAAAATAAAGGTTTCATCCACTAACAAAACTTATTATAGTGTTCATCTTCCTTTGACTTGTGTTTCTTATCAGGGAAAGGCATAGGTTTTTGGACCCAAGGCTCTCTTTCACTACCATGTTTCTTAGGAACAAAATCTTCTTTAGTGTATTTAGTATTCTTAGTGTGCCTTTCAGGTTCTTCTTCGACTTTTTCTTCATTAGGAGAATCATTTTCCTCATTCCCACTTTCAATTTCAGCATCAGAGACAGATATACTGTTAGGATCTACAGTAGGTTCAGGAGATTCTACAATAGTTTTACGTTTCTTTTTTCTTTTCTTAGGAGTAGTACCACTATTTTCAGCTTGTTGAGAATCCTGCTCAATTCTTTTAGGATGCCCCTCAGGATATAGAGGATCCTGGGTAGCAGCACCACTTCTAGTTCTAATTTCATAAGCATGTTTTTTTAGCATCATTAACTAGCAAGTCTTTTTGTACTTTAATAAGCTGATCAATTTGAGTTTGAACCATTTGGAAGTGTTTAACAAGCATTTTAACATCATTAGAGGTTCTTTCCACAATATCTTTTAAATCAATAATAGCTCTAGAGTTTTCCATTAGATGATTTTGCACTATTTTATTGAAATTATCTTGCTTAACAATAAAAATATCAAATTCTTCTAAGCATTGATCAGGAGGTTTAGAGTAAGGAATATCACCTTCATCAAAGTGTTGGAGAGAGTGTACCTCAATAGTGGATGAGTGGGAGATTGGCTTACATAATTCTTCCATAGGAGGCTGATTCTTCACGTGTTCATCTTTAATACCCTTCTCCTTAAGACATTTCTTAGTTTCCTTCATCACTTCATCATTTAGTTCAATAACTCCCCTTTTCTTTGATGGTGGTATAGGCACAGGAATAGTTAACTCAGGTGTATTTGTCTCATGTATAGTTGGTTCAAGAGGAGTCCAATCTTCATAATTCTTGCTAATTTTAGCCATTAATTCCTCGGCTTCTTGGGAGTCTTATTCCTGAAAAAACAATCAGCACAACTATCCAGGTATGTTCTAGATTCTTCAGTTAGTCCATTATAATATATATCAAAAAGCTCATTTTAGGTAATGGACATCTAGCCTGTGCATGAATCAAAGCACAAAACCTTGCCCATGATTCAGGCAATATCTCTTTTTATCCCTGTTTAAAATCAAAAAGTTCCTGCAAAATAGCATGTCTAGCACTAGGAGGGAAATATTTCTGAAGGAAAGTACTAATCAAGCAATCAGGGATATCAATAGATCCAGGAGGTAAATTGTTAAACCAAGTTTTAGCTTCTCCTTTCGGTGAAAAAGGGAAAATTTTAGCAACAAAGTAGGTGCGCATCTTAATATCATCAGACAGTAAACCACTCATGGTAGAAAGCTTAGTCATATGTGCTACATCACTTTCATTCTTAGTCCCACAAAAAGGTTCTTTCTCAACAATAGATATGTAAGATAAATCAAGAGAGAAATCATAATCCTTATCTTTAATGTTTATGGGAGATGCAGCAAACTTAGCATTAGGAGACAATTTGGGTTTTATAGTACGCCTCTCAAGGAGACTCTTAATAGCACTCCTATCATGGGTGTTTTGACATTCTTTAATAAATTCATCGGTCATCTCTATATAACCATCTTCAATATCATAACTCTCTCTACACTCAGGTGAACTAACAGGTGTAGTGGTGTCTTCATTTGGAGTTTCAGTATTTCTAGCTATAGTTCTAGCAATCGTAGCATCTAGGAAAGGACCTAATGAACCACTCTTATCAAGCACAATAGAAGAAGCATCATAAGTATCAGAAGTTTCAGATTCAGCAGTAGTAGCAGTGTGTGTAGCATGTGTATATGGTGGTGTAAGGAACTTACTCATCACAGATGGTGAATCAAGACCAACAGAGGTATTCAGAACCGTACCTCTCCTTGTAGTGGATGGTAAAATAGGGACCTTACCATCACGAGACTTACCCATGATGGATGAATGACAGCAAACAATAGTGGTTCAAAGTGAACTTGATAAATAGAGCTATGCTCCCCGACAACGGTGCCAGAAAATAGTCTTGATGACCCACAAGTATAGGGGTGTATGATACGTTGCTAACGTATCCATAATTTTTGATATTCCATGCTTGGTTTTATCTACTTTCTTATATTTTGTCCACACTTTGGAGTACTTTTCATATGATTTCTTGGACTAACCTATTAACAAGAGCCAAAGTGCCAGTTGCCTATTTTCTGCTGTTTTTGGTTCCAGGAAAGTCAGAAAATCAATATTCTCGGAATTGGACCGGGCAAAAGCCAAAGTCGACATTTTACCAGAAGACTCATGGAGCCAGAAGACGAGACGAAGAGGGGCCAGGGGCTGGCCACACCACCTGGTGGCATGGGCCAGGCTAGGTCACGCCAAGGGGTGGTGTGGGCCCCTCCGGCACCCCCTCGGTCTCCCCTCTTGCCTATAAGAGCCTCCCGATGCATAAACCCTAAATAGTCAATCAGAAATCCACAAAAAGTTCCACAGCGCCACCACCACCGAAGGGGAGATTCAGGGGACAGAAAGGCTCTGTTCCGACACCCTGCTGGGATGGGGAAGTGCCCCTGGAGCCATCTCCATCGATCTCCACCACCATCTCCATCACCGTTGCTGATTCCCATGATGAAGAGGGAGTAGTTCTCTCTCGAGGCTAAGGGTTCTACCGGTAGCTATGTGTTCATCTCTCTCTCTATGTGTGATCATATTGTGATCATGAGCTTTGTAATCAAGTATATCTACCTTGCTACTCAAGTGCTTTATTAGATATCTGCTCTCCCCATGTGTGTGAAAGTGACAACATGCACACCATGGTGGCACTTAGGCTAGAGATTACAAATACTTGTTATGAGTTATATTTGGAGTTGGATGTCTTTATGAAATTGTGGTGTTTGTTTGAACCATCTAGTGCTCAAGGTGACGGTGTGGGGTTATCTAGATGGGAAAGATGAACTTTCAGGTGTGCTGTTATAGCCCTAACAACGATTAGAGTGTCCAACCGGAGAGTAGTATTTATATGAGAGTCTTCACTAGCGAAAGTATGATCCCTAGGCCTTGTTTCTAGACATTGAAACACTGTTTTCAACTAGATCTGTTACATGTTTGCTTGTGTCCATCTTTATTTCAGTTTGCATTTAGTATCTTCCACGCCATCAAGCTATTTTCTATCACCGTTGTCATATATCCATACCACTTGTATTTCTCTATCTCTTCGCCGAACTAGTGCACCTATACACACCTGACAAGTGTATTGGGTGTGTTGGGGACACAAGAGACTTCTTGTATCTTGATTGCAGGGTTGTTTGAGAAAGAATACCTTTGACCACTTTCTCCCTGAGTTTGATAAACCTTGAGTGATCCACTTAAGGGTAAACTTGTTGCTGTTCTACAAACCTCTGCACTTGGAGGCCCAACAACTGTCTGCAAGAATAGAAGTGCATAAACATCAAGCTATTTTTTGGCGCCGTTGCCGGGGAGGTAAGGTAAAAGGTACTCACATCCTCCGGTGTGAGTGCTCGAAGTTATTTCCTTTTGATTCAGCAATTTTGTCGTCTTGTTTCTTGTTTTCACTAGTTAGTCTTAATGGAAAACAACAAATAAAATAGAGAGCTTTATAGTGTTTATCTCGAGTTAGGACATGAAGTGTTTGAAGAGAAAATTAAAAAACCTATGGAACATTATTTGCATGCTAATAGCAATGTTGTCAGTATGAATTATTTGGACACCATTATTGCTAATGCTATGGAAAATTCTAAGCTTGGGGAAGCTAGTTTTTATGAAAATGATCTTTTTAGTTCCCCAGCTTTGGAAGATAGCTATTCTATTGCTTATGATGATACCAAACCTCGAATATATGCTGATTACAATGATGAGTATGATATTTTAAGTCCACCTACTATTGAGGAGAAAATAAATTATGATTACAATATGCCTCCTATATTTGATGATTATGGTGATGAGAATAATAATGATAGCTATTTTGTTGAATTTGCTCCCACTATAATTAATAAGAATGACTATATTTATGTGGGGAGTATTAATTCTTTTATGCATGTGGCTCATGATAAGAATGTTTCATGTGATAGTTATATTTTTAATTTTATTCATGATGCTACTGAAAGTTATTATGAGAGAGGTAAACATGGTCTTATGTATCTCAATAATATTAAGTTTCCCCTCTTTATGTTGAAAGTCTTGAAGTTGCACTTGTTTTGCTTTCCTATGCTTGTTGCTTTGTGCTTTCATGACTTGTTTCTTTACAAGATTCCTATGCATAGGAAGTGGGTTAGGCTTAATTGTGCTTTGAATTTGCTTCTTGATGCTCTCTTTTATTTCAATTCATATTTCTTATGTGAGCATCTTCTCAAACTATCAAGCCTAACTTAAAGGCGTTAAAGAAAAAGTACTTATTGGGAGATAACCCAAAAGTTTTAGATGAGTCTAGGAAGTTATTACCTATGTAATAACCGCTCCTTATCCTTTTTATTTGCTTTTTGCGCCAAGAGTAACCTCTAATAAGAGAGAAGTAATCATTGGGAAAGTTGCTGTCCCGAAACAGATTTCCGTGCTTCACCGTAAAAATTCGTGTAAAATCTCTCTATGTCCTTTTGAGGCGTGAATTTCTGTGCTTCTGCCACAGGTTGTTATCTAACTTTTGTTAGTTCAACACTTTTTGATTTGACCAACACAAGGTCTTCGAAAAAATTCGTCTTTACCTGCTGGTCTGTTTTGACAGATTTCTGCCATTTTCTGCATTTGCTTCTTGTTGGTTCCTTTTTGAGTTCTTTTGAGGAATTGAGATTTTTGAGGGAAGTAATACAGTATCTTGTGTTTTAATGGAAGTTTATTGGTGTTATAACTGAACCTAAAAGACTTATTATCTTGAGTGCAGTAATGTTGCTAATAAAGATTGTGTGAAGTTTGTATGAAGGAAATATTTCAGGTGTATGGAAGGAATGAGTAATGAGATGAAGGATGTACTAAATCTCAAGCTTGGGGATGCCACGCGTGTCACCCCAAGAAATATCCAAGAAGTACAAGCGTCAAAGCTTGGGGATGCCCAAGGCATCCCCTTCTTCATCAATAAAAATCCCAGGTTTCTTCCAAACGCTTCATTTTTATTGTTTCATGCATAGTTGTGTTGTTCTTGGAGCATCTTATTTTTCGTTTCTGTTTTGGTTTTTAGTTTGCTTGGTTTTCTTAGTTTTCTGAATAAATTGGTTGGACCCCTTCTTTCATACATTGGTTTTCAAATAGTTTGGTTTGGATTGGAAAAGAGTAGGAAAGTTCATGCTTAAGTGGTAAAGAGAGCTTGTTTTTGACTATGGCTTATGCTTTGTCATGCCATGCTTGATATTGTTTTGGCTTTATGCTTAGTATTCTTTGTTGTAGCGTGACATGTCATAAACAATTGATATTGCTTAATGTGACTTGGAAGGATCATGCGTTGTTTTAGCATATTAAAGCATAGTATTGTGGTATTCTCCTTTGATGCTTTATTTGGGTTGACTTGGCACATGATCACACCATGTATGACTATCCCAAGTCACCATAGCCTTTATGATCCTTTAGTTTTCAACTTGTAGTATCACTTTATGCTTTGATCAATGATGTTTTGTCGCTCTACATGATTATGGCCATTATTGCTCTCTTAGTTTGTCGCTCCCAGTCTTTTGCTAGCCTCCGTAACCCAGTATGAGTTCCACTCATGCATCTAACTCCTTAAACCAAGTTATTCCAAAGAGTCCACCATACCTACCTACTAGCATATGCTATTCCAAGTATATTCATGCTTTTGTTTACCTTTCGAATTAAACTTGTTATGAGAAAACTAGTGATTAAAGCTCTCACGAACTTGATGGCACACTTTAATTTTCTTGCCCTTAATAAACTTGAACCATTGTGTCATCTAAATTGTATATGCTTGCACTTATTTGTTGGGGATTAGCAGAACCATGCTGTCATGGGGAACGCTTTCAACATTGCACTTGTACTTTGTACCTAGTTGATATCATGCTCTTTTGTCTATGGATGTCGTCGGTGTGAAATGAAAGGGGAGCTTGTAAGTCCATGGAGTTATGTATATGTGTTAGAGAAACGCCTGGGCCGCTGGTTTAATCCATGCTAACATGGTGGAAACCTGCAGCGTAACCATAATGAGCTGTCTATGAAGCATTCTTCTTATAAAAAGAAAGACTCCTATATTGAGAAAAAGAAAAAAAGAGAAAAAAAATAAGATTATGAAAAGAGGAAAGAGAGAAAAAAGCACCATATTCCCATGGTAAATAAGAAGATTGCTGAGATGCTCGTTGTCTGCTTGCCTTGTCATTTTGATATGGGATTCTTCGGTATCATCGGGCAAGGGGTATCCCATTGGCGGTTCTCTATGATACACATGTACTTACGATGACAAGAACTTACCGGTGACTAAACTTGAGTAGCATGATGAGCGGCCCTCGTATTCAAGGGACATGAGATTTCTAACTTATACTTTGTCAAGCATGTACACCATAGTTTGTTCACTTTAACCTTAATCACCTTCAAGATGCTTATGATAGGGGTAATGAGAGATGAAAGCTATAAGTACCATAATTTTTGGAAGCTCTTGATGAAACTTGAATCTCTGCTTCCTTCTATGAAGGCCTTTCTTCCACCATATATATTGAGTCTCCACCTTCTATCTTTATGCACCTACTTTGAGAGCATAGTGGCCATTCTTAGTTCTATGTGCATTGTCCCAAGACTAGTTGATTGATGCATACCTTGATATTGCTTGTTTTAAACTATTCGTATCTAGTCACTCTTATGAACTTTGAAGGTGTCCTATGCATTTATGTTTGCTACTCTATGAGGGAAAAGCTGAATGCTATTATGCTATGTTTTCTTTATGTGAAACAAACAAACGTCTTGCAAATCATTGCTATTCATGAATCTTTTGTTTGTGCCTTTTCATGTTGCAACATAGTTTCTTTGTCTATTGCTAGAACTTTGTCTTTCATGTTATGATTGAAGTACTATGATCCCAGCTTTGAATGTTTTACAAATACTTTGATCAAGTTTATGATGGTGCATGTCACCTCAAAAATTATTCTTTGTTTTTAGCACTTACCTACTTGAGGACGAGCAGGAGTTAAGCTTGGGGATGTTGATACGTTGCTAACGTATCCATAATTTTTGATGTTCCATGCTTGGTTTTAGCTACTTTCTTATGTTTTGTCCGCACTTTGGAGTACTTTTCATATTCTTTCTTGGACTAACCTATTAACAAGAACCACAGTGCCAACTGCCTGTTTTCTGCAGTTTTAGGTTCCAGGAAAGTCAGAAAATCAATATTCTCGGAATTGGACAGGACAAAAGCCAAAGTCGATATTTTACCGGAAGACTCACGGAGCCAGAAGACGAGACGGAGAGGGGCCAGGGGCTGGCTGATACGTCCAATTTGTATCACTATTTTATGTCATAATTCACTATTATTCATTGATATATTTCGTATTGAGAGGTGATACTTATGTTATTTCATCTGTTTTTGTATGGTTGATGACTTTTGGAGCATGGACTGCTGCAGTCAGGATTCTGATGGAAAAGGTGCTGTTTGGAGGCAAAATTCGCGAAGATCAGAAAATCCAGGAAAATATACAGAAAATCCTATTTTTCCAGAAGACGAAGGAAGCCAGAAGGGGGGCTGGAGATGGGCCAGAGGGGGCCCACACCACCACCTGGCGCGGGCAGCCCTAGGCCGCGCCAGCAGGTGGTGTGGCTGCCCTGGTCCACTCCAGACTCTCCCCTCTGGCGTATATCTTCCTCCCGAAACCCTAAGACTCGGAGAGCGACCACAGAAAGATTCCACTGCCTCTGCGGGGCAGAAAACACCGAGGGAGAAAGATCTCTCCGGCAGACAGATTTCTGCCGGGCGAATTCCTTCCCGGAGAGGGAAGATCGTCGCCATCAACACCACCATCAAGCTGGGCTTCATCGGGATCACCATCACCATCATCATCATCACCATCAGCACCCTCATACCATCTCCATATTGCTGTAACAATTGGTTGAATCTTGCGTAGTTCATAGGGGAAACTTTCCCGGTGTTGATTACTCTTTGTAGTTGATGCTATTGAGGGAACCATTGAATTATTGTTTTTGTTTAGATTGTTATACATCATTATTCCATCTCTGATCATGATCCATATGATGTCTTGTGAGTAGTTCGTTTTGTTCTTGAGGACATGGGAGAAGTCATGTTGTTAGCAGTGGAGTTTTGTTGAGAAAGATTCAATAGTTTGATATTTAAGTTGTGGTGTACTTCTTCTAGTGGTGTCATGTGAACCTCGACTACATGACACTTCACCTATATGGGCCTAGGGGAATACATTGTGTATTTGGCTACTAATCGTAGGGGTTACCGGAGTGACAGAAACCTGACCCCCCATTAGGAAACCATTGCACAAGGGACGTAAGGGTCTTAGAGTTTAAAGTTGTGGTTATGTTTCTACCTTAATTACTTTCTTGTACTTACGGATGTTTGCAAGGGTATAATCACAAGTATGTATTAGTCCTAGGAAGGTCGGTACATTAGCACAGGTTCACCCACACAACACTTAGCAAGCTAAAGAAGATTAATCAACTATATGAAGCGAAAGCACTTGACAGTCTTCCCATGTGTCCTCGAGAACGTTTGGTCATCTTAAGTAATACAACCGGCTTGTCCTTTGCTGCATAAAGGATTGGGCCACTTGCTGAATTTATTCCTACTGTCTTTTATTTACTCGTACTTTGTTTACTTACTTGATCAAAAACCCCTAAAAATCCATTTGCTAAGTATTTGCAGAGAATTCCTGATCCATACCACTAGCCAGCACCTTCTGCTCCTCGTTGGGTTCGACACTCTTACTTATCGAAAATAATGCGATACACCCCCTATACTTGTGGGTCATCAAGACTATTTTCTGGCGCCGTTGCCGGGGAGTGAAGCGCTATTGGAGAGTGGAACTGGTAAAGGAAACTTCTACTGTGAGTATTGTTTACTTCTGCTAGTTGCTTTATTTTCGTTATGGATAATTCGCTGAGTTTCTTATTTGGTAATGCTACTACCACTGCTAAGGTAGTAGATAAGCCACCACCTGTTGAGAATGATGTTTTTAAATTACCTACAAGAATTATTGATCGTGTTATGGATAACTACTATGTTGGGGATGGAACTGTCCATCCCGGTGATCATCTACTCTTTATACACGAATTATGCGGGTTGTTCAAGTGTGCAGGTATTACTACAGATCAAGTTAAGAAGAAGTTATTCTCATTATTACTGAAAGGAAGAGTTGAGGAATGGTATAAGCTGCTGAAGAATGGTCAAGCTCTGGAATGGGAGGAAATAGTTCCTCTCTTTTATTCAAAGTTTTATCCTCCTAGTGAGATTCATAAAGATCGGAATCAAATATACAACTTTTGGCCTCTTGATGGAGAGAGTACAGCTCAAGCTTGGAGGAGATTGAAGTTACTAATGCTCAAATGTCCCATTCATGAGCTCCCCAACAATATTATTATCAATAACTTTTATGCAAGGCTTTCTCTTCATGGTAAAGATTTATTGAATGCTTCTTGTGCTGGATCATTCACTCGTATGGAAGAACAAGCTAAATGGGATCTTCTGGACTGTATTCAAGACAATGCAGAAGCTTGGGAGAATGATGAAGGTAGAAAGTCAGGTATAAATTATGATTATGAATGCATTGAAATTTTTATGGGAACTGATGACTTTCAAAATATTAAAAATGCTTATGGTCTAGACTCTCAAGCTATTGCTTCTTATTTTAAGGATTTTGCTTCCTATATTGAAGTGCATAAAAAGAAGTGGAATAAGTATCATGAACCTTATAAAGAGGTTGCTAAGAGTGTTCCTGCAAGAAATACTGAAGTTTATACTACTAATCATGTCTTACCTAAACCTTACATTGAGAAAATCCCTTTCCCATGTAAGATTAAGGAACATTCTATGATAGCTAGTATGGTTAATGAAAGTGCAAATAGCTGTTGAACCTGATAAACAAATGGTTGATGAACCTATAATGGCAAATGTGAAAGACTTTTTTACTAAATATGTAGAAGAGGGACACACTATCCTTTGTAAGGATACCTCTAATATTGTTTCACAAAGTAGTGTTATGAGAGCTAGTATTCCTGCGTTTTCTGTTAGAATAAGTGATCATTGCTATGATGGTTCTTGTGATAGTTATACTGTTAAGTTTATGCATGATACTGAAAGTTACTATGAAAGAGGGAAAAGTGTTCTTATGCATCTCAATAATATCAACTTTCCTCGTTTTATGTTGAAAGTTTTTATGTGCACTTCTTTTGCCTTCCTATGCAAGTAGCCTCTAGTTTCAACAACTTGTTTGTTTACAAAATTCCTTTGCATAGGAAGTGGGTTAGACTTAAATGTGTGTGAATTTTTTCTTCTTAATGCTCTCTTTCACTTCAATTCATATTCCTGAGTGAGCATCTTCAAAATTATCATGCCCATCTTAATGGCTATAAAGAAAGAGCTTTTTGGGAGACAACCCAATTTGTTTTTGCTTTCAGTTTGTTTTTGTTTATTTGAGTCTTGGAAGTTATTACTTCGGTAATAACTTCTCCTTATCCATTTTGTTTGGTTCTTGTGTCAAGATCAACCTCTAAAGAGAGAGAAGTAATATTTGGGGAAGTTGCTGTCCCGAAACAGATTTTTGTGCTGCACCGTAAAAATTCGTGAGAGACCTCTGTATGTCGGATTGAGCTGTAATTTTTTGTGCTTATGCCCCAGGTTGTTATTTAACTTTCGTTAGTTTTGAACTTTTTGATTTGATCAATATAATAATTTCGAAAAAATTGATCTTTACCTGCTGGTCTGTTTTGATAGATTTTGCCAATCTTGCATTTGCTTCTTTATTCGATTTCCTTTTTGAATTCTTTTGGGGTTTTCCGAAGGAGTTTCTATAGTAGCTTATGTTTTGGTGCTTTTCAGTTGAAGTTGAACTCAAAAGGTTTTATCACTTCATATATACTAATGTTGCTAATGAGAACTGTGTGAAGTTTTGTGTGAAAGAAATTTCCAGGTAGTGGAGTTAATGGTGTAATAAGGAAGAGAAGGGTTTTATGACTCAAGTAATAAGTGTATGAAGATGAAGATACCAATGATATTCAAGGGATGACTCCGGAAGAATCTACTGGATACCAAATTCAGAGACCTGCAGAGTCTGGTTTCAAATAGGTAACAGTTCTGGTAAGAAAAGTTCCGCAAAAATACTATCCAACTATATTTTTGCAGTTTCTAGTCAATAAGGATAGCTACGAAGAGAAAAAGGGACAGAAACAGAGCCAGGGTGGCTCACACCACCCTGTGGTGCGGGCCCACCCCTGGTCGCGCCACCAGGTGGTGAGTCCACCCTGGACTCCGCCTCCGACTCGTTTTCACCCAGTACCTTCCTTTTGTTGTGAATCTCCGTAATATATGATCCCCCGAATCTCTCGAGGTTCGTATATCGTGTTTTCGTCGTGTTTTCGTTTCGATCTGTTTCTGCCAGGAACTATCTTTGAAGCTTAGAAGCAAGACCCCAAGCAGGGGCTGGTACCTTTAGTCTCTTGCCATGCATCAACAGAAGCCCTACGAGTCACTAAGGAGTTCTGCGATAAGTACCGAGACTTGTAGAGGAAGGTGGACATGCTTCAATGGGAGAATAATAGGCTTCGCAAGATGCTGGAAGATTTCCTCACGTCAACTAAGAAAATATTACTACCACCACCGAAGGAGTAATTCGTCATCAGGTTTGGCATCCCCTTGGTTTGTTCCAAGCTTGGGGGAGTGCCACGGTATCACATCATTATCTTCTATCTTTTTACCTTATTAGTAGAGTCATATCATGAATAGAGAAGTTATTATGTAGGATGGTTTGCATTATGGAAGTATCCCCTCTCTCGTTAGATATGTATCCCTTGGTGTGAGTTGCCGTTATGGAATATTAATGAGAAGTTCTATCATTCACTCTTTTGCATAGCTTATATTAGTTTTCAATTCGTGGTTATATGATTGATCTTGTTGTTAGTATTGGTATCACTTTGGGATCATTGAGTTAATTTAGTTGGTTTTGGCAAACCTAGCTCGGTCAGTAGCAACACTATTTTTGAGAGTTGAAAGAAAAAAGATAAAAGTACTCTAAAGAAATATAATTTCATCATCTTTCTTTCTTGATTTGCTCATATGTCTAGTATTCTCTAGTTATGATCTTTTGTGCTTCCAAGGAAGATTGCATGTTTGTTTTTATCACTTGTATGTTTGTTTGTTTCCTTCAACTCTTGTACTTGCTACCCAGCCTTGCTAGCCAAAAACCTGTACCGAGAGGGAATTCTTCTCGTACATCCACTCATTTAAACCAAAACCCACGCCATTTGTGTCCACCATACCTACCTATTAGCATTGTTGCTATTCCAAGTAAATTCTTGTTTTGTCTACCTCCCAAATTAAACTTGTTATGTGAAAATTAGTGATTAAAGCTCTCACGAACTTGATGGCACACTTATTTTCTTGCATTTAATAACTTGAACCATTGGGCCCTTCTTTATTGCGTATATGCTTGCGCTTTATGAGTTGAAGTTAGCAGAACCATGTATCATGCAGACCGCTTTCAACACTTCATCGGTACTTTGTACCTAGTTGATATCATGTTCTTTTGCTTATGGATCCCGGCGGTGTGAAATAAAAGTGGAACTTGTAAGATCATGGAGTTTATATGTGTTTTAGAGAAACGCCTGGGCCGCTAGCCTAAGCCATGCCTAATCATGGTGGAAACTTGCAGCATAACTATAGTGAGCATTCTATGAAGCATCCTCAATAAAAACCTATGCAAATAGCAAATAAAAAGATCGCTGAGATGCTCATTGTCTGCTTGCCTTGTCATTTTGATTATGGGATAGCTCATGTGTCATGTGCAAGGGGTACCTCGTTGGCGGTTCTCAATGATACGCATGTATTTACAATGACAAGAGCTTGCTCGTGACTGAAGTTGAGTAGCATGAGGTTCGGTACTCATAAGTAAGGGGCATGGGACTTCAATTTATAACTTGTCAAGCATATCCACTTAGTTGTGTCACTTTAACCTTAATCACCAAAAGATGCCTATGATATGGGCAATGAGAGCTAAAAGCTAGTAAGTATCATAATTTTTGGGAGCTCTTTATGAGACTTGCAGTCCCTGCTTCCCTCTTTGAAGGGCCTTTCTTTTTACTTCTTAGTTGAGTTAGTAAACCTATTCCCTTCTATCTCAGCAAGTATTTTGAGTTGTTGTGTTTCATTCATATGATGATTTATTCATTCATGTTTCTTATGTTCCTTGTTTTGCACATTGCTCTTATCTTGATGTTTACTACTTTGGAAGCTATCATTGAAAACCAGCCATTTGTAAACTCCAGCAAATTATCAACTATTCTTCGACCAAGAGCTATGTTTGCCATTACCCATTATGATTTACTTTGTGTATCTTTATTGTGTTTCCTTTACTCATTACAAGTTGAGTTATATAATAGTGAGTTGTCTTCTATTATGATCTATGTATTTGATGAATGTGATGCTTCTTGTCCGTATTCTTTTATCGACTCTTCACTCCTTAAACCTGAGGCCATGTTTATTGAGCTCAGTTTCGCTTGGGGACAAGCAAAGTCTAAGCTTGGGGGGAGTTGGTACGTCCATTTTGCATCACTATTCTATGTCATAATTCACTATATTCATTGATATATTTCGTATTGAGAGGTGATACTTATGTTATTTCATCTGTTTTTGCATGGTTGATGACTTTTGGAGCATGGACCGCTGTAGTGAGGATTCTGATGAAAAGGTGCTGTTCGGAGGCAAAATTTGCGAAGATCAGAAAATCTGGGAAAATATATGGAAAATCCTATTTTTCCAAAAGACGAAGGAAGCTGGAAGGAGGGCTGGAGATGGGCCACATGGGGCCCACACCACCCCCTGGCGCGGGTAGCCCTAGGCCGCTCCAGCAGGTGGTGTGGCCGCCCTGGCCCACTCTAGGCTCTCCCCTCTGGTGTATATCATCCTCCTGAAACCCTAAGACTTGGGGAGCGACCACAGAAAGATTCCACCGCCTCTGTGGGGCAGAAAACACCGAGGGAGAAAGATCTCTCTGGCAGACAGATTTCTGCCAGGGGAATTCCTTCCCGGAGAGGGGAGATCGTCGCCATCAACACCACCATCAAGCTGGACTTCATCGGGATCATCATCATCATCACCACCACCATCAGCACCCTCATCACCATCTCCATATTGCTGTAACAATTGGGTTGAATCTTGCATAGTTCATAGGGGAAACTTTCTCGATGTTGATTACTCTTTGTAGTTGATGCTATTGAGTGAACCATTGAATTATTGTTTATGTTCAGATTGTTATACATCATTATTCCATCTCTGATCATGATCCATATGATGTCTTGTGAGTAGTTCGTTTTGTTCTTGAGGACATGGGAGAAGTCATGTTGTTAGTAGTGGAGTTGTGTGGAGAAAGATTCAATAGTTTGATATTTAAGTTGTGGTGTACTTCTTCTAGTGGTGTCATGTGAATGTCGACTACATGACACTTCACCTATATGGGCCTAGGGGAATGTATTGTGTATTTGTCTACTAATCGTAGGGGTTGCTAGAGTGGCAGAAACCTGAACCCCCGTTAGGAAACCATTGCACAAGGGACGTAAGGGTCTTAGAGTTTAAAGCGGTGGTTAGGTATCTACCTTAATTACTTTCTTGTACTTAAGGATGTTTGCAAGGGGTATAATCACAAGTATGTATTAGTCCTAGGAAGGTCGGTACATTAGCACAGGTTCACCCACACAACACTTAGCAAGCTAAAGAAGATTAATCAACTATATGAAGCAAAAGCACTTGATAGTCTTCCCATGTGTCCTCGAGAACGTTTGGTCATCTTAAGTAATACAACCGGCCTGTCCTTTGCTGCATAAAGGATTGGGCCACTTGCTGCATTTATTCCTACTGTCTTTTATTTACTCGTACTTTGTTTACTTGCTTTATCAAAAACCCCTAAAAATCCGTTTGCTAAGTATTTGCAGAGAATTCCTGATCCATACCACTAGCCAGCACCTTCTGCTCCTCGTTGGGTTCGACACTCTTAATTATCGAAAATACTGTGATACACCCCCTATACTTGTGGGTCATCACTGGCCACACCAACTGGTGGCGCGGGCCAGGCCAGGCCACGCCAGGGGGTGGTTTGGGCCCCTCTGGCACCGCCTCGGTCTCCCCTCTCGCCTATAAGAGCCTCCCGATGCATAAACCCTAAATAGTCAAATAGAAATCAACGAAAAGTTCCGCAGTGCCACCGCCACCGAAGGGGAGATTCGGGGGACAGGAAGTCTCTGTTCCGGCACCCTGCCAGGACGGGGAAGTGCCCCCGGAGCCATCTCTATCGATCTCCACCACCATCTCCATCACCGTTGCTGATTCCCATGATGAAGAGGGAGTAGTTCTCTCTCGGGGCTAAGGGTTCTACCGGTAGCTATCTGTTCATCTCTCTCTCTCTACGCGTGATCATATTGTGATCATGAGCTTTGTAATCAAGTAGATCCACCTTGCTACTCAAGTGCTTTATTAGATCTCTGCTCTCCCCATGTGTGTGAAAGTGACAGCGTGCACACCTTGGTGGCACTTAGGCTAGAGATTACAAATACTTGTTATGAGTTATATATGGAGTTGGATGTCTTTATGAAATTGTGGTGTTTGTTTGAACCATCTAGTTCTCAAGGTGACTGTGTGGGGTTATCTAGATGGGAAATATGAACTTTGAGGTGTGCTTCTATAGCCCTACCAACGATTAGAGTGTCCAACCGGAGAGTAGTTAAGAGTAGTATCATAAAGAGAAGATATTTATATGAGAGTGTTCACTAGCGAAAGTATGATCCCTAGGCCTTGTTTCTAGACATTGAAACGCTGTTTTAAACTAGATCTATTACATGTTTGCTTGCGGCCATCTTTATTTCAGTTTGCATTTAGTCTCTTCCATGCCATCAAGCTATTTTCTGTCACCATTGTCTTATATCCATACCACTTGTATTTCACTATGTCTTCGCCGAACTAGTGCACCTATACACCTGACAAGTGTATTGGGTGTGTTGGGGACACAAGAGACTTCTTGTATCTTGATTGCAGGGTTGCTTGAGAGGGAATACCTTTGACCACTTCCTCCCTGAGTTCGATAAACCTTGGGTGATCCACTTAAGGGAAAACTTGCTGCTGTTCTACAAACCTCTACACTTGGAGGCCCAACAACTGTCTACAAGAATAGAAGTGCGTAGACATCAGTGTATCGCAGTATTTTCGAGGGAAGTGAAACATAATTTATTGATTCGACACAAGGGGAGCCAAAGATATTTATAAGCCTTAACAACTGTGTTGTCAATTCAGCTGCACCTGGAAACAATCTTGCTCACAGCAATTTATCAGTAGCAACAGTTTTGTAATACCAATAGCAAACTAACAACAGTAGTAAAAGTAAAGATAGTAGTAACAATAGCAGTAAATAGTAGGACAAAGCGCGGTAGGCATAGGGATGGATGGACGGGCGTTGCATGGACAAGACAATTCACATAGCAATCAAGACGTAGGGCAATTGCAGATAAATAAGATAAAGCATCCAAGTACTAAATAATCATAGGCATGTGTTCCATATATAGTCATATGTGCTCGCAATGAGAACTTGCACAACATCTTTTGTCCTACCAGCCCGTTTGCAGCGGGGCCTCAAGGGAACTACTAGCAATTAAGGTGCTCCTTTTAATAGAGCACCGGAGCAAAGCATTAACACTCCGTGAACACATGTGATCCTCACATCAAAGCCATACCCTCCGGTTATCCCGTTTGCTGTCACTTCGGGGCCTTTGGTTCCTGACAATAATGTGTGTATACAACTTGCAGGTAAGACCATAAACAATACTATCATAATGAATCAATAACAAGTTCAGATCTAAAATCATGGCAGTCGGGCCCTAGTGACAAGCATTAAGCATAACAAGTTGCAACAAAGTCAAAAAGTACTTATAATAGATACTAGGCACCATGCCCTAACAATCTGATGCCATTACATGAACGATCTCATCCAATCCCTACCATCCCCATAGCCTACAGCGGGGGATTACTCACTCATAGATGGGGGAAACATGGATGGTCGATGGAGAAGCGATGGTGGCAATGATGGCGATGATCTCCTCCAATTCCACGTCTTGGCAGGGTGCCAGAACGGAGTTTCTGGTGCTGATTTGCGGAATCTGGTGGTGGCGGCGAAGCGGAACTCTTTCTAGAAAAACGTGGAACCCCCCCTCGGTTTATAGGTCAAGAGGAAACTTATAGGCGAAGAGGGAGGCCGAGGGGGTGACCGAGGCAGCCACACCACCCCCAGGCGCGGCCTGGCCTGGGGCGCGCGGCCAGGTGGTGTGGGCCCCTCGTGTCCCTCCTCCGTCTCGTCTTCTGGCTCCGTGAATCTTCTGGTGAAATAGGATTTTTGGCATATTTTCCGGGATTTTTCCTGATAGTTGATTTTCTGCACAAAAACTAGACACCAAGGTAATTTTGCTGAAAATAGCACCAGTCCGTGTTAGTTGCATCCAAATCACACAAGTTTAGAGGAGAAACAATAGCAAAAGTGTTCGGGAAAGTAGATACGTTTTGGACGTATCAATGGGAAATGACTATTTACGGTTCAAACGACATTATCATCGTGGAATGTACAAGGGTCATTATGGGCATCCCGGTCCCGCTATTGATCATTGATGGAGATCATGTATGTGCAATTCCCGAGCCGTGGGGAAATACACTTAAGGGTACGATGAGCTAGAGATCCTCTTCAAGTTGGAATCACCATATGAAAGAGAAAAGGAAACTGGAAAAGTTCTTTGAGAGAACCGGAATCGTTCCGGGAAAGTTTCGAAGTCGTTCGGAGGAAATCAAAAGGGAACCAAAAGGTGTTTCGGGTCAAGTCAGATTTTTTAATATGTATTTACATGTATATTAATGTAATTAATATTAAATATAATATTAAAATCTAATTTGAAGGGGTATTCCACTAATGGCTCAAACTTCCTAGGGAAAAGGGCCCATAAGGGAAAACGGAAGGAGGGAAGGGCCAAGGCCTATCCGCCTTAAGGGGGCCCACCCGGACAACCTAGGCCTATGCGTGGGGTGGGGCCCTCACCTGGCCGGCTGGCCCATGAGGCCCATGGCGCCTCCCCCTCTCTCCCTTGTTTAGTCCCACAAGGGAAACCCAAAGAGGAGGGCACACCCCCTTCCCCTATATAAAGGGATACCCATGGGTGGGAATAGACACACCAATATTTGGAGAAGTCCTTTGGTTGACTTTCTCCTCCCCTCTCTCTCTCGTCTCCATGCGTTGGCACGGTCCCAAGTAAGGATTGTCCATGCAAGAGACACCGCACCTGCATCACGTCGTAGCGCTATAGGGATTCCAAGCCGGAGATCTACATCCGCAATCCCGACAGGGATCAAGGAGTCGGAGGTCGTCATCGTACACCGTATGTGTATGAAACCATGAGGGGCCTCACTTGAGGCACCTTCAATGTTGTGAGCCGGAGCTGCTGCTCAATGAAGAAGGATAAAGGGGTGACCTGCGAGGAGCTTCGTGACCTTGAGGTTGGCTACGAGTTCGACTACTTCAACCACGTTCCCCTCGGAACGTTAACTGCGTACGGTCTACAAGGGTATGTATTCTATACGCTCGGCCGTTACCGCATTACTACATAGATAGATCTTAGGTAGTTTAGGAGGTTCCAACGTAGGAATTTTTTTGTTTTCTGCTATGAAACCCTTCAGTGGTATCAGAGTTGATCTATGCGTAGGAGTGTTATACGGCCAGTACACACAAGTTTTCTGCGGGCATTGATCCCTTAGTTGTTACCCTCTAACGTGTACTTGTTTATATCTGACATTGTTTGATGAAGTAGTACGGATTGACCTTACGTGTATTCATACACGAGACTGGTTCCACGCTCGACATATGGCTTGTTCCATACAAGTGGCTAGCGGGGGACTGTCTCTCATTCAATAGTTGATATAGCGTTTATAATGGAGGTCCTCAAAAGGGTGTAGTAGAGACAATTTTTGGATCCATGTTGTGGTTGGAAAGTTCGTAGAATAGAAACGGTTCTATTGCGAAAGCCCTAACAAGCACGTAAAACTTGCAAAAGATAAAGTAGAGGCATCTAACTTTATTTTGCAGGAGGGCTTGTGTTATGTATGGTATTGGTCATTACGAAGGTAAAGTACTTTACTTTTATGTTACTAAGTTAAGTAGTAATAGCCATCGTTCCGATGGACGACCGAGTGGTGGCGTCGTGGACTTGGCGTCAAACCAAGGGCAAGATGGAGATCATGCCGGAGTGCTCGAATGCCGGAGTGCTCGATGGAGATCAAGCGCAAGAAGGACCATATCATATCACAATACACATGTGATGTTGATACCTGCTTTATATCTTATTATATGCTAGTATTAGATACTCAACGGTAGAAAATAAAATAATTCCTATATAATTCCAATGATAGTGTTCCCCTTGTGTGTGCACCATCAAGAAAGTTTGTCGTTATGAAGCCGACCATGACGATTGGGGGCTAGACATATCTACATTCGCATACAGTGGGTGTAAGCCATTTTGCATAGCAAATACACACAAGTTATATTTGGCGAGCCTAGCATGTGTAGACATGGCCTCGAAACACAAGAGACCGAAAGGTTGAGCATGAGTCACATGGTTGATGTGATTGACATTAGGGAATGTGTACCTTTGATGCTGCACTAATGTCCGTGACGATCGGGGAGGTGTAGAGGATTGGGATCATGTGATCACTAAAATCGTCCAGGGGATGACAATTTTAGTGAGAGATCAATTATACATTGAACTCATATTTGGAACTTAGTCTAGATGTCTGTTTGCAAATATCTTAGTAGATCATTGCCTATCCCATTGAGGTCCTTTCCGACCATGGGAAATATTTTGCTTGACATGGAACTTAGCAGAAGGGTCCAACTTCATAGATTAATACCCACGCCTGAGGGATATCCTTGTAAAAAGTGATCTTATTTTCTTGATACAATGACCATTAGGAGATAATCCGATGACTCCACAATGTTTGTGTGTTATACGTAATCATCCAATAAACCACTCTCCATTCGATGGAGAGTTGGATTACAATCTTGTATTCTTCAAGATCAAGCACATAAAGTATGTGTCGTTGGATGAGCTTTCTTCCATGATGGATGAAAAAGGGAATATTTGGAGAAATAGTTAGCAATCTTGCATTAGAGTTATGAACTCTCAGAAGGTCTTGATTGCAATGGAGGTCATGAATGAAAAAGGGTATATGTGATATACAAAGTTATAAATGTAATTCTTGCAAAACTCGTTGCATCTTATATAAGTATTGGATACTTGTACCGTTTTGTGAAAATAGGATGACCTGCTTGAGAATTGCTGGAATTGAGGCAATGTGACAAGATGACGGCAAGCAAAACAGTTTATGGCCGACATCACCCTTTCCTCAAAGATTATCATTTGGATTAGTGGACTTGAATATAATTTTGTAATCCTTGTTTGTGTGTCTTGCTTTTAGCAAGACGATTGTTCATATGAATAAGTTACAAGCCAGTTGTACTGTTCTTATGAATAATACCTTTATGGTCACATTACGATTATAAATGAGTTATTCTCATCACTATGTTAATGATAATAGTTTAAGCATTTATAAAGGATTAGAATGCTAAAATATATCCAAAGTTTAGTAATGACATGACACTATAGTTTAAGTCATTTTGGTTACTGCATGTTCTTCATTCTAAATGAAGATCGGGGTCCTAGATTCTTAAATCTAGAGACTTTGCAAAACCATGCCTCTTGGGTAGAATGACTAAAACTTCGCATTCTGGTAAAACGGTGATATACAAAGAAATGTTGAATCTTATACATAGTGATGTATCATATTTTCAACACGTAGTGGAAATCATTAGTTAAGTGAATAAGCGTATTTACTTAATGAAACATAAGTTTGAAACAATTTGAATTGTTCAAATGAGTTCACAACAAAGAGGGATATTGAATTAACAAAAATATAAAGTCTCATCGATTTCATCAACATGACTAAAGTATTTAAGTTAATTTTAGCATAAAAGGACTTGTGAAAGATATTTCAGAAATTATGATAATTGGACAATTTCAAACTGTTTTGAAATGCCTGAACATCATAATCATTATGTATTATATACATATGGTATAATATTATCTCTTATGAGGGTTACATTTATCGTTTAGAGTTAGAGATTGAAATAAGCAAACACTCGGTTGAAAAATAAACTAACATCTAAAGATTCGTGGAAACAACACCATAAGAGTTATGGCATGTTCGAGTTTCTAGTGGTTTCGATAATTCGAAATAGTGGCGAATAAACATGTCTTTTTAGCGTATTCTTAGGCAACTATGAATACATGTTCCACAAGGGGCAAACCTGCTGTTGTCCAAAGTTGACGTGTCTTGATGAAGATACATGTGGAATAGAGTAAAAGATCAAAACAAGGTATTTGACCTTACCTCCTGATTGTTGAGTAGTGTAGCAATTTTTTTTCATGGAACCAAACTCTACAAATAGAGGAGAAACTAATGATAATGATCATTAAGTTTTAGTGAATTCTTTTACTAAAGAAAGTAGGATTCAATGATATGTGATGTCTACGCACTTCTATTCTTGTAGAATGTTGTTGGGCCTCCAAGTGCAGAGGTTTGTAGAACAGCAGCAAGTTTTCCCTTAAGTGGATCACCCAAGGTTTATCGAACTCAGGGAGGAAGTGGTCAAAGGTAATCCCTCTCAAGCAATCCTGCAATCAAGATACAAGAAGTCTCTTGTGTCCCCAACACACCCAATACAATTGTCAGGTGTATAGGTGCACTAGTTCGGCGAAGAGATAGTGAAATACAAGTGGTATGGATATAAGACAACGGTGCCAGAAAATAGCTTGATGGCGTGGAAGAGACTAAAGGCAAACTGAAATAAAGATTGCAGCATGCAAACATGTAACCGATCTAGTTGCAAACGAAGTTTCAATGCTTAGAAACAAGGCCCAGGGTTCATACCTTCACTAGTTAACACTCTCATATAAATATCATCTCTTTATGATACTACTCTAAACTACTCTCCGGTTGGACACTCTAATCCATGGTAGGGCTATAACAGCACACCTCAAAGCAAGCCTTTACTATCTAGATAACCCCACACTGTCACCTTGAGCACTAGATGGTTCAAAGAAACACCACAATTTCATAAAGACATCCAACTCCAAATATAACTCATAACAAGTATTTGTAATCTCTAGCCTAAGTGCCACCATGGTGTGCACACTGTCAACTTCACACACATGGGGAGAGCAGAGATCTATTAAAGCACTTGAGTAGCAAGGTAGATCTATAGATTACAAGCTCATGATCTCAATAAGATCATGCATAGAGAGAGAGAGATGAACACATAGCTACTGGTAGAACCCTTAGCCTCGAGGAAGAACTACTCCCTCATCATCAAGGGAATCAGCAACAGCGATGGAGATGGCAGTGGAGATCGATGGAGATGGCTCCGGGGGCACTTCCCCGTCCCGGCAGGGTGCCGGAACAGAGACTTTCTGTCCCCCGAATCTCCCCTTCGGTGGCGGCGGTGCTGCGGAACGTTTCGTGGATTTCTGATTGACGACCTAGGGTTTATGCATCGGGAGGCTTCTTATAGGCGAGAGGGGAGACCGAGGGGGTGCTGGAGGGGCCCACACCACCCCCTGGCGCGGCCTGGCCTGGCCCGTGCCACCAGGTGGTGTGGCCGGCCCCTGGCCCCTCTCCGTCTCGTTTTCTGGCTCCGCGAGTCTTCCGGTAAAATATGGACTTTGGCTTTTGTCCCGTCCAATTCCGAGAATATTCATTTTCTGACTTTCCTGGAACCAAAAACAGTAGAAAACAGGCAACTAGCACTGTGGCATCTTGTTAATAGGTTAGTCCAAGAAAGTGTATAGAAATACTCCAAAGTATGGACAAAACATAAGAAAGTAGATATAAAACAAGCATGGAACATCAAAAATTATAGATACATTTGCAATGTATCAACATCCCCAAGCTTAACTCCTGCTCGTCCTCGAGTAGGTAAGTGATAAAAAGAAAGAATAATTTTTGAGGTGACATGCACCATCATAAACTTGATCAAAGTATTTGTAAAACATTCAATGCTAGGATCATAGTACTTCAATCATAACATTAAAGACAAAGTTATAGCAATAAGACAAAGAAACTATGTTGCAACATGAAAAGGCACAAACAAAAGATTCATGAATAACAATGCTTTGCAAGACGTTTGTTTGTTTCACATAAAGAAAACATAGCATAATAGTATTCAGCTTTTCCTTCATAGAGTAGCAAATATAAATGCATAGGACACCTTCAAAGTTCATAAGAGTGACTAGATACAAATAGTTTAAAACAAGCAATATCAAAGCTATGCATCAATCAACAAGTCTTGGGATAATGCACATAGAACTAAGAATGGCCACTATGCTCTCAAAGTAGGTGCATAAAGATAGAAGGTGGAGACTCAACATAAAAGTAAAAGAAAGGCCTTCATAGAAGGAAGTAGGGATTCAAGTCTCATAAAGAGCTTCCAAAAATTATGGTACTTATAGCTTTCAGCTCTCATTGCCCCTATCATAAGCATCTTGAAGTGATTAAGGTTAAAGTGAACAAACTATGGTGTACATGCTTGACGAAGTATAAGTTAGAAATCTCATGTCCCTGGAATACGAGGGCCGCTCCTTATGCTACTCAAGTTTAGTCACCGGTAAGTTCTTGTCATCGTAAGTACATGTGTATCATAGAGAACCGCCAACGGGGTACCCCTTGCCCGATGATACGGTAGAATCCCCATATCAAAATGACAAGGCAAGTAGACAATGAGCATCTCAGCAATCTTCTTATTTACCATGGGAATATGGTGCTTTTTTCTCTCTTTCCTCTTTTCACAATCTTTTTTTTCTTTCTCTTTTTTTTCTCAATATAGGACTCTTTTTTTATAAGTAGAATGCTTCATAGACAGCTCATTATGGTTACGCTGCAGGTTTCCACCATGTCATCATGGATTAGACCAGCGGCCCAGGCGTTTCTCTAACACATATACATAACTCCATGGACTTACAAGCTCCCCTTTCATTTCACACCGACGACATCCATAGACAAAAGAGCATGATATCAAATAGGTACAAAGTACCAGTGCCATGTTGAAAGCGTTCCCCATGATAACATGGTTCTGCTAATCCCCAACATATAAGTGCAAGCATATACAACATAGATGACACAATGGTTCAAGTTTATTAAGGGCAAGAAAAGTAAAGTGTAGCATCAAGTTCATGAGAGCTTTAATCACTAGTTTTCTCATAACAAGTTTAATTTGGAAGGTAAAAAAACATGAATATACTTGGAATAGCATATGCTAGTAGGTAGGTATGGTGGACTCTTTGGAATAACTTGGTTTAGGGAGTTGGATGCATGAGTGGAACTCATACTTGGTTGTGGAGGCTAGAAAAAGACTGGGAGCGACAAACTAAGAGAGCAATAATGGCCATAATCATACAGAGCGAAAAAAACATCATTGATCAAAGAATAAAGTGATACTACAAGTTGAAAACTAAAGGATCATCAAGGCTATGGTGATTCGGGATAGTCATAACATGGTGTGAGCATGCGCCAAGTCAACCCAAATAAAGCATCAAAGGAGAATACCACAATACTATGCTTTAGTATGCTAAAACAACGCATGATTCATCCAAGGCACATTAAGCAATCTCAATTGTTTATAACAAGTCATGCTACAGGAAATAATTCTAAGCATAAAGCCAAAACAATATCAAGCATGGCATGACAAAGCATAGGCCACTGTCAAAAACAAACTCTCT